>CM073122.1:16699447-17346947 GCA_037039145.1 Fundulus diaphanus | reverse complement strand
TTACAGTTGAAAGATTAATTGCATTATATGCAACCATTTGGGTTTGTTAATGTAATAAATAGTTCCATATAGGACTGTAAGGACATAGACTAACAGAAAGGCAAACAAAAGATATAAACTGTTGGATTTAGGTTGTTGTGATTGGAAGTCTGCTACTGCCTATACAGGACTGTCTCAGAAAATTAGAATATCGTGAAAAAGTACTGTATACTAGTAGGCTATTCAACTAATCACTTGAATCGTCTAATTAACTCGAAACACCTGCAAGGGTTTCCTGAGCCTTGAAAAACACTCAGCTTGGTTCAGTAAACTAAATCACAAGTATGGGGAAGACTGCTGATCTGACTGCTGTCCAGAAGACCATCATTGACACCCAGTGATGGGCAGTAGCGCCGCTACATGTAGCGAAGCTACTAGTTAAACTACATTTTCCAGTAGCTTGACCGTAGCGTCGCTGCTTTAAGAATCAAGTAACTTTCCTGTAGTGACGTTATTTTTTTGATCAAGTAGCGACGTAGCGTCCACAAACGCTACAAAATCCAGGACATAAATGAAACCAGGTTTGCTATTTTGAAACAACATTCCGAGTGAACAATCAGAGTTGTTGGTTGGACATGTTCGTGCGCGAGCTTCTACTCTGCCTCTCCTGTCTGTTATGGCAAGCCGATGAGGCCAATTATCGTCCGTACAATAACGCACAGTTCCAACCCGTATTTTACGCGAGCGCACGTTTTTTGCGTCACCGCGCGTTTCCAGCCAGAACGCGCGGTGACGTAGAAAAAGCGCTCGCGTAAAATACGTGCGGTGGCGTTAATAACGTTTGGTGGCGTTTTTTGCATATTATATTATCAGGAGGTTGTCTTTTATGTGTTTGCCACTAGATTTAAAGGTGTTTTACCCAATAAGAACACTGCAGCACCAGACACAACCAGGAGGTCCCTGATTGTTGGGGAAAGGCAGAAAGAAGATGCACCTTCCTTTCTGATCCTATCTAAATCATGCTTAATTCAATAATAAAGTCTGATATTACACAAAACTCACTCTGCTTGTTCTCCCTACTTATGCCCTTGGTGCAGAAGATAAATGAAATCTTTAACAGATGTGATAACCTCACACTGAAGGAAGTAGGGTCCTACTCTTTTCTTTGGGGTTGCTCCCGTTTATTCTGGAAAACACCTTACACTGAACATGTCGGTAGTCATCTCTTTTTCTGCTTTACACCCTCAAAACTAACTCACCACTCCCTCTGGTGGTCTGGCGTAATAACAAATTAACCTGGACAGAACAACATCACTATACTACATTCCTCCCCCTTTAAGATTCAACTCAGCCAGTGAAATTACATAAGAACCAACCTTCCAGTTATATATATATATATATATATATATATATATATATATATATATATATATATATATATATATTTTTTTTTTTTTTTTTTTACATTGAAATAACAGATATATTAATTTTTTTTTTCTTTTGGAAGGAAAATCAACCATTTGGTTCAAGTATCCTCTAATGTAAGAAAACCTATCCACACACAAAATCACTCAAGTACGGGGGAGTCTTCCTTTGGCGTTCAGAGCGGCGTAGTACAGGAGGTGGATCGGCTCTTCGTTGGCTGTCCACACCTGGCACACCATCCGTAGGAAGTAGAACTGGGGCAGTGTCGGCAGGCTTCTCCACCACTTCTTCTCCCGAACATGGCGCCCCCGAGACTGATGACTCGAACGTCACTCCTTCCTCCGGACCCTGAAGATCGCACCTTTCTTCCATGTCATCCCTCTCCTTCTGTATCACATGTCGTTTCCTGACTTGATCCACATGACGCCGCACAACCCGTCCATCTCCCATCTGTACGGTGTAAGACACTGGACCAGTGTTCCCCACAACGATAGCAGGCACCCACATCGGACCATGACTATAATTCCGGACGTATACATCAGTGCCGGGAGAAAAACTCCTCCACTTACTGTGGGCATCATGATACTCCTTCTGTTTAGCTTGTTTCTTACACACTTTGGCCTTGATGTCCGGCAGCAGGAGATCCAGTGTAGAACGCAATCTCCTCGACATCAGTAACTCAGCAGGTGACAAGCCTGTGGTACTTTGTGGTGTGATCCTATAGTTAAACAGGAATCTTGCCAACCTGGTTTCCAAAGTGTCCCCTTTTACTTTCTTGAGGCCTTGTTTCAAAATCTGAACAGCCCTTTCCCCGAGGCCATTTGATGCCGGGTGAAAAGGTGCAGATGTAACATGCTGTATTCCATTCTGTTTACAGAACAGTTCAAACTCCTGACTCTTGAAGCATGTGCCGTTGTCCGAAACAAGCATCTGGGGTAAACCATGTGTGCTGAAACACTGTCTGAGTTTCTCTATGGTCACCTGACTTGTTGCAGTGTTTGTAGGATACACATCAATCCACTTTGAATGTGCGTCCACCACAACAAGAAACATCTTGCCTGAAAGAGGGCCGGCGTAATCCACGTGCAATCTACTCCAGGGTGACTCTGGCCACTCCCAAGGGTGTAGGGGTGCTGCTGCTGGAGCCTTCCTATTTTCCTGACAAGTGTGGCAGGATTGTACTTCCCCTTCTATGTCAGCATCCATTCCTGGCCACCACATATAGGAACGTGCCAAACCCTTCATCCTTGAGATTCCAGGATGCACACTGTGCAGTTGCTTCAAAAGAGTTGACCTTCCTTTCTGTGGAATCACCACTCTGGCACCCCACAGGACACATCCATCTTCAACGCTCAACTCCAACCTTCTCTGACTGTAAGCCTTGAACTGAATGTCCACTTTGTTAGGCCAACCTTTAAGACACCAAGCCCGCACTTGTGACAGTATTGGATCCTTAGCCGTCCACTGCTGTATTTGAGGTGTTTTGATGGGTGGATTATTCATCACATCCAGCATGAAGACTTGTCCTGACTCCTCCTCGTCATCCATCTGTGGTAGTGGCAGGCGACTCAAGGCGTCTGCCTTGGCTTGATCCTTACCTGGTTTATATACTATTTTGTACTCATATGCTCCTAACAAGCTAGACCACCTTTGCACTCTTGGCGATCCCATCTGTGGCACCGGCTTAGCTTCATGAAAGAGAGAGATCAGAGGCTTATGGTCAGTATAGATTTTGAATTTCCGACCATAAATGTACTTGTGAAATCGCTTGATCCCAAATATGATGGCTAAACCCTCTTTGTCGAGCTGCGAGTAACGCTTTTCTGCTGGTGTCAATGTCCTTGAGACAAAACCTAAAGGTCTCTCACTTCCATCTTCCATCACATGCGACAACACGGCTTCCACTCCGTATGGTGAGGCGTCACATGCAAGCACCAAGTCCTTGTCTGCAGAGTAATGACACAGTACTTTGGCTGATTTCAGCAGCTGTTTAGCTAAACTGAATGCTTCCTGCTGTTCCTTATTCCAAGACCATGGAACTCCTTTCCTCAGCAGCTGATGTAACGGTGCCAAGCGTGTGGCAAGGTTAGGGAGAAACTTGTTGTAGTAATGTAAAAGGCCCAAAAAAGCTTTCAGTTCAGTCACTGTGGTAGGAGGTGGAGCTTCCTCAATAGCTCTCACTTTGCTTTGCACTGGGTGCAAACCTTCTGCATCGATTCTGTGACCCAGGTATTCCACCTGCTCCTGCAAAAACACACATTTATTCCTATGAAGTCGCAGTCCAGCTTCTTGCAGCCTTTTTAAGACTTCATCCAGTGTTTTCAGGTGTTCTCTGGTGTCACTTCCAGTCAGCAATATGTCATCCAAATAGACTACAACATTTGGTAGATCTTGCAACAAGCTTTTCATGATTCTTTGGAAAATGGCTGGGGCTGATGACACTCCAAAAGGTAACCTGTTATAAGTGAACAAGCCACGATGTGTGTTTATAGTCAGGTATTTCTTGGAGCCCTCATCCATTTCTATCTGCTGATATGCATGACTCAAGTCAAGCTTAGTGAACAGTTTGCCTTCAGTTAGAGCATTGAAAAGGTCTTCAACGCGGGGAATTGGGTATTGTTCCAGTGACGATGCCTTGTTTACTGTTAATTTATAGTCACCACAAATTCTGACAGAGCCATCCGGCTTCAGAACGGGAACAATGGGCGCTGCCCACTCTGCGTACTTTACTGGAGTTATGATATCCTCCTTTAGAAGTCGTTCTATCTCCTCCTCCACCTTAGTCCTCATTGCATATGGGACTGAACGAGGTTTGTAAAATTTGGGCTGGGCGTCTGCCGAAACTCGAATGTTTGCATGCACACCTCTTAACCTTCCTAACTCTTCTTTAAAAACCTCTTCGTGTTGTGAGAGAACGTCCTGTAAGGCCTGTGCCTCTGTTTTCACATTTTTAATCTCATCCCACTTTAGCTTTAATTCTTTCAGCCATCCTCTGCCTAGCAGATTTGAGCCAGTCCCTTTCACCACCACTAGGGGAAGCATTTTCTTCTGGTTCGTATAGTGCACTTCGACCTGGGCCACGCCCAAAACTGTAATTTTCTCCCCGCTGTATGATTTAAGAGAAAGTTTACTTTGTTCTATCTGTGGTCGACTGTGTGCCGGCCACAACTCCCGAAACTGGGTTTCATTCATCAAACTGACACTACATCCTGTGTCAATTTCAAACTTCACTCCTTTCCCATTTACTTCCACTTTCACCTCAAAAGGCTCAACCCTCTGGATAGAAGTCCCAGTTGTTAAACAGGCTAGAGTGAAAGCCTCTTCCTCCTGATTTAACATACTGTCCTCATCCTGCTTGTCACATACCTTGTGTGATCTGTAAGAACGTCCTTGGCGTCCTCCTTGACGTGCACCTTTTTTCATATGACTGGTCTCCTCTTTATTTTTATTCCTGGATCTGCAGGCCTTTGCAATATGTCCAAGCTTCCCACAACCATGGCATGTGGCGTCTTTAAACCTACATTCGCCAGCACTGTGGCGCTTCCCATGGCATCGGTAACACACACTCTCCATCTTTTTCCAATCGGTTTTTTTTCCGTGTCCCTCCGCCACCATGCTGTGACACGCCGCCGACTGGTGCAAGTCCGAAATGTTCCTATTCGCTGCTTCTTCAGCCACAGCAATCTGAAATGCATTTTCAAATGTCAGGTCGCTCGTCGACAATAGGCGTCTTTGAATCCTGTCGTCAGCAATCCCGCACACCAAACGGTCTCTCAACCTTCGGTCCAGTGTAGCTCCAAAATTGCAATCTTGAGCCAGGCGTCTGAGCTCTGCCACATAAGCACTAACGGACTCAGCGGGTTGACGGGAACGAGAGTCAAACTTATATCTCTGCACAATCTCGCTCGGTTTCGGATTAAAATGCTCTTTCATCCGTGTAACCAACTGTCTATACGTTTTCGAGCTGGGCTTATCCGGGCTCACGAGGTTCCTCATTAGCTTATCCGTGGCTGGTCCCACCACACTAATAAGTATAGCTCTCTGCTTATCACCGTCGTCGTTGTCATTTGCCTCGAAAAACTGATCCAAAATCTCACAGTACTCTTCCCAAGTCTGTTCTTTAGCATCAAATGCTGACGGAGTGCCTATCATTGCGCTCATCGCGGCCTACCGAAGTACTTCTGTCGGAATTTTCTCCGCTCCGTTTCGACCGTCTGACAACGTGCTTCTCCTCACGTCTTCCGTCACGGAAAGCAGGTGCCTCCTGATAGCAGCCAGTATCCTCGTCGCCAATATGTGATAACCTCACACTGAAGGAAGTAGGGTCCCACTCTTTTCTTTGGGGTTGCTCCCGTTTATTCTGGAAAACAGCTTACACTGAACATGTCGGCAGTCATCTCTTTTTTTGCTTTACACCCTCAAAACTAACTCACCACTCCCTCTGGTGGTCTGGCGTAATAACAAATTAACCTGGACAGAACAACATCACTATACTACAACAGAAATGTTATTAATTCTGAAAATATTACGTGAATATAAATACAAAGCATACAGAAAATGCAGCTTTATTAAGTGACCTGGTTTATTTTATTTAGCTTTTAATTTCTTTTCAACATTTAGTTCTACTACTTGGCTTGTGCTTTGGTAGTTTCATGTTTAAAATGACAAAAGAAATATGAAAAAGTTTATGGTGCATCTTCTTTCTGCCTTTCCCCAACGATCAGGGACCTCCTGGTTGTGTCTGGTGCTGCAGTGTTCTTATTGGGTAAAACACCTTTAAATCTAGGGGCTGAGCACATAAAAGACAACCTCCTGATAATATAATATGCAAAAAACGCCACCAAACGTTATTAACGCCACCGCACGTACTAGGCCAATAACCTTTTTGTTTTATTTCTAGCAGTAATTATGCTGCTCATAAAGCAATGTCTACACTGTGTTAGGTCATTGGCTGATCTTTAATAAATGTTTTAACCAGTGTATCAGACTCATTTTGAATTGATCTGACATTAGGTTGGTACAACGTTAAGTAGCTTCTGATGTAGTTAAGCTACTTTTAACACATTTGTGTAACTTAGCTTGCTATATTTCTATAGGTGGTAGCTTTTGTGTAGTGAAGCTTAATTTATTGTTGAGTAACTGATAGCTTAGCTCACTACACTGGACAAGTAGCTTGCCCAACACTGTTGACACCCTCCATCAGGAGGGTAAGACACAAAAAGAAATTTCTCAAAGAGCAGGCTGTTCACAGAGTGCAGTTTCAAAGCACATTCACAAAAAGTGTGTTGGAAGGGGGAAATGTGGCAGGAAACGCTGCACAACCAAGATCTGGCACCTGCCCACAGTGCCAAAACCACCAGTAACTGGTGTACTGACCATGGCATTACTGTCCTTGATTGGCCTGCCAATTCCCCTGACCTGAACCCCATCGAGAATTTGTGGGGTATTGTGAAGAAGAAGCTGAAAGACACCAGACCCAACAATGCAAATGAGCTAAAGGCCGCTATTGAAGCATCCTGGGCATCCATAACACCTCAGCAATGCCACAGGCTGATTGCCTCCATGCCACGCCGCATTGATGCAGTAATCTGTGCAAAAGTATTCCCAACCAAGTACTGAGTGCATTAATGGACATTTTCAAATGTTTGATTTTGTTTTGCTGTTTTTTTTTACTTGGTCTGAGGAAATATTCTAATATTTTGAGATAGGATTTTTGAGTTTTCTTCAGCTGTACGCCATAATCAGCGATATTAAAACAATAAAAGGCTTGCGATATTTCAGTTGATTTGTAATGAATCCAGAATGTATGACATTTCATGTTTTTTAATTGCATTACAGAAAATAAAGAACTTTATCACAATATTCTAATTTTCTGAGACAGTCCTGTATGTGCGCAGGATTTTAGGAGCTGTCCTCATGTGGCTGTTCAACTCAAGTCCCAACATAAAAGACACTTTCTGAAGTCAGGGGTATTTGAGTTTGTATGTGAGTAGGTTATTGCAGCCTTGGTGGCTTAATGCACTCCCTGCTGCGTAACCCAGAGTCTTGGCCCACTGGAGTGGCAGATAAGACTCAGACACACAAACATGCACACATGGGTTATGTGATGGAAACCTACTCCACTGTAAGTGATGTGGCAGTGTATTTTTTTTCTCAATAATAAACCTTAATGTAGGGTTGGGCAATATGATTTAATTTATTAATTTGAATGTACAATTTATTAAGATTTAATTTTTTGGAAATCTGGATTTTATTTAGCCAATTCACTCATTGGGCTTCCATGAATAGCATGCACTGCTGAATATATGTTTAGTAAAATATATTGTCAAAATATTGTAAAGAGGAAACATTTTTACCATAATACGAGGCACTTTCATGTACTCATTTACTTTTTTTAAGTTAGATTAAAGTCACACAAGTGAAGTGAAGTGTTATATTTTCATAGTTTACAACGGCAGGGCCGTCATCTTGTTTTACAAGCATGTTTCACAACTTGTGTTTAGTTGCACTTTGAATTCAGGTCAACTCCCAGATGAAATGCTTAAAATTAAAGCACTTTTTAAAAAAATCTCTTTAATATCTTTTTGTGAAACGAAAATGAGGGGGGGGGGGGGGGGGATCGATTTATCAGATTTTGTATAATAAAATCTGAGATTTTATTTTTAAGAAATATTGCCCAGCTCTACTTAATTGGGAGCCAAGAAGTAACATTTGAAATAGAATGCCAATTAATTCGAACAGTAGCCTCTTAACAAGCGTTTAAAGAAGTAAGCTTTCGAGTTAAATTTCCAATTTTAGGACACAGCTATATTTTCTTCTTCTTTCCTCTGGACCACTTGAAATACAGTGCGCATGCACAGGGAGACCATGCAAACTGCATGCAGAAAGACCCCAAGACTTTCTTGCAGGCAAGGCGGTAGTGCTACCAACTGCACCACAGTCATCGATTTAATGAGCAAATGTGAAGATGGAGATTATTTTATGGTTTAATTGGGAGTAATTTTTATCTAAAAAAATATGGGAGAGGGGAGAAAGTATACTTTTCAAAGTCTACAGACTCTACCACTGTTTACATTGGCATTCACATACATCAAGAGGGAAAAGTGCCTGTTGGGTGCAACATTGACCCATCTTCAGCTCATGGGACTACAACTGTATCACCACAGATATGCAACTCCTTTCCCATTGTTTCTGGCTTTGAGACAGACCTTGGCAAACAGTACAGAAGTGCTTCAGTTGGCTCATGGATGTCACTCTTAAACATGATTGAGGCGGTGGTCTCTTTTACCCCTGATTTGGATGTCTTGAGTTTCTTCACTTTGGAATAGGAGCTGGGTGGTGTGCTTGCAGAAAGTCGATTAATGATGCTGAGTGCAGCAGAAGCATGCAGGAAAAACAAAACTCTTTGCAGAGACATTACATAAAAGTTAGACATTGGTGCAAAACAAGCATACCCCCAAAGATGGACGAGGTCCTTGTTGAATTAGTTTCTTGTTGAAATACAAAGCATTCTTTGTGCCTAAGGTTTGGGTCTCAAATACAGAAAACAAATATTCATCTGAAATCAATGCACATCACAGGCCAGCCAATCAGGAGCTGATTTTTTTTGACAGCTTTAAAAAAAAACATAATGTAAAGGAAATCTGAGGTTATCCAATCAGAGTTTTCCCTTTGTGACTACACATAATTTCATATATGTGAAGCTAGGAAAAGTATATTTCTTTTTATTTGAAGCAAATGGTCAGCTTATAATTGCTTACCACATTTAAGGTATTTTAGCACATGCCATTGTTCCTTTATTGTTCCTTTATTGTCCCACAATTGGGATACAGTAGGGTTATTTGTCCGTGACAGTGGCAAAGACAGAAAGAGTTCCACACAATTAATAGTGATGAAAAATACAAGATAATCTAAAGCAACATTAAACGAGCTTCATCAGAAATGTCAAAAATTTGTAAATATTGCACGATTATTGATATTGTGGCATTATTACAGTAAAGGAAGGGTAAAATGGTTTGAAGGATTCAAATGCAGACAGAGGAAGCAAAAGGGAGTTAGGTTGCAGGAAACCAGGTGGTTTTATTCTCAAATAATTAATTTAATGCAGTATACAGATCTAAGCCATTATAAGTGACTCACTTATGACCCGTTTTTATAAGTGACAAAAAACAAAATCACCTTTAAACCAGAGGCTTATATACATCAAACAGACATGGGACAGATGTGGTTGATTGGCAACTGAGGAGCAGGGGAAGCAGAGGGCTAGAAAAATAATAGAAATCCAGTATGTGGACCAGAATTATCTTACAAATAAAAGAAAATGGGGTACGTACAAAAAAATTATCCAAATAAAAAAATTTCAGATTTTAAAAATGATATATGCAAAAATATAATATGAAATTTGTGGCCTCAATTCTCTTCATACGTGCTCTAATATGGTGTTCCTGTTAACTTTTATCCCTTTTTATTTCAGGTCTTCTACGTTATAGTTCAGTTCGGGGGACCTTTGCCTGAGTCGATTTTGATCCAGAGAAGAAAACTCGACTTTTCACTGCTTGAGACTGGTATTATGACAGAACAACCGTGGTTGGACTGGCAGTATATGGCCAAAAACTGCAATGTGTTTGATATGCAGAACAACGGACCACTACCAAGACCAGACTCAGTCAACTGTCTGCAGATGCCCAGGTTGGGAAGACTATAATGGCTAACATTTGAAGAATCCCATGTCTATTGACAGTCTTTAAAACCACTGGCCATTATTTAGAAAAATATGACTAGTTTTTACAACACCTTATTAGATAAAGGCTTATAATCTAACAGTTTCAATTGCATATTCTTGCTATAAGCCTAGCATAATTGAAGCTGTCATCAAGACATAAACTTGTCAGTTGTATAATGTGTCATATGTTGTAATAATAATTCAATAATATTAAACCTTTGAGAATTTGTAGTGGAAAACATTCAGTGATGATTAAGACACCTGTCCCATGTGTAAAACTTTGAATAACAGTGTGTTATTTGCCATATTGTTAGTGTGACGTACTCACCATAGTTATTACAAATCTATCCATCCATTATCTATACCATTTACCCATGCAGTTTCACTGAGGGGCTGGTGCTGATCTCCAGCCCTCAATGGGCGAGAGTTGTGGTACACCTCTGACAGGTCACTAGTCCTTCACAAGGCAACTGAGACGTACAGGACAAACAACCATGCATGCACACACTCAGACGTAAGGGCAATTTAGAGGGACCAATTAACCTAACCATCAGGCTTTTGAACTGTGAGAGGAAGCTGGAGTATCCAGAGAGAACATGTGCATACAAAAAAATCTAATTTAAATTAATTAATATCTTGTCTTGTACCGTTTTTTATAGACCTTTACCACTTTGCATGATGAGGTCTTTTTCTGAGAAATATTTGAAAAGAATGTCTTGCAATATCAAATAAATACAAAAGGCTTGGGTCAAATGTAATCAGAGGAATCAGACTCCAACCTTTATTTTAGAAATAGTACCAATATATATATATATATATATATATATATATATATATATATATATATATATATATATATATATATATATATATATATATATACCCCCTGACACACTCACTATAAGTATTGTCAAGCCAACCACCTACTGTGTATTTTTGGCAAATATGCAGCAACAGGCTTTGAATTGGCAGCAGATATAATAATGCTGGAGCTGGAAAAAAAGCACTGCCATAATTTCACTCACTAATTCTTGGCAGAGTTCCTTGCATCAAGTGCCTGGTTGGCAATGGATGGAACAGGTATGTATAGATTGCAGATTATGCAGTCATTGTTAATTTTTCACTTGACTGACAGATGATACCACAAACAACCTTTCTTGGGTCAGAATACATTAGTAAAATTGGCATGAGAGCCTCTTAACCTCACATTGTCAACAAAATAAGGTATTTATTTATTTATAATTGCATCAACATATCAATTTGCTTCATGTTCTCTTTGGAGATTTATTGAATTTTACCTAAATAAATTGTTTCTCCTGAGCCTATAGGCGTATTTTTTAAAGATTGAAGCACACTTTATACCTGTGTCTCTGTTTTATACCCTTGTTTTTGTTGTATGTTGATGTTATGTAAGCAAACTGAAATGGAATTGCAAATAAATTTGCATAAATAACATTTTACAGGGACAGATCATTTCTTTAAATATGTTTAATACGTGCATCCCTAAATAATTATGATAATTATGTTTAAAATGTCAAACAAGATTTTGCAGTGTAGATCATACAGTGCAGCTGTATGATACATACAGTACATGCAGATTACAACACACCTGCCTATTGTATGTAACTTACAATAGGCAGTTACACAGTTAAGTCTGATGTATATTTTATATAATGTACTGTTTGACATGTTTTTGTCATTGTCTTTCTCCACTGCTGATCTTCTGCCACAGTTATGTACTGTAACTTGAGAAAAAAGGAATTACATGCACATTCATATATAATAATGATGTAGGATAAATTGATAAAAAAATAAAAAATGCACTAGACAGATGGCCTCAGTTTGTAATAAATAAAAACCAGAATCAGAGTATTTGACCTGAAAGTTGGTATTGGTCAGGATAAGCCTGATCATTGCGTCTCTAAATTAAGCTTACATTCTATTTTTATTCAAAGATAACTGGGTTTCAATAATTGAGTGATTTTTTTTTTCTGTTTTTTGACTGATATCTTGTTTCTTTTCCTGGCCTCCAGTGATTTGCCACTTTCAGGAGGTAACATCACCTTTAGTCTGCTGACCACACAGCCACATCTGAGACCGGGATATAACGACTTCTACAAAACTCCTGCTCTGCAAGAGATGGTACTAGCTGCGCAGGTCAGAATTCATATGAAAGGGCAATACCACACCGGAGCAGTCGGGGTCAACCAGCTACACAGACACTTTGCCATCAGTGAGATCACAATCAGTGGCAGGTAGGACCTTAACATTTTTTCAGAGATATATTGTCTTTCATTGTACGTTGTTGAAGGAGTCTGATTTCCAGTTAAAATTAAGCTTTTGATATGTAGATCTACTGAAGACAAGACCTAGATACTGGAGCTGATAAACCTCAAATATAAACAAGTTTATACTTTTTAGGACATTTTTGGTAGACGTACTACAAGCTCCTACTCTGTTTGAAAACAAATGATTTTAAAAAAAACATTTTGGCAAGTTTTTATAAGCTGCACACTTTATATCTGTTAACAGACACTCTTCTCCAACCAAAGCTATTCTAAGTGTCATAATTGGTTAAATGAAATATTGAAGTGTCTCCTCAGAACCGATTTGTTAGAACTGAATGAGCACAGTTGAGAAAAAATATTCCACACTGACTGTTGGGTTTCAGCAGAGCTTTTTGAGAGTAACTGTGAACACATCTTTTCATTAGACTGACATTGTGACTGACATAGTGACTGTCTTTTATGACTGTGGTAATTATAGGATTATGCAGGAGGCAATCATCTCTCTTTCTCTCCTTCTCCCTCCCTCTAAGCTGTTTTAATTAGTAGCTTGTTACAGTGAAGTAGGAGAAACAGAGATTTAATGCTGCTGAAACCTCATCTGTGCGATCTTCATCCATCCGTGTCACTTCTTTCTGTTTTATTCCTCTGTCTTTTCTTTACTCTTTATAATGCATGTAAACATAAATGTAGGAGGAGAAATAAACACTTTTTATTAGGGATGCTCAGATATCAAAATTTAAGTTGATATTAATATCAGATTGGTTAAATGGGCATTAACCAATATTTACTTATATGTATTATGTATTTTTCCCTCCCTTTTTGGCACTATGAAAAACAAGCACACCACTGACATTTCTTCTCTCCTTCAGTTAAACAACCCTCAATTCTGTGCTGCATCACTATCGCTGTCACATTCCCAAATAAATACCACTTGGCCAACCCTCTCCCTCTTCTGAAACACATACACAGATGGCAATAAGCATCCGCTGTTAAGATTAACCCAGTTTTACTTATGATACCGATACTGATATGATGACAAAATGGTCGGCTGTTGATGACAACAAACAACACACATTTTCTATTGCCAATGTCCTTCAGCTGGATTTTTCTTTTCTAGGTTAATTGATGCACATGAGTTGCCCCTTCAATGTATACAGTGTGTTTTTTGCCAGAATATGTCCTTCACTACTTTAAGATTTGTGATTGAATTTGAGGGATTAAATAAAATAAATTGCTGGTGTCTGGTGTCATGTCACCTGATCTCTTGCTGGACCTAGTATTCTTACTTTGATTGATGTTGCTGTGGATTAAAATTATTAAAAATATGTTAGTTGTCTTTTGGCTTTACAGAAATACCATAAAACATTGTTGCTGTGTGCTTCTAAGTCAGGGATCTGCACCCTGTAGTTTCAGGTCCACATGTGGCAATTGAAGTCCTCCAAAGTTGATCCTAATATAATATATAGAACTCTGCTTCTTATATAAAGGTAATACAAATGCAGTTGTTTTCATGTAGTATGCAATAAATTAATGTATTATTATTTAAATTATTAAAGTATATATATTCTGGTTACGCCGCTCTATTCTAATATATGCACAGAATGGCATTGTGAAATGTGATATCAAAAAAAATATTTTTGGTTTCTTTCTAAAACTTAAAGTTCAAGTTGTAAAATTTAGATTATATCATTTAATCATAAAAGCGTTTTTGTGTTCTAGACAAATTTTACTTTGTAATTAGAACTTGAAAAATAGCTCTATGAATAGCATGGTTTGCAGCCCCGCTTGTTATTGGTGTGTTCACATTGGAGGAAGTGGGTTCATGAAAAAGTGGTCAACAAAAACAAAAAAAATAATGCTGTGGGAACACTGAAAACAATAACTGAATATCAGAGTAAACAAGAAAATTCTTATTTTGTGTTAGTGTGAAATGTAAGCATGTGTTTTAATGAGAGAACAGTCATGCTTGGAGTGGCATTTATTATTGTGAATGACCTCTTTTCATTTGAACTGCTCATGTTTTACGCAATAAATCAGAACAGAAATTGTAAGGAAGGGCATTTCTCTCAGTTCTGTCATTTTGATGAAAAATGTTTTTACTTGTTTTTTTAAATATGTTTTAAACTCCTCTAACATACGTTTTAAGATCTGTTTCTGTATTTGTTATAACTTTTATTTTCATACCACACTGTCTCCTAAACAGATGTGAGTGTCACGGCCATGCAGACCAGTGTGACACCAGTGTAACCCCGTACCGCTGCCTGTGTCTACCTGAGAGCCACACAGTCGGAAATAACGTGAGTAACAAATGTGTCATAATCACACAGAGGGCACAGACCTTACAGCCACTGACAATGTTTTACATAACAAAGTGTATCGCATAAATTCAAAGTTTATGTTGACAAGTCCCACCTATTTAAATACAGATCAAAAACACTTGTTTGCTTTAGTGGGGGGTTTCAGAAGCGTATATAAATCCAGTTATACATCACATATCCTGAAGCACGAATGGCAAATATATAGATCTGGTGATGTTCAAACAGAGAGATTGATGGAGGAAGAGAGAGGGGGTGGGAGAGAGAAAATCCCTGTGGGCAAAATCTTCTCATGGTCTTAATTAAGCATTTCTCTTTAATGTCAGAGGGAGTTTTAATGAATTACAACAACATACATACATACATAGACCCATGCTTAAACAAAGACAACTTTTTAAAATGTAAAACATGTTTATCGCATTTCTTCTGGAACATCATTTTATTCTTTATTTGCTGAAAAATATTTCAGCTATTGACTGTCTTTTTGTTTAAATGTTGACTGCAAAGTAAGGTTGCTCTCTTTAATTGTTCGGAGTTAATGTCTATTATTAGTGGTTCGCAAACCATAAGATGACAGTAATGGGATAATATCAGGGGAACATTTGAAACAGATCATTATTTTTTGGGGGATTTTTGTGACACTAGTGGGCCTTTTAGTGAAAGTATGCTGACAGGAAAGTGAGACTGAAAGAGGAGGAAGACATGCAACAAAGGTCACAGGCTGGTGCTGAACCTGGGTCAGCAGCGTCGGCCCGTGCAAGGCCTCCTTGCACGGGCCGTAAGCGCTAACCCTGCGCCATCGGCATGCCCCACAGACAATGTACAAAAAAAATAATATCAGTTTTATTACTTTTATATGTCTAACTAAAGTACAACTCAAAAATGTCTGCATTTGTTCGAAAAACGTACAAAGATAGCTGTGAGGTACAGTATTATCTAGATTCTGTTGTTGCTTGAAATTAATAAAGTTGTTTCTAAGATATACAATGACATCCACACAATGTTGTATAATAACCTACACTCCTGCCCTTTTAGTACACCAGGAGGGAAAAATATGCAGTCAGAGGTAAAATATTTTCTAATTCTCTGTGTTCTGTTTTAAATTTGGCCCCCATGAACAGGCTTTAGCTAAAATTTAAGGAGTACATTGCTAAGTTTAGCACACTATATCGACCTAATAGTATTACTAATAACTAATGCTGTCAAACGATTTAATCACAATTAATCGCATATTTTATCTTTTTATTTCTGACAGTATAAAAGCCTATTTGGGCATTTTAATATGCAAATTTGCAATAAATGACACTAGTAAAAAAGAAACATGCTTGTACAAAAAATATTTTTATTTTTTATTTTCAAGCACTTTTCAGAATTGGAATGAAAACATCCTGGTGCCCTAAAATGTTAAACTCTGGCCAATAATGGCTAAAGCGCTAATCATAACGCCCCGATGTTTACACAATGTGTAAACAAATGTGTAAATAAATAAATATTTCATGCCGGAATATTTTGTTTGCCTCTTAAACAAAGATAGACAGGGTATTAAGCATTTACATATAAAGTAATACTAATTTTACATTTTAATAAAGTCACAAGTTTTCACTCTCTCACACACACATCTAATCCTGAGCTTTCACACCAACAACAATAATTTCTTCGTATATTTTTGCATGCTGTTTATATCCACATTCATACAGTTTAAAGCCTGGAAAAGGGTTTAAAATTCCCAGGTCATTCCAGAGACAGGAGCTTAATAAAGAAAGATAACTCTTCAGAATCAGAATCAGACATACTTTAATAATCCCAGAGGGAAATTACTTTTGTTACACGCTCCAGATATACAAACATTTTTATTTATATATTTACAACATTCCACACAAAATAATATAAATATATACATATATAAGTCAAAATATATATACACATATGTATATATGTATGTATATATACACATATGTATAACTATAGATCCAAAAAAAAGTGATAGTGACTTGTGCAAGAACAGTGCAAAGAATGAATAAATGTCAGTTACAGAGGGGGGGGGGGTCTGAATCATTCAGGGAGGCGTTGTAGAGATTGATGACCACAGGCAGGAATGATTTCCTGTGGCGCTCGGTGGTGCATCTGGGTAAGAGGAGTCTTCTGCTGAAAGAGCTCCTCTGCTGGGCCAGTGTGTTGTGGAGAGGGTGTGAGACATTGTCTAAGATGGACTGGAGCCTGGACAGCATCCTCCTCTCTGCCACGGTCGTCAGAGTGTCCAGTTCCTCCCCCACAACATCACCGGCCCTCCTGATCAGTTTGTTCAGTCTGTTGTTGTCAGCGACCCTCAGCCCACTGCCCCAGCATGAGACAGCAAAGAAGAGAGTGCTGGCAACGACAGACTCATAAAACATCCTCAGCATCTTCCCACAGATGTTAAAGGACCTCAGCCTCCTCAGGAAAAAGAGTCGGCTTTGGCCCTTTTTGTAGACCGCCTCAGTGTTTCTAGCCCAGTCCAGCTTATTGTTAAAGTACACTCCCAGGTACTTATACTCCTCCACAGTGTCAACAGGAACCCCCTGGATGGAAACAGGGGTCACAGGTGTTTTTGTCCTCCTCAGATCCACTATTAGCTCCTTAGTCTTTGTCACGTTGAGCTGCAGATTGTTCAGCTCACTCCAAGTGACAAAGTTGCCCACCACAGTCCTATATTCACTCTCATCACCCTTTTCAATGCAGCCAACTATTGCTGAGTCATCAGAAAACTTCTGAAGGTGGCAGGACGCAATAGTTGAAGTCTGAGGTGAAGAGGAAGGGGGAGAGGACAGTCCCCTGAGGGGCCCCAATGTTGCTGACCACCCTGTCAGACACACAGTTCTGTAGACCACACACTGTGGTCTGCCCGTCAGGTAATCAACAATCCAGGACACGATGGGGGCCTCCACCTGCATCGGCGTCATCTTCTCACCCAGTAGAGCCGGACGGATGGTGTTGAAGGCACTGGAGAAATCAAAGAACATGATTCTCACAGTGCTCGCCGGCTTGTCCAGATGAGTGTAGACTCTGTTCAGCAGGAAGATGATGCTGTCCTCAACTCCCAGGCGGGGCTGGTAGGCGAACTGTAGTGGATCAGTGAAGGGCCTGACCATGGGCCTTAGCTGCTCCAGGACTAGCCTCTCAAAGGTCTTCATGATGTGGGACGTCAGTGCCACCGGTCTGTAGTCCTGAGGGCCGCTAGGGCGCGGCGTCTTTGGCACAGGAATGATGCAGGACTACTTCCACAGCACGGGGACTCTCTGGAGGAGCATGCTCAGGCTGAAGACTGCGCTAAGTACTCCACACAGCTGATAGGAACAAGCTTTGAGCACCCTGGGGAATACACCATCGGGGCCTGCAGCTTTGCCGGAGTGGAGTCTGGTTAGCTGTCTTCTCACCAGGTCAGGAGTGAAGGACACTGTAGAGGTAACGGCTGGGGGAGGGGTAAGGTCCTCAGGTTGTGGAGGACATGATGTGAAGCAGGGGGGAGGGGTGGAGTCGGTGGATGTGGATTGAGGTGGTGACGAGCAGACAGGGGGTCTGTAAGGAGGAGGAGTGGGGGAAGGTGGAGTGGTTGTTGTAGGGAAGCCAACAGCAGAGAGTTGTGGGGGATGGGCCGCAGTATCAAACCTATTGAAAAATAGGTTCAGTTCACAGGCCCGGTCCACGCGACCTTCCAACCCCATGCCAGTAGACTTCTGGAACCCTTTGATGGCTCTCATCCCACTCCACACATCCCTCATGTTGTTGGTCTGGAGTTTATTATCCAGCTTTCTCCTGTATTTGTCCTTAGCCTCCTTGATTTTACGTTTGAGTACCCCCTGCACTCTCCTCACCTCCTCACGGTTGCCATCTCTGAACGCCTTCTTCTTCACATTCAGGATGGCCTTTATGTCCTTGGTGATCCATGGTTTATTGTTGGCATAACAGGTGACAGTCCGAGCTGGAACATTGCAGTCCACACAGAAGTTGATATAGTCCGTGATGCACTCTGTAAGCCCATCGATGTCCTCCCTGTGGGGCTCACAGAGTGCAGGCCAGTCAGTCACCTCAAAGCAGGCCTGCAGTGCCTCATAAGCCTCCTCCGACCACCTCCTCACAGCTCTTGTGGTCGTGGGCTTCCTCTTCACCAGAGGCACATAACAGGGTTTGAGGTGAACCAGGTTGTGATCTGACCTGCCCAGACGGGGGAGAGAAGAGGAGATGTATGCATCGGCAACATGCTGCTTTTGCGCATGCGCACTCTTTAGCACAGCTTCATGTGCTGACACTATAACTCCAGGATACTTCGTTTGGCAATGTGATTCAGCCTTAGTTTGTCAAATACAAAGATAACTAATTAATAAGCATTAAATTACAATTTATGAGCTTGGTTTCTGCAATGTTATCAGCGTGTATAACTTCTTCATCTTCAGAACCAATCTGAAAATGGTGATCTGCACCGCGTAATCTACTTTCAGCAGGTATCATTGGTTATTGCAACTGTAAACTGCAAAACAATACGGGCAACATTGCTATCTCTGCCTTTACTCCCTTGGCTCCTATGTCAGGATGCGCTCCAGCGTGGTTATACTCACTGTGTCTGTAGTGCGGCGACGCCACTTATTTTAGAGCCCGAATAAGTGACTTCACTTTCAGAAACAAAAAACTGCAACCCGCAACTCATGAAATTTACAAGCGTCTTTAAAAAAAGAAGCCCAAAGTCACATGAAATAAGCAACAGTGAGCGTGGGTCTGTTTTGCTACAGTCTCTAGCATTCTTGGAACTATGGAAAGTGCCAAGGGTAAAAAAAACACACTCCGGAGAGCGCTACGGGGAAAAAAACATTAACGCGATTAACGCGCATCAAAAAATAATTTGCCGTTATGGTCTAACAAAGTTAACGCATTAATAAGGCGTTAACTCACAAAATAGATCAGACAAGGCAGAAGCTGTCTAATTTTCTCCCTGAAACCTTTTTTGAGGAAATTTCCAGTTTTGTGGATACGGTCCAGCTTTCACAGCACAATAAAACGAAGGAAAGACAAAAAGCTAAATTCAATAAATTGCAACAGAAAGCAGCACCTAGACAAGATACCAATATACTCCAGGAGGAGGCCACCAACATCAATGTCCAGGACAAGTGGGTTAAAAACCTCTCTAGCAGGTCGCTGACGAAGCCAGAGATGGATGTACTGAGTAAAGGCCTGAATTTTGCCATTTCTTCACAAGAAATACCCATTGTGGAACTGATAACTGTCACTGAATCTGCCACCAGTTTCAGCAATCTGGCTGAAACAGAGGCAGAGCAACTCAGGATGAAAATAACAGTTACCCTGTCCAGCGCCAAACCACCCCCTTCTAATCTCACACCACAGGAAAGGAAAGCCATAACATCGCTTAGCCAGGACCAAAGCATCACCATATTACCAGCAGACAAAGGAAGATGCACCGTGGTCCTCAACACTTCAGAGTACCACGACAAAATTTGCACTCTACTGAGTGACACCACCACATATGAGTCTTTGAAAAGGGATCCAACCAACACCTACAAAAAGAAAATCACTGACTACCACCAACAACTAGAAAAAGACAAGGTAATTAACCACTCATCTTATTATAGATTATATCCAGGGGAAGACATTCCATGCTTATATGGACTCCCAAAAATTCACAAGGAAGGAACACCACTCAGACCCATTGTCAGCAGCATTAACTCAGTAACATATAACATTGCTAAACAGCTTGCTAGTATTTTAGCCCCCTGGTGGGAAACACACCACATTACATAGAAAACTCCAAAGACTTTGCAAACAAAGTCAAACATTTAAAGATGGCGCCAGGGGAAACTCTGGTGTCTTTCGATGTCACTTAACTTTTCACTTGCATACCTATATCAGAGGCAGTGGAAACAGTCAGGAAACGTCTTCAACAAGATAGTGACCTAAATAACAGAACCAATTTCGGTCCGGACCAGATCTGTACCCTACTGGACCTTTGTCTTTCTACAACTTATTTCAAGTTCAGTGATCATTTTTACAGACAGAAGGATGGTTGTGCCATGGGATCTCCAGCCAATCTTTACATGGAAGAAATGGAAAACAGAGCTTTGGGAACCTTCAGAGGAACACCACCAAGCCACTGGTTTAGATATGTGGATGACACCTTTGTCAAAATCCAGTTAAAAGAAGTGGAAGCTTTCACAAGACACATCAACTCGGTGGAGAACAACATCAAGTTTACCAGAGAGGATGCCAATGACAACAAGCTACCTTTTCTCCACTGTTTGGTGAACATGGAAGGAGATGGAAACCTCAACATTGACGTATATAGGAAACCCACTCACACAGACCAATATCTTCTTTTTGATTCACACCACCTACTGGAGCACAAACTTTCAGTCATCAGAACCTTACAAAACCGGGCCGAGCATGTGGCTACTAAAACAGAAGGGATGCACAAAGAACAGAAACACATCAAAACCTTCAAACCTGTGGGTACCCAAACTGGGCTTTTGTCAAATCAGCAAGAAAATCCAAAAGACCCGCTGCAGAACATAAGGATGAGAAGAATAAACGCAAAAACATCGTCATCCCATATGTTGCTGGAGTCTCTGAAAAACTCAAGAGGATTTTCTCCAAACACAAAATCCCAGTACATGTCAAACCAAACAGGACCCTCAGACAGAGGCTGGTGCATCCCAAGGACAAAACCCCCAAACCTAAGATGAGCGGAGTGGTGTATGCAGTTCAGTGCAGTGAGGAATGTTCTGATCTTTATATTGAAGAAACCAAACAACCTCTCCACAGACGCATGGCTCAACACAGGAGAGCTACCTCCTCAGGACAAGACTCTGCTGTCCACCTACACCTTAAGCCGGGCGTACACTGTACGAGTTTTTCAGTCGTGGTACTTATATACATCTCAAACTGTGCGACGGAACCGCGGGGTTTAAAAAGTTCACCGCTCACGATCTGTGCGGCGCGACGCCCGGACGCGACCGGACTGCTCACACTGTACGTCCTGCCCCCTCTGGGACCGCTCGCTGTGGTGGCAGAGGCAGGCGAGCGACGGTGGGTGACAGGGACCCAGAGCAGGGGTTCGAGCCCAGCTCTGGCGAGGCCCGCAGGAGGTACCGGGCGTCGGGGAAACGGAGGGGAGAGAGGAGGGACGAGACGCACCGGCGGCCGCGCGGCACGGCAGGTCGCCCGGTCCGCACCCCCCGCGAGCGGAGAAGTGCCGAAACAGGCGGCGGACTGCGGAGAAGTGCCGAAACAGGCGGCCAGCGCGGACCGCGGAGGAGTGCCGAAACAGGCGGCCAGCGCGGACCGCGGAGGAGTGCCGAAACAGGCGGCCAGCGCGTTGCCGCCCTCCCCAACGCCCCCGCAAGCAGGCCGGGCGGAGGTCGCTTCAGGGACGCCCGCTCCCCTCCCTCCGCTGGCGGGGACGGAGAGGAGGGGAGGGCGCCCCCTCGTAGCTCTGCTTGAACAGCAGGATGCGCTCACGAACACCTCACGACAGCCGACTGAATTTGAAACATGTTTGATTTTCACCGACCGTCCGATTCCTGATCGGGAGGTAGTCGTGAGAAGCCATTCCCCCCTCCTCCCCCCCTCTACGATCAAGCCCGATTCAAAAAATGCCCGCACGACTGAAGAATCGGCCCGAATAGGGCAAAAACTCGTACAGTGTACGCCCGGCTTTAAGGACAAAGGACACTCTTTTGAGGACCAAAATGTTCACATTTTGGACAAAGAAGACAGATGGTTTCAAAGGGGTGTGAAGGAATCCATCTACGTTAAGTAAGAAAAACCAACCTTAAACAGAGGAGGGGGCCTTAGGTTCCAACTCTCAAAAACTTATAATACAGCTATAGGATTAATTCCAGACAATCATCACCTCAATTCTCACCCTCATACGGGTGATCAAAACATCGTTCCTGCAAGCCAGGCCAATAACGACCCTAACGACTCCCCGTTACAGAGGAGTGGACCAGTTTCGGTTCAATCTGCTGTTTTACTGACTTTAACGACTTCCCATTATTAAGGGGGTGGACCTGTTTCTGTTGAATTTGCATGTTATCTAAGCCATTACAAGGCCTTTGTTGGGCAGTAGTATAAAGCTTGATGCTCCACATTACTCCAGACTTTTTGAAATGAGAAAGCTCCCTGGATAGGAAGCGAAATGTCTTCAAACTTCGGAAAACAGGTCCAGTTGTTTTGTTTTTTACTTTTTTTGGAATCACCATGACCTGGATGACCGAGAATCTTCACCAGTAAGCAAAGGACAACTTTGCATGATGGTCTTTGACCCATCCTCCCATGTCATGCTGAGAGTGGGATGGCCCCACTTCAAAACCCACATCCACTGGTTGCCTCAAGTGTCTACCAAACATAAAAAATGAAGGGGCATAACCTGTAGAGCCATGGATAGTGTTGTTATAAGCCTGCAACAGTTCAGGTAAGTACTCTTGCCACCTGTGTTGTCTCTCTGCTCCAAGAGACCGCAACATATTCAAGAGAGTTTAAGTCATCCTCTCCACACTTCCGTTCCCTGAGGGGTGATACGAAGGGGTCCTGCTTTTAGTGATACCGTAGCACTTACAAAGCTCTTGCATTAGAGCAGACTCAAAATTTGGCCCTCCGTCTGTATGAAATCTAGCTGGGCAACCAAATGTCTGTATCACATGTGACCATAGCACCTGAACTGTTGTCTGGGCAGTTTGATCCTTCGTTGGAATGGCCCAAGAATAGCTTGTGAACCAATGGGTCATGACCAAAATATTCTGGTACCTATCGGTAGGTCTACCCAGAGAAAGAAAATCTAGGCCTATAACCTCAAGGGGGTAAGACACAGATATTGGGTGCAGTGGGGCCTTAGGCTCCACCCTGTTCTGCAAGCTACAGGCAACACAGCCCAACTGAAACTGATGCACCTCCTTCTCCATATTGGGCCAATAGAAGAACTGACAGATTCTGGACAAAGTCCTCTCCACTCCTTCATGGGCAGTTGCTTGATGGTACTTCTCCCACACCTCTCTGCGCTTGCTTGTGGGGCATACAACTTGGAAAAGAGTTTCATCAGTTTTACAGTCCTGACAAACAACACCATCCTGGAGTACGAGTTTCCCCCACTGCTTCAAAATTTTGCATGTGGTGACTGACAAGTCCTTCCTGGTTTGTGCTTCAGGTAAAGTCCCCTGTCTCACATACTTTTGCACAACTTTCAGGTCCATATCTGACTCTTGAACAGTCTTCCGATCCTGTGTCTGTAGTCCAGGCTCCTGAGGATCTGGAGAAGCTACATTAGTCACGTAGGCAGCTTGGACCTCTGGTGATGTGTCTGCGGGCAATCTGGACAAGGCATCAGCATTAACGTTTTCCTTCCCTGCCTGATATTTTACAATAAAATCGAAAGAGGCTAACTGCGCTACCCAGCGTTGTTCTGTTGCCCCCAGGTGAGCAGTTTGAAGGTGTGCCACTGGATTGTTATCTGTAAAAACTGTAAACTTGGCTCCTGTTAGTTAGTCTTTAAACCTTTCGGTGATGGCCCACTTTAAGGCCAAAAATTCCAGCTTGAAAGAGCTGTAATTTGCATCGTTCCTTTCAGCAGGATGCAAACTTCGACTAGCATAGGCGATCACATGTTCTCTCCCACTTTGCACCTGGGCTAGGATGACACCCAAACCTTGTTTACTTGCATCAGTATAAAGCACAAATGGTAGGGAGAAATCGGCATAACCCAGAACAGGGGCTTGTGCAAGTGCAGTCTTTAACTGTTCAAATGCTTTCTGACAGTCAGCTCTCCAAGTAATCTTTATTTCAGGCCTCTTGTTAGCAGGTATCCCAGTCAGCAAGGAGTTCAAAGGGCGGGCCATTTTGGCAAAACCAGGGACAAACCGTCTGTAGTACCCAGCCAGGCCCAGAAAAGCTCTGACCTGGCGAATGGTATTTGGAACAGGGTAATTCTTGACAGCACTAATTTTTTCGGGATCGTGTCTCACCCCATTCTGGTCAACAAGGTGGCCAAGAAACTTTACCTGCGACTGGAACAACTTGCATTTGTCCAATCTAAGTTTCAGACCATGCTGCCAAAGTCTCTGAAAGACAGTTGTGAGGTGTTGCAGATGGGAGGAAAAGTCTGGTGAATATATAATGATGTCATCCAAATAGACCAAGGCGGAATCTATAAGTTGGCCACTTAAGCATTGCTGCATTAAACGCTGAAATGTGGCAGGAGCATTACAGAGCCCAAACGGCATGCGTTCAAACTCAAAGAGGCCAAGTGGCGTGGTAAATGCAGTCTTCTCTCGGTCTTTAGGATCCATCTCCACCTGCCAGTAGCCACTGGCCAGATCCAACGTTGAAAACCATTCAGCCTTTGTTAAAGATGTCAAGGTCTCCTCGATCCTAGGAACAGGAACGGCATCCTTTTGAGTGACAGCATTAAGCTTCCTGTAGTCTACACAAAACCGCAGACTCCCATCTTTCTTCCTCACCAGAACGATAGGTGCGGCCCATGGGCTCTTGCTCTCACAGATAATTAATTTAGTCAGCATATCTGCCAGCAGTGTCTTCATTTCTTTGTACATTAAAGGAGGCAAGGGTCGATACCTCTCTTTGATAGGTGCTGCATTTCCTGTGTGTATGCTATGCTGGACCAAGTCTGTTCTGCCAACATCTTCCTCATCCACCAAGAACACCTTTTTCCACCTCTGCAGAAAGGTCTGGAGCTCCACCTTATGCTGTGGGGGTAAATCCACAGAGGTTAGGAATTTGTTCACCTCTTCGCTGTTGGGTTCTTCCATTTCTACAATCTCTGTAACACCGACTTCGACCACCCCATTGGATCCCATAGTTAGACTAAGGTCACCGGCACCCTGGATTTCCGTCTCTTCCACTTGATACAATCGGCCCAACTTCTCGTAGGGCCCTATTTTTATTGGATGTGGATGAGGGTTGCAGACTCTGACAAGAAGCTGACCCCGACCAACCATTGACAAAGTTATTGCCACCCCCCATTGTTCTGATCCAGGCGTTGCCTCCACCAACACCAACCCATTTCTGGACCTCATCTTCTGAGAAGCACGGCCCCAAATCATTATTTCACAATTAGGGGGTACCTGTATTCCCCGGCGGCAGGCAGGTCGGACGTAACCTAGGGAATCCCCTTCCATCCTAGTGGCAGAAATCCTCTGGCAGATGGCAAATGCCTCTTCCCAGGCCTGATGAGACTTCCACTTCTGAGGGGAGAGAGCTGACGTTCCACCTTTAAAAACAGTGTCCCAACAAGCGCCAAAAACATTCATGCCCACAATAAGTGGGTGGATAGAACAGTCATCTTTTATAATCACAACCCCTTTTTCCGGTATTTTAAATCCTTCAACCTCATAGTCCATAATAGAATACCCAGAGTATGGGATGGCGAGGCCATTGGCAGCTTTTAATGTGAACACCAAAGATTTATCACTTTTCATTTGAAATAAATAAGAGTCGATTACTTGCTGTTGGACCAAAGTCGATTGAGAACCAGTATCCAGCAAAGCTGTCATTCTTACTCCACTCATAGATAACTCTATTGTAGGACATTTACCAATGAATGGTGTTGTGGCCCTTTGGTCATTAGTTATGCACCCCATCCCCACTGCTTGCGCCTCAGTAGTAGGGTTACCTAGTTTGAAGCTGACTGTTCCCCATCAGGTGCTTGGCAAAACCTGGCAATAATACCTACCCGCTTACACTGCCTGCAGATAGGTTGTCCATCTCTGGTCCAGCCACGGGAATACCCAAGCCGTCTTTGTGGTGGTCTTGACGCCCCTTTTTCAGGCCAGCTAAAGGAAAGAAGCAGGAAGACGCCAGCATCCCCGTACCAAGACTCCATCGAAGGACGTTTGTCCGGCCGATACTCTGATCGAAAACGGAGCGCTACTTACAGACGCGATTCTCTGTACTGGGCCGTCTATTCTCGTCTTGATATTTCGTGCCTGGCGTGTGGATCCCACCTGCCCCTAGTTCAGCAGCGCGTCCGTTTCTGTCACCTGCAGGGTCAGCTCTCTCTGCCCTTCCATCCAAGCTCCTTTTATTTTAGCTTCAATCAGCCTCTGCTGACACCTGAGCGCAGCAGCGCAATTAGTGCGCTCCGCCCCCTTAGCCAACCGGCTTCAGCACAGTGTGTTTAGATTGTTAAAGGGGAAAACAGAAAGAAAAAAAAACAATCCAAATGTGCAAAACACAACAAACAATTAAAAATAAAAATGAAACACCATCATATTTTCCCCTGTGTAACATGGTCAGCAGTGAAATATTCAGGTATGACTGATTTAACACACTGTCACACAGGACAACCTACATTATTTACTACTTCTGCATCATTCATGTGCAAGTGTCTGTGCATTAGTTCAGCTTTAAGTGTTTTATAGAAGAATCAGAGAACAACAGCATCTATTTATACTTTTTCATTAAGAACAAGTTAAAAGTTGTCAGATAATTTATAAACAAAACAAATATTATTTTCCATTTATCTCCTTCAATTAAAGGAAAATATACAAAAAGAAAATGTATCATGGATAATGCTTCCAGACATACTACAGGTGCCTATGTATTAATTTAAAAAAGTGTTTCATACTTTGTTTTTCATCTTTTTATAGACCGCAGTTGTCTTTGTGCTTTCCAGGTCCCTGTGCAACCTTTATCCTCTTTTCTTTACTGATAACTCTGTGTCTCTCATACTCTGTCGTTCTCTCCTGAGTCGCTGTTCAAATAATGTCTCAAATCGACTAGAACAATGACATTCCCCCAGCATGCATCTCTAATCAGCCCTTTTTTCCCTCTGTTTGTCTTTTGCTTCATTTCACTCAACCGTTTTCTATAACCCCCACCCTGTACCACTCTTTATGTCTGCACTTTCTAAGTATCTAATTCTTTTCTGTTTGATGCTTTTTCTCTCCTTTTTTTCTCTTCCATATATTTATGAGTCTCAGATTAACCCATCCTCCCAAGCTCTTTCTTTCATTTATTCGTAGTATATCACTTCTTTCGTTGAGTTGGGAGATGCACCAGCTATAGGCAATACAGAAGTGTTTTAATGTGACCTATTCTCTGTAGGAGCGTTGATTATTTGAAACCCATCAGTGTATAATATGTACATTTGTCTATAAAGAGTTATTTTCTTTTGGTGCCCGTGTGCACTTTTCTTTCAACCTGTCCATGCCATCTCGCCAAGTGAATATTCAAGACCTTTCCTCTGTCTTTGTAACACTGGAGCATAAAAGGCTATGGGGAATATTAGTGTTTAATATTGCATGCATTCTGTTGATTTGGATCGGCCTAGCACCATGAAGGATGTTGTACTAATCTGTAGAATTTCCAGAGTGACATTAAAGTGACAGAAATGCTCAGACATGTGTCAAAATGATCAACAGGGGCCTTAGAAGACATACATTTTAACTGGCTCTCTCGCTCACACACACTTGCACATGCCGAAGCCCAAATATGCAGAAACGTATGCTCACACTCTCCCACTTTCTCCCTCTGTCTTTTGATTCTTTCTTATGTGCACTCTGTGTCAGACCTGATCTTTCATTCTGTCACTCTGTCTCTGCATCTTGATACAATCACTGGATTCAGTCAAGGCTGATAGATATATCATATCATGAATTTTACATTTTAGTACTCTATCTTAATCATAAAATGTATTATAATTATACTTAATAGTGTGTTTCATTTTACTAACAGTAGAACTGTAACATTTATTTTGTGTTTTAAAAAAGAGAAGATTTAAAACTTACTATTGTTAAATCTTCCCTTTTGTCTGCACCCTAAAGGTTTATGTTTGATTATTGCATCAGATTTTATTGCAAACTTGCCAACAGTGATGGAATGGTTTTTGTGTCTGTATATGACTGTGTGTTAGTGTGGAAGTGTCTGTATATGTGTCAAATAGAAGCCACTCTGTAAAGTCAGGCTTGGTATAAGATTAAATTGGAGATTAGTAAGGTTTTTACCAAGATCCAAGTAAATTCAGTTAATTACACTGACTGTCTATTACAAGTATTGCTGTTTTCAAAGTGAAAACTAGCTGTTTATTTAAGTTTGTATCTATGTGTGAGACTGACTCTGATAGCTATTGACGTTAAGTGGTGTTGCCCAGAATCTCTCTTGCTTAAGGCTGCATCAGCAGCAGATTTTCACCTGCACTCGGGTTAACCAGGTTAACTTTTCTGTAGATACACAAGAAATAGATGTATACACAAAAACATTCCCACACACATACAAGCCAGTGACATGACCTTTGCCGCAAGAGCGTGAAATTGGTCATGGCATTTAGGATAAGATGAGCGTTCCCAGGGGATTAACACTCACACACACACGCACAGATGCTTATGACAGGCCATCTGAATGTCCACATATCCATTAGAGTAGTTTCCTCACTCAGCAGGTTTTGTCACAACAGTCAGAGTGAAAATAAGATGTTATTCCTTCCTGTGGTTCACAGTCCAAAATACTTTGATTCGCACACAAACAGCCACGTGCACGCAGACACACTAATACACACAGTCTTTACTGCAATAGGAACAATATAGACAGCTCTCTTATAAAAGATGTGCATCACTAAATGCTAATTTAATACTAATTTAATTAGACTAGAATATTATTGAAAAGTTTTTTATTTCAGTAACTCAATTCACTACGTGATACCAGTGTTTCCCATAGGTTGCGAATTTACTTGTGGTGGTGGGCAGTATGGACTGGCTTTGAACAGTACAGCGTAGCATGGTGCTTGATGAGCAGGTCCAGAATAAACTAGTCAAAGGATTATGAACTCTATTTATTGCAGAAATCCTCAATATCAACATGACTTAGAAATAATGTAGGTATTTACATTTTAAACAAATGACTATGAGCATGAACAAAAAAAAATATTTTATTTCTTTGTAAATCTATTTACAAAGTTGACAGTTTATGTCAGAGGAAAAAAAAATCTTTCAATGCTTTGAAAAAAAAACCTATGGCCTACATGTATGGAAAGACTTCAGGGACAGAGAAATCTTGTTCACAATTTACTCTTGACACAGGGATGACTAGTGCTGCTGCAGCCAGTTGACTTAGGCAAGGGTAGCTGTCTGCCCATTCATCAAATCCACTGGCCAGGTGTTCCAGAATTGATCCTTAGTTTTTGTCCTACCAGGATGGAAAAAAGTTGACACAAAATAAAAATGTCATCATGGAATCCTGATTTCCAGAGAAATTATACCATTTTTAAATGGGGTTCAAGACTTTTTTAAACCAATAAAGACAACACAAAAATTACAAATTAGGTAAGCTTAATAATATACAACTACTAAAAGAATACCTGACAACATATCTAAATACAAAATACCCTGCAGTTATAACTTCAGCCATACACAAATTAAATGACACTATAACATATTGGCAACCTACACAGGTTTATGGTATTAGGTACAATCGCGTACATTTTCAAGATGCGACTTAATTCTTCCATCAAGTAGAATGAAAGGGAAGAGGTAAGGGCGTAAGACCCTGTTTATATTGAGGGGTCCCCTACTTTTATACTGTCCATAAATTAAAAAAAATGTTCACCATACTGGAAACCAGGTGATAACTACTAAATATTTTAAATTATAATTTTAAATATTTGACTGGAGCTCATATCTTGCTTCTGCCTAGGCTAGGCTCCCACATACTCAGGCGTACTGTGCACATACTGTGAGCCGCGGGGACTGTCCACGTATGTTTTACCCTTCATAGTCGAGTGTACCAATTGCTTAACTCTCTTGTGACAAATCCCTACATTTCCCAAACTTTCTGCTAGTGGTTAAAATGTGGGAGTGGATAGTAGCATGTCTGTTAACCCTCCTGCGGTCCTCATATTCAGTGTACACCCCATGTCCTCTGGGTCATAACTACACAGCTTCACTAAACCCCCCAATACAAAGCAGTTTAAATTAATTTCAAACACCCAATGCATTTTGCCTGAAAGAACCACTTTCCATTCACCACAAATTGAGTGAATGCCTTGACATCGCAGAAAGATTGCACTCCCTTCTATGACAATGTTAATTGTATTATTTTATGTATAGAGGACTATTTTTTTGAAGCTATTAGGGTGTGAATGACTGTAGTGTGAACCACTTTGGGGTCATCAAACAAGTTAAAGCGCTGTACAAGTACATGCCATTTTCCATTTTACTGGGGCTAAGGAGAAAAGGAACTTGAATGTTGCTCAATGGTCCAAAGTCCTGTTGTCAGATGAAAGTAAAATCTGCATTTCATTTGGAAATAAAGGTCCCAGAGTCTGGGGGAAGAGTGGAGAGGCACATAATCCACGTTGCTTGAGATCCAGTGTAAAGTTTCCACAGTCACTGATGGTTTGGGGAGCCATGTCATCTGCTGGTGTTGGTCCAATATGTTTTCTGAAGTCCACAGTCAATTCAGCCATCTACCAGGGAAATTACAGAGCACTTCATGTGTTCCTCTGCAGACAAGCTTTTTGGAGATGCCCGTTTTATTTTCCAGCAGGACTTGGCACCTGCCCTCACTGGCAAACGTACCAAAAACTGGTTCAATGACCACAGTGTTCCTGTTCTTGATTGGCCAGCAAACTCCCCTGACCTGAACCCCATACAAAATCTATGGGCTGTTGTCAAGAGAAAGCTGAAAGACACCAGACATAACCAGGCAGATAACCTGAAGGCACCTATCAAGCACAGCATTTCAGAAAAAAGAGCATCATACCAACAGTTTAACCTGTTGGTGTTAGTTTTATGGTTTGGGGCTGCTTTGCTGTTTCAGGATTTGGATGACTTGCTGTAATTAATGGGAAAATAAATTTTGCTCTCTATCGGAAAATCCTGAAGGTAAATCTGATCAGTTCATATCAATAATCTCAAGGGTATGTAGGCTATGCAGCAAGACAGTAATTTGTATTTCCCAAGTAACTCTACCTCTGAGGGAGAAAAAGGCTTCATCGTGGCCTAGCCAAAGCCCTGACCTAAACAGGTCATTCATGCTTAAAGTACCCAGAGTGGCAGAAAAATGTTTGCAAAGAAGAGTCAAATGTATTCCATGGTCAGTTAAAAGGTTTAATGGCAGCTATCACAAAATGCTTGATGCTGACAAGTACTAGGATTCAGGGGAAGTTTCTTTTTCAGATAGGATCTGGCTGAATTGGATAGTGTTTCCCTTAATAAATCCTAATTTTAAAGCTGCATTTTTTTTGTTTCATTTTGTAATTGTTGTCTGAAATATAATTGATTTGATGATCCTGAAACACTTTATTGTGACAATCAATACAGAAAAAAATCTGTTTATAGATGTAGGAATGAGCTTGGAATTATATTTCAGCATTGATACAGCTGTTCTTACACAAAAAATGCTGTTTTATCTCTTGATATGGCTTATACTGACCAAGTGCAAATAAGAAGGAGCAAGAAAAACCAAATTAAAACTGCACAGACTCAATCTTTTTTATGTCCTCCTTTTTGCTCTGTTGCAGCATGTAGATGATGAAGCACCATCAAAACCTTTTGTATGAGTAGAATTAACGTGCACGCTCTTCTTTTAACTCCCAAACACCAGTCCCTCGACTAATTAGCAGGCAGGGAGGGAGGGAAGGTAAAGCAATGTTGTATGAAAAGAAAAGAGAAGAAAGAAAAAAACCCTCTGTCTTTCATTTGGTATGGTAATATTTTCAGCTCACATAGTCACTGTGACTATGAGAACAGGCAGTTGAGGGACAGTGGAGACAGGAGGGGGATGAGGAATGGGAGAGATGGAAAGATGGGAGAGATGTACAGAATGAATTGTTTTTCAGAAAGAGGTGTTGTGGAAAAAAGGGGAAGGCTGGAGAAATGGAGGGTACCAAAAGAGTTTTCCTCTGAGTCTTTTTTTTCCTCTATGCGGAAAACTCTTTTGCTTCAACCCAACTATAGCCAACACATTGAGCAGTGAGGTATGGGGAGAGCTTTTTGCCCAGAAAGTGTAATGTTCTGGTTTTATGTTTGAGTTATTTTGCTCTCCTGCTTTAGGTTCTCTGGTTGCTTTGAGTTTTGTCTTGTCTGGGTTTTTATTTACTGTTAGTTTATCCTGTTTTGTCATCAGTTTTAGTATTAGCTTTATCTTCTGTTTTAGGTTTGTACTTCAGGGTGATTTTGTTTCTTAGCAAGTTTGTTGTAGTTTCTGTCCAATTGTCCTGTCAGCTTTTTAGTTTTGGTTTCTGATTTATTTCTTGTTTTGATCCTCTGCACTGATGTCTGGTCTAATTACCTACTCTGCACACCTGCCTTACTCCACCCCTGCTGCAATCATCTCTGACCGGTTTCACCTGCTTCCTCCTTCATATAAACTGTCGAGACCAGACATCAGTGCCAGGTTGTCTGTTTGAGTATGGGTGAGTCGCCTCCTGCAAGTTTCTGTTTATTGGTTTGCTTTTGGATTTTTGACCCCTTGTCTCCAGTGATCTGAGCCATCCTGTTCCTGCCCTGCCTGTCCCGTTAGTCTGTTTATTTTTGTGCCGTTTTTTGGTTTGAAGATCTATTTGGCTTTTTCCCTGTTTTTTTTTATTTTGCTAATAAAAGAGAAACCTGAACTGAACCTTTGCTTATCTGGGTGAATTCTGGGTCCTGCCTCTGATCATTAAAGAAAGGCTGAAAGAAGTAGCATTGACATGTGACATGTCAGAAAGCAGAGAAAAAAAAGTAAAGACGTATTGTGTAAAAACAAAAATGCATGTTCACTGTCACAAACCGTAAGTTAATGAAGGTAGGCCAGGAGATGGACTTCATCTAAACATTTCAGACGGTGCAAACATGAACATACAGACAGTAGTCTTTCAGAATCGCTGGACCCAGGATTATTTCGGTACTCTCATTGATGATGTAGGTCTTTATATATCTTAGTGTTTCTGTGTTTTATTTTTTGACAGTATGTACAAATGTAATCCATTCTGAATCCTCTGCTGCTTTGCAGCACTGTTTATAATCAACCAGGTGTGAACAGGGCACAAGTTGTATTCATTTCTTTTAACCGGATTTACACCAGTCAGGCTTAACATTAAGACCACTGACAGGTAAAGTTTATAACCATGATTACATCATCATCTCATCAGATGGTGTGTGTGGGGTATATTAGCCACTAAGTAACCATTTTGTCCTCAAAGTTAAAGTTTTAGAGGCAAGAAAAATTAGCAGCCATACTGGGTTTGAAATAGTTTAACATTTTGTGATGGATAAGCGACTAGATCAGAGCATTCTCAAAGCTCCAGCTTGCCAGTCTACCGTGGTCAGTGTCTATCAATTGTGATTCTATAGCAATTAACATTGGCAAACCAGTGACAAGATCATGGGCGGTCAAGACTTATCGATGCCCACCAGCGGCGTAGGCAAGTGCATGGGGTTCTATTCAACAGTGGAGCTACTGTAGTGATTTCCGAGTACACAGTGCATCACAATATGATGCCTATGGGGATTGAGACTAGTCATGTCGAGGAACAATGGTAGAAGTGTGCATGGTCTGACAAATATTGTTTTCTTTTACATCAGGTGGATGAAAATTTGTCCAAGATGCAATAAGTAAGTCCAGCAGAGGCTGTGTAATTCTTTTGCTGATGTTCAGCTTGGAAACCTTAGGTCCAGCTTCTCCTCCTCTTTCCCCTGTACCTCCTCATCTGTATCCTCCTCCTCCTCACTCCTATGACTGGCATTATTCTGTTCCTCTGTATCAATTCCATGACCACAACTGAAAAGGGCCTCCTTAGCTACAACTAACTACAGCAACAATAACAGTAACAATAATACATATTCTATAATGTTTATTATATATTTTTATTACAGTGTTAGAACACAAATATAAAAAATAATAAATAAGGAATGCGCTAAACACACAAACACAGTAAGATAATTACCAAGCTTATTTCTACTTTTTTCTTGGGCTTGTAAAAATTGTCTAATTCCGTTAGACATTTGCATTGTAGAGTGGATGCCACGCAGCCCTGTTTCCCGGTCCATTTGAGAGATCCAGCCAGAGGTGAACTGACCCTCCTCATGGCCTTTCCTCGTCTCATTTAGCCTACAGCCTCTCACAGCAAGCAGGGCACCTGCAGCTGCAAGGGGTGCCAATTCCTCACACAGTGATATGATAGATGATGGGAAACCACTTTTGGGGCGCAGATTATTTTTAATTTCTTTTTTTTTTCTATTTTTTTTAACTGCTCATGCCGACCCCTATGTGGCATTGAAAAAAGTGCTGCCCCAGTCGGATGCCCAGTTCACCCGTGCCAAAAACCGCTACTGGTCCTGCCATCCGTGTGAATGTTTCCTTGACACACACCTCATGCGCGTTGTTACTGTGTACACCCTTTCATGGTAATGGTATTTGCTAATGGCTGTGGCCTTGTGTAATGGGATAATAAACGCAAACATGTTTCAGAAATAGTCTGAAGAGCACAAGAAGGCATTAATCCAATCAAGCATCTGTACTTGACAAACAAATCCAATACATGAATTACCTACCTTACAACTTACAGGAGTTAAAATATCTGCTTCTAAAATCACATACCACCACACAGCTTCGGGGGTCTAGTTGAATCCGAGTCTCAACGAATCAAGGCGGCTTTGGAAGGAAAAGTATTGCCCAAGTGGTCAAAGCACTAAGCCTTATGTATACAAAAAAGTAAGCTACTCCAAATGATTTGTTCCTATAGCTTTGTTTTTGTCTTAATATATTTTTGGAAGATTAAGCTCTGTTGGTGGAAGTTATATACCTATTCCAAGTACCTGTATATGTTCAACCAGTTGAATAAAAGTTTTTATTGATGATTTTATTTATCTTGTTGTTTCATTGTATTTTCCCTTGTCTTATTTATCCTCACAACACAGGTAAATATTCTTATAATACTGCTGTGTTTCATTTACCCTATTTATTTTTACTTTGAACAAAATTGTCTACACGTTTTCCTACTTCCTTTCCACTCTCTGAAATACAAAATTGTATCTCCTTCCCCCAGTCCTCATCAACCCTCTCCCCCTCCTCTTTTATACCTCCTGAGTACCCTCTTGTCTGTGTCATACATAATAGGCCAAGTATATGCACATGTCACACATGGGAGGAACTCCTGTGTTTTTTAATACATTTTTAATCCTGCCATTTGATGCCCCCCTTGTCCACCGTAATTTGTACTGACTGCTGAACAAAATCAAAGGACTTGTACTTGCTGGTTCTCGCCTTTGCTGTTTTCTGCTACAAAAAATGCTTTTTTATGTCACTTTTTCCTCCTTTTGTCCCTCCCTCCACACATACCTTATGTTTATTTTGACATGAAAGTGGGACTATAAAAGTGGTCACCATAGCAAGTCTCTCCTCATTAAATGTCAGTTAGTTTTGCTACGTGTGTGTGTGTGTGTGTGTGCGTGTGTGTGTGTGTGTGTGTGTGTGTGTGTGTGTGTGTGTGTGTGTGGGTACTGGCTCATGATAACATGGTGAATATTGTGTTTTCTACTGAGACCCATATTGTTCTCTTTAAATTGAGATTTACACAACACATTGATTTTTTTTCCCCTCTTGCTTAACATTTTCCCCTTTTACTTATTAAATCCAATCTTCTAGCATGTTTATATAGACCCTTGGGTATCCAGAAAGGTGGTTAAACAAACTCTGAGTCTATGTACCCAGAGTTGACTTCCCCTGAGTGGAAATTTTATGAAGCAGTGCAGTTTTTTTCCGCAATTGTTTTAGTCTCACATTTTACCTTATTTTCACATTATGGACGCTGTATGAATTACACATATGCAGAAGCAATGCTGCCTACCAAGTCTTGCAGATGGGATCAATCCGCCCCATTTTTTCTTCAACATGTTGCAATTCTTTTCTCTGCAACCACAAACACAATAGCTGCAACAGAAGTGACAGATAAAAATAGTACCATCCTGGTACCCTTCATATTTTTTTAGTTTTATTGTTGTGCAACTATGGCTGTGTTTATACATATAGCCTAAAACTTTGCCAGGTTGTGCATAGTTTGATTTTATTTATTTATTTTTTTAGTCAGGACTTTTTGTCTTTTGTCTTTGAATATCTGCTTTCAATCAAGCATCTTCAAGGGGCCTGGTAACTTACTCTGACCATAAAAACACACAAAAAAACTTAAATTCATCTTCAAGTAAAACAATATACACAAAGCCTTCGTCCTGGTGGTGTTTACTTAGTCCATTTTGAGCCTGACAAGAATTTTGAACCAGGCGCAATCAGCAGACATAAATATTATTGTGCCATCTGCCAACAGTACCGTGGAACTATGAGAAATCAAGATACCAACAACTGGCACACCTACTGAAAAGAGGCAGCAGACTGTCCTGTAATGCCTCACAGTAAGGTGGCAGCTCGGTATGATTGAAGACCAACCTGATCTACAGGGTAAGGGTTACTTAACCTGTTTCCTCTTGCACTTCCGCTGGGCATTGCTGGATCGCTCGGCTCCATTGCTTGTACTTGTTGACTCATTGCACACAGGCTCAACATTGTACTTACGGTCACCCGGTCTTGTTATGGTAAATATATACAAAAGCGCTATGTTTACTAAGAAATAGAGCAAAACAAAGTGTAGAACAGACATAAAGTATAATAAGCCAATATGACGTGATAATTTAATGATAACTTAAGTAGCCAGGTGAATAGGACTGCGCAGTGTGTCACACCAACAAATCATTCTCTCATGAACCAGCTAATGGAGCCTATAGAGGGAACTGCAGTTAATAGAGTGAAACTCATTTTACACGTCAGGCAATTGTAATGGTATGTATGGGAAAAAACAAAAAATAATATTTAACCTTTAAACCAGTGGCATTGCCAGAAATTGCTTTTCGGCCAGGCCTATTAAAAAATAGGTCAGCCAAATAATTATAGTTGAAAGTAAGTTTATTTGTAAGTTGCGTGTTTGTAAGTTCACTATGGAGAAGATACAGCCTTACTGGAATGAGAAAAGACCTTCTCTATTCAAGTGAACATTCTTGAATTAACAGCAGAAAAAAATTAGGACTTCTGGATCATTTAAACTGCTTGTCAAAGTCATTAATACCATTTCTGAACACAATGTCACTCAGTAACAGTCGTTGCATCATCGATTTAGAGGCTCAGGACACACAAAACCTTTTTTTTTATGAATGGAAAACCTATATTTTCTTTTTTATTAAACACAATTACAGTTAACAGTTAATAAAGGGGAAAGTATGGTTGTTTGCCAGCAGGTGTTTTACAAAAAAAAAAAAAACAGTTTGACAACATAAAGACAGTCCTGGGTTCGAGTTCTACCCTTGCCCTCTTTCTGCATGGAGTTTGCATGTTCTCCCTGTGAATGCCTGGGTTCTCTTCGGATACTCCGGCTTCCTCCCACAGTCCAAAAACTTGACTGTTAATCGGCCTCTCTAAATTCTCTGTAGGTGTGAGTGTGTGCGAGGATGGTTGTTTGTCTTTATGTTGCCCTGCGATAGACTTGCGACCTGTCCAGGATGTACTCGCCCATTGACAGCTGGAGATAGGCACCAGCACCCCTCGCGACCCCACAAGGGATAGACGTGTTAGAAAATGGATGGACAATAAAGGCACGACCTGAATAATCAGATTCACATCCAGGCAATATCATTATTCTATGAGTTTATTTATCATTGTAGGTCTGTAACATCCTTTGTCACTATGGCTGAGTTGCATCAAACCTCTCTGTGATCAGTCATTCTTCCCCTCTGCTGCGTCACTATGCATGATCCAGCTGCTGAGTTTTGCTCTAATCTGCTGCTGTTCTTGTAGATTGTTACGTTTTATAGCCTGTGTCGTCACCTTTCACAGTGACAAGTTTGTCTCAACCTCCACCCTGACCAGACTATACTTCCCTCTGTATTTGCGCAGGGCGCCTCCAGGTGCGTAGTTATGCTTGCCGGAGGCTCAGTTTGATGTCGTTCTCCGAACAGATGTTTTATGTTTGTGGTCCGAGCAGGCAATGCTTCATATTTAACCCACTAACATTAGTCTTAAGCCTATAGGAAATAGCGATATAGGAAGTAGCACTTTTATTTATGTATCATAACCCCAAATTCTATGAATAAAGGCACAGGTCTTTTGGCTCTGTGCTTCTGATCACTGCTGCACTTTATATTGTAATGCTGCCTATTCCACCTGCAATACCTTTACACTGTTGTATGGTGTATGCAACGAAATTTCGTTCTGTATGCACTCTGTACATACAAAATGACAATAAAGTTGTGTAAGTCTAAATTTAAGTCTTCAATGTGTCTCACTTTTCTACACAGCCTAGATGGCTATATAAAAACAATAGGCTATTTGGGAACTGATTGCCCAAAAAGGAACGTTTTAAGCCTAGTCCTGATTTTTCTTTTCAGTTATGCTCTGTGTACAAAGAATAAACATAGTGGGGAAAATGCATAAATACAGATTTTAAGGTGCTCCATTTAAAGAGGCATTAACAAGAATGAGGGGTCTGGGCTGAAGCTCTCAATGTTACAAGACCCTAAAAATGTCATGATCTCGGCACTGTTGTCTGGTCTAATTTCTCATGTCACACACCTGTTTAGCTCCGCCCATTCCTCATCAACTCAGATCTGTTCCACCTGCTCCCATTAGTATTTAACCAATTTATAGACCAGATTTCAGTGCCAGATTATTTTGAGCCATTGGTGAGACTTATTCCAGCGTTATTTGTTCTGATTACCTGATCCTGACCTGTTCCCGTCTGATTCTGATTGCCTGACCTGTCTTTTAAACTTCTGCCTGACCTGACTACCCGCCTGATCTCTGCCCATTGTGTACCGACCGGATCCGTTTCCTGACTACCGAGCCTGCCTGCCCTCGTTCAGTCTGTCTGCTGATCGTGTACCGAACCTGGAACTGTATCCTGACCTCGTCCTGGATCTCCCTCTGGCCCCTCATCTGACATCTGACCACCTGGCTCTGACCTCGGATCTCGTCCACGACATCGGCTTCTGGTTCATCCTCCTGATCGTCCTGCTCATGTCTGTATTCACGGTTCTGACCTCCTGCTTGTCCTCCGACCTCCGTTCCCCCTTCGCCTGGAACTCACTGAGCAGCAAGCTTTGGCCGCTGTCTGCCGATGTGGGAGAGTTTGTGGTAGCCTGTCCCCGGTGTAATCAGGCTAAGACCTCCAGACAACCCCTATCCGGCTTGCTCTGACCTTTACCTGTTCCATCCTGTCTCTGTCAGTTTGTCGTCGGGATTCTACCCCCAGACGGACGGGCAGACAGACAGGGCCAACCAGGAAGTGGAAACTAAGTTACGCTTGTTGTGTCAGTCGGACCCCACTAAATGGGTCAGTCAGCTTCCCTGGATAGAACATGCTCTTAATTCTTCTCCTTCTAGCACCACTGGTCTCTCTCCATTTTATGTAGTTTCGGTTTTTAGCCATTGGTGTTCACTATCCAAGAGAGAGATTCAAAAGTGCCGTCGGCCTGATTATCTGCCCTGAGGTGCCAGCGAGCCTGGAGAAGGGCTAGGAGAACTATCATCAGTTCCGTGGAGAGCCAGACTAGGAACGTTAATCGCCGGAGGGTTCCGGCACCTGATTATCAGGTGGGTCAGAAGGTTTGGCTCTCCACGAAGGATCTGCCTCTCCGAGTGGAGAGTAAGAAGCTGGCACCTCGGTTCATCGGGCCGTTCCCTATTTCTATGGTGGTGAACCCGGTGGCCGTCCGCCTCCAGCTTCCCCGCACCATGAAAATACATCCTACTTTTCATGTGTCCCGGGTCAAACCTGTTAACACCTCTAGGTTCGTCAGCTGGCGTCTACCTCAACTTCTGGACCACAACTGAACATTGGGACCAGGTTAGTGACCGACATGTTTGTGCTCAAGCACCCCAAGCTAAACGAGGTCACTAACCTGTTGTTTCCTCCTGCAGAAGTTTTCGCTGTAGACGCTGACGCCACCCGATTCGTTTTTGAGTTCAATAAACTGTTTAAACACCTCTGTTTGTCTGCCTTGAATTCTGGGACCACCTGTTCCGAGCCTAACAAAAAAAGCCACTTAAAGAATGCACCGACATTACCGTGTGACTAAATTGAGTATGTGCACCTGAATTCAAGCACAAAGTGATGCAGCATCCCCACAGTTCCGCTACCCCAAAAAAGAATTTGGCACTATTTCTGTTGCTCTGCACCCCATAAGAGGAATGTCCCGTCTGACACACGTCATGCCGATATCCAACACCACCTACACATGCTGAGAGTTTATCAAAAAAATTGTGTGTCCAACATCCCCTTGCATTTGGCTTAATACAGTCCAGTGGCTCCTAGGCACATCACGTTCTCTGTGCAGCTGGTTTACTGAGAGCCAGAACATGAGGTTTGCTGACTTCATGTTTGGGACAAGCTTCATTTAAATTTAATCCTGCTTCATTTTCTTTTATTGTATGATGACTTTAAGTGACACCCTCAAAAAAAATTATACTTATTTTTTTAAGTAAAGCCACTTAATTGGGTGGGCCCTGGTAAAAAGTGGGTAGGCCTAGGTCCATCCAGGGCCACCCATAGCTACGCCACAGCTTTAAACTTGTACAATGTTCCTTTAAATGCTGTGTCTAACTAAAAGTAATCCAAGTGTGAAATTGTAAAGGGTATTCCCAAACTTACAAATTAGTCTAAGTTTTTCTCAAAGTGCAAAATCTTCTAATGACTGTTTCAAGATTTTGTTTGGACTGATTACATGCCACACACTTCCTGATGTCTTTGAGACAGTCCAGGAGAGGCGTATAGAGGATCCATCTGTACACTTCAGTGCAAAGTACACCTGCGAATAGTCAGCAACCAAAAATAAAAATAATTTGTTTAAAATAAATTATTCGTTCAAATGTTTTGTTTTAGTGATGTTAGTAGATCTATGTAATTATTATTAAAATGAGATTGCCTTGTTTGTGCTCAGATGGTTCACAACCAGAAGTTATTTTGTCTCTGGATTTTCAGCATATACTAATTTGTAAACCTAAGGAAATCTGACCCCAGATTATGTGAGATGATGAATGAATTAATCCATTTGTTAATTAATTAATTTATTCATTCACTCATTGAAATTTTGTAACATAACAACTGTGTCTTTTACAATTTTGGAAATTGCAACAAGATGTATCTTGATAATGCTGATTTTAACAAAATCTTTTTTGTTTGTTTTGTTTTTCAGTGCGAGCATTGTGCACCACTCTATAATGACAAACCCTTCAGGGCAGGTGATCAGCTCCAACCTATGAACTGCCGACTTTGTCAGTGTTATGGGCACGCCGTCTCTTGTCATTATGATGTCCTAGCTGATGAGCATCCAGATGAGCACTATCGAGGAGGAGGGGGAGTCTGTGACCACTGCATGCACAACACTACAGGTGCTCTCTTACAGGCATAAGTTAATGACCCACATAATAAACTTTTAATTAGTCACAGTTTTTGTTAAAAGATTTAGAACGGACATGGATGAGAGCCTGGTGCGTATATCTATTCAAAGATTTTTGATGGAATCAATTATGCACAACCACAAATAAGTAGTAAAATATGGACACATTAGACTCAGGTCTTGTTTCACCAGACTATGTTTTGCTTTAGTCCTAGGCTAGTAATAACCTACTGTCTGTTTTGATTTGACTTGTGGATAATGTAACTTGTAACATAATATTTCCATTTGTTGTTAGTCGTGTACACACAAAAACTACGAAAAACATAGTCTTCCACCTCTCCTTGACACAGGTGTTTATCCCTTGCCTGGCCAGCCAGATTGACTTACAAAAGGGGCATAAGTCAGTCTGGTAAAGCTCCATACTCTCCAGTCTAAAACAGACCGGACCAATCACAGCGCGGGAGGCGGGACTTTACCATGTGTCACACAACAGGAAATTGTCTGATGTAGGACTTCCCAAACTCACCTGCCCCTAGACTACCAGCTTCCTGACCAACATCCCACAGGCTCTCAAATTCTGATTTGACCCTACCTCCACTGTGCATAGGCTCCCCACAAGGGTGTGCGTTAAGGTCGCTACTCCACAGCCTCTCTACCACAGAGCAACAATACAGTGAATTTCACAGAAAGTAAAGTGGTGGAGCTGATAACAAGGGGAGATGAAACTGCTGACTAGAACAAGGTACTGAATCGGTCTGAGTGGTGTTTTGCTAATAATTTAGCTCTGAAAACCACAAAGAAAAAGGAAATTATATTGGACTCAAGGAAGCACAGAGCTGACCCCCTAGCTTCTACATAAATAGCAAATGTATGGAGAGAGTTTCACATTGGGCACTGTTGTCTCTGCTTACCTAATGTGGCAGCAAACACCTCCACCGTCTTCAGGAAGGCACAGCAGGGTCACTGTGTTAAACTTACTTGTCTACAACTTTTACAAGCATTCTTGTCAAAAGCCTTTGAGTGAGTAGCTAGCCAGTGTTCATTGTGTGCAGCTCATATTTTTTTTGAACAGGTTTGTCATTTTTGGATATCCCTGTCTCGCCTTGCCCTTGCTTGGACACTTCATCTGCTCTCTTCTTCTGGACACGACTTAGACTGTTTTTTAACCACAATTCGAGCTCAGCCTTGTGGACCTGTCTGCCATCCTCTGCCTGCATGCCTGCCTACTCCGTGTATTACCCAAGCCTGTCTCACAGATCTTACCTCCAGCCTGTTCAAACCTGACAGTGTGCTGCTGTGAGCAGCACACTGTCAGTTTTGCCTGCCTCATGTGCCTTTCTGGACTGTCGCCTATCTGCAAAGTTTTTGTTTGTGACTTTATTTTCTAATAAACCTTTTTAAAGTGCAACACCATCTCTGGCATGAATATCGGGTTCCCTGTCTGTCAGACTATAACAAATAAGAAGGATTTAAAAGCAGGATATGTCCCCTTTAATGACAATAAAAAGATTCTGATCTGGTGCTACAGCCTATTTTTTTACTGTGAATGTCAATGTAAATAATGCTTAGTTTGAGTGGTGAAAAACATAGATTTACTCAACAAAATTCTGGCAATGATTGCTAAAAACCAATAAGAGGTATTAGGAGTCAGGTTTTATCATGTACTCCCACTATTGATTATTTAAATATTCCAGATTCTAACTGGGACATGTCTGACAGCAAAGACTTTTGTATTTGATTTGTGACCCTTAACTTTTCTCATTTATGCCATTCGTCATTCTTATTTTAAGGAAAGAACTGTGAGTACTGTATAAGTGGATTCTTCAGACAGCAGGACTCTGATCCAACCTCAGCTCATGTGTGTCAGCCCTGCAACTGCAATGCTGCTGGAACGGTCAAAGGTAACACCGAGTGTGCTCAGGTAAATATTGACACATGCTGCACTTTAAAGTACATTTATAACGGCTTGTTGATTTGGATGCTTTTGAAACTGAATGCCTTACAACAGTTTTTCCATCGTATCTCTTCATATCTCGCTGTGTGTCTTCATTAAAGGTTGGAGGACAGTGTACCTGCAAGGCTGCAGTAACAGGCCGTGAATGTGCTCACTGTTTGCCTGGTTGGTATGGTCTCAATGCTACAAATCCACATGGCTGCACATCCTGTAACTGTAGTGACCAAGGCACTGCGAGCACCTCAACAGGAGCAGTTTCCATTTGCAACCAGTACACAGGGCAGTGTCAGTGCAAACACCATGTCACAGGTAAATCTTTGAAATCTTTGACGAAGGGCTTCACTCAAGACAGATGAGGGTTTTCTGACTTTGAACTCATGTCCTGAGAAAGCCATTTTAGGAACCTGAGTTTAGATAAAGAAAAATGACATTATAGTGAAGTGAAGAACATTTAACTCTCAATATTTTACCAGTGCAGTCTTCTGAAATTGAAACTATGTGCTTATAAAAGTACTTTGATTGTTCTTTAGAAATTTGACCTAGGAAGATTAGCTCAAATTACAACCATAAACTATGGACTGTAGAGTTGGGGGGATTAGGTTCTACAGCTGGACTGATCTACCAGCAAGAACAAAACTGGCTTGTTTCAGCAATGTTCAAATCAGTTTACTTAGCAGAGTGGAAAATATAACACTCATAAAGAGATGGTGACAATCCTCCATGGCTACAGATAAACTTATATGTCTGTACACTTGTTGCCAAGAGAAGTGAAGGGGCAAATGATATTCCAGTCACAGGAGTGAAGCCAGCCCAAGGTCTTATGGGGCCTTAAGATGACATTTAATTTGGGCCCCTCTTCCTGTAAAGAACAGCACTGCCACTAACTGCGTTTTGACACATATTTGGTGGGACGCTGGGAGAGGGGCCCAGGTTTATTTAGATGAGCATAAACACAATCATGTATAGACCTGATTGTTTTTTTTTTCTGCTGAGATGTATTTGTGAATAAACCAAGGTCAAACACACACAAAAGATTAAACATATAGCATCAGATTGTAACTATGTTACCAGAACAGTCAAACAATGGAGATCATTCTTTGACTTCTATGTAAACTTGCTAATTAAACGGTCAAACCAAATTGTATAGTGTTGTAATTAAACAAATAAGACCGTTTTTGTTCAAATATAAGTATTTATAGAAGTCCCTGATGTTTTTGGGGGTCTCAGCAACAACTTACTTTGTGTAAGCCTTGTATGGAGAAAAACAAAAACATAATTATCTTGAAAATGGTTTGGTAAATTTGGTTCGACCTTGTTTATTCTAGTTTTTTATAGTGATGTTGCCAGATATATTTAACTGTAATATGTTTTGAATATGTTTTTTTTTTTTTTTTTTACACATTCCTACTTTTAACCTGCAGTAACACATACATGTGTAGCCTAAAGGTACGGTGGAAGAGCTTTTTCGGGTTAGAGTTCCGAGTTCATTTTAACATGCTCACGTAACACCAATATACGTGCACGTTCTTTTTTAGTTTCTGCTTTCTGGCTGTGGACTTCTAGTGTTTATGTATCCAGTTAGCTTCAGTGTTAGTCATTGATTGTAGCTCTGCTGCTCCCACCATAAACTTTGAAAATGACTGAGAGTCACAAGAAGCAAACTGTTTGACAAGTTTATGAAAAGAAAAGGAAGACCTCAGAAGAAAAAAAATAAGACCAGATTGTATTAGGAAGATTGTTTCACATGATCGCCCTGAGCAGCAGAAGAGCAGGTAAGATGGTCTTACTCATGTGCAGTTATTAAAAAAGGGACAGGTGTTTCTTACCTACATTTCCAGAAAAATTGTTCAAAAAAATTAGTTAAAAACAGTAATGTGTGAATACAGTGCAGTGAAAAAACTTAAACGTGTTAAATGTGTTGAATGACCTGAAAATTGGTTTTCAAACCTTTTATTCATTTTGACTAAGACTATTTTCTAAAGAACAATGGACAAAGAACTCTGTCATCCCTTATCAGCTTCCATTTCCCCAGCAAAGCATCCCATCTCATACTAGTTGTGTTTCCATTAAAGTTTTCTCATGTACATTTTGAAATATCATGAGAATAGAGAATAGGTTGATGGAAACGGCTACATTTGTAATAACTTCCTCATTCCTGCAAAAAAGTTTCCATACTTGCTTAACGTGATTATTGGAATTTGCGAAAAATAGTTAATGTGCAAAACATGGGATGGAAACACATGCTGAGTATGTTTTGACGTAACGAACGTTTACCTCACATGACAATTTTTACTTCCTATCTATTACAGGCATATGTAACATTCATTTCTTACAAAATTATGCGTTCCATAGCCTGGTTAATTCGCTCCAAAACAGTAGATGGAAATGTGCCTAATTCGCATTTTCTTTTTTGCAACATTTTAAAACTGCTTAAAATTCACATGAGCACTGGATGGAAACATGGCTATTGAGGGATCCCGAATCGTTCCCAGGCCAGATATTTCCCTGGGATTTGTAGTCCCTTTAACAGGTTCAGGCTCTTCTCCAGGCTCTCTTCTCAGTAAGAAGAGCCCAGTAGACACCCTGATCAGATTCCTGAACCACAGCAAATGACTCCTTTCGAAGAGGAGGAGCTCCAGCTCTACTTCAAGCTCCTCCCAGATTATCAGAATCCTCTCTTTATGTCTAAGGCTAAAACCAGGTATCCTATAGAGGAAGCTCACATTGGCTACTTGTATCAGGGATCTCATTATTTCAGTCATGAGTCAAATCTCGTAACCATAGATGTTGGTCAAAACATAGATAAACCAGTAAATCTGGTGTGTTGCTGTTTGGCTGACCTGTTTCTTCACCACAACAGATTACAGCAGCTCCTGCATTAGTGCAGATGAAGCACCAATATGTCTGTCCACCTTCTGATCCTTCCTACCATCCCTCATAAGACCCCAAAAGACCTACACTAAACCTCAAACGGGGAAGACACAAGTATCTCTGCTCTTTTTTTTGCACGACACGTGAGTGTGCACCCTGCTGTTATCTCCAATTCCCTCTCAAGATGTGTAGAGGTGGATCTCGTCCACTGTTTCATAGCCAGGACAAAAGCCACATTGCTCTTCTTGTTGGAGCCTGCTTTCTATAACCTTAGCATAAGCTTTCCCAGAGATGCTGTGTTTTGTGAACGTGATCCCTCAGTAGTTGAAACACACTTAAATCATCTTTCTTAAAAACTGGGATCATCCTAGTCTGATACTTCATTAGTTATGTCCCAATTCTCCATGCAACATTGAATAGGTTTGTCAATCATGACAGGCACACTATGTCCAGAGTCTTCAGTATCTCAGGACGAATCTCATCTACACTTGGTGCTCTGCCACCAGGGAGCTTTTTAACTGGAATCGCCTTTTTCCAGGTGTTCAAGCTCCACTGTCTCTATAGAGTACATTGTGACCAGATTAAGGCGATCCTCAAAGTGCTCTTTCCAATGCCTCACAATATCCTCAGTTTAGATCTGAAGTTTCATCTCTCCAATCAGCAGTTTGGAATGTCCCATGTTTACTCTTTCTCAGCCGCCAAACGTTTTTTCATAACTTCCCACAGGCTTGCTGAAAGTCTTTCCCAACAGCCTTTTTGAATTCTTGAATTCAAACATGTCAAAGTGTTTGAATCTGCAGCCACAGTTATCCTGGTACCTGTCAGCTGCTTCAGGAGTCTCCAAGGATAACCAAGCTGAAGGGTGGCTAAAGCAGAAGGCCTTAAAGGTGTTCTTCTTCAGCTGGACAGCTGCCATCACTACTGGTTGCCACCAACGGGTCTTCTGTTTGCCACCATGATAGGCACAGATGGCAATTGGGATTCAATATGCATGTTACATTTTATTATAATTTTTTGACATAATTGTTCTTCTACTTCAGTTATTGACAATGTTTGTAAAAGACATAATAACCCCATTAAGGGTTCTTGTAATATGACCAAATGGCAGCTAACTTACCACTGCATCTCCTTAGTAAATCTGAACTTTTTAGTGCCCAACAAGGTTTGATGCTAAGCACAAAACAATAGTAAATTTCTCTGTTACTCTACTTAATTGTCCAACAAGTTTGCCCTAATTAATTCATATGGGTTTTCACCAAAGTGCGCACAAGCTAAAATCTATACACTGGGTGCGCATTATAAAACAAGCATAGTGCACACTGATGAACACACATCTCTAAGCCAAAATAAACAGGCTTTTCTGCTGTGGTGCTTCTAGCCGTTGTGCCTCTCTTCTTGATAAATGGTTTCACTCTATCCCCTGTGTGTCTTTGAAGACCAGGCTCGTATGAAATGCAAAACTGGCCAGCGCTTCTCAACTCACCGCATCATGCTTATTGCTAAGCCTTGCTATCAGGGGCCCATGTTGTGCATGTGAGTGTGTGCATCATTGGTGTGTTTTTGTAAGAGATAGATGTGACCATTTGTTAAAGTTTATTTATTTTTCTCTAACTCTGTGTTGTATGTTGTGGGGATGTTTGTACGGAAAAATGTCTGTGTGTATGTGTGTGTGCATCCACATGTATGTGCATGTATGCCATCAAGGACTTAGCTGGTATTTAATTCTCTAATTCAGTGCCAAGTTGATTAAAACAAACTGCTGCAGCCCCTTGTATTTCTTCACACTTCTTCTTACAAGAGCCATTTTTTTCGGTCCTTGTTTGTTTGGTTGCTCCCACAGGTATTTTTCAGAAATGAGATTTGATTATGGCAATTTATTACCGCCAAGCTGATACTTTGTGTAGAGCAATGGCAGGCACGCTTCTGAAGGATGGGATTGAAATGTGTGCGCACAGACGCAGATACACACATGCAGAAAACTGTGTACGCTCATAACAAGGTGCCAGAGTGCAGTGTGTTCATAATAGTGTTTGAAATGGTGATGCATGAGCCTGTTAACCAGCTGGCTCCTGATAAAAAGCTTGGCCATGTGGCTGAAAAAAAAAAAAAACATGAATGCAAACACACATGTTCACAGGGGCATCTTGAGACAAAATACATTGTTCTGTTCTCGTCTAATATCATTTAACACACATTCACACACCGTCTTTTAACTTTGGAAGTTAACCTTTGGAGTTTATTTCATTATATGTAGTCCAGTTCCAAAAATGGAGCTCAGCATGGGACATTTTTAACTATGTAAAAATGAAAGTAATTATTATACAAATTCTGGTAACAGTTTAAATTATGTTTTTTAGTTACTTAGTTACTCCTTTTTATTGATTAAAAATCAAATCCAAGCACGTCTGTCAAGCATCAGTCTGCATATTTACCACATATAAACTAAGCTATGCATTTGGATTTCACAAAAGACAGATGTATATCTTTATTGAACTATTATTAAATATGACCCATTGAGAAAAATACATCCATATCTATAAAATCATTTAAGTGGGTGGGTCAGAAAAATACAAGTGTTGGACACATGCACTAACACAGATGTTCTGGTATGTTTCCATTAATCTCTGTGTGCACCCACACATCCATAGCCACCCACATATGAACACATGCTCCCTCATAAACGACTGTGGTGACTGCGTTGCCCCCAGGCATCCATTTAGGGACAGATTGCCTGTCATAGAATACGTATGGCATATTCAAATAAGCCCTGCACACACTCATGCTGCATTTCATAGTTTAACAAGCCTTAAAGCGTCACACTGCTTTCGCAGCTATCAAATCTCCTTTGGCACGATATTGATTTTTACTGCTTTTTGATTACTAAATATAATGATGAGAGGAACAAAAATAGTTAAATAATCTAAGTTTATTTATTAATTAAATGCCTACACTAAAATATACTTTCAAATGTTTTTGTATAGCTCTAGTTTTGCCCTTTGAAATATGATGAAGTCATTAAATGATTGGGAGGTGAATCTAATGCATATTTTACTGTTGGCATAGAAATAACTTTATTTTTATATTTCAGCCTCTCATCTCTCTATTCCCTCTTTCTTTTTCTCAGTCCTTTTCTTGTACAAGCACTTAATTCATTTATTTATTTATTTATTGCTCGGTAAAATTAAGTGTTTGGCCTGAGGTGAGTGATCCATCATGAGGAGAGGGCCTGGCCCTAATGATGGCAGTTTTATTCACTCACCCACCATTTCTCTTGCTCCCTGAATTACGCACACACATACACACAGGTCTGCACAAAGCGAGGGGCTATTCAATAGTTGCTAAATGAGCAAAAACAGAAGCTGTTATTTTGATTCTTTCTAAATCTCTTGCTCACTTGTGCTTTCCATCCAGGTTTGTCATGTGACCGCTGTGAGTTTGGATATTGGAACCTTTCCCACCCAGATGGCTGCATCCCATGTGACTGTGACCCCTTAGGTTCCCTCAGTTCATTTTGTGAGCCCGATGGGGGGCAGTGCGAATGTAAGCCTGGGGTGGGAGGCCGGCAATGTGATTCATGCGGCAGGGGCTTGTATGGATTAAGGCTTGAGGGATCCTGTGCCCCCTGCAACTGCTCACGTGACGGGACGGTACCTGGGACAAACTGTGATCCGTACACGGGCCAGTGTGTGTGTAAGGTATGTACAGGTGCATCACAGTAAATTAGATTTTAATCAAAAATGTATACTGCTCAAAAAAATAAAGGGAACACTTTCAAACATTGTTTCAAACAACTTTTTGGGATTAAGTCTTAAAATACATTTATACTACGTAAGAAGCTACAAATATAACATTGATTATTTCAAATTTACAAAACTCGAAAATAAATATTGTTACACAACTCTGGTTAAATATAAGTTTAAAACAATTACATAATTTGAGACAATAAATCAGAGTAAAGGGACAGCAATAGTCTAAAATGCATTAAATTTAAGTAGCAGATTTAGTGTACTTGCTTGATCATTTTAATTTTACAGCAGTTCAAATATAAAAAAAATTCCTTCACATTCTTATAAATATTTCCAGATTTATATTCAGTTTTACTTGATCCTCAACTCATCTTTCTTTCCCTAACCTTGCTTTTTTAGGAACATGTAGAGGGCCACCATTGTGATTCATGTCGTCATGGTTATCACACCCTGGAGCAGCGCAACAGCCTGGGCTGCCTGCCGTGTGTGTGTGACATAAGTGGAACTGTGTCACAGGGTGTGTGTGATATGAAGACTGGACAATGCCCCTGCAAGGAAGGAGTGGAGGGTGCCCACTGTACCAGCTGTGTTCAAAACTACTACAACAGCAGTTTAGACATGGAGAGTAAGAAAATACAAAACTAAAAACATGATTCTCTGCAACATTGGTTACTCCTTAATCATTCAACAATGTTTTAGAAGCTCAATTTTTTTGTTGCAGAAGTTGTTGGAGAAGTTGTTGGATAAGTTCTTACCAGTCACATAAAACAGTTTGTTTTTATCTTTGTCAGGAGGCTTGTCTCAGGGCTGTGTGCCATGTATCTGCGACCCCAGGGGAACGGTGACAGGGTCAACGTGTGACAGCACCACGGGGCAATGTGTTTGTATCCCATCACGACATGGGAAGGACTGCAGTAGCTGCCGACCTGGTGAGTTAAACTAACTGACTGACATGATGAATGGGCTATTAACAAAAAGAAACAAAAACATTACTTCTGAGATGTTAAGGTTAAAGTATGAAATTAATTCTTAAAGTTCTTTGTCAGAAATAAAGATCAAAACATTTTCCAGGCTTTGGGTTTTTGTGATATTGGACGTGAGAAGGAAAGATAAAACTAACAGTAAAAGAACAGCTGTATGGAAATACGCAAATACATAATTTGAATAAAATATTGATATCAATGAATTTTTTTTTTCGCTCAAATTTAAATTTACATACATTTTATGTTATACTTATCTAGTTAAGTTCATACACGTAATAAGTCATTTGTCAAAAATTGTATTTTAGGTGCACAAAAGGCCTAAATGTTATGTTAACCATGTTTGTTTGTCAGTTCTACTTTTATTTTAGAAATGTTACTCTTGTTGTATCTTTTTCTCCTGCAACTCTGACTGAATAATGGAATCTACCTACTGCTTTTCTCGATTAGCCAACCTCTACCAATTGAACTGTGAACTGTGTGAGATGAAAAAGATCACATGCCTACATTTTACTGAGACAATTAGAATTAGAATTAGTAAGACACAGTCTTACTAATTATAGACCGATATCTCTGCTTTCACAATTTTCTAAGGTTTTGTAAAAAAATATTTGTAGAAAAACTTGATTCTTTTATTGAAAAACATACTTTGGTAAGTGACAATCAGTTTGGGTTTCGAAGCAAACATTCTACAGCTTTAGCATTGATAAGAATGACTGGATATTACTACACAAATAGAAAATAAAAATTGTACTGATTTATTGATCTTAAGAAGGCCTTTGATACCATTCATCATGATATCTTAATATCTAAGTTACAGGCTTATGGAAAGAGAAAATAGAGAACAAGATGTAGGGTTTGCAAGGTATGTGTCTAAATGTAGGAAAATGTTATGTGGAGGTCCACAAAGCTCTGTGTTAGGACCTAAATTATTTATTTTATGCATTAATGATCTGTGTGAGGTGTCACACAAATTACGCTTTGTCCTTTTAGCAATTTTTTTTTGTTCAGCAAAGGATTTAAAAACTTTATTAAATAGCATTGAAGCAGAAATGGTCCTACTTCAAAGTTGGTTTAAGGATAATAAACTGTCACTGGACTTAAGTAATAAGAGCTACCCCAAGAAAACACACCACTGAACTGTTTTTGAAGTCTGAACCTTTAAAAATTAAGGATTTAGTTAAATTCCAAACACTTTTATTTATGCATAAGGCAACACATTATCAGTTACCACCTGCCATCCAAGGTTTGTTTATCTGAATGAGGATAGTATCAGAAGACGATTGGATTTTAAACATCAATCTGCTTTATCAAATTTGTTTAACCACACTTAAACAAATTACTATTTCTGTTGCTGGAGTAAAACAGTGGAACTTACAGGAACATGACATTAAAGACCGTTCAAGCATTTGACTATTCAAATTTAATATAAGAAAAAAATTATGAAAATGTATGAAATGGAATGTAAACGTATATAGAATATATAATTATATTTGTCAAACCCATGCTCAGGGCATGATGTACCATTTTTAGTTTATTATGAACTGAGAAGGGGTAGGGTTCATAAGATGTGTTCTTCAACCTACTCCTGTTCTTACATGGAATGGCATGTTTTTGTATACAACTTAGATCATGTTTTGTGTAATGATAATTTTTATGCATTACCATGAAAAGAACAAATAAAATGAATGAATGAATGAATAAGATATTTTTTTACACCTGAATGGAATGAGTGTTGTATATTCATTTCTATATTTTGATTATAATCTCTCATAATATGTTTATTTTTAGATATTTAAATAGTAATATTTCAGTAGCTCTAATAGGTGATGTCTGCCTAAGTGGTTAACAGAATATTTAATGCATTTATTATCTCGCAGGCATTGAGAAAAAATAATCTCAATTGATTTATGCCTTGAAAGCTGGAGAGCGTTATGTAACCTAAGACAATTTTATTGGTTTTGTATTAAATTTTATTACAGATAAATGGCAACAAACACAGTTTATTAACTATGACTAAAGGCATAAATGGTTGTTTTAGAATGTGTTAAACTGCATTAAAAATTATTTACCCTTGTATTAATATAAGCCTCGTTGTGTTGAGTGACACAGCTGTAAAATTAAAAGCAATGTGCTTTTATTTTTCAAAATACTGCACTGCATGTTTGATTGCAAGATCAATTTAGTTACTTTTACGTTTATTTCTACCCAGGCTTCTACCTCACTCCAGATTACAGCATGTGTTTGGAGTGTGACTGCCATCCTATGGGAGCAGTGCAGCTTAGTTGTGAGAGCCAGGATGGACAGTGTGTCTGTGCTCATCCCTCAGTGGGAGGAAGACGCTGTGACCAATGCCATGAGATGTTCTTTGGATTTAATCCTGGTCTGGGAAGGTAGGTTCAACAAAATCTCTCTCACACTGTTAGGAGCAAAAACAGGTCAGTTTTACATCTTGGAAGTTTTGTTTTCCTTTTTGTTTGTTTTACAATTAATTAAATCTGCATTAAAAAAACATCATGGATTACAAAATTGTTAAAAACATAAATCATAGGGAGAGAATAAACTCTTGGTTTGGTCCTTACAGACATCTAGGTTTAAATCTGCTAAAACAGACTACATTTAGAAAGTGGACAGAAAGGAGAGTAAAAGCCGCTGTGTATTTACTTGCATTTAAGACATGTTTGCATCTCTGAGATCAAGAACAAATCATCACTATAAGGATCTGAGTTAATGGATTTTTCAGCTGCATATAAAACAATACCAACCAAGATCATTTCAAAGCTGTATAAGAGTTTAAAAAAGCTTAGTGGCAATAATACACTGTATGTCAAATCAAAATGGGATTTAGAATTGACTATAACCCTGTCAAAGGGTGACTGGCTTTCTATGTGCAAAACCCAACAGTCTTCCACAAGCTCCAGACGATGGAAAGAGTTCGGCTGAAAATATTGGATGCACTTTTTTGTTAATCCTCAACTACAAAACAAATTACTGGGCACACAACTGCAATGTTGTAGGCTGTGTGGAGATGGGAATGTCCGTTTTTCTTAAAATGTTTTTTGGAAATGTACAAAACTAAAAACCTTCTGGAAGCAGGTGGTTCAAACACTGGAGGACATTTTAGGTAATAACATCCTCATGGACCCCAATATTGTGTAACTGGGTCTGATTAACGATGACGTTATAAAAAAAGGACATCTTTCTATTCAGAATCTTTAAAAAGTCCATCACAAGAAAGTGGTTAAACATTGACCCCTCAAGCCCAGCACAATGATTGAAAATGATTACTTGCTGTCCAAGGAGCAAAGCTTGGTTATTTGAGCAACACTGGAGAAAATGGGCTAAATATGTAAGAAATAAAAGCTCTTTTTTACTGTTCTATGAATGTTATTGTGTAAGAATTTGTTAACAAAAAAAAACAGCATGGATTTATAGAGCTATTCATAGTGTGCATGCCTCCAGGTGCATTCCCTATAAAGAGAGTTTGTCGGAAGGTGAGTAGACAGATGACTTACAGGAGTTAAGAACTGCTTTGACCTTTGCTGCTCATGTTGCTACCTGCAGGCCATCTCACATGCTCACACAGCTTATAACGCTCATCCACAAATAACTGTTCACTTTAGACACAGTATTAAACTTGTCCATACACACACACTCAACAAGGTTTCATAGTAGATGGATTGACCACAAACTGTTTGACCAGTTGTCCACTCTGTGTGTGTACATTGGTATATTGATGTGTATTTTAGCTGACCTTGTCTGATAGCCTTAGTTTCTAGTGTGGCTTCATTAGAGATGACATCAGGCTGTGGCTGAGACCTCTCAGCTCTGAAGAGGGATGAAGATGGGTTAGAATAAGATATTGGAAAACATTGGATTGGATTTCTCAATATTTTTTAACCTAAAAAAAACATATTTTAACTATTGGAAAAAAAGAGCAAAATTTCAGTACTTGAACTTTTGATAGTTTTGTCATTATTAATTAGCCCATGTAGTTATATTTTTACAATTGAATGACTATCTTTATCCTTTATCTTTAACTTTCTTCACTTTAAAATGGTAAATATTTATAAGTTATAGTTGCCTGGTCGATAGTTCAATGCCTTGCTCCTCAGGTCTGAAAAGTTTCCTAACACTGAATCTGAAAAGGAAATCCTCATTCAGTGTTGATAAGTAGGAATGATACAGAGCGGCAGAAACCAACACATAGCTGGGTATTTTCGGAAGATAGACTGAATGGTGCTCCCTTAAATGGTCAAAACATATTGTTTTATAACTTAGCCCTGCTCTAAATTTCTCCACAACCTTATCCCCGAGCTGTCTGCAGTGATCCTTGGTCTTCATGATGCTGTATTGCTACTGCTGTTCTACAACCAAACCTCCTTAACCTTCACAGAACAGCTTTATTTATACTGACATGAAATTATACACAGGTGGACTCTACCATCCACTTCTTTATTATTCACTACTTTGCGTTGACCCATGTACATCCAAAGGGTACAAATACTTTTAAAAGATAATGTATGTTTTCACTGCTGTATAAAGAATTGTGTATTGTTAAAATAGATGTTCTAAAAATAATAATGATATCTTGCATTGTATTCAATTGAATATGTTAACCCACATTTTTTGTTGAAATGTGCTTAATTTCACATTAATGGCTCTCTTTAATTGCATGAAAAAACATAAAAACAAAAAACTACACTTTAGGCTCAATGATAAAAGGAAGACTGGGTGCGATGTTGCTATTTCTCCTTGGAAAGGGGAGTGAAGGTCGAGTCACTGTGGCATTTTCTGTATCAGAGTGTGTATGTGTGTTGGTGCACCAGTTGACAGGACAAATTTGCGCCTCTTTACGTGGCTGTGGCTTTTCACACAGCAATAAAGAAGGTGTATTGGTGTGTGTGAGAGAGAGAGACATGTAACATGTGAGTACAGTATGCAGCAGAATAGAAACACACATCAGTGATTTGTGTGTATAGGTGGCAGTAACTTGGATTTTACCGTGTCAGACCGGTCTGTTTGAGTGTGTGCTAAACATTCTCCAGCACACAGACTGCACCACACGTTTTGGTGTGTTTGTAAAGGTGTAAGGTGGGTGGCCGTTTGCTCACCCACTGTCCTGCCCCTGTGGGGGTAACACTAAACCAGTGACCTAGACATAGACACCGTTGGACAAATACATGCAGTCACACAAATGGACACACTCTTTGGCAACTCTGATGGGGTATGAAGTTAATTTCACAGCTATGGGGTGGGATAGATGGTGGTTAGGATTTCCCCTCTCAGTGTTAAGCAGATAACCCAGCACTTCTCACTCTCAAGCACATACACACACACACACACACACACACACACACACACACACACACACACACACACACACACACACACACACACACACACACACACACACACACACACACACACACTCGATTTCAAGTAATCTTTCAAAATGTAAACATTCTGGAAGGTGTTTTTTAAAATGTATTTACATTTATGTTTTTAAGTCTATTACTCTTTCCACACTGCCACTTACAGGGGGTTTGTTTTGATCTCTAAAGTGATGCCAGTAAATATATACTGTATATATCTTAATGATGACTAATTTTTATGACTCCAACAAGCATTACATGAAGTTTGGTCCTTAAATCCTAATTTAAATTCAGTTTAGTTGATCCTTTTACCACATGTTAAAACTTGATCCAAAGATACTTTACAAGCTTACTGACCCAGACTAACAGACCATTTGGAGGCTCAGGAAAACTTTACAGGTGTTTTTAGTTAGTTAGTTGACTAGATGTAACACCAAGTTTTGTGTATTTAACTGTGTATTTCACAATCATTTATTTTATTAAGACACTAAATTTTGTGTTTTAGTCACATGTAACCACCCATAGTTATCAAAACTGCAAGAAATAACCACTTGAGATATTCCACCCATATGTGATTAATTTATATAATACATTTTTCACTTTTTGAAATAAGTGGCAAAAAAATATAAAACTTTTCAATGATTTTATAAAACGGCAAGCAATTCTGAAAGGCTTCCAACCCATCCCATGCAAATCAGCCCCTGGTCCTGGCCCTCCTGTCCTGCCACGACTCTCGGCCATGGCAGCCAATCACACATCAGCCATTACTGCATTTTTCATAAAGTCAGATTCAAACTTGTTTGGAGAAGTACTCTTTGCTTAAAGATTTAACAATCACAATGCATTGTGGCTATTTGATAGCATTGGATGATAATGTAAAAATCCGTGAAATTCATTTAGGCCAGTTTGTCCTAAAAATTTTTAAAAGTACATATTCACATTATTTGACATTATGTCCTGCTGGCATAATATTGTGTCTTTTAAGCTTTGTTTTTGCTCAGTTTGTAAGTAAATATAGCCTTTTCTGTGTATATTTACCATTACATCATCATGTGACCTGGGTTACGTCACTGCACATGCGTACAATTGGTCAACAAGCCGAAGCAATGTTAATGGTATAAAACAGTTTAGATCTGTTTTAGCTAAAAATGGAATTCTGCCAACATATTGCGTTCAAAGTGACATTGTTTCTTTTGTCGCAGCACGTCTAATAACAGATTCGACTCACCTTGCAGTACTGTTCAGTCATACCAGTAGCGTAGTATACTGAAAGACAAGTTCACTTCTCAGTCTAACTATAAACTACTTTACACGACGATTGAGTGCGGGGGCGATCATAAACATTTTACTTATCGGGGCAATAGTATTCTAAAGCGTTTAATTTGCATTAATTTCATTGATTCATGTTTGTGTTTGGTAGGAGCTGATATTTTTCCTCAATTGTGTGGAAGGAGGCTTAGGGGAGGAGTCACTGGAACTTGAAATAGGAGAAGATCAGGTTGGTCTTCGACCATGCCGAGCTGTCAGTTTTCCACGAGGCATTACAGAATGGTTGGCTCGGTCGGGACTTATTTAGTAGCTGCATTAATGGTGACCATCTGGCTCTCTAATAGTTCTGTGGTACCGCTGGTAGATGGCACCACATCTATTTATGTCAGCTCATCACGTCCATTGCGGAGCTTCAAAAAGGCTCAAAAAGGACTATCAAAACACTATCTGGACATATGCTTGGGGTTTATAGCCTTATGTTATCATAATCAACTGGATTTTGTTATTTTTGGTATAGAAATAAATCGTGGCTATAAAGCTTTAAATATCCATAAAGGAGGCATTATAGGACAAGTTCTATATGATATTCCCATCTTCTTAGACTGATAGACTTTATCCAGATAGCCTCAACAATATTTGTCAGATGACCAACTTTCCAACTGGTACAAGTTTCAGTGTTACTACACTTGTGGACCAAACATTTGGTGGATTCTATTTATAATACCATGCTGTCAAGTTTCGTTTATTATGCTAATTGGTAAAAAATATTTTCTATCCCAGGAAGTCTAACCCATCGTGCAAGTTATGCACTTAGCAGCATCCCTCTTTCTCAACATGCATTAGTGGCAGGGGAACAGATTGGCAATTTTGTACAGAAAATGTTTTTGTTCATATATTATTTTATTATGTTGCTATACCTAAATCCGATTGACTGCTTCAGTCTATATGTCAATGAAATATCTTTCAGTGAAGTTCCAATTGATCACAGGAGATGTGGATACATCTAACAGAAAATGCTTTATACTAGTGTTCCATTGGGCACAATGTACAAAAACCCCAGCAGCGCTCTTGTCACTGTAAAGGAGGCTGTTAAGGGTGCTTTCGCACCAAAACTGATTGGGCTGCTTTAAGCTGAGCACAGTTGTTGCCTAAGATCATCTGCCTTGTAGGGGTAGGTTTGAGAGCTCCTCCAAACGTTGGGGTGAACCAAACAAGTGAACTTTGGTCAGTCTGAAAACATAGCTCCCAGTTCTACTTTAATTACAACCTCCTGCGGTTCACCTACAGTGGGGAATGCAATAGTCTATTTGGCAAGTCTAGTAGAGAAAGTGAACCTAAAGGAGAAGGTGACACATGATTTACTGAATTATGTGGGATCTGAACATTTTTAAATATTTGCAATACAGTACCTTACTCTTTGTCCATGTAACCCTAGTCTCTTACTTTCCGCCATCTTTTTCCTTACAGCTACATTTGTGTCATAGACAGAGGAACATACCGGATAACCTGTGCGCTGCTTCTTTTGACACCTCCTCAAACTAGCATCTTCTTTAAGTGCATGTCTTTATCTGGGTGTGTTGGTCCACTTTCTAAAGCGCAGTGTGGAAGTGAACCAATCCAAATAATATTGTGACATTTTTCAACATTCCCTGCTCAGTGAAACTAGTTACCCTGGACTATCCTGGTGTAAAAGCACCCCAAGTTTAACCAACTGATTGGCAAAGGTGTTTCTCTGTATTCTGTGTTTTTCTGTAGATATGGGTGTGGAGTGTTTTTTTGGGAAGAAAAAAAACGTTTTTGAGAGAGATATGGTTCGTCCAAGACCGGTTGGATGATTTTAAGTTTTTATGAATGAAGAAACATTTCTTAACCTTTATAAATGTCCGGGAAGTGTTTAGGGAGATGCAACTGTTTGAGCCTTTAAAGTTTGCTAATTGAGTATTGCATGGCAAATACCTATTCTTCCCATTTTGTCATGAACAGATGCCAGCCTTGTGCATGTGACCCAGTGGGCAGTGTCAATAGTTTATGTCATTCAGACACAGGAGTATGCATGTGTAAGCTGCTGGTAACTGGAGACAAGTGTGATTCATGCCAGCCTGGAGCAAGTCATTTTGATCCTGAAAACCCTTTTGGATGCAGCAAAGGTGGGGGCTACCATTTTGTGACTAATTCAGTTCCAAGCCTTTAGGAGTAATAGAGAGACTCAAATCCGGTTTATGTGTCTCTGGTTCCATTTTTCTGGTTTTGTTTCTTTGTACAGCCCCCTCCCAGCAGCCTGCACCAATTGGTTTGGCTCTTAGTTACTCCTCAATCCATCTTTCATGGTATCCACCTGATTCCCCAAATTCACACAGACTCAACTACACCCTCCTGAGGGATGGACAGCCAGTTCATACCATCCAGAGACAATTTCCTTTCAGTATGTACCAACCCAGCCTTTCAAATGTTTCATTTTCCCTAATTTTATATATATGACATAAACATTGTTGTTTTCTGACATAATGTTATTGTCTTTTGTTAAGGTCTTGAGTCCTTTGAGGACAGGGGTTTGTTTCCCTTTACTAACTTCTCCTACTGGCTCATAACAGCTAATGTAGCTGGTGAGACAATAAGTGCATCAGCCTCCTACCAGACTTTAGGAGCACCACCCTTTGCAGAACAGCTTCATTTAAACCTCCTTGGACGACCAGGTCCAACCAGTGCAAGCTTTAACTGGAGCATACCAAGAAATGATACAGGCCCAGTCGAGAGGTAAGGACTACAAGAAAAGGCAAGTATAAGGTTGAGTGTTTAAAGACAGAGCACTTTGAAACATTACTTGGACTGCTGGTAGAAACACAGGAAAAAAAGATCGATTCAGACTTAAAGTGCAAATGACATGTTAAAGATCAGTATGTTCTGTTGTGAAGTATTGCAGAGAAAGATAAAAAAATAAAGAAAAAACATCTTTGTCAGAAAGATGTTCTGATTTTTAAGATCTTAATGTAGAAAAGCACTGATAAATATTTCAGTCTGAAATATTTTAGAATTGTTAACTTATTTGAATTGTTTTTATTGCTTGATGTTATCTTAATACCTGTCAATAATTCAGTGAAACTTTGTTCACATCAGATGAGAAGTACTGCAATGCTGAGACCACTTGCATCATTTCAAACAAGTTTGTTTTGGTTTGCCTAAATTTCTCCGACAAAAGGAAGATAGCAATCTCAAACCATCTCTCAATGATTCTGACAGCAAAATGGGGGTCTTTTTTTGTAAGCAGTTTTCATAGATGAAATTCTCAGTGGGAGATTTCTTCATGAAGTTGTGCCACACAGCTAGATGCAAGACGGAGGAGGTCCAGAGTAAACATTGAAGAAACAGGACACTCACTAAAAAATAGTGAGCAGTGAGTTGGAAACAACAAGTCAGCTGAAAAGACGTTTAAGTAGCAGATTTTACCTGCGTACACACGTGCATGTTTGTGGTAATGTCTAAACCCACATGCAGACTCCTCAACAGGACACAGATGGCAAATGCAAAGTGAGTTTATTACAAAGATGACAAGGAATCTTAGCAGCACGAGGAAAGGTTCAGGGTATGGGTTCAGCAGTGTGGTTTCTGACTTGGAAGACATCGCCGAGGGAAAAGAGGGGATCCTGGGGGCTCATTTTGAAGGCGGTGAAGGAGGAGTGGTTTGACGGCTCCAAAGGGTTTTAGAGGAGGACAACAAAATCGCTGAGACGTTGGAGGTGGGAGAACGGGTAGGCAGGAGAGAGAAGGAGTGAAAAGAGCTGCAGTGGACTACCGTGAAGAAAATGAGGTTCTGGGAGAGAATTATCACAAAGTGTGGCCAAGAAGACCTAGGACAAAGTGATGACTAAACCACATAGGTTGATAATCAGATGAAGAGTGCTCCTTATAGCCCTGCAGTAGATGACAGTGATAGCTGTTATGTGTGCATGTTTGCTACCGGACATGGTCATGTAACAGGGATCACGTCAGTGACTGTTATGGACATTTGAGGATGCTCTATTTTCAGAGAAGTGGATTTAACGTGACAAGGAAATTTGTTGAATTGCAGTTGTGGTATGAAAGTTAGGTGAATATCCAAATAGGACTTGGGGACAATTTTAGCTGATGGGACAGTCCAAAGACGGAAATATTGTAGCAATAATTTATTCAATCTGCTGTGTTTGAAATCAGCACTTAAACATATAGTTACGTATTAAGTGTTTTGAACAATATGGAATAAGATTTATAATAGGAATGTTATCAAGCTTTGATCAAAACAACGATGACAGGTTTAAAGAGTAATAAAATAATAGTTTATCGCTTAATCATGTGTGAGCAGCAAGCATTAGGAAATGAGGGAAATGAGACTGTGGAATAATGTTAAACAAAAGTGTGCTTATATACCAAAGGTATCGTCCACATTTTAACTGGTGTCTGTGGAACTTATATATTTTGGATATTTTGTGAGTGCCCCATTTGGCCACCACTGAACTAGACTTTAACTGTATACAAGTGCAGTAAGTGAAAAACTTGATTATCTCTTCTTTAATTGTCCTTTTTAGGTTTGTGTTATCATCAGTGGAGTCATCCAGTGAAGCAGAGCCGGTTATTCACTACACAGGTTTATCTACAGAGGCTGTGGCAAGCGGTTTAAAGTCCTTCACACAGTACTCTGTAACACTGGAGGTACGTATGCCCAGGAAGTTAGTAACAGACCACGTACACTTTTTTTTAATGAAGGCACAACTTGAGCATTTATGTCCTAAAACTAATATTAAAAATTGTTTTCCTAATCTACAGGCATGTGCTTCTGGGGGCTGCACCTCAAGCCCTCCACTGTCTCTTCTGACAGCTGCTGCACCTCCACAGAACCAGTCTGTGCCCAGCATCACTGCTACAGGACCTCATACACTGCATGCTTCTTGGGAGCCCCCCAGCCAACCCAATGGTATACCTGCACACACACACACACACACACACACACACACACACACACACACTATACAGCGCTTTGTGATTGCTTAGTCTGTGAAAGGCGCTTAATAAATACACTTTACTGACTTACTTTACTTACTTACAATCAACAAACTGTCAACGCATATGTTTAATATACTGAATTCTGGACTTTTTATAGCATTACAAATACAGAATGATCAAATGGATTAATGTCTGACAATATAAGTAACTGTAAATAAACCCAATCTAGATCATTTCAACAAACACATACCCAATAGTAGTGCTTTTGGCCTGTGTCATTCAAGCTGAATAGGAATGACATAACGTTGCACACAAACATAAACTCCCACACACTCACAACATACACACTGAACTGGAAGTGCCTTTGGTAAATCCAGAGAGCTTTGTAATAGCTCTAAGGCTCAGTGTCAAACAAAGCTGTACAACCTGAGTTTCCCCGGTTTTCATCTCTCGTCTTTTTGCTCTTATTGATCATTTTCCCTCCCGGCTGCGCTCTGAACTCACATTAGTCACACTCACACTTTTTTTCCAATATTGGTTTAAACATGTCTTTCCCCTTATGATTTTATTTCTCTAAGCTGAACTTAGACTTGGTGTCTTTTCATGACTCTGCCAAGCTTGAATTTTGAATGGTTAAGATAGTTTGGATGGAGAAGAGATTCGGTTCTCATTGTTATCATTGTTTCTTTAGTGAAATTAAGGAAATTTGCTTATGATATTTCTTAAATGCTCTACCAATGTTTACTTTCTGTAGTCTTTTTGCTGCTGTGGGCTTTGACTGTATAATTGATTATATTCCTTCAGAAATGTACCTGTAATTTACTGATTTACCAGGATACAGATCCTCATGACATATTGGATAACACAAACATTTAAAAAGAATTGTCATTCAAGCAGCATAATATCTCAGCTTCTTAGTCTGTAAATCACTATAAAGAGAAATAAAAACGCGGCTTTTCTATATTAAAGCATAAATTATCTCAAAGTACGGCTGTGCACTGTATACAATTAAATTAGTTTAGAGAATGCTGAAACATAAAAAACTGATAACGAAACAATTAAAAACTGTAATAAAAAAGCTCTTAAAATACATAATTACCCTGAAATTATCCTAGATTGAAAATGTGAATTAGGCTAATTTCCTTCAAATATATAGACAAAATGGAACCTTAACATTATGTAATCATGGACATTTAACTTATTTATTCAGCTACCTCCTCAGTAAAATTTAAGCAAAATTTTCCAACAAACTTGTAGAATGATGCCAAAACATTTCATCCAAGTCATAAAGTGTAAATGGCAATTCTAATAAATATTAAGGAAATGTATGTAAAACTCTCAATTAGAAACAATGGAATAAAAGATTTTCTGATGAAATTCATTTTCTCCTTGTTTAAGCATTTAACAAATATAAATAATTCTGGTAATTGTAAATCGCCTCCTACAGGAAAGGTTTTGTCTGATACAATGTGGACAGGGTTGCAGAAAAAAGATTGTCTGTGTATACATTTGGCTTCAACATCAGCTGTCATACATTATACATATATATGCATACAGACACTTATTTGTTTCCCACCCCATTGTCTGCAGCTTCCCAACTTATTAACTTTTGTTTAAAGAAAAGACAGTCTTTGCTGTTGTCATCATTACAAATAATTCACATACTGGTTTGATATGATTTTTTATTTTTTGGCTCAGGTGTTATCACAAAGTATGAGGTCTTTCTCCGTGGACCACTGGACACAAACAATGTATCCGCTTTTAATTCCGAGAAGAAAGTTTTCTTCAGCTCCGGATGGCTGGATCCAAGTGTCTTTCCAGAAGGAAATACAACTAAAAGGAGTATGTTGTCCCCTCCTGAAAGTATTACCATCATAGAGGGTCTTCAGGCATTTTCAGCATATCAGCTGAGAGTTGTAAGCATCAACAGGGCCGGAAATGCCACATCAGAATGGACCACAGCACACACCTTGGAGGGAGGTTTGTATCTACTGCTATAACTTTGGAATATAATTTTGGAGTTTAGAGGGGTCTAATTTTCTCTTTCTAAACACAGCAGAGCAATGTATGAAACACAAAGCATAACAAATAATGATTGTTAGTATATGGACAGAAAGTAAAAACATTTAGAATCAGTTTTTATTTGCTTTCCCTATAAAATAAGGTAAAGATTAAGAAAATTAACAAAAATACAGAAAAAAAGAAACAAGGGTAACTGTCAGGTCGATTGAAATTGTTTTAAAGGGAAATAGAAAGTGCATGTGGGGGAGGGGAAACTCATTATGGTATTTGAATTTCAAAGAGATGATATGGCTCATTAGGACTAAATGATTGCCTCCAACATCACTCTCAGCTATGTGTCTGGATAACAAGCGTATGATAACATGATTTTAGATGGGAAATGTGTGCCAGGGTTTTGGCACGTACATCCATGCAGTGTGGATGGTAAAAATATAACAGTGGTTATGTTGACCATAAATCACATTTCATAGCATATTTCACAGTTTGATGCCACCAATGGTGAAATAAAGAATCTCGCTCTCTAATCTGTCGTGTAATTGTGGCTATCACAACCATAGGATTTTGCAACACTCAAAACCATTAAGTCCACATAACAATGACAGCCTTTTGATTTGTCACTGTTATATTTGCCAGAGTCTTCTCATATTGTACAAATAATGACATTTGTTGAATTTTCTGTTTAAAAAGCTGATGATGTGATAGCATATTCAAACCCTGGGGTAGTTTAAACCTTAAAATACTGACAAAACAAAGTGTATATTTCAGAGAGAGAGAATATGACATGCTTGGTTAGTGTGTTTTTCATGCTTATTCTTGCTTGCTACATTGCCGCAGCTTATAGTTGAAATATTGCGGTGTCCTTTTCCAGTCCCAGAGTTTGTCGCTCCTCCAGATGTTTCTGCACTGTCACCCACCAGCCTCAACGTTACGTGGAACTCTACTGAGGGCCACGGCATCATCGCCAGAGGACCAGTTACAGAGTACAGAGTCAACTTACTAACTGAGCAAACCACCAATCCCTATGCTCCTCCGGTTGTTAGTCAGGTGAGATCTTGCACATATTTAATGAGAAATATTGGACATCAATACTTAAAAAAATTATGTTGAACCCTAAACGTAAAATACTATATTTTTGGTATATTTGTCAGAGTAGAGTCATTATTTTATATTTTATTCTGACATTATGTAGAAAATGTTCATGTTCTTCTGATTGGCTCATACCTGTATGAATTCTCTAAATATCTATCTTGTTTTCAGGTCTTGCATAGGATGGGAGGCTCATCACTGCCTGTTCACATAGTAGAAGGACTGGAGCCCTACCACGTTTACAACTTCACTGTCACACTGTGCACAAGAATGGGTTGCATTACGAGTCTGCCAAGCACAGGGCGCACCTTACCAGCAGGTATAACAAAAACATGCACCTATTCAAACTCACTAATTTATTCCCTATCCTTAATCAAGGGATCAGGTCTTTCCACACACAGATAAAGTTTGATTCATAAGAACTGGACCCATCTTAGCTGAAATGTTGTCAGGCAATGCGATGGGCTCCGCATTGCCATGTTTCTATGGCAAACATCTCAAAGACTTCAATTATTAAAGATTTGTGGATTGTTGCAAACCTCCACTCAGTTAAAATTGTTTTTAATTCTGTTTCAGAGCTTAAAGGTGACCTATTATGCTTCCTTTCAAACATTTAGTATTGGTCTATAGGCTATGCAAAACATGTTCATTACATTTTTTTGCACAAATCCGTCTCTACCCGGTTCCACCTATTTTGAGCTCCTTTCAGAATGAGCTGTTTTAGGGCTCTGTCACCTTTTTGCAAATAAGTTGTAGCTGACCATGCCCCCAACTCAATGTTTACACTCACACTTTGCATACGTGGAAATGTCTGCAAACAGATACATTCAACAATACATCTTTGGCCCTACTAGGTGAGGCCAGTGCCCACCAATTGAGACGTAATAATCAGGAGGTTTTTGAAATGGCTTGTTTCCTAGACACCATCAAAACATTTCCTTATTGCCAAAAAACTTCTGTTTTTTTAGCGCCTGGACTGTTTCTGGAATCGGTAGCGACCCAACCGGAAGTACAAAAAAGTGCAATAAAAGAAGTTTTCATAATAGCTCCTCTTTAATGGAGCAATAAGTAGTAATGACACCTAGTGTCTCAAATCGGAGCAACACACCCAGCTCCTCCTCTGATCCTAGGGAGAGTGTTGCACAGGTTGCCAAGTCAAGACAGGCGCTCTGTAACTAAATTCAAGATGTTGAGTGAAGATAATTCAGCCAAAGTAAATTGTTATTGTTGAATAAACAGCTTGTCCACAGAGACGCGGAAATCCAAAAAGGGCCAACAGCCTGCCACTGACAGCAGCCTCTGCCGTTTCCTCAACAGTCCGCTGCTGTGAACCACAGCCAAATAGACTTCCCACCGACCCCACTGAATTTTTACTTACACCGGATAGGTATATGCTGTTGTATTCTGGTCTATTTTTTGGTCCGCTTCTCATACTGGCTTCCGTGTTTGCAGGCTGCTTCTCTCTTGCCAATATAAAATACCAAATGTTGCACTATGTTTTGGGAACATTGGGAACTCTCAATTGATTGACTCAGGAACCAGGAAGTTAACACGGGATACACACTGCACCGAAGTAGATCAGCACCATACTTATAATATTCAAAGGAGAAAACTGGAGCTATTGTTTATAAAGAATGTCTTCCCAGGAGACAAATGAGAATAACTTTGGTTAATTTTACAGTAACTTTCTTACTTTAACTACTTTGAAATTGTCATAAACTATATTTGTATGTTATAAACGAGTCTTTAATACCAATCAAAGCTCTCCTTTTTTACTTTCACTCACAGTCGGGATTCTGTGGGTAACTTGACTCATTCATTACAGTACAGTTTGAAGAGTTAATCTATGGCTTTTAAAATATATAACCACTGTTAAACTATCTGAGATAAATCTGCTTTGGTCTGATTTCGCTGTTTTAATGACATTATGGACCTGACTATTGCAGAGGGTGGAGATCTATGGTCCCAGATCACAGGTGCCCTCCTACATGAAGGGCCACTCATAATCAGGGGAGGTTATCTTCATAAACAGCCTGGTTTCAGTTGAAACAGCCTTGGCAGATCAAAAGGTTCTTGGAAGATGGGTTCTGGGGAAAAAAAAACTTGGAGCACATCATGAAAGAAAAATGATTCAAATAGAATAGGAAATATTAAGCAGTTAGAAGAAGGGGTTGTTTCTGTAATGCCGATAAAGATGTTTTCTGATGATTGCTTAGAAGGGTATAAATACTTTTTGACATGCCATTTTTATTAACGTTACGTTTTTATTTCTCAAAATGTATGCCTTCTTAAATCTTATTTCCTATCAGAAACAAAGTTCTTGATTGAATGGACATAGTTTTAAATGTAAATCTGACGGGGTGTGTGAATTATAAAAGTTGATATAAAAGTTGGATTAGCAATGGAACAACACCAGCTCACTGACTTTTTCTACTACTTTTAAATTTAATATTATTTATCACAGAGTTTTAGTATGTCAAAGTGCCTCAAAGAAATATGCTCATAACTGATATTTTTAGCTGAATCAACAATTGACTCAGTTCCTAAACATTTTTGGCCATTTAGGATGTTCAGATGTCATTAGTGAGTCCTGTTTTCAACATTGAGTCGCTTGTTCTGGCAAATCACTTAAAGGGGACATATACAAAATGAAAATTTTTAGCCCTTAAATACATTTAGCCCTTAAATACACATTGTGTACTTGGAGTCTGTAGGAGTGCGGAAAATCTGAATTTATATAAATCTTTATATTTTGTTTGGGTTGTATTTTTCAAGTTTTTTTCAGTTTTCTCTATTCTCTGTGAGGATTTCTGAACAATTACATCACGGTAGTTGCTGTGAATACGGTCTTGGGCTTAAAACTAATCCATTTTACGAATCTGCCATTTTTATGTTTTTCATCACGTTTTTTAGTGCAAGCTTAAGGATGCCGAGGCTACAAGGGGATAAGTCAAAATGTTTGGTTGTTGGGTGTATTAATTGTACCACAAAAATCACCTAATGGGGTGGAGCGGAACGATTTGCAACCTGGAGGGGAGCGGAATGTGAAGTGCCCCCTTTGCATTTAAAAAGGCAGCACCAAACTGAGTTGTTCTCAGAAGAACCTCAGAACTGGGGCAAAAGACGAGCTGTGGGGCAACAATGAGGAATTCAGAACAAAGGATAGACATACCACTTTATATAGACCACAACTGAATCATTTAAATGGGGAAAGGAAGGCATTAAAAAGCATATGTCCCCTTTAAGGCTGTCTTAAAACTGTGGAAGGAACTTGAGACAGGATTGCAAACTCCCAAGAATGAGTGTAACTAGGGTTCACACGAATATTTTATAATGCAAATATAAATGCAAGTATATAGTACCTCAAAAAGTAAATGTTGATATTGTGAATAATGACAAAAATATTTCCTGTTATATAGTAATGATATATTGTACCATGATTTAAGCTCTTTATCTACACACATCCACAAAAGCACATTAGGAAGTGCAGTCAGTCATCGCATGCTTGAGTGGTGACAGCATTGGTCATGCTAACCAGAGGGGATATTATGGTGCCAGCAGTAAAAACAATTTACTGTTAATTACAAAGAGAAAAATGTGGTGTAGCACACACTTCCTGCTGCTCATGAATCAGACACACACAGAGTTAGAGAAACACACATGCTTTGTCTCTCTGGTTCTTCTCCGTATATTAATAACATGTATAGGATTTAGATGAACTTCCCTTCCCAAAGCAACCCAGGCAAACATAAGATTATTAGGATTAATAAGGTAATTTAACAGCCTTATTAGATGGTCTGTTATCTGCAGCAAGCTTCCATTTTTATACAGTTCACACTTAAATTCTGTCTTTACTTGTCTTATTCACAAATAAAGGTTGGTTCACACGGCAAGATTTTAAAATAGTCGGCTAATTTTCAAAACCTGAGGGACACCACAATTAATGATATAAAATCAGGAGTAAAACAGGTTTGCTCGTACAGTGTGTGGTGTCCGGTCAGACAGCAAGCGCAAAACCTCTTAAGATTAAATGTGAGTTCAGAGTAAATAAACATGGATGACGAAGGCAATGGCGAAGGCGTGTGGACTAATTTTAATAGTGAAAAAACAAAAGAAAAAGAAAAGGCATTGGTTGAAGGAGTGGAGACAGCGCAAACGGGGGCACTTCTTTGTTGCACTATGAAATGGAGGTGAGCTGGGTTTTTTTTCCCTCACCTCGCTTTCCGATTGGCTACACATCACATTCAACATGCTGCATCCTCGTTTGTTCTTGGGGGACACCACACTTGCTAAGACATCGGGGCAAGACAATCCATCATGTTGAATATCCCTGATTTGAGGCCGGAGCGGTTCCGGCGTTTTTACCGAGCAGACCAGATCACTCTTAACACATCACACACAACGGAAATATCTCTTAAGATTACCTTATGAGCCACCTTGATAGTCGGGGCCTGTCGGAAGGCGAAAATCAGGGCAAAAATCGGGCTAATTATCCTGCCAAGTGAACCGGTCTTTACACATAGCAGCACAGGAGTATAAAAACAGTGCTCAAATACACACTTGCCCTCACAACAAACGTTTCCATCAGTTATCTCAGGATCTGCGCTTTCTGGTTGTACTGTATTTTTATTTGCTTTTTCCAAAGCAAAGGTTTTAGGTAAACAGACGGTAGTTGCAAAAATTATTAAAGAAAGTGTTTCATCCATAAATACTTGTTTTGAGATATCAGCCTTTGAACAAGCTTTAAAGAGCTACATGGGAAATATTTCTGTGTTGCTCCAGTAGTCATTCCTCATGTGTATAGCAATGAAAGATGTCCTGCAATGTAATCGGTCGGCTGTTTAAATGTATTTTTAATGGCTACATCTGTTGACACAGTGACAGTGTTTATTTCAAGTGATTCTAAAGACTTCTCTTGACTTTAACACTGTACAATTCAATATGGCATATTGTACCCAGTTGCCTCATTCAATGTATTTTTAACAGCCACATCTGTTGCCACAGTTTTCTTTCATCTTACTCGAAAGATTTCCCTTGGTTCCACTGTAAGAAATGATAATGGCATGCTGTTCAGTAGAGTTTGCTTTCTTATTCGTTCGTATGTCTTATTTCACAACAGTGTGCATAGTATGTGGTTCTCCTCTGAGTATACAGCCTTTGTTACAACAGATGTCATACTTCCTTATATCTTACATTTTAGCTATTTTAGCTCCTATATTTTAACTAAATCATTCAGCAACTTATTTTGTTACTGATATAAGTATTGCAATATAAAATGTTAATCTACAGAGTCTTACATTTGTGTAATATTGAGGTTTTTATATGCAACTGTAAGTAGCTTGATGATTCTGTAATTTTAGCATTGTGAGTTCTCCTGAAAGAAACTCTTGTTCTAGTGAAATTTATTGTCACATGGGTTGAGTGTCTGGTAAGACGTACTTGAGCATGCTACAGATGCACTGATAAATGTCCCTTACATAAGCCTGGACCATTAGAGTCAGCTACCATCTGCTGTAAGTGAGGAGACAACATCTGTGAAACCACTGGAATTACACCGAAGCACACGACTAAATGTTTGAGCACACATGGTGGCAGACATAATGAGACAAGGAAGGAGATCTGTGTTGATGTGTGTAGATGCATTTGCCATGGCTTCTATGGTGTGTCTCCCTACAAAGTTATTGATCACATTGTAAAGTAAGTGGCTAATCAGGGACTGATTGTGATGTTTTATGTATCCTACATCCATAACTGCTTGTTCTACAAGACATACACACAGAGAGACATGTACACATACACGCTTATGCTGTAACACCACTCAACAGAACAGGAACTTTATTGATTTATGCATAATTGGCCTGAGGCCCTTCCTGAGAAAAGAAATATGCAAGGCAAGGGATCCCAATGTCAATAAGTGCCGTATTTATGGTGCATGTTGTGGCTGTATGCTAAGAGACATGTTGGTCGCTGTAAAACAGGAAACACACCAACATGCCTGGAATATTGCTTATGGGAACTGACCCGTGATTTAGCTGGTTCATTACCATGTCAGCAGCTAGAATTAAGCTTTCAGGTGGATTGTTGTTTATTGTTTAACTTATGGTAAGACACCTTGGTTTCATCAAACTGTGTCATAGTCTGAGGAACATTTTAGTTAACCAACAAGCAGATGAAAAGACACCCTAAATGACTACTTGACTTGTAAAATATTCATGTTAATATATAACAATCACAGTTGTCAATAAGGCAGATATATTACTTACTAAAATGGCTCAAACATAGCATGATGAACATGGTGAAATCTTTTACTAGCATTCATTTTGTGGGTTTGAGTAAAAAGGAAAAATTATAAACGCAACATTGACTGAAAATCAAGCTTGTCTTTATAAAAGTCTTTATAAAAAATAACATAATAGATCCATGATTTTCTATAGTACTTTTCTACAAACTTGTCATTAGCTGAAAAGGAATTTACAGGAAAAATCAACATTTTCTGCCTTCAGACTTCAATGTACCCAGATCGCCATTTTATTGTAGTGTACATAAAACTTAGGAAATGACCCAGTATCCTTGCTCAAAAATGTCAGACAAAGACTTGTGATATTCAGATATTTAGAGGAACATAAATTCTTCACCAGAATTATATACATACACAGCAACTTACTTTTGACTTAGTGCACATTTTGTTTCTTGATGCTGAATACTGCGTTCATTGACATGAAAAAAAAGCTAAATTTGGACCTGAAAGCCATCAAACCTGATAAAATCCAGTGAGAGTGATAACCTAGTGCTTAGGGAGCCAGGCGTTTGCGTCTTATAGAGGCTGCAAAGGTCGCTGGTTCGAAACTCGGTATGTCACTCTGGGTCGCTGAGCAAGACCCTCGACCACGAGACTGCTCCTGTGTGCCACTCAGTGTTGGCAGCACACTGCTCCCTCAGGGATGGGTTAAAGGCAGAGACAAATTTTGCCTCTGTGGGACAATAAAGGGACGAGATAACAGAACTGTGAAAGAGGCCAGCTTAGGTTGCTATGTTTATCAGTCCAACAGCATCTTAAAGGTTTCTGCCTAAAATTATTTTTGGTTGTAAGATTTCTGTATGAGTTGTTTAAACTGATTGTTTTCATTAAGCATAGTCTTTTGCCTTCTGTTGCATCAGTTGTCCAGCTGATGAGAATATACTCATAATATAGCCGTAACTAAAGAAAGTGAGGCAAAATTTGAAAAGCGGTCAAACTGTTCTTCTTGTTGTTTAAGCTTCCCTAATAAATTCTTCATTCGTGTTGTGAAGAAGCATTACCTCCATGATTACTGACTTTTTGTGCCTTTGGCAGGCTTCTTGAATTTCAGTCAGTGTTGCTCACTAAGGACAACCAAATTTGATAAAATCTAAAAGCCTCTAGACTGAGGGTTTCACAAAACATAATGCAGTAAATAGCCTGTATTGTCTCATTTACAAAGACTGCTTGTTTTAATTCCTCAAAACACTAACATCCGTTTTTTTAACAACGTTACAAAAACGTTTTAGCTTTACAAAAAGAAAATAAAACTGCTCTCTTCTGTTCTAAGTAAGTTGCTTTTTGTCACATCCATATTGTCTTATTGCTCTAGCTCCATATCAATAGACTGGTTCGCTATTGGTTTGCAGTAATTTATAGTTGGATGTGCCTAGATGAGCTGTCTAAACAGAGCTATCCACTTCCCTTTTAAGTGCTCTATTACCACTCACACCAAAGGTGGTCCACATGTGTCACAGAGAGCTAATTTACTTCCACCACAGGCCATTTAAACAATTACTGAAACGAACACTGAAACACAGTGATGGAATGACACTTAATGTACACACATCTATCCCATCCCTGTACCAGTCCATGACATGACATGTTTCTCTTTCTCCATTATTCTACGTCTTCCTATATCAGTCAGTTTGCAGCTGATTTATTTATGATACACAATAAAATTATGGCTTGAGTACCGGCTGCTATGTTTCAAAGGGACATTTAAATTAACATTTAAAGAGAAGGAGGGAAATTAAATGGGTTTTTCATACATGAAAGTAGGATTTTTGTTAATGCTGGACGGTGTGAGGGAGATAAAAACAATTTAAAAAGGGAAATATTTTTGGTTGTGTCAACTGTGTCATAACAAATGTTGACAGAATGTTTTTGAATTTGAATAGAATTATGTTAAAGAAAAAAAGGTGGTGTTTCAGGAAAACCAAGAAACTCAAATGTCAGAACATAACGGCAAATTAACTTAAATATTTGAATTTCTAAGTTTTTATGGTTTATATTTTATCCCACTTCTTTTTCAGTGCCTGCAGGATTATCTTCACCTCGATTACATTCTGTAAATGAAACCACCATTCAGATAGACTGGGATCCTCCAGATCAACTTAATGGACCAAGTCCACTTTATCAGGTAGGATGGCTGGTTTATGGTTCAATCAAGTTATTAGTTGGCTTTTTTATTTGATTATTTGTTAATAAAAATGTATATGAGTTTTATATATCCTAGCATTTACTTTCTTCACTTCCCTGGTCTACAATAAGATATTTGATATAGTTCTTATATAGATTGTCATATAATTTATTTTCTTATCTGTTTTTAAGTTGGTGCACATTTCCAGGGTTTCCAGGGAATATCTCAAATAACTTGGGTGATAGTCAAATTTTTACTCTAATGCCAACATTAGGGATACATTTATTGTTTTCAGTGACATGTTTTACATCTGAATGCTGAAATGCTGCAAATGATATTAAATGCTTTCAAGGAAACATTTTCTCCGATAACACCTCGGTTGTTTCACAAACCACTGTACTGTAACTGGGATAACTTATATAAAATCACTGCAAACTTCCTGTAAAGGGTTACTTTATAGGGTTTTAAAGGGATTTTGCTGATTCAGACTTCCTTGTTCTGTAGATTCAGAGGCGGGAGAAGAGGTGAGATGGCTGCAGTCATGATTAAAGCCCAGTGCAGTAGCCACAAACTCGTGATCATTTTTATGGCATTTAGACTGGGAAATGTATTAATCACTTTAAAGTCATAGGAAATATTTGTAACATCCACACGTATTTTTGATGTTAATTCTTGGAAAAGTTACCTGAAGTGGAAACGTGCCTTTTGCGTTCTCATCTGCCAATTCTGCTTATGACAATTTTTCTAAGAAGTATAAAAAATAAGAGAAGAAATGTGCAACAGTATCTTTGATGAATCCAATTGAAAATAAAAATAAAGGAATTACAAGGTATTTCCTATTTATACATCTAAACAGCCTTAATCTCATTTATGGTAAACTGAAAAAACTGCATTAAAGTACATGGTGTTGGTTGTTGTGTTTTGCAAAGGTGAGAGTTGTTATTTTTGATTAATTCAATTAATAGAAAATTGTAATTGGATCTTTCAATGTTATATAATACCTATCAATCTACCTACCTGATCAGAGTCTGTTAAAGGAAATTTGGTCGATTCCAACCACTTGCTTAATTGATTGGTTCTTCTCTACTATAAACATCACTTGGCCTTTTATCACTCTTAAATGTATCAAATCATCAAGAAATGTTTTATATCAGAAAGATAATCTAAGTAAATATTTTAAAATTACAAATTTAAAATGATGATTTTATTTATTGAGAGAAAAAAACCTATTCAAACCAACCTAGTCCTATGTGAAAAGTAAGCATCCCCTCAACATAATAACTGGTTCTGGGGCTTTTCTCGGCAGCAGCTGCCATTACATCCTTTGCAAGAAATAACATGGATTATTTTACATCACTGTTAAGAAATTTTGTACCACTTTTCTTTACAGAATTGTCTTAATTTAACCTAATTTAATGTTTTTAATATTTTAAGCAAGATTATGAACCAAGTGGCAGACATTGTCATTCAGGATTTTCTAATGGAGAGCACAATTTATGGTTCCATCAAGCTGTTGAGGTTATAAATTAGCAAATCAGTCCCAGGCCATTACACTACCACCACCATGGTCGACTACTAGAATGATGTTATTCTGAAATGCTTTCGGTTTTTATTGAATGTAACAGGACACATGCCTTCCAAAAAAGTAGAAAATGAAAAAGGTATTTCCCAAACGTCTTGGAAATGTTTATTATTATTATTATTAATGCATTTATTTATTATTATTTGTTTATTTTTGCAAATGTGAGATGTGGGTTTTTAATTTTGCACCGCAGTTGGTTTGGCATTATCCCACGAAGCCCATTTTCTTCCAGTCTCCTTTTATTTTTGAGTCATGAGCACTGACCTTAACTGAGGCAAGTGACGTCTGAAGTGCTTTAGATAATGACCTGGGTTCTTTTGTGACCTTGTGGAGCATCACCACAGCACAGGGGTTTCCCTATTTGTGGACAGTGGATCTCACTGTGGTTCACTGAAATCCCAAAGCCTTGGAAATTACTTTTTAACCTTTTCCCCACCAGCTGTGAGTGCGGGTGCTAAACAACCCTGGCAACATCTCTTGGAACACCGATTTATGGCTACGTTCACACTGCAGATCTTGATGCTCAATTACAATTTTTTGCTGAAATCAGATTTTTTTTTTAGGTAGCTGTTCATACTGCGGTTAACAGAAGGAGAGGTCACAGAGCATCACACTGTTTGCAGTAGTATTGGTGAATGTAATTGTTTCTGGAAGTTTTCAATAACGTTTTGTTAAAAAAAAAAAAAAACGTAGAAAACGTAGATACCGTCCGGCATCTCTCCTTGTTATTAGCAGAAAGCTGTTAAACAATGGGAGCCAACAATATTAAGACCACATCATAGCAAGACCGAGTAAGGTAAAAAGAAGCAGCACAGCTATTACCATCGGTCTTTTGTGGAGCGCTAAATGCTACTGCTGTGTGTGGATGTGTTGTGAGAGTCAGGAGAGTCACGTGAAAGACAGATAAAATGCGACATGACCATTCAGCAAACAGACGCTTTGAAATAAATCCGATACGTATCCGAATTGGTACCACATATGGAAGTGGCACAAATCGGATTTTATGGGGGGTGAAAATATCGGAATTGGACTAACACTGCTGTGAAAAAGACAGAAATAGGTCACATATGGGCAAAAAGATCAGATTTGGGACACATTTACATTTAGTGTGAACGTAGCCTAAGTGTGACCAAAAAAAAAGGGATCGATAAGTGGGCAAATCCTTTTTTTTTACAGAACTGTACATAATAAAACCTGCATCATGGAACATATGATACAAAGTTGAACCATTGACTCTAAAAATGTTTTATGCAAGGGCTTAATCTCAATATTCTGCCATTTATCAAGTAGACATTATTTTGGCTATAATAACTGACCTGAGAAAAAGTTTAATTTCATTTAATATAGGACAGTAATTCTTAAACTATTTAGTTAAAAATATAAAAAATTAAAGATGGATAATTTTGGTTAGCATTAAACAGAAGACTGCATAATATTATGTACAAACTACCATTCCTTGTATCTGCACTGTAAGATAATTAACAACTATAAGTTAATTAATTATCAGGTAATTAACATCCACAGTTTTTGTAATACATCTGACGCAATATGATATATTGTTAATAATTACGTATATATATATATATATATATATATATATATATATATATATATATATATATATATATATATATACACACACACGTACATTATGTTTTACAGGTAGAGAGGACAGACGTATCACTCTCTGACCCACAAGAACCAGTTGTTAGAGGAACCAGATTTCCAGGGAATGGTTATTACGAGTTTCCCAGTAACACTCTTCCCAGCAACACTGACTTTACAGGTAAGAATTTATGTCTTAATAAATTAGTTTAAAAAAAATTCACTAATCCAGTTTTAATAGGATCTAAAAATATGTATGGATGCCCTTCTTTGCTTTGATATATTGCACATCTACACATGTATTGGCAGAACAAAAGTACTGTACTTTTTGGACCATAAGGCACACTGGATTATAAAACACACTGAATTATGTTCACAGTACGCCTTATGTCTATGTTCACACATAAACCGCACCGGATTATAAGGTGCATTAAATATTCTTCCCAAGTGTGTACGGTAATATCACTCCGCCCATCTGAGTATACACATACTACCTGAGAGGAAGAGCTATTTGGGTCTTTCGGGAGGACAGAGTAGTTGGACTGCACTTTTCTTTATTAACCTACTTGGTTTATTGTTGTTAGCGCGTACTCCAGGCACAGCCTGCCTTACATGAAGGCACGTCTAGTTTAGACATTACTGTCAGGCAGTCCTGTAGCCTGCTCAGGGGTCCTATTACATGGTCGATCAGTTAATGAGACAATGTACCGTAATGCTCCAAATATCCATTGAGTGGAGCGGCTTTGTTGCTTACCAAAGTCGTACTTACACATTTTGACAGATTTTTGAGTGCATTGTACCACATAAAATTGGTCAGTAAGCACAGGTACAGTAATCATACATAAGGCACTCTGGATTATAAGCCGCGCTATCAATTTTTGAGAAAACCTAAGGATTTTAAGCGCGCCTTATAGTCCGAAAAATCCAGGAAGACAATAACTTACTTTTCTGCACTGACTGAATGCTTGTCCTAAATTTCTCTTTGTGTTTTCTGCCCTGTATTTTAAGTCTTGGATGATTAGAAATCAGCAGCCTTTTTAGTGCCGCTTTACATTCTGTGGGAACACTTGCATACACATGCATGCATATATACAAAATACACATACATGTATTTTTGTGTTTGGGGTTTACACCACACCCTCTGTTGTATAGCAACATTCCTTTAGAATGACTTCCCCAGTCAATCCTAAAGGACAATTATCTTTCTGTTTACCAGCATCATTAGAGGGTTGAGCTGCACAGCCAAACATGTTCTGCTTCATCTGAGAACATCACCCAGTTTGACGATCATAATTAATGACTGCTGATACTAATCAGTAGGATTTGAGCATGCAAAGCTCTTTGATGCAACTTGAGATTGCTTCACTTTTTAGTACAAGCTAAGTATCAGCAGTGATGGTTGTCTGTGAAGACAAATGCCAGATACATTTTAAGGTTTAAGTAATGTGAAAATGTTAAAAGCATCTTAAAAATGTCCAAAATTTTGTTGCATCTTTGGACAAGTGGGTTTTTGGAAACTGGTCACAATTTCTTTGTTTTGTTAATAAATCTCGTTTAATTATTTACATTTAACCCTTACAACATGGCAAAGAACCTCTATTAAACAAATAACGTTCTAGTTCACAGTCACAATCATGCCTAAAACATAATATATTTTTGATAAACGCATTGTCTATATTTAATTGTAAACATAACATAATTTGCACGGTCCACAAACCATTTTAATACTTGTTTTGTATTGAGGAACCCGTAATTAAATTTAAATCATAGACATATTGTGTTTTCTTTTAAATTCATAATTTATATTTATTTGTCTACTAGAAGTATATTTCTTTTCTATTTTAAATAGTAGAAACAGCTTTTCTTCTGTGTTTCTCCACGTCACTCATTTATCAAGGTTCTTGTTCAGTACTCTCAGATCAACAAATAACATTTTGGAGCTCTCCCTGGTCCTGATGGGACCAAAGTAAAAAGTCTCTTTGAACACAACAAATAGATGAGTGTTTTTGTTATTGAGACATGCTTCTTCGCCCCAACCAGTCTCCTCCTTCATAAAGGGTAATGGATCAGACAATCACTTTCAGACCGGATCTATTCTGGACCATCAATGTGTCGGCAGTCCTCAAACCGTCGCCCTTTTACAACCGTCAATACTAATAGCATCATCTGCAGACAATTATTCCCATAGAAGCGCACGGAAGAGCGAACAAATCAAAGCCAAATTGGATTATGAATGTAATGCAGTGTAATGCCCCCTTGAGAGTCAATTGATCACAGAGGAGAGACTCGTCAATCGTTCATATCTTGTGGAAACCTTGTAACTCAAGCAATGATAACTGTACAACTGTAACTTTTTTATAATTACTCAATTGTTGTAGTTTTGTGTCTTTTATTTTGACCTTCCATGACATTATTAACCTTTATAACCTACATTTTTGGAACATTTTCTAATTTAATTGTGTTATTTTAAGTCTTAAAAAATGTGTCCACTGGTGTCCACCTTTTGAGTTATCTTGTGGAGCAGAAAATCTTCACATGTCTGTTATTCATCTGTTGTTTCTACTGATTCTTAACGCAGGTAGTTTTATTTCCTAAACAAGGGAGCATCCTTCAGCAGGGTCAATACTGTGCCTTAAAACCTATTTAAGGTAAAACAAATTTTACCATCCAAAATTTAATAATATTTACCCTTTCACCTGTTGTTTAATGGTCACTTTGCTAGAATTATTTTTGGTCAAATAGGTTCTTTTCCATGTGCAATTACTGTGACCAGAGTGCATGATTCCATAAATTAAATTGGCTCACTTATGTTTGAAAATGTTTCTTAGTGCCTAATAAAGATACTTGAGGTCAGCATCGGCCACACTGAATCTTACTTTAGATGAAACTGGCTCAGAACACTATGTAACCATGCTGTGATATGAATAACCCCTAAGTGCCTGTTTCCATAAATGCTTGTTAGTTCATTCATCCTACCTATAATGTTTCTGTATTACTTCCTGCTCTTCATGTTTACATTTGAATTAACGACCTTGTGTGTCTCGCTTAAGAGTGACATATGTTGTTCTTTGTAAAATAATGTATTTAAATGGAAATGGGTCTCTCTCTTCCTCTTTGTAATTCTTCACATTTTAGGCATGAAGTGGGTTAATTGAAATGGGTAAGATGTCCTGCTTATATTTTTTGCTAATCCAGATGTATTTCTTCTATCAGCAGTTAATGAAGTTAGATGAAACATTACACAAATAGTTTAGAAAAAAAGGCAAAATAAATAAATGCAAGAACAAATAGACTTGGATTATTTCCAGACACGTCTAATACAGTGCACTGCACTGCAGCAAGTGAGCAGGAAAGAGGGAAATGTTAAATGATACAAATTATTTTTCCTTAATTAATATGATTGATTGCTATGCACTGACGTTGAGAGGAGAGGGGGAGAAACGTGTGAAGGGAAAGTTTGCACAGACATCATTAGTTTTTCCCCATTTAAAGATTAATCAGAAGAGGCTGGGCTCTTTAATTCTGTCATTTGTATATTTAATGGGCTGCTGCAGAATCTATGGGTGTAATTAGCTAGCTGCCGCGCTCTCATTAATACGCCAGGCTCTGATTAATGCCAGCAGAGAGCTAACATGACTGGAGTTATTCAGGTTATGTTGTGTTGTGTAGATGATTACACACAACCTCCACTGTTTACCAAGACAGAGAAAGGGGGAAACAATGAGCGTGAAACAATATGAACTAATAAATAAAACTCTAAATTGCAAATTGCTCAATATTTCTACCTCTCAATTCTGCAAATCATGGAACTTGACAAAAACCTATAATTTTCTTCATAGACAAAGTTAAAGCAGAACTCCATCTTGGATACCCCACAGTTTTAAAGCTGAAATGAAAGAACAATACAAATGATCTCTTTAAAATAATTTTTACGGTTGTATTTTACTTTTCATCTAAGTTAAGATGAGCTCTCTTCAAAAGTATTGTCAGTTTTACATTGTGTGATCAACTTGAATTCTTTATCTTTCCCAGATGGTGTTATAAAATGTATCTCTATATTGATTAATTGAGGTTTTTATATTTCCAATAAATGTTAAACAAACTACTATTTTTACAATAGTTACAGTTTGGGTTTAAAGACTCAGTGGCAGCTACAGATTTGCCACATAAAAGAAGCTACAAGGACTTTCAAAATCAAGAATCAAGAAGCTTTATTGTCATTATGTGCTACCAAAAGGCCATCTTTGATAAGGCAGACACTGGCTTAGGATGCAAACACAACAAGACATAATCTTTTCTTTTTTTACAGTTGATTGCACTGGCCAAAAACAATACTCCCTGTGGGGCTTTTGTGTGTGTATATAGTCCTTAGCAGTGAATGGACTCATTTTCAAGTCCAAAAGTCGGACAGGAGACTTCAATACTGTGCAATAAATTTTGTTGCAGAATTTTGCAATTTGCATGGATGTCTAACCAGACGGTCCCTGAGAGATACACATTTGCAAGTGAGAGATAGTATAAATTATTTTTATCAGATCAGAAACCTGTGTAACCAACAGTGTGTTTGTAACATGTAACAGATTATGAATTGGGCTGATGGTTTGTTGATTTTCCGCAGGGGACAATTGCCCTTATAGCTTTTAGAATGAAGCTGTTTTTAAGTCTGTTGGTTTTTGATCTAATGCGGCAGTCGCGGTAGCGGTCCTTGTGTTCTGTGACAAGGCGGCCTCTCAATCTTCCTGTCTCATTCACTGAGGCCTGCCTCACCCGGTTAGTAAATTTGTCAGGAAAGGAAGAAAACAATCAGAGACAAAACACTTGGTATATACATATATTTAATTACAACTGGAATTCCAATGGGAGACACGCACTTACAATTGTATCCTAAAGCCCCCCATGTAGTAGAATACGGAGTCTGCCTTCTTGGGTCGGGCTGCATGCGCGTGTCTGCATCCTCATTCCAGTGTCACATAAGGAGTTGGCTTCTTGATACATTTGCCAGATGTTTCTAGGAGTCTACCAAGATAAACATTCTAAAACAATGTCAAGCTTTTAAACGATAAACCTTGGTGAAGCTTACCAACCATAAAAAATCATGTGACCCTTACTTGCCCTGGTATCCCACAAGAAGGTTGAGTGAATGGCGCTGCGCAGGCAGCAGCCAGTCACATCGGCGGTATCCCTTCTTTTCCTACTTTCTACTTTCCTACTTTCTCCTTTTTATTGCGTTTTCTGGATTGCTTGTATATTATTGAATACCGGATCGGGTATTCTGAGCCTACATGCCCCGAAGAAACCAACTTTTGGGACTCTAGTGATTATTTTTTTGTTACTTTCGGCACATTTCGATGCCGCAAGTGGAGATCCCTTTGTTCGCGACTCCGAGCGTCCCTTGATCTACACGAGGAACCAGCTTCTCGGACTACGTGACTCCTCGCGCTGCGGCCCCGTTCATCTCCACGCTGAGAAACTATACATCCCCGCAGAAATACGGAGTAGAGGATGTCGGGGCGTAGAGGATGTCGGGGCGGGAGGACGAAGCCGAGGAAAGGCTATTTACCATCGGTTGTCACGGGAAACGTTAGATCTTTACGGAACAAGACCGAGGAACTCACAGCACTAACCCGTTTCCAAAGTAAGTACAGAGACGCTAGCATTATGTGCTTCACGGAGACGTGGTTAGATGGATCTGTCCCGGACTCAGTGTCAGTGTCTGTCTCCCTGGACGGCTTTAAACTCATCCGCGCGGACAGAACTTTGGCGGGGAGCGGAAAAAAGAGAGGGGGAGGGCTGGCGGTGTTTGTGAATGAGAGGTGGTGTGGCGCGGCGCATGTTCACGTGAAGCAGCAGATATGCTGCTCGGATGTTGAACTTCTCGCAGTGAGTTTGAGACCTTATTACTTGCCGAGAGAGTTTGGCCACGTGATCATGCTCTGTGTCTACATCCCTCCGTCCGCGGCCGCCGCCGCCGCGTGTGAGCGGATCCACGCCGCTGTAAACAAACTGCAAACACAGCACCCCCGCGCTCTCCTGCTGATCACAGGGGATTTCAACCATGCCTCCCTCCGCTCCACCCTCCCCACACTCACCCAGTACGTCACGTGTAAAACAAGGGACAATAAAACGCTGGACCTTTTTTATGCTAACGTTAAGGACGCTTACACCTCCGCCCCCCTCCCCCCTCTGGGACGCTCAGACCACAACCTCGTCTATCTGCTCCCCCATTACATTCCACTGGTGAGGAGACAAAAGGCACAGAAGAAGTCAGTGAAAGTTTGGTCAGACAAAGCCAGTGAGAAGCTGAGGGACTGTTTCAGAACCACAGACTGGAGCATGTTCCAAAGCTCTCATGGAGACGACATCAACAGCCTGACTGAATGCATCACTGACTACATGAACTTCTGTGTGGAGAGCATTGTGCCTACACGACGGCTACGATGCTTTCCAAACAACCCCCGCTGGGTGACCCCTGAGCTGAAAGTCATCCTGAACCAGAAGAAGAGGGCTTTCTACTCAGGGGACCGAGAGGAGCAGCGTAGAGTCCAGCGGGAGCTCCAGTGGAAGATCAGGGCAGCAAAGAAGGATTATGGAAAGAAGATGGAGGAGCAGCTGGCGCAGAACAACGTCAGGGACGTGTGGAGAGGTCTGAAGAACATCTCCGGCTTCGGGCAGAGGACCAGCAGGGCTGCAGACGATGACACCGAGTCTGCAGATGAGTTGAACACATTCTTCACTCGGTTTGACTCCCCCCACACTGGCCCCCTTCCTGCCGTCAACTCTCCACACGTCTCCAACCACCAGCCCTCCAGAGACCTACCATCCCCCCCACCGCCACTCCTATCAACGACTGACCCATCCACACCTTCAGCCCTACCTTCCTCCCCCCTCACAGTCACACCAATGCAGGTGAGAGGTCAGCTGATGAAGCTGAAACAGAGGAAAGCCTCAGGACCAGACGGCATTCCCCCCAGGCTGCTGAGGACCTGTGCAGATGAGCTCTGTGAGGTCCTCAGCTACATCTACAACCTGAGCCTCAGCCTAGGGGTGGTGCCCACCCTGTGGAAGACCTCCTGTGTGGTACCGGTTCCCAAAACGCCGCACGCCAGGGAACCGGCCCACTTCAGACCAGTCGCCCTGACCTCCCACCTGATGAAGACCATGGAGCGCCTCATCCTAGCTCACCTGCGCACCATGGTGAGCCCCACCCTGGACCCGCTGCAGTTTGCCTACCAGCCCAACATCGGAGTAGAGGACGCCATCATCTACCTGCTGCAGCGGGCGCTCACCCACCTGGAGACCACTGGGAGCGCTGTGAGAGTCATGTTCTTTGACTTCTCCAGCGCTTTCAACACCATCAGACCGGTGCTGCTGAGGGAGAAGCTGGAGGACGCTGGGGTGGACAAACATCTAGCTGACTGGACCATGGACTACCTCACTGATCGCCCTCAGCACGTGCGGCTGCACGGCTGTCAGTCAGAGGTGGCACTCTGCAGCACCGGGGGCCCCCAGGGCACCGTTCTGTCTCCGTTTCTCTTCACTCTTTACACCTTGGACTTCACCTACAACACGGACAGCTGCCACCTTCAGAAGTTCTCTGACGACTCGGCCATTGTGGGCTGCATGTCTGAGGGGAACGAGCTGGAGTACCGGTCGGTCATCATGGACTTTGTGGACTGGTGTGAGAAAAACCATCTGTGCTTAAACACCAGTAAGACTAAGGAGATGGTGATTGACTTCAGGAGAAGACCCCCACCTCACTCACCTGTGAACATCCAGGGGCAGGACATAGAAACTGTGGAGAGTTTCAAATACCTGGGTGTTCACGTCAACAATAAGCTGGACTGGACTCATAACACAGACGCTCTGTATAAGAAGGGCCAGAGCCGCCTCCACCTCCTGAGGAGGCTGAGGTCCTTTGGAGTGAGCAGGCCTCTGCTAAAAACTTTCTATGACTCTGTCGTGGCCTCAGCCCTCTTCTACGCTGTCGTCTGCTGGGCTCCTAGCAGCACAGAGCGGGACAGAAAGAGGCTGAACAAGTTGGTGAGGAAGGCCACTTCTGTCCTGGGCTGCTCTCTGGACTCTGTGCAGGAAGTGGCTGAGAGGAGGGTGTTGTCCAAGCTCACATCCATCATGGACAACACCTTCCACCCCCTGCACCAGACTGTAGAGGAGCTGAGCAGCTCCTTTAGTGCAAGACTTAGACATCCTGTCTGTAAAAAGGAGCGCTACCGCAGGTCATTCATTCCTGCTGCTATCAGATTTTACAATGCTGCACTGTAACTGTGACCATGACCATAACTGTAACAATTAATGTGCAATAACTAATGTGCAATAATCTATTTAATACACTGTCCTACAACCCGTGCAATAATCCTGATGTAGTGACTTCTGCTGCTATCAACACTTGAACATAAGTCAGTACACATGTATGTATGTATGTACAAATGTATACAATGTATATGCACATATATACGCGTAGGTACGTATGTATGTAGGCGCATAGATATATGTATATATTGAAGTATATAGATATGTTTATATATAGACCACCAAGAATGTAAATGAGACACCATATGCCCATTCCTATTTCCTTTTTTGTATTTTTTTGGTATTCTTTTTGATCCATTGTATATATGAAGATCCACTGTATATAACTGAATGCACCTTTCCTACTCTGCACCTTCTTGTATGAGCCGATGTGACGAGTGAATTTCTCCATTGTGAGATCAATAAAGGCTATCTTATCTTATCTTAATTTATAGCCGGTCAGTGACCCTGCAGACTCCATACCATGTGCACTGCCAGGCCACAAGATTAAACAATAGTCGTTAAAACTTAGGTAACTCTTACTGCTTAATAAGAATACATGATTAATACAAAAACTGATTATATATTTCCATAACATCTGCTTGGCAAAAGCAGAAAAGACGTCGCTTCATCTGTCGAAGGAAATGGGGGAGAACTTCTTTCTTTTCTCATTGAGGTTGTGTGCTTCAATGTTATTAAAGTCCGGACCTCCTCTGTCAATCCCACGACAGAGGCATAAAGGGAGACCTAGCAGAGTTGTCTAGTCTGGCTCCAAGCTTAAAGGCTCTCCTTCGAAGGGTAAAAGGTGATGTGCGGCTTTTGTCCAGCAAAAACGTCGATCAAAGTCGCTGCCGAGTTGTATGCTGCGGGTCAGAGTTCAAGCTGTGTTGCATGCTGGAAGCCGTAGTCCGAGCAAACATATTATTGCATAACAAAGTAGACATTATCTGTTAATCGAATGGAGCAAACTTTAATCAAATTAACCATTAATCAAAGATTAATCGTAAGTCAATTATTTGTTTGCATCCCTAGTCTAATTTCTTAAGTCTTAAAAGCATGTTTTTAACAGGGGTGTGTACACTTTTGACTGTATAACCTTATTTGTGAAATCACAGATTTGATCAGAAATGTAAACAGTTAAAGCAGAACTAGAGAAAAATTAGATATCAAATTCACTGCTCCAGCTCAAACATGATGAGAACTGGTGGATGTTGATACTCAATGCTAGGGACCAATACATACATTTCCTAACTCTTGACTGCAAACACTCTGTAATGAAATTGCTAATGTCATAGTTTAGGTTTTTGTTTATTTTGGACTTTTCTTGGATCAACCTTCACCTCTCAGCCACTATCCAATTAGTTTCCTCCCAGCTAATACCTTGCTGTTAATCAGACCCACCTGCTGCATTAATTAGTGAACTCTGGTCACCTGTTCACCAGCCTACACCTGCCTCAGCCTGCTCATGCTTGCCAGAATGTCTCTTCTGGTTTTGTCTGGTGTAATGTGCCCTGCCATTACCATATCCTGTGTGCTGAGCCAGCTGGATTCTTCAGTTCAAAGTGCCAGTGTCTGCCTGCTGCAGTTCTGCCTATTTCTCCGTGAGTTCCAGCCGCTTGCTCTGCCTGTTCTGGTGGTTCCCCGGTTTACATTGTCTGTTCTGATCTTTACTACCTGCATCCTCTGATCTCCTGCTCATCCCTGACTGCCAGCACCTTCAGCCAAAATTCATCTGCCTAGTCTGGTTTTGTTTGCCTGCCTCACCTCTCATTACTCATCATCTTCATAATAAACCTTTTTAACGTAACTCTTTGTCCGGCTGAATATCGGGTTCACCAGCAGTAACGATCACAGCTGAAGAACAGTTCAAATAAGACGGTGGATTAATAGAATGGTTGTGTTGTAACATTTAGTAAATATACTCAATTGGTGGTTGACAGTTTTTTTTTTTTTGGACCAGCATTTTGAAATGGCTATACAATAAAACACCACAAAACATTTTAGGAAGTAATCAGACCTAATTATTATTGCTATATTGGTAAATTTGTTTAAGCCTATGAATTACCACATTTAGCTTCTTTGTGTAAAAATAGGAATGTAAGTACATCCTTGGGCATGTGTTTCTGTGAGGATTTACTGTGTACAAGAACATAATGTTTTGTGCAGGGGCACTGTGTTAGTGCACACGAGTATATGTTTGTATTTGAAAAGTGTTTTTAATGGTACTGCGTGTGCAACACAGTCACCTGTCATGGTGTATGCTCAGGTTTGTCTGCTGATGGCTCCAAAGTGGTTGTCAGTGTGAAGTAGCACAAGTCCTGTGGGAAAATCTGAAGGAAATCATGCTGAGCATGAGCAGTGTCACTAGATGCTGTACATTTGACATGCTTGGCAACATCTTTTCTAGCACAAGGAGTCGCACATGCACCAACCTTACACAGCTTATTATATGGAATTATAAACACTTATTTGTAATATTTTTTAGTCCAATGAAATATCCATGTGGATCTGTGAAAAAAATAATGGTTTTCTTCTGTTTTCTTCTTTTCCTACAAATATTGTAGATTATTTAACAAAATTTAATGATAGATGAGAATAACCTGATGAAATACATAATGTAGTATTAAATGATGATTTTATTTATTAAAGGGAAGAAGCTATCTCTGTGGAAATATATTTTCCCCCTTGTTAAATCACAGTCTAAATGTGATAACCCAATTTTTTGAAAACTGAGTTCAAGTTTACTAGCCACACCGAGCTTGATTGCTGTCAACCCTGAAGAAATAAGAAATCACTTAAATAAGCTAAAAGATCTCAAAAAGAGACATACCCGTTTCAAAGGCTTCAGGACTTCAGCAAGCCAATGGAGGAACTGTTACACACAAATGGAGAAAGGATTGAACAGCGGCAAACCTTTCAAAGAATGACTGGTCTACCACACTTACAGTACTTTAAGAGGGCATTAACCATTTATCCAGCAGATCACAAAATATCACAGAACAACATCTGCAACACTGCAGGCCTCACTTGCCTCAGTTAATGTCACTGTTTATTCAACAATAGGAAAGAGACTGGGCAAAAATAACACCCTGAGTTCCCAGACCAAAAGCACTCCCAGACCGAAAAGAACACAAAGGTCCTTCTCACATTTGCCAAAACATCTTAAAACTTCCCAAGACTTTTGGAGTTTTTTTTTCTAAGATGCGTTACCATGATCTTAAAGTGTTTCTTATGTTTAAAAACCCTCCAAAGTGTGTTCCTCCACAGTTGAGATAAAAGTTTCATTGCCAGTTATGTCAAACACTTGAAGGCAATTGTTCCCACCACAGGTATTTGGTTTTGGGTCAGTTACTTTTCTCAGAGGACTGGGTTGGTGTGGAAACCTTTTTTTCTTGCTTAATAAAGGAGCATCATTTCAAAATTACTTTTTGTATTCACTCACGTTATTTTTGTTTATTTTAAAGCAGGACTGTGTAATCTTAAGTCAGTAGGGGCGCTAGACTTGTCATTTTCAGGTTTAGCACCCATGAAGGCCACTGGCAACACTGCGCTGTCACAAAATTAAACAGTCTCCCTTTGTGTTTTGGAATCTGATAGCAGACCACTTTGGACCAGCAGCTGGAGAAGTCATAGAGTTACTTGTCAAGACAAGGCCACATTCATCCCTTTAGATTATACTCAGTCTCTCATTGAAACATGTAGAGGGAGGGGAGGGGGAGCTTCAGGAGCTGTGGGAGAGGAAGACGAGCAGACCACAGGCTCAATCATCAGATTGTGAATGGCTGCAGGAACTTCCACAGAGGAAAGAAGCTAACATGCAGGTTTTGAACTATCTATATTGTAATTTGTAATAACCATGGCCAGGATAAACATTGACTCGGGGGTAGTAGAAGTATGTAAGGTTAGCTCTCGTGTTTAAGGGGAGCTCAGACTGCCACAAAGTGCCGCTCTAGGTCACATGACCCATTCAGTGATGGATCCAACATTCTCAAGTTACATAGGTGAGTTTTTGAGAAGGGCACCCCGCATGGAGTATCGACACGGCAAGTGCTGTATATTGACCCGAAAAATCATTTAATACGTCTCAAATTAAGCTAATACGCGGTTGAAAACTTACATGATGCTGCATTAATGTTATTAATTTGATCATCTTAACAATTGAAATTTAACAACAAAGAAATAAAATCTGCACTGTGGTGCAGTTGGTAGCACTGTTGCCTGGCAGCAAGAAGCTTCCTGGGCTTGGATCCCTGCCTGCAGTGTTTCTACACGGAGTTAACATTGTCTTTGTGTGAAAATTCTGTCGGGGTACTCCGGGTTCCTCTTAGAGTTCTAAAACATGACTGTTAGGTCAATTAAATACCCTTAAATTGCCCTTAAGTAATGGTGTGTGTGCATGGTTGTTTGTCCTGTGAATTTCTGTATTACCATGTGATAGACTGGCAAACTCCTTTTGCTCCTTTTACGTTTTGTGTCCATGCAGTTTTGGTCTCCTATACAGCTGAAAAACCTTCTCAGTATGTCATCAAGTTCTTTATAACTATTTATTCAATTCCATTGTGTTAAATCAAGTTAACATCTAAACCTACAGGACACTGGCTCTTGAGAACTGGAGTTGGCTATCCCTGATCTAGACCAATCCGTTGTAGCATTGAGTGTATGTTCTGCTTGAAGGGAAACCTCAGTGTCAAGTCTTAACCTCAGGTTCCCCATTGGTCTGTGCTCGTTAGTGAGTGTGACTGGGTGAATGTGGCTATAGTGTAAAGCGCTTTGAGTGGACAGTATGCTTAGAAAAGTGCTATATAAATCCTGTTCATTTTGCATTAATTTTGCTAAAATAAATTTTCTGACCACAGAAAAATGTGACCAGTAGAAGCTTACAGCTTGATTGTCATAATAGGTACTTGATAGGTGAACAAACAGATGGAAGAAAAAGTTGTCGAAGGGAAATGTAAACTTGAAATGACGTCCCTTTAAGTGTATGAAAAAGCAGGCAGTGTTATTTATTTGTTTCTGAGCATTTTTATCTGTGTTTTATTGAAAACACATGGCGGTTTGATGGTGCAAATATCATAGTTAATTTATTTTGGTGATTCAATTAAAGAACTGAAATTCAAATCCCCCTTATTCCTACTCTAACCTGTGATACATTGAATTATGCTGGTAACTTTCGGTTTTAAGAAATTAAAGCTGATCTTAAAAGGAGATAACAACGTTACTTGTTATTTTTTAAACCTAACATCTTATCTGATCATCTCTCAGCAGTGCTGTACTGGGGAGTGATGGCCTAGTGGTTAGAACAGTGCGCTTGCATTCTGAAAAGGCTTCAAGTACCTGATTCAAACCCCACAGACTGCCACTATGTGTCCCTGAGCAAGACCCTTGACCCCAGATTGCTCCCTGGGAGCTGTAAGCTAAGAGATGGGTTGAATGCAGAATACACATTTTGTTGGAATGTACAATTGCAATAACAAAGATTTCTTTAAAAAAATATGGGGTGCACAATATATAACAAATATGTATCGCTATTGCAGTATCACTGTACACAATATACTTATCGCGAAGAACTGCCTGCACTGTAAAAAGTGTTAGTTAATTATTTAAGTAGTATGTGTTTAAGCTCTTGAGGCATGTAATATTTAAAAGGTTTTAAAAGTTAAAGAGGTGGTAAGTTGACTAAAGTACAGCTAATACCTTTCAGTTCCAAAATAGCATGTTTGCTTTTAGTAACATTTTTCAATAAAAACTTGAGATGAAAATAATGCATAAACATTTTCTTCCAGTAGCTAAATAGACTACTAATTAGTCTGCTTTGTTTGCTTTTACAACATTCACTAGTATTATCATCTTTTTTTTTTTTTCCTAATGTGCAGCACTACTGTTAATCCTTCACAGAGGCCATTGTGTCATCTCTGATGGTTTGTTGCAGCACAAGCGCCGGGGGTTATCATTTTCATCCTGCCTGTCTTGTAGTTTACAAGTAAAACAAGCATGACTTCAGCGCTTTCATGCTCACTTTAAATTTAGACTCTTTTGTTCAGCTTGTTTTATTTTGGTTGTATTGACGGCAGAAAAGTCCATTGGTCCACTTGTTTGCTCTGGACGAAAAGTGGACTTTATTTTTCTTAGTTTGGTGTGGTTTCCTTTCATATTATACTTTTTGCAAGCGAACTATAACTTGTGACAAAGCCACGGGTGTGACGATAGTTGCTCCCCTTAGAATTTAATGACTAGGGCGGGGAGTAGCACAGACCTGGAAATTAAAGAAAACTATTATGCAAGTCCTCTCTTTTGCAGAAGGGTGCAGACCTTGAGATTTCACCCAAGCTCAGTGGTTTTGGTTGCTATGAGCAACTTTCCTTTTTTACCCGACTCCAGTTAGACCTCGGCACCAAAGGCCTGAGCAGGCATAATGTATAAGTCTATATGTGTATGATTAATTTACTAATAAACTCGTACAATCTGGTTATTAATCTGGGTATTGGTATTCACTAGCATTGAAATGGTGAAATGGAGGGGAAGTTTGTACCTGGACTAGAAGAGAAAACTGGATTACAATACAGGAAAAAATTGAAGACACCCAAAGGAAAGCTTATTCAGAGGATAGAGAAGGTACAGGAAGAGGAGAATGAAAAGGTCACAAGAAAGATGAGTAAGGTTAAAAGCAAAGGGATGAAAGATAGGAAGGATTGAAAGATCAGGAAGGTGTGATGAAGAGAGAGAGATGGTTAAAGGGAGGTAATGTAATGTCAAGTATCTGTCATGACTTCACTCTTCTCTGTTGTGACAAGGTCATGAATGTAAATGACACATACCTGCTTAAAATACAGAATGCAAGTTCAATGCAAAGAACATTTTATGACCTTTGCTGTATTCTACTGTCATTGTCACATGTATAGAATTTATATAACAAACATAGATTATTTATTTTGGGAAGCTGATATTTAATTGTGGAAAGGAATATATATATATATATATATATATATATATATATATATATATATATATATATATATATATATATATCATTTGTGCCTGTGTCCTATATGTTAAATGGTATTGAAATGCTGCACCTGTGTAGGATAAATTTAAGAGAAAGTTAAGGTCTGACTTAAGTTATTTCATGACACTGACATTGACAACCCACTGCTGTATACAAGGCGAGTCAAGGGTGTAAAACAAATAAGAATAAAAACTTAGTTTTTAGCATTTGAGTAGAGATCCTATTTATGTGATGTCAAAGGGGATTTTTACTGTGAGGAGATGCCAGAAAGTTGATAGGATTTCACTTAGTTTGTCTAATTATTGTCCAATTGTGTGTGTAGTGAAATTGAGTGAAAAATAGGAGGGGTGAGTTTTTACTTGTCCTATTTCTTTAATTTTGAGTTGATTTACACTCATCATTTTGCAAACAGTACCTTTTGTTTAACCCTAAACTCCCGTAATTTAATTCCTCAGACATTCCCGCTCCCACACGGAGCTCAAAGGAAGCACCTGGTCATTGCTGGCAATTTAGCGAATTTCTCACTATATTTAGCCACTTTTCAGACCTTTCCAGCTACCTTTTTTCAAAAAAGCGAAAAGAGAAATATCTCACGACTTTCTTCTGTTATTGGTGACTTCCCGTGAATGTACTGATCGTTCTGCAATTGTCTTGGGAGAGCAGCGAGTGCCACTCTCCTAAGCACTTCTTCAAGGACTTCTTGAAGATTATTCAAGCCTGTCTCACAGACAGAGACTGCTTCTGCCCCGTCCTGAAACTCGCCTGTAGTCAAAGCAAAGAGAGCAGCGAGGATAGCCTCTCTGTTCCCTCATCGCAAATGTAACCTGATTTACGAAGCGGGATAAAATATGTTTTTGATATATTTATTTTCTTCTCTGAAACTGTTGCACTAAAACAATTGCCTGAATTTTATTCATACAGCTTCAATCCCTTATTCACCTCATTCACTCTGTGTGCCTCTGATAACTGTAGGTTTGATTTAAAAAATGTATGTGTTGTGGATTCAGGCAGTTTATTAAAATTTGTAAATTATTTGATGAGGTTCAACTGTAGATCCAAACAAGTTTACATATTAAGAAATAAATATATTAAATTGAAAAATCTAGAGTTTATTACTACAGAAATACACAAAAGGTTCGAAAATGGGTAACATTAAGTATCGTTATCGATTCCTAGGTACTGGGTATCGGTACCTTATCAGTTCATATGTGAAGTGAAAGGTACCCATCCCTACCTATACTGGACCCTCTACTCCACCCACAACACATACGTGTCTTGTTCTGACAACAAGAACTGAGGTCAGCTAGAGATCTGGCAGAGAGATTTTATCACAGAAAATGGAAATTAGTGTATTTGAGTTGACCTGAAACCTGCAGGGAGCTGCTTGTTTTATTAGGGCAAGGTATTTGTGGTTTGTTGAGTATTCCTAGCAGTTTATTTTCTCCAGCAGTTTCTGTGGATCTTCTTGTGCATCCACAGGGGAGGTTCCAGAACCATTTTATTGATAAAAATCGTTTCCCGTTCCCTCTTATTTTGGGGTAATTTTATATATAGTTTAATAATTGTGTTAATAAGGTTACAACATTTAATTTCCCTTTGGAATTATTAAAATATTTTGGAATTCTAAAATTATATTTAATTAAATTGAATTTCATCGTAAATAATCAGGAATTAATAATATTTCCAAAAGTTCAATATATTGTTTTGTTTTTCCGACCAAGGTTTTCTCTACTTCCACAGATGTGGTTGGACATGGAAATGTGTGATGTTAAATTAATTACAAAATATGTTGGCGTTACATATTTCTATGAATTTTACAGTGATTTTAGTTCACAGTGAGTCATATGTCTCCATCTAACCCTATCTCTTTTTCTCTCATACCAGCTAACTTCATGTCCTCTTTCACTCCATCCATAAATCTCCTCTTTGGTATTCCTCTTCGCCTATTGCCTGGCAGTCCGAGCCTCAGCATTCTTTTTTTGCGTGCGTGCGTGCGTGCGTGCGTGCGTGCGTGCTTGTGTGTGTGTGTGTGTGTGTGTGTGTGTGTGTGTGTGTGTGTGTCCTGTCTGGAATTGTAGAATTAAGAATTGCTGTCTTAATGCCAAAGAGAGCCCAACAGATTTTACTTTCACAAGTGGAGCATTACTGCTTTTGCAATAGTGCTCCGCTTGATTTATATATGCAAAAAGCTTTATTAGATTTTATGCTGGGACTATTTCATGTTCAATGGACACAGAAATGGGAAGGTAGAAGAGAAAGAAAGAAGAGAAAAGGATGATACAACATGCTAAATGGGAGAAAAGGTGACTAAAATAGAGGCGAGGAAAAAGAGAGAACAAGATAACATCCTCTGAGTCTGCTTCTATACTTGCAAAGAGAGAAATAAAAAGAACAGCAAAACAAACCAATAAAGTATTACAGGTACAAACAACCAACGCCTTGATAATATAACTGAAGAATACACAGTATTCTTTAATACGAGATGTGTAAAGTGACAGACAAAGCTAATAATAGGTGTTTTCTGTATATAAGTGAATCTGTAAACACATGAATATAAGCACCTGTGTTTGCGAGAGTGTTTGCAAGACTGCACTTGTGTATCTGAGGTTTATCCATAAGAAAGATGTTCAATAGTGGTTTTATCTTGCTAAGGCTAATCTCTCTCTCTAGATTCTCCTCCACCTGTTCCCTGCTCTCACCACAGATCACAATGTCATCTGCAAATATCATATTCCATGGAGATTCCTATCTAGCATCATCTGTCAGCCTGTCCGTCACCAAGTGATTTTAGTTATCTGGTGCAGAGATCAATGCTCTATTGTCAGATTTTACTGGATTTTTATCTACTTCGGATGAACTTCCAGGCTTTTATTAGCTGTTGTTTGCGGCAGCAAACGAGCAACATTCAGGGGCAGAATAGCACACATCAGAAGACATAATAGATCTTTGAGGTCTGAGGTCTGAGGTCTGAGGTGAGATAGATACTAGACTAGGTCATAAATGAATGTAAAAAGCTTCTAAAAATAGATTTTTGTGATATATTCAAGAAGGGTCTGTTCAAAAGTCATCTTTATTTTGTTTGATGCACCTTGCTTGTAGTCTAGGATTTTCAGACCTTATTCTGTGATATCATCGTGACCCATATATTAATAATCATCTTTGTCATTGCAAGTTTGTTACATTACAATTAAATTTGTCCTCTGCATTTAACTTTCTGGGACTAAGGGTCTTGCTCAGTGACCCAGAGGAGCAGTCTGTGGATTTGAACTGAGGAACTTGTGGCCTTCATTTGAAAAATAGATGAAGAATGAGCAGTTTGCCTTTACGTTTTACTATACAGCAAATAAAGTGACACTGTTTATACTGGAAGTAAATTAAAAAAAGAATTTGGTTTTATTTTATATATTTCCCTGTATTTCACAGTTGCTTGATTTTCTTATATCTTAAGTTGTGTCATTTCTGTTTTATTCTTAGATTTTCAAAAAAATATTCATGGTTTTGGTTTTTTAAATCATTTTAGCATAATCATCTATTTTTAGTCAACAACACTAAAGACCTGTGAAATAAAAATGGCACAGAAATAATGTTGCTAAATTGCTAAATGTTTTTAGGATAGATTTAGAGGGACATTTCAATGGCATCCTAAAGGATTCAGCTTTCTTTTTAACCTCTATTTCCTTCTTTATTAGTTCCCTTGTTCCAGTTTCATGAATGTGCAAAATCTAGCTCTTTTTGATCTTACAATGTACACAGGGAAGGCTCTGTCTTCAGGAGATAAAAGAAAGAGTGAGTGGTGGTAAAAGTGTGAAAGTTGACATGTCTGCTAAGACTAGTTTCCTCATGTGTATTTTTGTGGTAGGATTATCTAAGGCGGCAGTCTTACAGTTAAAATAGTCAGTTTAGAGCTTTGCTCTTCACATGGCTCTTTTTCTTTCTTTTTAACTTTAAATCAAATATAGTAGCGTATTAAACATTGTGTAAAACTTTATTTCCTAACATTTTATTATCGGGACTTTTTGATATTTAAAAAATAATAATTAAATAACCCATACCTGCCTGACAATTGTCAGGAGTCTATATGTGTGTACACTTTAAAGAAAATCTTTACTTGATAATTATTTCCAACTGCAGAGTTTTATAAGCTGTTTAAAAAAAATTTGATTTGGGGGAAAATAGGTATAACATTTTTATGTTGACTTATTTAAAAAAAAAAAAAGTTGTCTTTCTTTTGAGGTTAGATCTGAAACACTGTCACAACTGTTATCCAAACACGAGTACCTTTAGCAGAGTCTGGGTTCTTAAAGTGAAACACATCCTTCCTATGTTTCATTGCACTGAATATTTATTGTAATAACAATTTATTGTTTAGATGTTTAATGTATGAAATAATTTTCTTTCCTTTGTTCTCCCTGTTTTCTTATTCCTGATTTAATTTTGCATTAGGTGTTAAACTGAGTTTCAGGACTTGGTCTCCAGATGGTCTCCTGCTTTGTGCCTTCTCTCCAGGAGATCAGGAGGAGTTTTTGGCCATCCAAATAAAAAATGGACGACCATACTTTTTGTTTGATCCTCAGGTACTGTAAAGTATCTTAGTTTTTTATTACCGCACAATAATAAGAAGACAGAACCAAGCATATTTACCATAAACTGGATTTTTGTTTCAAAGCATTGAGAAAGGCTAAAAGTGAGATTAAATGTGTTTGTTTGTTTTTTTGTATATGCTTACAAACAGTGGGGTGCAGTTTGTAGCACATATCCCTTTGAGCAGGAAGGTCCTAGGTTCACATCCCAGCCTGAGGTCTTTCTGCATGTTCTCTCTGTGTGTCTGTGGGTTCTCTCTTAGTACTCCAGCTTCCTCCCAGTCCAAAAACATAGTTGGTAGTGTGTACTGAGTGTGTATGTATGGTTGTTTGCCATGAGTCTTCTTTGTCGCCCTGTGATGGACTGGCAACATGTAGTGTATCATTTCACTCGCCCAATGACCACTGGAGGTTGGCATCAGCCCCACCCTCAAACAACCCAGCTTCTTGACACTACATGGTTAAGCTGGAGCAGACGATGGATGGATATACGAATAGTATCTATTCCTTGTAAAAATGTGTTCACGTTTTCTGTCTGTCATTTAGGCAAATGAAAACAGCAGTTATAGCTTGATGGTAAAACGTAAAAACTTTAAAAAAATTTAAAACAAAAAATTTCCATTAAATAAGCATTGCATTGATATACTATGTTAATATATCCATATTATATTTGGAATATCATTTAGATTTAGTAGCATCTTTTTCTAGTATACAAGTCTTGACAGAAATGGACTTGAACAAATAAGGTAAGTTCGTTGGAGACATGCAACAAGATATTAGTTTTAGTTTTGGTTTTTGATTTAGTTTTAAGTATTCTTTCATTAAATCTTTAAATGATAAGTAGTGATAATATTGAATGAAAGTATTTATTATGGCCTTCATGGAAACAACTGAGAAAAATAGTTCGAACAGCCAAGGTTTGTGAATATGTGGACAGTCTCTTTGAAACAGACATATTCAGATTGCTAAATGCACAGTTTAGAGTGAGAACATGCTAAAATATATTTCTTAACTATATGATTGAAAGTGCTGGTATGTTCTTTGGCTCGTTAACCCTTTTTTCTGTAATAGTCTGTTTTTGTTTGTCTGTTTTCTTAATTCTTGTTTTCTTTCTACTAATTTTAATTTTTAGTCTTTTGTCTAATCTAATCCTCCCGCTATGTGTTTTTCTTTTCTTCTCTTCAGATACCTCCCCTATTTTCTCTCTTACTGGCTCTCATCTAGTAAATGTGATCTGTAGCCCCTCATTGGTTTCTGTCAGGGAGACGGGGAGAGAAAACTTTGAAAGTGTGTCAACGTTTGAATTGGACTGCAATTAACTCATTCCCTGCAGTCACCATGCGTGAATACCAATTGCAAACTAATTAAGCTTTGCACCCTAGCACTTACACATACAGGCAAACGCACACACACCAGCACACACTACCATACATGCAGATCACCGTTTTCCTAATCCATCCATACAGCTACTTGTAGTAGGGTTAAGAGTCAGTCACTTTGATGATGAAAGTGATAGTGAGAGAGGATTACGCATACATTCATAAGGCCACTAACCGATGGCACAAGCACACTTGCATATACATACATGCACATTGGTTCCTTATCAGTGTCACTTTGGAATATGTCAGCAAAATGTCTTTATCAGTGGGTAAAGATATAAATGTGTATGTGTGTGGTTGTATTACAAGATGTGTGATGGACTGTCTGTCTGTGTGTCTTCTCCAGCTGGGTTGATTCCTTTGTTTAGGTTAGTTTGGGGTAATTAACAGTAGGAGTGGTGTCACGGCTTATTAGTGTTCCCCTAGATACATATAGCTGGGCCCATTACTTTCCCCTATTAGCCTGTTGAGCTAGCCTAATGGGATTAGCAGTGCAGGGGGGTAATTTAGCATGACACAGGAAAGTGATATGCTCATAAATAAGTGCATGTGTGAGCTGCCACACACATGCACATGTAAAAGCACAAGAACACCTTTACAAAACAAAGAACAAAATTACCTTTCTCCAGTTAGAAATAAACCAATGTACTTAAGTAGAGATTAGTGTAAGATGATATGAGGAAGTGTTGAAACAGACAAAAATAGTGCATTGCTTTAAAGTACATTTGCATGGTGCTGGTGCACTGGAAACAACAACTAATACATGGCTTTTGTATGAAATTGAGTTAAAAAAAAGGAGCTAAAGTTATACTAAAAATACTTCAGAACATACAAAATTCCCCAGGGTGTGATAAATGTTACAAAGGATGTCTATTCTTGATAATGCCAAAAAGAGACATGTTCCTCAAAACGATTTATGCATTTTTAGAGCTGCAGCATAACTTATGAAATGTGTCCAATTGTTGCTTCAGTTTTTTTAGTCATCTTACCGATGTCATTAAAGTCTGTACACAAACTGAGTTGCATTGTTTTCCAGTGTCTCCCTGACTGACTGGATAGGAATAAGTACAAAGAGACCAATCATTCTACAGGGAAATAAAATGTGCTTTTTTAGGAGAAGCTGGAGGTTGTTTAAAGAAGGTAAACACTGTCAACCACCTAAAAGTCTGCAACAAAACCAAAATCTGAGCAATTTCTAAAAATATCGAAAAGCCAGGCCCGATTCACAGATAATAATCTCTAGCTTTATGTAAATGCAAATAGAATTGAAATGGAATACAGATTACTATAACTGTCTTATTTTAGGCTCTGGAAAACTTAAGTATATCCTTAAATGATATGCTTTTTAAGAATTTACCCTTTTTTATTTCTAAACAATGTCTGCTTAATCCATTTTGACTACTGTAATATTTTTAAAATGTAAATGTTTTCCAAAAAATACTTTTGGAATTGTTTAATAAAGTGTTTTAATAAAGATATTCAAGGACAGGTCACCTGTAGGTGAAAAGAATCCAAATTAGTATTAGTTTTAAAAGTATATAGTCTTCAATCATGTTCTCTCTCTACTTGGTGTTTGTTGTGTTTAAAGAAATTTGGATTCTTCCAGATAGAGTACACTATACAATACACTATACAATATACGCACAGATGCTTGAAACCAGATATTTATGTTTGCTGTATAAAAATACATTAAATCAGCCCAAAACCTTCCTGATATATGTGAGTTTGGGTTACCAAATTCATTTGTATTTCCATGTTATGTCTTTATTTCCACATTAGGTCTTTCCTCATTATGCTATTTATTTTGTAAAGTCCACCATTCCATCTTGTGGCACAAAACTTACGCAGCATGATGCTGCCACCCCTTATTTCACAGTTGGCATGGTATTCTTATGCTTTCAAGCTTGCCGCTCTTTCCTCTAAATGCCATAATAGACATTAAGTCCAGAGACTTCAGTTTTAGTTTCATTAGACCACAGGTCAGGTTTCAAAAAACATTAGATCTTTGTCCCTGAGTGAATTTACAAGCTTTTACCTGCCTTTTTAAGTTGCTTTAGAAGTAATGTCTTTTTCCTCTCTAATTGGCCTTTAAACATGTTTGGGGTTATTTCACATTAGATAATAACACCCTTTTAACAGTATCAGCCACCATCTTTCCGAGGTCTTTTTTTTTGGTGGGACACAGAACCTGTCTCTTCCCTGAGCAGTATGACAGCTAGGCATTTCAATGGTACTTATATGTGCATTTATAAATCTTTTAACAAATACAGCACTTTGTCGTGTCTGTAAGTAGTTCCCAAGGATGAATTGGACTTGCAGAGGTTCACAATTCTCTCCCTGATATCTTGCCTGGTTTCTTTAACTTGTTCCATGATTCTGCAAAAGAACACCGTGTCTAAACTGAAGTGTTACCTTAAAATGTACCAGTTTCCTCCATTTACCTCAGATGTTCTGAATTAACAGGTCCCTCTTGTAAATGAGAACTCAGACCTGTATAAATAAAGGTTTGATAATAATGATTATTAATTAGTTCGAACTTTACAAGGCATCATCTGGACTTTCCTGGATTGTTTAAAGTCATACTAATTTTAGTGTATGTAAACCTTAGAATGTGAAAAAAGTTGTGAAGTAATTATCTAAAAAGTATTCAAAAGTTTAGACCGTAAAGTCGTATTTTTATATGATGTATGTAAATATCTGGTCTTCTGTTATATGCTTGCATTTTGAGGGGTAAAAATGTCAGAAAAGCCACAGGAGCGGTAACTTGGATTTCCATGCTTTTACTGTGTTCATGTGTGTCCGCCAGCTTGTGTGATGGCTGTATATTAAAGAGATTGGTACTGGGGCATCCAACAGCAAACACACATATCAGTCAAGTGCTGCAGCACTCTGAGAATGACACCAACCCACACATGGGTTTTCCTAAATTGAGTTGTGTTTTATCCAGCTATTTACTCAAAACACACATAATGTCTTCCGCTGATAGTGTACATTGCCTGACAAAATGAAAGTGACCGCCAAGGTTTGCTTCTGCGGTACTTCCCGGTAAAACCACCATCAATCTTTAGGCTATTGAACAAAACCACTTTAGTGGCAGTTATACTCTAAATGTCTTGCTCAAGGGCACCTCAGCAGCAGTTTCTGGGAGGTTCTAGTGTATAATCTCACAGCTAGTAGTTCCTATTCCAGTAATTAAACCAGTGTTTTTTGCATATTTGTGAGAGGTGAGCAAAAAGAGATAGACTCCTATGTTGTCTCGTTAAGTAGAGCTGGCTAGCGATAGCAGTAAAGATGTCGGAGGCTGATATACTCTGGCATTCATACATTTATTGATCTCCTCATTAAATCTTCATCACTGTATGTTTGTCTGGGTGTGTGTGTGTGTTATGTTATTTCTTGTTTTACAATATTGCTCCTATCCTACTTACTACTAAAAGCTGATCAGAAGAATGATGTCATACATAATAGGTAAAAAAAATCCATGTAACAACACTTTGATCATCAGATGTGCAGATTTGTGTCCTAATGTGTTTTTGGGTATGTGTGGGATCAATCCTTAAAGTCTTAAGTAAGTGTTTTGTTTTTGTTCTAATGGTTGTAGATTTACTTCGTTAATTGCTCTAAAAACATCGACCTTTGGTTGATGTTGACAAAAACATTTGTGTTAAGGTTCTTGCCTATCTTGTGGATTTATTTTGCCCTTCTTTTTTTCTTTTTTTTATAGGGCTCAGCAGTGGCAGTAGGTGTACAGGGGGACAGGGAACGGCGCTACAATGATGGCCAGTGGCACAGTATAGTAGCAACCAGGCAAAGGGCAGTGGGAACAATCGTTATAAACCATCAGTATAGTGGTAACTATTATTATACTCGTACCAACCATTCTGTGTGTCGGCTTCTTGTGTGGCTTGGTTGAGTGCTTAATAGGATGTGGATACAAGTTTTAATGCAGATAGTGTGAATAATTTTGTGTGCATTTTGTAATAAAATCCCAAATCACTCTCATGTCCTGAGGAGCTAAAAAGATTAGTTTGTTTCGTTTATGTGTGTTTGGTTGTTTGTTTTTTTCCAGCTGCTTTTTCACCATGGGAATTTTGACACTGAAATTTAATTTATGATTAAATATTTAATTTATTCAGTTTTTTACAGGAAACTGAGATGCTTTACTGACAAATGTAGGGTTCAATAAAATACTGAAAAAAATAAGGAATAAGAGGAAACTCAGTTAAACACTGAAATCCCCTTTGAAAAGTTATTTTGATGTGTGTAGTTCTGTTCAGTCTCTGACGGATTGTGGAAGAAACTTTCAGCTTAAAGGGGCTGCTCTGTGTCCATAGGCATACAATCTATCTTCCTACCTTTTGCACCTGGTTCTGAATGGGAGATTTAAGAGGATTGTAGGCAGCAGAAGAGCGTGTACTGTTGATTTCTAAGATATTTGTGGGCCTGGCTTTAAGTGAATTAAAACAAAGGAGAATTTCTTCCAGTTTAACATGTTGAGGAATAAGAAGCTAGAGAAAGTTTTTTGGAGCAGGGGTGATATATCTGGTGTGGTACTGGGGTAAACTGGAGTTTATTGAGAGGTTTTGAGTGAGAAGGATAGAGGATGATGTTGCAGTAATCAAGTCAGAGGGTTATTAAAGTACCAGTTAAGGTTTCAATGTTCTTGAGATTGAAGGAGGTAGTTCTGAAGATCTTATGGATCTGGTTCTCAAATGTGAGGTGGCTGGTGAACATGATTCCAAAGTTTCAAATTGAAGTTGGGTTGACATACAGTGGTTGAGATTGACACAGAAGTTTTGAGGTTATTTGGGGAAAGATTTTAAGATACAGTTACAAAGATGTCAAACATATTTTGACATCTTTTTTAAGTTGGAGAAATCTGACTTGCATCCTAGAATTTAAAGACAAATTATATAATTGGTGAAAATGGAGTGGGTTTTGGCAATATTACTTGACTGGGGGTTATAGATCTGGGTGTCATCATTGCAGAGGACATGGAGTCTAGGATGGCAAATAGCAATAGCAAGAATGTAGACAGAAAGCAGAGAGTGAAGCATAGAACCCAGAAGAACACCATGGATCGGGGTGGAGTTGTTGACCTAATGTTGTCAGAGAGATCGGATCTGAACCAGGGGAGAGTGATGTTGAGAGAGGATTTATTGTGGATAAGAAAAGTGGCTGTTGAAGGGTCTCATGCTGAAGTCAGACAAGAAAAGGAAATCTTACAGAGGGCTACTCATTAGAGATTAAAGCAAAATATTACATTATTAAATTGCAATTGTAGAGTTTGAGTTAGCAAGTTTACAAATGTATATGTTGGCCTTCAACTTAGCCAGATAAAATGCGTGAAATTTTCTGTTAATGGGCACTTGCTCCCTTTTAGTTAGAATTTCCGTAGGCCGTGCAAAGAAACTTTTTTTAATCATTGAGATGTCAGGTTGAGGTGGTAGGATTGAAACGCAGAGAAGAGCTCGGGAGTCACATCTTGAAGATAATGATGGTTTATTAAAGAAAACAGTGTTACAGGATGACAAAAACCAGCAACACGACAGGAAAGTGACCAGAACGGGGTAGGATGTTGAATGAAGACGGAGGACCTGACAATGTGAATGATAGAGCTAGCTGAACTTACACAGAAGGAACAGGTGGAGCAATGAGACTCGTGAACTGAGTGACAATTAGGCTGCAGGAGAAGAGGGCAATGAACTAGCAGGTGCAGGGGAAATAGCAGGAATCTATCAGGGAATAGGAGAAAGGCCAGAATGGGGGAAAATCCTTATTGAACTAAGAAAGGACAGATAACAGAACTACATAAATAATAAAGACTATAAGCTAACTAAATTTAACAGTACACTTATAGCATACATAAAGAACAGAAAGTGACCTAAAGAAAGGCAAACATAAAATAAAGATCTAACAGAACTACTAAAATAATAAGAACATCAGCTAACCAGACAGAAACCAAATCCAACAGATACCAGAATATATATTAACAAATACTGAACCGACGCTAAGCCAATACCATAAATAAGGATCTCAAGATAAACAATACTCAAGTTGATAACACAAACAAAGCTACCATAAATAATCAAACCCGTGGGGAACCCCTGGAATGACCTTCTATTGTGCATTAAAGAGGCTACATTTAAATCGCTTCTTAAAACTGATCTCTTTGCCTTTGCAATTGACTCGATGTGAGGAGTTGATTTAAGCCTGTGAGGTTAAGTTATTTTTATTACTGACTTTTGAGTTCATATTTTATGTTTGTGTGTTACACTTTTATTGTTTTATCTAAATTATGTCTTATGTCTATGTTTACCCTGTTGTTTACTTTACAGCACTATGTTCTTTGTGAAATTCTAAAGTGCTTTACAAATACAGTTGGATTGGATCCTGACATGAGAAGCAAACCTTTGGCCCCCCGTTTTTTGCAAAAAAATAAATAAATGGATCGCTCCTTGCAATCACACAACTACATAGTCTTTGTTAATTATTTATCATTTTGCATTTCAGTTAATAAACTAAAATGAAAATGTAAAATTAAAGTCTCATCCTAACATGCTTCCACCTTTGATTATGTTTATTTTGGCTCACCATTTGCTCTGCTTTGGAAATAAGTCTCTTCCTCTTAACATTATCACTTCAGCAAGATAAACTGAATCTAAACATGTTTATAAAATAAGTTTAACAATTGTTCTTTTTAATGCTAAAATTAGCTTAAAGGTTTATGAAATATATTTAGGGATATTGCCAAGATTAGCAAAAACCAAGCATACACCTGAACCTTGTTGACATGTATTAGTGTGCATAGGGACTATATTGTCAATTAAAACCTCATCTCATTTAGTTGTACTCTGTTCTTGATTTTTAACCAATTTTGCCATCCATTATTAACCTCTAAATACTCTGATTTTTTTGTTGTACGGTTCTGCTCTTTTGCTTTTCCATTGACTCCCCCCCATAACCATTCCCAGGAAGTGCATCAGCTTCCAGCGGGAACAGCATTATTGGTGAAAACATGGGATTGTTCATTGGAGGCCTGCCAGAAGATTTTACTCTTGTAAGAGATGATTCAGGTAAGTCATTATTAATGTGACATTATATTGATGGTCTGTCTGACAATTTAAATATTGTTTTGAGTTAACGATGCCACATAGCAACTGGTTAAATCTACAACAAAATAACTGGAAAGAAAATCAGTAAAAGAGCTGCAGTGGTCCAGTCAAAGTCCAGACCTCATGATGTTTTTGTTGTTGTTGTGATAAGCAAAACCTTTTATCTTTGTACAGTGACTATATACAGTTACAACCATAAGTTTACATCTACTCACCATTAGCATGAATGCCATATATTGATTTTGTGTTAGTTTATAATAATGTTTATGTACAGTATGTAAACCATTCAGTTTCTAGGGTATAATGATTTCACTATAAACAGCCAAAATTATTTGCCCACATTTCTAACAAATATTGAGAGCACAAGTTTATTATATTGTGGATTTTCTCTACACAGGGTCAAAATTATATATCTTACATTTTTTTAATATTATGATCTGAAGGGTCTAATGCCTCTTAACTTGACAAGACCCATTCATTTCTCATTGGTGATCATGACTGACTACAGTTGAAAGATTTTCTTTGGCAATTCTAAAATGATTTGTTTGACGGCACTTATTGGATGGACCAATACTTGAAACAATACATTTTTAAGCTTGACTACAATTTACAAAAATGTACATAAAGCTGTAGGACTGCTTTGACACCAGTGGTAATGATAAATTGTGGTATTAATTCTTTAGGAGGACTGCCTCTAAATTCACCAACTTCACCTTAAATAGGCAATCAAATTATTCAAACTTTGGACACAGTTGGGTGTTAAAACAGGTCAAAATCACAACATGTTTTAGAGTCAATAAGGCATGGTTTAGCCCCTGAAATTGGCTTCCCAGAGCACTGACTCTAACCCTGTTAAAAATGTGTAGACTATGCTTTTGTGAAGCTACTTCAATGATGCCATAAGCTTGTTAGTTGTTATCTTGTGCACCCAATTCATGCTCTGACAAATGGTTGAAGTTGTATGTTATATAATCAATCCACTAGGGGAAAAAAAACTTCCAAATAATTATTAAAAGAACCAAAAATAATGAAGGAATTTATAACCATGAGGAGTCGATCCAAAATTGTATTTTATAATTTTCTTTTGACCAAAGAATGAACTTTGAATGGAGCTTCAATCATAGAACGTATTTTAATTAAATGATTTAGAAAAAGAACATTTCTGCTGACAACTTTAGATTCTTTCTCACCAGGGGATACCCAACTGGTGCGGAGGGGCTTCTCTGGCTGCCTCAGAGACATAAGTGTTAAGATGACTGACAGCCCTTTAGAGGAATGGAAATTACTGGATTGGAAAAAAGCTACAAAGAAGGTGGAAGTGTATGAAAGCTGGGAAGGATGTCCTCTTCAAACTGTGGAAGGAGTCCATTTTCTGGGTGATGGTAGGATTGTACTTTTGATTTCTTTGTTAATTTACCTTTGTTTTTTCTTTGTCTTTTCCACAAGGCACACCAAAAAAGTGTAAAACTGAAACTAAAGCACATAACATATGCTGTGATGTAGAAACATATCAAACAGGTTTTTGGAATTTACCGGGAACAAATAACTTTGTGGACCATCAAATTGTGTTTATAACTAACTTAATATTTAGTGTCCTAATACACAGCTACAGTTATCTGCTTATCATGTCTCAAAATGATAAAATCTTTTATACCTAAAATAAATACCATATTTATTATGTAACTCCTTTTATGGAAATTAAAATGCATGTTGACACCAATTATGTCCTTGTTGTACTTGCAGGCTACCTGGAGTTAGACACAGATGTTTTCAGTGGAGGACACAACTTTGACATTTCAATGGATTTCAGAACTGACCAGCTCAGTGCACTGTTGCTGTTTACATACAGCACACAAACGGAAGATTACATGCTTGTGAGTTCATAGACTCATTTGAAGCAACTATTTTAAGAGCAAGGACATACTTTGATGATGTTTAATCAGTGAGCTGTAATATCAATCTTACTAGTATTTTTTTTTCAGGTGGAACTGGAAGCTGGTCTTTTGTCCTTTATTCTTGCATTTGGTGGCCACACAACTGAACTCCGCATGTGGGTGGGACTTAGCTACTGTGATGGTGGCTGGAAACAATTGTCACTGGCAAAACAGGGCTCTCTCATCTCTGCTGCAGTGGATGACTGGGCCGAGGAAATGAGGGGAATGGGAGGGGCAGCAAGCTTGAGAGTTGATTCACCGTTGTACTTGGGTGGTGTGCCGACTGAACTCTCGCATCCTGCTCTGAATGTTCAAAGTCACAAACATGGTGAGATGCATAAAAATGTCTGGTGTTCAAGGAAGAATATTTTTGAAAAGAGCAGTTTATTATAAATATTCTTGATAATTTTAGTTCTGTTTTCTAGAATCTCCCAATACTTTTAAATAGTTTTAATTTGCGAAGGAGCCACTTGGTTTTGGTTTTCTTTCTGTGAACTTGCACAGCTATACAGAAAAGGGTTTTTGTTATAAACTCTCCCTACCTATAAACACCCTCCCTACCTTCTAGTAAGAGGCCATTCACATTTTTTTGCCTTTTCACAAGCGTACAAACAGTTTCCTGGGGGGGTTGAAGTCTTGTGTACGCTTAAATGATGACTTGTTGAATATGACATGAATGTGGTATATTAGCACATTTTGTTCTTCTCCTGCAAAAAATGTAATAGGCAGAGCTGTCAAGTCTCACGCAACACATGGCATTCTTCATGCAGAGAAATAACAAAGCCCACACAGGCTGCGAGTGATTCTTGCCCATTCAGAGAGCAGCCTAATCCCCTCTTTCTGTGAACCTGCTTCGACTGCTTTTCAGAGGGGTTTGGTCCAAAGAAGAAAATGTTTTAGACACTTTTTGAAAATGTTGAGAATTGTGAACAACCCTTGGCTTATGGAGTTATTGGAAGTTTACTGATTCTGAGTTCAATTTTAATAGATACAGTATCTAGAGCTGAGTGAATACCACTACTACTCAAATCAAAACAAATATCTAATGGAATGATCCTTGTAAGTCCAGAACTCCTGACACATTCTCCTGGCTTTGTTTTTATTTTCTTTCACAGGGCTTGGAGGATGTGTACGGCGTCTAACTGTTCGCAGTGATGCACGAAACCCTTCTGTCAGTCGCAGTATTAATCTCTCAGTTACTTACCGCCGCTCGGTGAGGGTCAACTTAGATGGCTGTCCTACCAGTGAAAGCCGGTTTAACTGCAGAGGAAACGATTCAGTGCTTGTGTACACTGGGAGACAGACACAAGCTGCAGATTATGGCTTGCAGCCTTTTACAGGTAACAATGTGCAATTTGCATGCAGATGTATCAGCCTATTGAAAAGTATTTCTATGAACTGTATAGCATATAAACTAAATACTTTGTCAGGGATTCTTTTGCATGTCTGCATGAACGTGATGCGGCATGGAAGCGATCAGCTTGTACTGCTATGGTGTTAAAGAAGCTCAAGTTATTTGATAGCGGCTTTGCATTATGAGCTCTGATGTCTCGGATCTCTTAACAACACCCCATAAATTCTCTATTTTCTTGAGTCACATAAACTTTACCTTTTCTTTTTAAATTCAATCAAGCACTCTGATGTCATGGTCATTAAACTAGGTGTTGGTATATTTGGCAGATTAGTGCCAACACCTCCTTAAAGCTTGTCAGCAAAGCTTATTTCTCAAAATATCTGGTAGATGGCTATACTGAATTTGGACTTGATAAAACACAGTGGATCAACACAAGCAAAGGATTTATGTAATATTTTCCACAAGTCATCACTAACTGTGGAAGGTACTGTATTACATACATTAGGCAAGAATGTGCTGCTGAAAGCCCTGAGGTATGGGTGGCTTAAACTTAGTTCTGAATTCAACATTTATATTCACTTGTAAGGAGGTTTTTAAAGTCTGTCTGGTCTAACATCTAAAATAATGTGTGAAAATATTTCTGGGTATTTGTGTACAAAGTTATAAAAGTTTCTGCAAGATCATATCTCCAAAACCAATAGGTTTGGGGTGAGATTCAGTGGCAGCTGGTGGAAAAGATTACTGGTTGTGCTCATGTGATAAGACACAGAGAAACTCAGACTAGATGAAATTTGTTCTTATGTTCTTATTTTCAATATTGTATTTTTCAATCACATCCATCCATCCATCCATTTTCCAAACCGCTTAATCCCTCATGGGGTTGCGGGGGGTGCTGGTGCCTATCTCCAGCGTTCACCGGGCGAGAGGCGGGGTACACCCTGGACAGGTCGCCAGTCTGTCGCAGGGCAACACAGAGAGACAAACAGGACAAACAACCATTCACACCTAAGGACAATTTGGAGAAGCCAATTAACCTAACAGTCATGTTTTTTTTTGGACTGTGGGAGGAAGCCGGAGTACCCGGAGAGAACCCACGCATGCACAGGGAGAACATGCAAACTCCATGCAGAAAGACCCAGGGGTGTACTTGAACCCAGGACCTTCTTGCTGCAAGGCAACAGTGCTACCCACTGCGCCACTGTGCAGCCCCTTTTTAATAGATCAATCACACTTGACCTGAAATGTTTGTCATCTTATTAAAACAACTTCTTTTAATTAGATGACAAACATTTCAGGTTACACAGAATCCATGCAAACGGAATAACAATTATTTTAGGCTACATATTAATGCATTTAGCCTACCTGATAGTCTGTATGCGGTTCATGAAGGCAGTTTTCCTTGTGAATTCTTGATCTCTCATGTTTCTTGATGCATTCAGAGAGGTGCTTTAAGTCAGTTTGTCTTGACTCTGTCCACATCAAATCACACCTGCCAATTTTGAAAAGGATGCAAGGGAACATAAAAGTGCATCGGTTGTTCCACAGGCTGTCAGCCACGACTTCTGTTTCAACCAACTCCGGCAAAAAGTCCTGTTGTTTGCTTTATCTTTCTAATTGTTTTGCTGGGTGTCGGGTCCCAAGTCTTTAACTCAGATTTTTTCCACCATCGTTCTTGTCGTGAAAGGATACTTCAGCCATTACCTTAGAGAATTGGGTGGAAACGGCAACTCGGCTGACGTTGACGCCATCTTGTCTCTCACTGATTGAGATTCAAAACTTGTAGGCATTCACAATTTCTGTAGCAGGAGCAAAATTTCCAGTGCTCCAAAACCATGAAATTCAGCAAAGCTATATTGATTAATATCAGCAACATTGATTAATTTCACCTAGTAACTGCACGTGATTGGCTATTTGTCTGAACTTATGTGGCGGTGGAAGAATTCACTGAGAGTTAGTCGATGGAAATATTGTTTAAAAATTCTAATTGCATGTAGACACACACTGTTAAGATTGACATTGATAATATTTGTAAAAATATATTTTGATAATATTTATCCCCTCCACATAAGGCCCCCTATGAGTTTTGAAAATGTGACCTGTACACTTTTTCCAAAGCATTGCCTCTGATTGTAATCAATATGTGTTTCTTCTGTCTCATGTGCCCCCCCCTCACCCTGCCCCTCCCAAACCCCTTATGTGTACAAAATCACACATGTTTTAAGAATACTTGTACAGGTTTGTCACCTTGGCTCCAGGAGGGTTGGCAGCATCACCGTGGCAGAGAGGTCGGAGCTGTGGTAAAGGTATGACATCTCTTCAGCAGTAGGTGCCATGCTTTGGTATAACATTAGATGTTATGATGTACGAAGATTATGATTGTATGGTATACACAATTTTTATCCATTGGTCCATTTTGCATAAAATATTGTACTTCCATAGAGGTTGTCAATTCATTGAGTTTCTTAATTATGCTATGTTTTGAAATTTGTAATTTTTCTTTAACCGTAAAATATTTTTCTGGTGAAACCAGCATTACCTTGTACAGTATGTTAGCCTTATTGAAGGCCATTGATATTACTAGTGTCTGACGGTATAAGAGATTGATAAGGCCTCTATAAAGGGCATCCCAGTAAAAGGCTGTTAACCCAGAATGGCCTATCTGGTCCCTTGTGTAATATAAAGCTGCTCATTAGTAGTGAACGATACACTAGTAGGTTTCAGAACGCCATCCTATGACTAGAGAGAGAGAGAGAGAGAGACAAATTGAAAAGAGGGAGAAAGTGCTAAAAACGGGAAGAAATAAAGGAGGACGAGGCGTTGGGGAGGTAAGAACAGAGAAAATGTAGGTGGGAAAGATTGCAAAGAATCAGAATAGTACTTGAATAAAACTTAAAATACGTAAAAAGAGGAATGTATGAGGGGATAAAGAAATGTACAAGCCAATTGAGAAATACAGGAAGGAAAAACAGTAATTACAGACAACAAGCTATTGTAATGAACATGACTAAATAGTTTAGAAAGCAGAAAGCACAATTCTAAAAGAATTTAAAGATTAATGGATGAAAACAAAATAGCACGAGAAACAAAGCAGATAATTAAGAATGTAAACAGCTGTAAACAAAGGTTAAAAAAAGACAAAAACATGTGTGACAAAGATTGTATAGAGTAGAAAAGGGAGACAAGAATGAACTCCCTTAGTGGCTGATGATGATCAGAAAAAAAGGCAACAAGGAAAGGTGGGAGGCTGGATTCTGTGAAATATAGCTGTGAATGAATAGCTGGCTGTATTAAATCAGTGCTGAAAAAGTTACTACTCTCATAAATACTATTTATGCTAATGGTTAGGTCTGATTTACTGAGCCTATTAAATACGGAGAGATGGGGAAAGCTTTTTCTTTGATCCCATGTGCCATCTACCTGTTGTTTCTGATCTTTTTGTATTTATATACTTTTGTCTTTAGGTTGCACTGGACTTTAGCTTGTCGTAAAAGTGTTAATTAATCTTTTGTATTATTTGAGTACTTTTAGATGCATCACAATAAACTAGAATATCATCTGAATATTACAAACATAAGTATTTTTGACATTTTGTTCAAAAAGTGACAGTTGTTTATTTCATATTCCATACATCAATATATTTAAAACGTTTATTTGTGCTAATATTGATGATTATGGTTTACTGCTAATGGAAGCATAAAACACTTCTCAGAAATGTGAATATTATATAAAGCCAATAGAAAATGGGATTTTAGTCGAGAAATGGTGTGTTATGGTACAGTTGGTTAAAATTAAAGTGGAATAAAAAAATGTGGTAGAAAAAGACGCACAAGCAACAAGGCTAACCTTAACCCAGAAAGGATTGTACAGACATCTCATTCAAGAGTCTGGGGAAGATTCAAACGGTGTGGACTGCAGCTGGAGTCAGTGCTTCAGGAGCCACCACACATAGAAGCATCCAGGAGATGGACCACAACTGTTGGGTTCCTTCTGTTACGCTACTCCTTAACCAGAGACAATGTCATAAGCATCTTAACAGGGCTGAGAAGAAAATTGAATGGTCTGTTGCTCAGTGGTCCAGAGCCCTCTTTTCAGAAGAAATAATTTTTGCATTTCATTTTAAATTCTAAATATCTGAATGTTGAAGAAGAATGCAGAAAGATGGCATCCAGGTTGCTGAAGTGTGAGTTTTCCGTTTCATGAAGTTAATGATGATTTGTGTTCCATCATCTGATGTTGTAGCCACTGTCCCCTGGAGGTTGTAGCGGAATGCAATGTTCCGAGTCTAAAGCAGCAGATTAACTGTGTTACATGTCACCTGGTGATCATCGAGGGGAGGAATGCGATGGTAGAAAACCAAGATGAACTGTTGTGCAGACTTTTTTAACATTTAAGATAACTTATGGGCATTTTTTATTTGAAAGTTCCTAAGGGGTTTTGAATGCTTATGATAAAGTCGATCTAGGACTAAAGTGTGATATGGAGTGAAATTGAATGTCTGAAATTTAGATCCATTCAGTTTGTTTATTTAGCATTCACTTATCTGGTTCTAGTAGCCCAGCCCATGCCCAGCCCTCACCCCTGCATGTTCCCTGGTCCACTGGACACCATGTCCTTTAGACACATTAACTTAATGTCTTACGGGAGAGCAGGGGAGTAAATTCGGAAACAAGCTTTGAGGTAAATGTTTACGATTTCTCAGCTCTGGGCTTTATGCTGTCATGGTTGGTAGGCGATGACATTTACGTTGAGATAACAGTGAGAACAGCTGGTGATGTCATTGATTACTTATTACCCCCACCCGCTGGACTGGAGGTGTAGTGCAGTTTTCTTCACAACTTCCCTATGCATCATTGGGCTGATTTAAATCAATTTTCCTTTCTGAGAAGAAAGCAGCAAGTGAAAAAATCCCAGGTATTTAAATCACAGGACTTTTAGTGGAAAAGAGGCTTAGTTTAATTTCTTTATTAAAACTTTTTTTTTTGCTTGTCAAAGAAACTGAAATGTGGGCTTTATTTAAGGCTCACACATACTCGGGCGTGTTCATACTGTGAGCCACGCGGACTCCGGGCAGACTCTCTTTGGACTCTCCATTAACATTTTATCCTTCATAGTTGTACCTATTGCCTACATTTCTCGTGACAAATTCCAACATTTCTCACACTTTCTGCCAGTGGGACGAAGGGGGGTAAGGATAATAACATGTGTGATGAGCTAGCTAGCACCTAGAGCCGTTTCTTTTCCAACAGGCACCCACCGCACACCTGTCAGTGGGGCACAGATAGGGATGGTTACAGAATTCGGTACTTTAATAGGCACCGACTAAATCCCATCGGTAGTACCGGGTACCGATTCATGTAAAATCAACCATGTTTCGGTACATAAACGCATCACTGTGACACCGAGGGAGTGGAAGAGTGGGCAATTTTCCATGCCGAACATGAACACGGCATTGCACGCACCACAGCGTAATGACATCAGTAGCCGCTGGTACAGTCAACAAAGCGGCTGACAGAAAGCGCTGTTCCACTTTCCAAAATGCGATGCAAATTCCGCTCGCTGCAATATTTGTGATATGTGAAGAAGCACCGGGTCACTGTTGCCAATCTAGCGAATTTGCCGTTATATTTAGCGACTTTCCAGACCCTTCTAGTGACTTTCTTTTTAAAAAAGCAACTAGCGACAAGTCTATTGACTTATTATTATTGGTAACTTCCCGTGAAAGTAACGATCAGTTATTGTCTTGAGGCAGTGCTGTGTCTTGTCTTGAGTGCTGCTGTGATCCCATTTGCACTTCTCCAAGCGCTGTCGCTCAGACAGACAGACAGACAGCTGCTGCTGCCTTGTCCTGAAACTCACCGATAGCCAGAGCCAAGAGTGCAGAGAGGAGGGCCTCTGTTCCCTCATTGCAAATGTATCCCAACCTGATTTACAAAGCAAGATAAAATATAATGTTTACATTTTTTTTTTCGGATCTGAAACTGTTGCACTAAAGCAATTCCCTGGATGTTATTCACACACAGCTTCTGTCCCATAATCCCCTCTTTCACTCTATTTGCCACTGATAACTGTTTTGTTAAAAATGTGTTTTATGTGCTGTGGATTCAGGCAATGTATTAAAATTCATAAATTAATAAATAAGGTTAATTTCTAGATGCAAACAAGTTTATATATTAAGAATTAAATATGTTAAATTGAAAAATTTAGACATTTTATTAATAAACTAACATTTATTACCTCATAAACACACAAATGTATCAAAAATAGGTACTTTTAAGTACCGGTATTGCTTCTCAGGTACCGGGTATCTGTACCGTATCTGTTCAAATGTGAAAGGTACCCATCCCTAGGCACAGAGAGGGACTGTGATGCAGTGCGTCCTTGCAACTGCCTGCTTGGAGCGGCACACTGTATCAAGCTTGGTGTCACATATAAAACAGTTTGATGTGAATACTTCTTGATGCCAAGCAGTTTATAGTGTGATACCACATATGCGGTAAAAATTGAGCTCTGCGCTTACCTGTCTGCGCAGAGTCCGCGCACACACTCAAGGCGGACTGTGCACCGACGTCCACGAACTCACGTCCGCTGAATTATATGTGGGAGCCTTTAGTTGTAGATCATAATCATAAAAATTAGCAGAAATAGACATATATTACTTTGTGTCATATATGTCAATTCAAATTGATTTGTTGAAATAAGTTAATTTGAAACTCATTCATTGAGATCCTTCTTTGCAGAATGTAATGCATTTTTAGGAGAAAAAATATTTCATTAACACTAATTTACTTCTTACAGTCTTTTTTAATTGCTTGTTCTTCTTTGACTTTTTCTAGTACCTACATCTGTACAACCTCCAGCTACAGTGCAAAGTATCAGTGGCTTCGGGGCCCAGGTGAGCTGGTTGCCACCCACAGGCGACATCAGAGGGCTTATTGACAGATATGTGCTTAAAGCCTACAATAAGGACCATCCAGAAGTACCACCTATCACAGCCACATTTCTAGCTAATGGAAATTTCACAGGTAAAACACAATTATTTTCACATCACCCTCTAAATTGTTCATGTGGGACATTTAGGTCATATCCTAATGTAATTTTTAGTTTATTTTATTTTATTTTTAATTTTTTTAGCACACAGCTATACATTTAGTCAATTTTTACATATTTTATTCTAAACTTTATACAAATCTATAATGCTTATTTAAGATTATTCCTTATCTTGTGTTGCTCTGCTGATCAATTAATTATTTGATTTAACCTATTTTTAACTAGACAGAATAAGAACAATTTCCTATTTATTGTTGTGGCCTGTCAAAAGGCAGGATCTCTTGCTGTTGAGAGGAAAAGAGGGCTGTAAAAACTCACTAAATTAGAATAAAAGGCAAACAAGAAAAGTGTAAACATGCCTTATGTTAGCATATTAACAAAGACATTTATAAATACATGGCCGAATCAAACGTGCAGGCAACATTCAAAGAAAACATGATGAGCTTGTGTCATTTATCTTAAAAAAGCTTCATGATAAAAGATTTAAATATTGTTGTAAGATGTGGTTTGGATCCATCAACAAAATCAACCATTTGTTTAAATGATAAAAGAAAACATGCATGGGGAAATTATGTAAGTTTTAACTTGTGCTCACAGTTGCAGATGATTTCCTGTGATTTCTCATACACCTTTTGACCTAAAACGAAAAGTCATTAAGACACCTTTTTTATTCTCTCTGTTCTTGTCTTTCATGATGACACACATGCATCCACAATGTTCCAGTTAAACCTGTTAATGTCCCATTGGCGTGAATCCAGCTTTAGGAGACTGTCTCCATTTGGAATAAGACACTCAGGACTACCCCAATGATCTCATTCCCTGGCATCACTCCTTTTTGTCCCCCTCTCTTGCTGTTGCTCGCTTTTCTATCTTTCCCCGCTTCGTCTTTTATGATGAAGATGATGTCTGCGTCCACTCCTGCTATTCGTCCCTCCTCATCCACACTGCTATGTCTCTAGGCAAATATGATGATGAGCTTGCTGCCTCTGTCTTCTCCAGTGTCTCTTTCGCTGGTCCTCATTCCCTCCCTCTTTCTTTTCCAGACATTTAGTCCACTGTGATAAGGCTTCTTAATTTATGATAGCCTCGACACCTGACTGCAGAATTACACCGATGGCTAAAAAAACACAGAAAGCAAATGAGGGTGTAATAGCGGTAGAGTGGGGCCCTGGCCCCCTAATTGAATTAAAAGACATGGGTAAGACTGAGAGAGAGGGAGAGAAAGAGACGAGTACAGGGTGATTGAGCACAGAAGGCAGAAAGGGGAGTGGGGAGGAGTGGAAGAGAAAACAGACGATGTAAAAAAAGTGACTTTGGAAACGCATAAAGGAGTGAAGGAGGCCAAGACGGCTAAATCAAAAACATCAGAGAGAGACGAGTAAAGCTTAACAATTAGAATAGACTGGGTCTGTTTGCCAAGCACTGCAAGTTTGCTTAGCAACAGTAGCACACAAGAAAAAATAAAGTTTTTAAAACACACTTTTAAGCCATTTGGGCACAGATGTTGGTTATGCTAAGTATGGAATAAAGCCTGTTAGTTAATGCATATATTGTACAAAGGGGTCCTTAGGCATTCAGTCCGTTTGAAGTTAATTGTCCTTGAACTGTACCACTGTTTAACCTCTGTGGGCCACCTTGATTGATTTGTAGTGGATCAATCAAAATGGGAATGAAATGTAGACATCAACTCAGATTCCATTGATTCAGCTAGAAAAGTCCCAACTATGTAGGTTGTTGCTTTTTTTCCTACTATAGTCTTGCAAACTATTCCATCCATCCATCCATCTATACATTGTATGTACTTGCTCATCCTAGCAGGGTTGTTGGGGGCCCTGTGCCTATCTCCAGGGGTCATTGGGTAAGAGATAGGGTACCTCCTGGGCAAGTCGCCAGTCCATTGCAGGGCCTTACAGAGACTCACAGGACAAACAACCATGCACAAACTCACTACTAAGGGCAATTTAGAGTTCCCAATGATTCAACATATATGTTTTTGGACTGGGAGGATGAGGAGTACCTGGAGAAAACCCATGCATTAATTGGAGGAACATCCAAACACCGTGCAGAAGAACCTTGATCCGGAATTTACTTCAGGGCAACAGTGCTGGGAACTGCTGCACCGTTTCACCCAAAATTAATTAGACAAATCATTGCTATTGTTGAATAATTGAGCAGGTTATTTTATAGTATTTATGCAGCAGAAGTCAAGTGATTAGTTTTGACCACAATTTTGCCTGGAAAGGTTTATTTCCTGAAACTGTAATTTTTATCTTTAACCAATGAAAAATATTCTCCATTGAGACAAGATGAGTTAAAGTTCTACTTTAACTCAACTTGAGCTATTCAACCTGAGAATGTTTTATAATGTTTTAAAGCTTTTTATTATTTGTAAATAAGGTAACAGATAATATTTCTTTCCATCTGATAAAATCCTGATTTAATAGTAACATGGGATAACATTTTAACCACTGCCTGCATAGGTATTATTAATTCGCAAGGTATTCTTGTATTTGGTAAAATCTGTCTACTTATGTAGAGCTGAGTTAATGAAATCAGCTTTGTTTTTTTTGTTTTTTTCTGAAGTTAGAATTGTTTGTAGATAACATTCCTTGTCTGTGCTCTTTACCTGACTATTTTCGCGATTCTTTTCAGGTGTGATGACTGGTCTCACTCCGTCAACCCATTACATTGTCACCGTAAGTGCGTGTAGCCCTGTTGGCTGCACTGAGAGTCCTGTTGGTAACAGTGGTGGTGACAATGATGTAAGATCAAGCTTCAAAACCCCAGAAGATGGTAACATGCACAAATACACCTTTTTCTTTACATCTTTACATCTGTGAACAACTTTTTCCATTTCTTATCTTTAGTACTCATGTGTGACTTTTTTTGCACCTTGACAAAGAAACACACTTCTTATCACACTAATATTTTATGTTTAGAGAGACTTATGGGTTTTTGGAGGAATAAAAAGGAGGCACATTAAAAAAGAGTAGACAAATTAGAACCAGGAGGGAATGATTGTAAATGTAAGGTGGAAAATGTGAAATGAATCGAGCACTTGGAGAGCTTATAACAGCTTGACAAAAGATGACATATTATAGATTATAAAAATTATAAAGAAATATAAACTTGACTGAAAAGGGAAAGATTTTTCTTCATTTTCTTTTTAGTTACAACATTAATCTGTGTTGGAGTAACCAGCCTTGTTGGGGAGATAATGTGACGGCAGGGGTCAGTACAGAGACAGCAAAAATCAATCTGACACTAAGGGGAAGAAACAGATTACTGTATTGATTTCTACAGAGCACAGAGTTAAAACACTGAAACATGTCAGAGAGACACCAGGAAAGAAAATGTATTTAAAACACATTTTTTTCAGTTATGCATACTGTCCAGGCACAACTTTTACTCCCCCATGACAACCTTTTCCTTACCTCTGGTTTATACACATAAGACATGAAGGTTCTTCTGTTCTACAGGTTCACGTCATAGGACACAGATGCTACAGAACAGGCTTTCTTTCAGGATTTAGTTTTTTTCTTTTTCTTCTTTGTTGAATGTAGAAAAAGATCAGTTCCCCTTTTCAATAATATATGTTGATCTTAAATCAGGTAACTTATTATCACCACAGAACACCAACAAAACAACTTTCAAGAGAAAACCTCCAAGATGATATTGATATAGGAAGTTTTTTGTAACCACCTTAAGTTGCCCCTTTCAGTGTGGTGGAGTGGTGGCTATTTTCCAATGAGGCTTTTTCTCATCCTGTCTTTGCAGTTTATAACCACAAAATTTTCCAGAACTTCTTGAATAAAATATTGGGGATAAAACATATGCCTATTAATAAGCATCACATGTGTATACATACAAAGTGGCCACATTCTTTCGTTTTTTTTAACCACTATGTTTGTAGATGCACATATTTAGGTACATTTTCATTTGACTACAATTTCAGTTCCAGAGGCGGTCTCTCCTCCATTTGTAGTCTCATCTCCTTCAGCTTTGTTTTTAACCTGGGAGCCTCCAGCAAGGTAATGTACATTCTCATCTCCCCAAACCCTAGCAGCATATGATGTTAGACATGAATAATTTGTAAATAACTAATATTCTTGTCTAGAGTTTTGCTATGTCATACTAACTTGTTGTTGATGAGCTTTCTCCTCTCAATTCAATTCAATTCAATTAGATTTATATAGCGCCAATTCATGAAACATGTCATCTCGAGGCACTTTACAAAGTCAAAATCAATCATATTATACAGATTGGTCAAAAATTTCCTATATAAGGGAACCAGTTGATTGCATCAAAGTCCCGACAAGCAGCATTCACTCCTGGAGAAGCGTAGAGCTACAGGGAGAGTCGTCTGCATTGTACATGGCTTTGCAGCAATCCCTCATACTGAGCAAGCATGAAATGATAGTGGAAAGAAAAACCACCCATTAGCGGGAAGGAAAAACCTCCAGCAGAACCGGGCTCAGTATGAACGGTCATCTGCCTTGACCGACTGGGGGTTACAGAAGACAGAGCAGAGACACAATGAGAGACAAACAAGCACAGAAGCAAACATTGATCCAGTAATCTGTTCTATATTAGATGATAATAGCGGGTGAGCTGTCTTCTCTGGATGATGTCTCAGATAACAGAACGCCAGACCAGATGTACCTACTATGAAGAAAAAAAAGAGAGAACAAAAAGTTATAAGCAGAAATGACAAGCAATGCATAATTGAAGAACAGTAGAACTCGATAGAGTGTGCTTACTTCACATGAGTTTTCTGCGCATGCCCAGTGTGTTCTTCATCTTTCATTGGCAGTATCACAGCACTACCAATGGACCCAGCATACCTTTTACAGGCTTTTGAGTTGTGCTGCGACCTCTTGTGTGAAAGCAAATTTTTGCTTAATTGCCTTTTTCTTTGTTTTTAGTTTGATACTGGCCAGATTGTTTAGATGTATATGGATTTTTTACAGATAAATAAAAGGTTTACTTTAAAGCAAAAAAACAAGTCTGTTGTATCTCTGGCACAAACTTGTCAGCGTGCTTCATTTCACTGTAGTTATATCATGGACATAGGTGAATCTGGGAGAGAGTAGAGGTGAAATAACTCCTACGAATGTTGACTGTCATAAAACATGTCAGATGTGCTTGAAATCATTGTCTTCAAGCAGGGCAATGATTTCCTTCAATGAATTGCATGCAATTATAAAAATGCAAGAAAATACTGCTTAGAAAATTTCACCAAAAACAACAGTCATTTTAAGAACTTAAAAAGTGAAACTTTCAGCTTTACGGAAGAAGGCTTTAGGGTTTCCATTAGTGTCCACCAAGCTTTTGTACTGTTTACTTCTGAGGAACATGCTACCAATGTGGAGGTTGTTCAACATAGGTAGCAGGTGCAAGTGAAAAGAGCTTACCACAGTTTATATTAAATGTATCTGCTTTTATTTGATGCTTGTCAAAGATTTACCTTGTTTTTCAGTATATCTTAGAAATGCACAAAAACCTTAAAAATTTTGATGTCTCAAAATGCATTTACCACCAAATGGTTTTCCAGTAAATTGTCTAATACTCCATAATAGTGTCCGCATTCATTTTTTGTTTCCATTGGTAGGCCAAATGGAGACATTACGGAGTACCTCCTTTATCACAACAGTGAAATGGTCTACAGAGGAAGAAACAGGCAGCATAACATCACTGGTAAAGAAATGTGTTTGTTTGTGTGTGCTGTAGCTAGGACTGTGGAGAGATGAGGCTTCAGTGAAAAGAGGGGGGGGATATAAAAAAGCAAAATGAGGGATTAGCATTTGAAAGAGGAAAGAGTCTCAGTCTTTACCGAGGGGGATAGCACTTTGAAAAAGAAAGCTAAACATACACATGAAAATGGAATGGCACAGAAACAAAGAAAACTAAACAGTATTGCACTACCATGCACACAATTTGCCCCTACAGCTTTCATTGAAGAGACCTAAAGAGGGTATGAAACACATGTCACACCAATGAGAAGGGGTACTCCAAAATTATGCAAATTAATGCGCACAGAGACACACAGGTACAGGAAACACCCAAAGCATCATACACAGGTAGGCATGGATGCACACAAACTCTGTTGCAGGCTGATACACCAAAGTCCTCTTATATACTATTTCTGAGCTAATAGACCGCTTATTTTAGATTTACCTACCCGCTTATACGATTAACAAACCATCTTACTGCTTAAAAGTGTAAGTATGCATTTTTGAAAGCTAATGAAAGAGTTAGAGCACATCTTATCCATGCTGAGTTATTAATGCAGAGTGTCTGATTTTCACTATGATTGGGAGGATTATGGCCATTGTAATTATGTGGTATGTGCAAGAATAGATTGTGTTTCAGGGTGAGATTCCAACAGCGGGCCAGATGGTGAGTGGTTTTGAAACAGAAAGACAAAAAGTAGTCTGAAAAGAGTAGGGCTGACAGAGAGAAAAAGAGCTAAATGAACCGTTACTTTATCTTGTCTGTGTTGTCAGGGAGTGTTGTCTTTTCTTTCTCTGTAACTTCTAGTGAATGTGTGTTTTTGTTTTAGGTCTGGGTGTGTACTCAACTAACTTCTTGGTACTGAGTGCTTGCACTAAAGTGGGCTGTGCCAACAGTTCACAAGTTACAGCTCTGACCTCTCAGCTTCCACCTGGACCTCTACGTGCACCAGGTCTTACGTTGCTGGACTCTCGAACTATATTTGTGGAGTAAGCACAACAAAAGCACACCCACACCCACTGAATGCTTTGCATATTTAAGTACAAATACTCTCTCAGCTCAAAGCAGACAGGTAAAAGGCACATAAAGCATGGTAAATAATAGGATATGCTCATTTTCACTTAGAGATTTTTTAACATTTCTACACAACATGCAGACATTTATAAGCCAAAAGAATATACTTAAACAGCTTTTGATTGATTTATGGATTTCCTCGAAGTAAGGGGTAGAAATCTGTCAACACTTGTTCAGCCTTTTTAGTTATGTTTTGTAAAAGCTGTCTAGATGAAACAAAATGTACAACTGGCTCTACTTCTGGCGGCGCCCCTGGCGGCAGCAGCCGAACACAGCTCCTGTACCAACTCGCGGACTTTTTGCATAAAAATGCATAAAGATGCCGCCAAACTCGCTGGAAACCACTCATCTACCCAGCCGATCAGTACTTGACCGCGAGCGCCTGTTGGAGTTTTTGGACTTTTAAATACCACGCTCGACTGCTTACGTGACTGTGGCGTCCTACGGAGACCAGCCCCGGAGGCCTGTGAAGCTGCGGCCTCGACGAGCAGCTCCCGCCGGAGGAGAGCGACGCGGAAGCGGTGTAGCCGGCCGAAGAAGCGCGGGTGCCGAGGAGGCTTAGCAGCGAGGCTAAAGGCTAACCCATTCAGACCGCCGCTACCATCCATCTGGCTTTCCAACGTTCGCTCACTGGACAACAAAATGGACCATTTACAACTCGAGCTCTCTGCAAAGAGGGAGCTCAGGGACTGCTGCGCTCTCATTCTGACCGAAACATGGCTCACCTCAACAATCCCAGACAACGCCGTTAGCCTGGAGGGGCTCGCTACTTTCCGCGCCGACAGACAAACAGAACTCTGCGGTAAGTCCCGAGGAGGCGGACTCTGCGTTTACACCAATAACTCCTGGTGTAAAAATGCTAGATTAGTCACAAGTCTCTGCTCTCCGGACATTGAGCTTATGATTATTAGCTGCAGACCTTTTTATCTGCCTAGAGAGTTCACTGTTGTTATCATCGCAGCGGTTTACGTCCCTCCCAGCGCTAATACTAAAGATGCTATGGGTGTTCTCTATCGGACTATCTCTGAGCTGCAATCTGCACATACAGAGGGGGTTTTCATCATTGCTGGGGATTTTAACCAGGCAAATATGAAAACTGTTCTCCCTCATTTTTACCAACACGTGGATTTTGCAACTCGGGGAGAGAACACTCTAGACTTAGTCTACACAAATATAAAAGGAGCATTCAGAGCAGCCCCCCGCCCCCACCTGGGCTCTTCAGATCACCTTTCCGTAATGCTAATCCCAGCATACAGGCCCCTGCTGATCAGAGCAAAACCAACAGCGAGGCAGGTGAGGGTGTGGACTGAGGGAGCAATGGAGGCGCTCCAGGACTGTTTTGAGTGCTCTGACTGGAACATGTTCAAAGCTGCTGCAACTTATGAGGACAAGATCAACATTGATGAGTACGCCATGACTGTGTCAGCCTACATCAACAAATGCATTGAGGACGTCAGCACCACCAAGACCATCATCACCCGAGCAAACCAACGACCATGGATTACTGCGGAGGTCCGTCAAGCGCTAAAAGCACGGAACTCAGCCTTCAAGTCTGGAGACAAGGAGGCACCGAGGACAGCGAGAGCCAACCTGAACCGTGCCATCAGGCTAGCAAAGCGGAACCACAGTCAGAAAATCCAGGAGCTTTTCCATGACGCCAGCAACACCAGGAGCATGTGGAAAGGCATCCGGGCGATCACTGAATACAACACGCCCTCCCCCCCGGTGGGTGAAGTTGATGCTGACTTCCTCAATGGACTAAACAACTTCTTTGGGAGGTTTGAGGCACTAAACAGCACTCCAGCAGTGAAAGCTGTTCCCCATCAGGAAGAGGAGGTCCTCTGCCTTGACACCGCCGACGTGTGGAAGACTCTAAGGAGAGTCAACCCGCGGAAGGCCCCAGGTCCCGACAACATACCTGGGCGGGTGCTCAAGGAGTGTGCAGGTCAGCTGGCTGGTGTCCTCACAGACATTTTTAACACCTCGCTGGACCAAGCCATAGTGCCAGCATGCTTCAAGTCTGCCTCCATCATTCCGGTGCCAAAGAAACCTCAAGTCACCTGTTTCAACGACTACCGGCCTGTTGCACTGACTCCCATCATGATGAAGTGCTTTGAAAGGCTGGTAAAGGAACACATCGTCTCCAGTCTCCCATCAACACTCGACCCGTTCCAGTTTGCCTACCGACGGAACCGCTCCACTGAGGACGCCATCTCCTCTGCTCTTCACCTGAGCCTGGCACACCTGGAGGAGAAGAACACGCACGTGCGGATGCTGTTCCTGGACTTCAGTTCAGCGTTCAACACCATCATCCCACAACACCTGGTGGGAAAACTGGAACATCTGGGCTTCAACACACCCCTACGAAACTGGCTGCTAGACTTCCTCACCAACAGACCTCAGTCAGTCTGGGTCGGACAGAACACCTCTGATGTCATCACCCTCAGCACGGGCTCCCCTCAGGGCTGCGTCCTGAGCCCCCTGCTGTTCACCCTGATGACACACAACTGCATCCCCAGGTTCACGACCAATCACATCGTGAAGTTTGCAGACGACACAACGGTGGTGGGCCTGATCAGAGACGACAACGACCAGGACTACAGAGAGGAGGTGGAGCAGCTGGTGGGCTGGTGCAGAGACAACAGCCTGATCCTGAACGTGGAGAAGACGAAGGAGATCATCGTCGACTTCAGGAAAAACCGGCCTCACCATGCTCCACTGCTCATCAACAACTCAGCGGTGGAGGTGGTCAGCAGCACCAAGTTCCTGGGGGTGCACATCACGGACAACCTCACCTGGACTGTGAACACCACGTCACTGGTGAAGAGGGCACAGAAGCGACTGTACTTTCTGCGGAGGATGAAGAGAGCCCGCCTGCCCCCGCCCATCCTTACGACCTTCTACAGAAGCACCATTCTGACCAGCTGTCTCTCTGTGTGGTGTGGAGGCTGCAGTGCCTCCGACTGGAAGAACGTGAGGAGAGTGGTGAGGACAGCAGAAGGGATCATTGGGGCTCCTCTTCCCTCCATTAAAGACATTTCATCGCAGCGCTATGTGTCTCGAGCCCGTAACATCATCAGGGACCCCTCACACCCCCACCATAGACTATTCTCCCTGCTGCCCTCTGGAAAGAGGTTCCGCAGCATCCGCTGCAGGTCCACTAGGTTCTGCAAAAGCTTTTTCCCTGCTGCCATCAGACTGTTGAACTGCTGAACTGCTGAAGTATAAAAACGGACTGTGTACCACACTAGATTCGCTGATTTGCACATTTGCACATTGTATCGTATCCTGCAAAATTGCTGCTGCACCTTAACCGGAAACGTACTGCAAAACTGTGTACAATGCAACTGTCTACTTTTAAATCACTGATGCACCTTACTGCATATTTGTTTACATTTGGTTTACATTGTTTACATTTCAACTGCCTACTGTTCACTGCTGCACTTTATCCGGAAGTCAATTGAAATTTATCCTGTAAGTGACTGCGATCGATCACTGCACTTTATCCTGTACTGTAATTCACTGCAAGGTATCCTGTAGAGTTACTGCAATATTTCTGAGCTGTGTGAAAACGAAATTTCGTTCTGTATGCACTCTGTGTATACAAAATGACAATAAAGAAAGTCTAAGTCTAAGTCTAAGTCTAACATAGTGCCAGTGACCTGCACTTGTTTCTACAAGGCAAAATAATTTTTTGTTAGTCTCCCTCCCTCAATTTCCCTGCTTTCATCCTTCCACAACTACTCCACGCTTCCTCTGATTAGCTCTTCTGGTTTCTTTGTCATCCTCCACCCATGACTCAGTGTTTAAGCTCCTTGCTTCTCATTGTTCCCCACTGGATTCTTCTGTTACCCTGTATGTGTGACTGTCCTTACCATGCCTGCTTTTCTGTCCATGCTCCATGACCTGTTCTCCCTGTGCAAGACCAACCCTTTGCATTTTTATGTTTCATTATTAAGGACCTATATTTTGTTTAGTTTCTCCACTTGGGTCCTTACCAAACCAAGAAAATGACAATTACAATAATAGAGGCCATCAATATATCGATAACCTGCTGTTCTCCGTGAGCACACCTCTAGCTCCTGACAAAAGCTGCTTTCTCCTTTAGAACAAGGGTAAGCTGTTGCTGGGATGAAAAACTGCTTTTTAGTGCTAGGGCCAGAATTTGGGCGGTGCAAGCAAAAACATCTGGTGCTTAGTAAGCTCTAACAGCAGTTAGGCACTGGCACCATTTTGGTGAAAAAGGTCCTTATCATCGTCAGTGTTTGATGTAGCTACTGAGAGTCTCAGAGCATATTTTGCATAAAACTGCAAATGACATATATTTTGTTGCTCAGCAGTATTGCAGAGTATAGAAATTAATATCTTCGATATCGTCATGCCCCTGTTGGCATTTTCAGTGTACCTGAATGTCTTATGAGTCTCACCTCTGTCTCTTACAAAAAAAGTATCATCATGTGGTCAGGTCAAATGCCTTTGACCACTAAAGAAAATGCCCTCTGACTGTAAATCAAACTAGGCTTTGGCTGATCAGGATGGCTCTCAGTATATGTACGCTGTCATTTAGTTTAGGGCTTAAGGTGTTCTAACAAAAGTTAGATTCCTAATTTTACCAATGACTGTAGCAGTGACAGACACAATGCTCTACTAAAAGAAATCATTTTTAATGTATTTGCCTATCTTTGTTTGTCTCAAACTGAGTGTATTTTTCAATCGATCTTTCCTTAAATCTTTTTTTTTACAAGCCTAAATGATTGGGCTTTGACACTAGCGGTGTCACAAAATCGATTTAACAAAACCAGTGAATGCACTGAATAAATCTGATGGAGAAATCCACAGGTGAAAGAACATAAAAATAAATAAACATTTGGAATCTACTGTGTGGGGAAATAGCAGTTTCTTGTAAATGTTTAGAGCAGGTCACAATCTCACCAGGTGTGGGAAGGCTGTGTATTGCCTTGTTCACACATTAGTAATAGGTAGAGGTTGAGAGATCATACTTGATCAATACCACTCTGTGGAAAAATGGAGAGAGGGGAAAAATAGCAAGACAGACAGTTAAAATAGGGAAGAAAGGGATGTAGGGAAAAATCAGAAGAAAAGAAAAATAGGTAAATATGCATGTTGAGTGATGGTAAAAGAATGAAAAGAAACACACTGCGAACAGTTATTTTCTTACCTTCTCTTAAGACTTCCTGACACCAACAGTTTACAGCAAGTAAGACACATTCACCACCTCTTGCATGCGCAGCCTTTCTTGCAAAACCTTTTACCGTTTATTTATTTAAATATTTTATACTTTAATGCATTAAAAGTAAAGCTCCTGTTTCTTGCCTTTCTGTAATCTCTTACCTGTCAGGTCATTCTCCTAACCTTTGCAAATAACATTTTCTGTCATGTGATGGTGAAGTGTGGGGACCCAAAGGCAACCAGGGGAAAATGGGGGAAAAAAACTGTATCTACTAAAAAAACAACAACACAAAACTAGACTCCAAGGAAATCCAAAGCAGTTATGGGGGTAGACAAGAACACAGGCTGCTGGTAGTAACACAAATGTCTGATACCAACTCAAAAAAGTCTGGGTATAGTATTTGTGCTGGGGATCTTGATTACTGGAATGCAAGAAGAGTGAGCTAATGAGCAGATGAGACAGCTTGGGAGTGCAGAGAGCCGAGACACATAGAGGAAAGGTACTGGGTAACACAGGGAACACACCCTCACAACCTGGGTCCAGCGTGTTTGCGATTAAGGGTTCCCTGGGGTTGTGCATCGGTGTGTTTCTTTTGGTTTCCCTCCATGGGGCTTGCCTGCTGTTGTAGGCCAGTGAGCGTTCCTGGCAGAAATTTGCTCAATGTGGTGTGGCCTGTGTTGGGGGGAGTGGTTGCAGACATGGGTTTGACTTCTCTTTTGGGGGGACTGTGGTTGATTAGGTCCAGGTAGTGGCAGACTTCTTTATTCAGCCGTGCTCAGTTGGGGGGTGTTACATTTTGTGAATCCTGATACTTAAGGGGCACGGGAGGCCAGTTTGAGCAGTTCACTTTGGTTTGGCCCATGGCCTCTCATGGTCTGTACAGTGTCCTGGGCCCCCAGCAAGCCTGAGTTGTAGTATATCTCGATGTCAGTAGACACTGGGAGGCTGTTCCCGCAGAATACTCATGGTGTTAGTGAATATGCATAATGGACACAGGAACAAACACACAACTATATGCGCAGACAAGAAAAGCTTGCTGTAGCTAAGAAACTCAGAATTACAATAGCTACGTTTTTATGCCTCAGAGTATAACAATTGCGTATGTATTTATGTATAAATACCCTCTCACCACCACATATGCAAACCTGTCTTTCTGCTCTTTCTCTGCCCCTGTGGTCTATGTCTGTTTATACTTGTTGTAGCTTGTCTGTTGTGCCTTTCACTGAGTTAGGACTATTAAGCTATAATGTCATTCTTCCTTTTTGTAGAATAACTCTGCTCTGATGCAGTAGGGCAACCAGACCCACTAGATTGTTTTGTTAAACTGTCGAGAGCGAAAGCATGCTGGATTTTTACTTTGACATAGTAAACATGGGCAGTTTAAACACACACACACACACACACACACACACACAAAACAAGTAGACCATGAAACAGAGTAAGATCAGATGACACTATATATTTTTGTTCCCTTGAAGCCACAAAGTTGAAGTTTGAAATTAACTGGACCATCTTATTTGTTTAATGTAGCAGCACTGAAAATGGGAATACATAGGTGTTATCCCAAACAATAACACTTATAAAATAACTTATTTAAATCAAGCTTTTTTGTCATTTTCTTTTAGTTTTTGCTTTTGCTTTTCTCTTTGTCCAGGTGGTCACGTCCCTCTCAAATAAATGGTGTTTTGAAGTTCTATTCCATCTTCCTGTCACATGATGGTTCAGAGCCCATGCTGACCTATAACAGCTCAGAACTGGCTGAGGAACGCACTCTTCGCAACCTAACTCCAGGAACATTTTACTCCATCACAGTGGCCGTGAGTCCTATGTTTATTTTCAAACATATTTGTAGTTTTACATTTGTGGGTCCATATACGTGTTTTTGTGCTTGACAGGCCTGCACAGGAGGTGGGTGCACCATAAGCCCTCCGAGCCATGTCCAGACAGAGGAGAGTACACCGGAGAATGTTCCTGCACCGCTGGTCATCCCTCTGTCCCCACATTCACTCAACATCAGCTGGACTCCTCCTGAGACTCCAAATGGTGAGAAGACATACAAACACCCAGTTAGACTTACAGTGGACAGCTACAGATGAAACATTCAGATGTTTTGGCAGAGGAATGAAAATGATCATGGAAGACAGATTGAGCTCAATACAGTTCTCACAAAAGTTTTCCGTCATTCACAAGACATTGCCGATGCTTAAACACATAAAAGTGATTTAAAACTTGAGACAAAGCAAGGAGCAAAGGAGTCTAAACGCAAGGCAAAAAGGAGAACAGGGACCTTCTGTGTGAGGAATTACCTTGAATAAAGAAATAATGGGTAGAGGGGGAAAAAAAGGGAAATTGGGAGGGGCTTCGCCCTCTTTTTGGGAAAACTGAAGAGGGGGCAAAGACAGAGATAGTTTAAGAAAACGAAGCAGTTTGAAATTAGACTTAAAAGGGACCAGGAGCGAGAGGACAGCGCTTCACCAAGATCCTTTAAGTGGATGGAAAGTGCTCTCTTTTGACTGAACAGAGAACTGCAGGCTGGAAGCCCTAAACCTCACACTGTCTGGCATCCTCTTTTTACATTTTACCATTCTCCTTGGATTCAGTAAATTTATTTGAAAATAATTCAATCAGCAACAACAAAAATGTTTATTTGATTTTATTTAGGCTTAAAGCATAGTTTTTATTTATCATGTTTCTTGTTTAGTTGGAACTTGATTGGATTTTCTCGATTCCAAGTTGTCAAAAGCAAAGAAAGCAGATTTGTAGACTTTAAGTAATGTCTAAATCAACACTGTTTCTGTGTGAAAGAGCAGTAAGTGATAATGAAGTAATATTGGTTTTGTAGAGTAGAAAGAAAAAGTGGAGTAAATGTTATGCTCCTTTTGGAATAAGGCTCTTTTTGTGTCTGAATAAAAATCCATTTGAAGCATTCGTAGTCATTAAAAGTTAGGGTCAAATGATATTCTTTGTGATAACAATATCATAAAATCAAAGGTTTTATTAACAATATTGTCACTCAGTAAATCTGATTAATGGTTAAAAACCATCTAAGCATTTAACCATCTTTTCCATTCAATTTAACAGACTCTAAACATAAAGTTTGTGAAGGTGCTACAAATTATGAAATGCTAATGTCATGCTTGTTGTGCAATTTAGTAATGTGTGTGCATGAGTTCTGTGTTTTTTTAGCCTAATCCCACATTAGGGTATTTTGCACCATAAACCCAGTGATGTGTGTGCATATTAACCTGGATAAATTGCTTAAAGCTTTTCTCATGTGATGAGAAAAATTTATAACAAGCAAGATGATTACCGTATTATCCTGTACTTAAAAAGCTTTATGTTTTCCTTATAAAAAAGGCAGAAATGCTCAGTTCCATTTTCAAATGACTTTTTTATTAAATAAATGGCATGATGATGGGTTACAGAGTGATATCCTGTGTTATTTTCTCGCTGTCTCTCTCTTCCCCCCCCACCCTTCTCCGCAATTCTGCAGGGATTTGTGGGGGATAATCCTCTCGGGGATTAGGTCGGGGCAACACGCAGACAAAGAGGGGAAATAAGCCTGTTATGCATTCGCTGCTTCATTTCCCAACCTGTCTTTATTACAGCCTACACTGATATGGGCTTATTCACGCACACAAGCGAACACAGTGCTCCGCACACATTCACACATGCCCTCTCACATGCATGTGATTGGACACATTAAGTGCTTCCCAGATAACTTGCATCCGTAGGGTTTTTGTGTCTTCATTTTCGTGATAGGTGTGTATATCTGTATTGAGCAATAATAAAATCCACACATGATTAAAGTAGAATAGACCCTTAGTTCTTAGCACTGATCTTTTGAGCCTCCTGTATGCATTTTTATTAAGAAAATCACATTTGGCACCGTACTGTTTCATTTTTTTATTAGGGGGATGTAATGTCACGTAATTATTGTGTGTTTGAGGTATGGGTTGTTATTAAATGTGTGGATCTTTGGCAACCTGCGTGGTGTATTGATGTGTGTCTGTGAATGTGTTCATGTCTTCACACCTATTTGCTCATTTGTGTGTGTGCCTGTTCATTTTTGTACCACTGTCCTTCTTTGGGCCTTCATCCCGTGTAATGCCTATGGTTACAATTGTCATTTCAGTACTGTTTTCATCTGTAGGACACACTGACTGGCTGGCCTGGAGCCCCTAAATCAGTTTTAATTTGCATATACAGTGAACCAGGATGCATTGCAACATTGCAAAGCAATGAGCTTATTTCTTACAGTCTGGACACTGTCATAGAGTATGAGTGACCAATAGAACTAGAAAAATGCATCTGGATGTATTTTGTCCACAGTCCCAACAAAAGAAATGTAAAGCCTTTAAATTAAAACTAATGATGGTAAATAAGATAAAGTTTTAGATTCATGATAGAGACGGGAGTGTGAGGAGAAGAAGATGCAGGCAATTGATTAAGATGAGTTTGTAAAACAAAAAGTGGTACACAGAGATAGACATGTAAGAATAAACATATTTGGATGCATTAAACACTAAAAGATGTTAGAATTTGGTCAGCCTGCTTATAATGAGGGGAGTGTTGCAAGTGTTTGGGGTATCGAGGAGGCTTTAAAGGACTATCTGGTTCTTGTGTGCCCGAAGCTGCATTCTCAGCACAAAGTCAAGATTGTTCCTGGTGCCACTTTAACTCTGCCATGTTTGTCACTAGTCCTGTTTTTAGTGTCCACGAAGAAGATCTCATGGATTTGGGAGAAGAAGATTTAGTCATTGGAAGAAGACCTATTATTTAGGAGATTTCAGGGTCTCTTCTTTGCTTCTTGCAGATGATGTGGTTGTATTGCTGTCTTTGGGTCATGACTTTCAGCATGAGCTGGAGCTGTTCGCAGCCAAGTACTAAAGCAGCCTGGATGAGACTTAGCTACAATGAATAACACCTTGGTTTGTAACCAGAAAAAGTAAACTATTCTCTTTTGATGTCTGGTTGATAAGGGGTGGTATTTTGGAAGACAGTTCGAGGCTTAATTTAGGGTAATCTAGTATAATGCTGCGGAGTGTTATTGTGAAGTCCGAGCTGAGCCAAAAAGTAACTTGATTTGTTAGACGGTCTACGTTTTAACCTTCACCCACGGTCATAAGATATGGATCTTGACCAAAAGATCAAAATCCCGAGCAGAAGAGGCGGTCATTTGCTTCTTCCATAAGGCTTGTAGCAGAGCCACTGCTCCTTCACATTTAAAGGAGTCAGTTAAGATATTTCAGCCATTTACAAAGGATTCCACCTGGTCATCTCCCTTATGAAGTTTTCCATGCACGTATGGATGGGTGGAACTCATAATAAACTTCTGTTGAAATCTTAAAAACTAAACCTCATCTAAACTTGATCACCCTACTTACAAGGTCCATTTTGATGGCATTAAATGTTTGCTGATTTCTTTCCTCTTGCATTTCATAATTAGATATTGTCTTTTTACAGGTGTAATAACAAGCTACGGTCTCTGGATGGATGGAGTGCTTGTTTTCAACTCCAGTTCCTCTCAGAGTTTCTTCATAGTGGAAGGACTTTCTCCATGGAGCCGACATGTAGTTAGACTGCAAGCATGCACCGCACAGGGCTGTGGCAAAGGACCAATGGTCAGTGAATCACTTACTAATAAACTTGTTAAGGGCCTAAAATTACAAAAACAAATTCTGTAAGTAATTACAATAAGTTTATAAAGTGTCTTTTTAACTTATTTTAAATGTCTATGGTGTTTTTCTTTGCTAGACTCAGTGTTCATAAACGTCCACTTCTACAAGATTCATACAACCGGTGTTTAAAGTAGTGAAGGCTTCATAAAGCCGTTTATTTGCTTAATAATTTTCCTGCACATAGTGAAGTTAAACTGCTAACACAGCAGAGCAGATTTTCAGAGAGCCAAATATTGCTGTAAGAGAAATAAAAACATGGATACACCATGGAGGAATCCACTTAGACATGTACAAAGTGAATGTGTGTGCGACTGCGTCACTATGCCTCATAAAGGTGATCGATTCTCTCAGCTCAATAACGAGGGTTGCGTGGCGACAGTGACATTTGGTGGGAAATGCCACTCCATTCTCAGCAACGTCTCAGACGACAGGCCAAGTTTTAGGGCATATTTCCAATACGCACGCCACGATTTGTCAAACACCAGAAGAAATGGCTGACACTGCAGAACAGAAGGAGAGGAGGATGGGAATGGATAATTCAGAAAAGAGGAATCTACAAGACTGTGACAAGAAAAAGAGAATGAAGGTGTTGAGATGTAAATGAGAAAGATTGAGCAAGTAGTCAGAATGGTGAGAGAGGAGGAGGGATTGCAAAATATATATAAAAAAAACACAGACTGAGTTAATCCAGGCCAGTTTTTCTGGACATTTTGATTTTAGAGGATTCCTGTCAGATCATTTCAAGTGAACCAATTCCTAAAGCATTTTATTTTGGTTGTGACCTGTATCGGTATGGTTTGCATGTTCATATAATTTATACCTCTGGTCTTTGTATAACTGTGCTTTTGGGTTTTTTTCTTTTAAATTTAGGTGGAGTCACATACATTAGAGATGGCCCCAGAAGGCCCTATACTGCTAGAGTTGACCAATCAGAGTTCTAGACATCTCCGAGCCCGCTGGACCGCCCCTCCTAGAGCAAATGGGAACCTCCACTACACACTGTACTACAAAAGCAAAGGTGACACATGGAATCATTCTGTCTCCCTCTTCTCTCACAGAGAAGCACAGTGATGCCTCAGTCTGAGATCCATTTTGCATATTTTATATTCTCACAGACATATTAGCTGAAGAGTTAACTATTGGTCGTATTTTTAGCTTTTTAATGTTACAAATTCTCCATAAAACACTTTGTAATGTTTCACAAAATATTTAAACGGGCTTTATTTAATTTATAAACCTGACATACTTCCTAAATATCCAATGATTGTTACAGTCTCATTATGTCTTTGTTTCTACCATGACATACTACATGTGTTGCCAAAATCAACCTATTGCTTTTTTCCTGTGGGTCATGAACTTTATTTCAGAACAAAGCGACGCCTTTCACATGTTTTCTGTGGCCCCCGCATAGCTTGCATCAAACTGCAAACTTCCAACAGCTTTCTTTCAACAATTGGATTTCTTCTTCCCACTCTTTGATAAAGCCTAGATTTGTTATGTTTTGTCCTGTTAACAGAATCTCTCCCGAGCTGTGGATCTCTGTAGCTCCTCCAGCTTTGCCTCAGGCCTCTTGGCTGCTTCTCGCATTAATGCTAGCCTTTTCTGGCCTTTCAGTTTAGGTGGTTGGTCATCTCTTGGTAGGCTTGCAATTGTGCTTTATTCAAATGATCTATTTTGCAGTGCTCATCAAGATGTACAAAGCTCGTGATGTTTTATAATCTAACCCTACTTTACTTGTCTATAAATTTATCCCTGACTTATCTGGTGTATCCCAAACCTCTGAAACCTTCACAGAATAGCTTTATTACACTGAGACTAAAGAAGGAGTCTATTAAATATCTGACTCATGAATTGAAGTATATTTTATTTAGGGATATTAGCAAAGCAGACTGAACACAAATGCATTGCACACAATATTTTCTTTAATTTGATTTCTTCTATTGCGTATCCCCCCCCCACACACACACACACACACATACACACACACACACACACACACACACACACACACACACACACATGTATGTGTTATTTTGTGTTGGTCTATAACTTAAAAATATTGTTATGCAGATTGAGGTTTGTAGTAATAACCTAACAAAATGTGAAAAAGTTCAAGGTGTTTGAATACTTTGTCAAGCCACTGTATATGACCTTTGCAAAAGCAACAACTGACAGATGCTCTTTCTCTGTAGAGATATGGAGCTACAGTGTTTGCTGATTTCCTGTGCGAACACTGTTATTTCCAGTTTCAAAAGCACTGAGTGTTTTTCTCATAGGTTTTCAAAGATGAGCAGAGCAGAACAATATGCATTGAGATGCACTAAAACGTACACACACACACACTCTCGACCAACAAAGGAAACTAAAGTCAGGCAAGAAATAGGACGGTGTAAGAAGAGGTAATCAAACCAGACTAGTATCGGAAAGTATTTTGAAGTATCTTGATATACCTTGTGACTTTAGGTCAGAGATGATCTAGGAACATAGCGAAAAACCACATCTGGTAAAAGCAACAAAGTCAGGTCGCAATTGTTATATCACTATAAATATATGCATGATATAAGAAAAGACACTGTGATTGCATGTAAAGTATGAACTATTAGAAATAACAAAATTCAAGGTGATAAACCGATAAAATAACAAAGAACAAGAATTTTCTCCAGCTTGTAGATACATTTTACACCTCTGAAGCACGGAGACAGTATTTTCGGTCAGTGCCTCACAGAAGAAGCAATACTTGTAAATGGAGAAAAACATAAAGGTCTGTGAAAGGAAAAGAGCAATGTTTTGTTTTAGCTGCTGTTTATTTGAAGTAAACTTCATCCACTGGGTCACATAGAGTTAAACATTGACTATGTTTTTCCACTCTGGTATTTTGAAGAGATTTATAATGTTTTGTTTTTGTTTGTTTTTTACATTTCGTTAAGGATCTCACACATAATTTTTGTTTCGATTACTCTCGTTTTCTTCCTGTTTATTTGGCATTGTATTGCATGATATTTTATTACATGGCTATGCATTTTGAGATTTAAAAAAATATATGATGGAAATATCCAAAATGGACAATGTTGTGGTTTCTCTCTTCCTTTGATATAGATATCTTTTGTTTGTGTGTTTTTCACCTGTTAGATGGTCATGGTGTGCTGGACGGGGGATCAGCAGCGGGTGTTTGGTTGTCTGTGTCTGACCTACAGCCTTACACAAACTACAGTTTCTGGATCAGAGGATGTAACACACAGGGTTGTGTTGAAAGCCTGCCACTCATTGTTACTACACCCCCAGCAGGTACAGTACAACAACATCTTCCCTTCACCAGCAGTGTGCATTATATGAATTTTAATCTTTACTAGACAGTGTGAATGGAGCAGTCATCTTAATATTTGTGGTTTAATTGTTGTGTTCATTGTTTAATATTTATGTAGGCACTCTTTCATTAATAAATATACTCAGATTGTTTTAAATTTTCATTGTATTAGAAAATAAAGAATTGTCTTTACAGTAATTCAACATAATTATTTTCAGTATCTTTTTCTGAAGGATATACTTCAGTATTGTGCTTTAAAATAACCAAACATAACCTTGTTGCTGGACACTTGGAAACATGAAATGGCAATGCCAGTTTTATTCCTGCTGCACTTTAGAACAGTATCAAAAGTTTCACCACCTTACTATGCAACAAAATATAGCAAAACCAAGAGCGATAAAACAATATTGATCTAAGTGAGAAAATGGGGTGAAAAAAATAAAGCAAAGTCCACAGACCTTCTTAGGTCTATTTTTGTTCAATGACAACGTTTTTTGCAATACCCTCAACATTAATGGGGTATCCTGACTACCATCCTCTTCTTCTTAACTAATATATATGACAAGATATATAATATATAAAATGAAGATAATAATTACCATGTCTCTCCCAATCTCTGCCATATTGAAGCATTGCTAAGTTTAATACAAAAACAAACTTTCATGCTATTACACATCTTACTGGATAGCTCAAATTGCAGCTGCTTCTGTTCATGAAATGCTCTCTACCTTGGAAACATGAGGCCAATGTTAATCCTAATTTTTTTCTCTTTCCTTATTTGACAACTTCTTTGCCGAAGACCGTCTTTTTTGTGGTAATATTGGGTCCTGATTGTCTTCAGGTGAATACAGGGGTGGCATTTTATGGGTAGGGAGAGGCTAAGCCCTGAGTGGCAGCTGTTCACACGGACGAACTGTACATGCACGTCCGACCTACCCGGTTTTGTTAACAACAGACTGGAGAACATAGAGAGATGGTGTGTGACATCATGACGTATTCCATCTAAAAAGATACCTTTAGTTCTTCACAAAACAATTTTTCTTTGTTATTTCTGTCTAAAATAATGAATTTTCGCTTATTGCACCTTTAAATGCTTAAATAACACTTATTTTATAACACATTTTTTAAGGGCAATAGTTGTAGGAGCAGAGTTTTTTTATTATTATTATTTCCTAACATAAGGGTTCCTGCGTCTCTCTCTAAATAAATTAAATTCCAAAGGATTTTCTTGTAAGTTTTCAATTTGAAAACATTAAGTTATTTTAAGGCTCTTAATACTTTTGTGAACTGCAATGTGCTGGATCTGTGCTGGATTTTTATTCTGCAGAGTAAATATATGAATATATGGTGTCAGGGGAAAAATGTTTTAAGGTCTTTTGGACAAAAATAGAGCTAATACTCTTAGACAAGAAAAACATATTTGAAAACCAAAACATAGATTGACTAATTTGTTTATCAGAATGAATTAAAATTAGATCATCAAGAAAGAACAAAAGTCAAAATCTACAGCAAGATCTTTTCACAGAGGCTTGAGTATATAAAGTCAAACACATATGAAAACTAGATGGATTATCTATCAAATCTAATTTTTCTAAATAAGACAACTTCAGTCATGCTTTAGTCAGCAAAGGCCATATGGATGCTAGGACAACTGCTGGTTGTGCTTCGAAAATGTTCCCTTTTTTTTGTTGTTTTAAGCTTAAGATGCAGAATTCTCAACTAGGGGAAATTATTTATTAACTTGAAACCACATTTGATACATCAAATTTCTAAGTCTTTAAAAAATAAAACATTTGAAACAGTCTCGTTAGAAGCAGTTATGTATCTCTGATTAGTAGACTGAGATACAAGTTCATGATGAGATGCTAAAAAGTTTGAGACACTTGGTCTTAAAAATTAAGACACCTTATCCTTGAGATAGGGCTATTACAAGATTCATGCAGAGTGACACAGAAGGCATAAAAGAGTGTGCCGACTGATAAATGTTTATTTCAGCAGTCTGGAGAAGATGCTAATCAAACTGAGGCGCTCAAATCTTTAAATACAAAGTTAGAAACCCTGGTGAGCACATTGAATTCATTCTTTATTTCCCTCCCATGTCTTAGTCAGGAAACAACAAAAGACAGACTTAGGAAAGTTCTACTGTTCAAGTTCAAAACAAAGGCATAAGAAAGTATAAATTTTAAATACAAGACGTTTCCTCTCTTTCCATCTCTCTTTTTACCTCTGTGCCTCTGGCATCTCTTTAGACTTCTTTAAGGCAAACTGTCTTGATGCGTCCTTGTTTCATGAAAGAACAGAGAGAAGATAGCCGAGCAAGAGACAGAAGAGCAGAGTAGGAGGAGAGCAGAGAGAAAGAAGTGAACATAAAAGTGCATAGTTTAAAACGATTAGTGACACCTCTGATATTGTACCTGCTAACACAGCATGAGAGAGACACAGGCTCAACAGTATGTGTGTGTGTGTGTGTGTGTCTGGGATTTGTGTGTTATACGTGCAGATTGTGTGCGTATGAGGGAAGGCAAGAAACACATCTTGTCATGAATTAAAGGTGAACAGTGAGGGAATGAACATTCATCTGCATGTGGATCCCTCTGGAAAGGACAAGGAGAACTGAAAGGAATACATTGGAAATATCAAATACTTCTTCAGCTGTAAAAACATGTTAAAAAGAACAACCTGGACAACGATATAGTACGTTTAAAGGCACTAAGCTTGCAAAACAGCAGTTATTCTTTACAAGTCAACTGTCAGCAAAAGCAGAAATTATGTCTGAAGTCCAATTTCTTGTAAAAATAAAATAATTAAAAAGTTTACTATTTCTAAATACAAAGTTAGGATTTCTTTTCAATTAATTGTTTTCTGTTTTTTTTTCCTCTGAGGCACTTGATGTACAAATAGGCTTTTGTAATCGGTGGCCCCTAGTCTTGTCTTGGTTTTTCTGTAGTTTTGTCGCTATATTATTGCATTTAAATTATAGTTCATATTGGTCAACTACCACTATTGCTGGATTTTTAGGTATTGTTTTTGTGTGTACATCTGTGATCTATCTTTGTATTCGAACTTTAGCAATAAGATGTCTTCAGCAATTACCACTGTTGTAGCAGGAGAGTCATGTTTGATTGAAGGGTCACTCTACGTATCAGAGGACCTGCTCTCATTTCACATGGTCAATAGTCTGGTCAGGTGCTGCTTGCCCTTATCACTGATGTTTTCTTCATTGTGTTGTGTTGTGAAAATCAGCTTTCACCAAAAAAAAATGTGTTTCTTCATAGCCCCAGATGGATTGTCGCCTCTGACTTTAGTTAATGCAACCAGCACCAGTCTAAATGTATCGTGGTCTGCACCAGTCAGCCCCAACGCACCGGGCCCACTCCTGTACAGCTTGCAGATGAGAACGTCTCCACAGAGCTCTATCATAAGGTAACAGAAAACATAATATTCAGTGAAACCGATGAATAAGTAAACACATTTAGAGATATACTTAACCCTATAATGGAAATGATTAATAAAAAATATATATTATCCACTAGATGGCAAAGTGCTTTCAATATGATCCCTGATATGTGTTAAATATGCATCCACAGACATTAGAGGCTGTGTGGCTTATTTCGATGCTTGATTTGAACTTCAGCAAGTAATCCTCACCATATCTAGGTGCCTAATGCATTAAATTACTGTAATCGGATTGGTTAAATAGTTAATAGAGTTACCAAGCAATGGAGGAGGTGTACCTTACAAAGTTGCTGGTGAATGTACGTATATAACAATATCAAAAGAGTATTTTCTGTTGTACTAGATACCCTACTCTAAGTAATAGGTATGGCACGCAACTCTTTCAAATGTATGTCACATAATTATCTTTATAAAATGTAAATATATACATATGCATGCACATAAAAAGAGGTAGATTATACACCTAAGCAGAACATGTCATATCAATAAGAACAACAAGGAGAGCCAAAAGACAAAAAAGAAAGACACTGGAGGAGGAAGAGTGAGGTCGAGAAATTGGGACAGAATAAAGAGAGAGAAGGTGTGAATCTGATATGTATTCATTACATGCTTCCTGACAACAAATTGCAATTTAATCCAAGAAGAGGAGGCTCTCATTCTGTGGTAATAAATAAATGACTAGCTACATGTATTATATATCAGACAGTCATGCCCTCCTCCTCCTCCTCTGCTATGGAAATCTCATTGTTACCTGATTTATTCATTCATTCATTCCTTCCATCCATCTGATGGTAAATGGTCAACGGTGTCTCATTTATGACAGTTTTCTTTTACTTTGTCCTACATACTTTTGTGTGACTGTACTCTATGGGATCAAGCATGCAATCTCTTATATTGCCAGATTTCTTAACCTGCTCTGTGTGAAGTGGTCATTTTATGCATAACATAAAAATTTGTACAAGATCAATTTAGAAAGTAACTGAATGATGCTGTAGAAATAAGACCCCTAGCCCTAACCTGGTGTTCAGTCTCAATTAGAAGACACTAAAGTGTATCATGAATCATATTATGCTGTTTAGTAATTTTGTACTCAATGAGAAATGTTCTTGAGTATTGATAATCAGCGGGGATGATTTTAAATGATATTGTGCTTCATTAGATCATCAGTGCAGACCGGTCAGAGCAGTCTTGACTTTTTGGAAGACTTACTGTACAAGCATTACATTTTGTTAGCTATCTGGTACAAATGTTAGAGAAAATTAAGAAATAATATCATCAAAGTGTTTTTTAATCCTCTTAATCCTTTTATGTTAACAAGATTATACTGCATGTGGGTAAATGTCTTGTTTGTGGGCATCGTTTCTTAGGCTTTTGGAAAATGCAACAGACAACCACTCCTATTATGTTGAGGGTTTGTCACCATTCACAAGCTACCTGTTCAGAGTGGTGGCTTCACATACTCATGGGCAGACAGTGGGGCCTTGGGCAACCCTTCGCACAGCAGAGGATCGTAAGTACTGATACACATTCGTAAATGTAAAATTTTGTGCAATTGTTTCCCAAAGATGAATGTAGTTACAGATTCATCTGAAGTGTGAAAAAGGCTATGCAAAAACAGGTGTTGTAAAAAGAATGAATGTTTAGTTCTTGGGGTCAAACTCACCACATTGGCGTTGCTTTCTGGGTTGTCTTTTAGCAGTAGTCGCTAGAAACAGTTTAGGTTAGTTTGTTTAATGTCTTAGAAATAACATAAATCCCGACACATTGAGAAGTAGACTCAGCAACTGGTTGATAGCTCATCTAGTTAGTTTGTCCACAGTGTTGCTAAGTCCCCGTCCACACAGAGACAAGATTAGCTGTATCTGCAAAAGGTATTTTGTCATTTAGGCTGTGCGTCCACATGGATCTGGCATTTTGGGACACTGTAAATTATCATTTTTGAAACCGGGTTCTAGAGTGGATATATTTCAAAATGCCAGTTTCATTTTTCCGTGTGTAAATGCAAGCCGCATATTTTCTTAAATGATGACGTCGTAGCTTCACCTCTCTCTGTAACCCACATGCGCTTCACTCTCACAAATAAAAACTGGTGCTGAGTTCATGCTGAGGCAGATATGGGCTTTGTTATGGTTGTTAGTAGCATCCTCTGACTTTTTATTTCTAATTAACCCATTCTACATGGTGTTCCCCTGTCAACTTACAAAAAAAATCAAGTTGAATGGTAAATGTTTGTGTCAGAAAATTTATTGACATGAAGTGATCGGACAAACAAGAGACAATTGTAAGACTCTTTACCAGGGTGTGAGCAGCTGAGTGAGAAAACCAGAAAACAGGGACAAAGGGAAACTTAGTGAATGAATGATAGAACAGGATCTAAGCAGAGGCCATAAACAAGAAAAAAGGACTAAATACTATGACAAAGGACAAAGACAAAATAAGAAGAGTAAGAAAACAGAAAGTAAAGACAGAACATAAAGTCCAACATTTGAAAAAGCAGAGCATGCCGTCACTTTACTAACAATAAAACAGCCCAAAGTTGTGTATAACTTCTTTAAGTTATTCTAAGTGGTTACGGTTGCAAAAAGAAAATGTAAAAGGAAATGAGGTGATGGAAACATGGCCAAAGGCTGGATTGGGTGGAACACACCGACAGGGTTAGACTTGCTTACTGTAAGGTGTGTCTCTGTGTGTGAGTGACCTAGCCAGTGTCATTGTGGGCTAATTGCTGTAATAGAATCATATTAGCCACTGGAAGAGCCTCCTCAGTGCAAAGTTATAAATTAATTAACACCAAGCTATTATCACATACATTATCATTAAGCAGCTGAGTTTTGCATACATTGATACATGCGTACCTACACATGCATTGTATCAATTTCCACATGTAGCTACACATTTACATGTGCACACATGCATTTTCTTACATTGCATTGCATGTACGCACACACACACACTTGCAGACATTTAGGATGCATTAAATTACAGCTCTGTGCTTTTCTCATTGTTATGCAAATTTAATTTCCTTCCAGCAAACACACCAACTTACACGCACATGCACACACCAACAAACACATCTACATTCACACTAACTCTCAAGCATATAGAGTTTCTATGAGACATTTAAACACGCCATTACTTGCTCCAGGGTCATAATACCAGTCACACTGCTTGTCAGACTTTTCAGGAGTATATGGTGGCTCTTTGCAATGCCAAGTCTCCAATGTACAACAATGCAGTGCTTGGAGCAGCACTGACATAAGGTTTTTTCCACCTCTTGTGGAGTTTGAGGAAGAAGCCCTTTCTCAATACCAAGACCAATTGGTCTTGATTGGAAAACATATTTTATTTATCTTCAGTTTTTGCTTCTTTTACCATTCAGTGAAACAGCTCAAAATAATTGTTTATGTCACATGGTTTCACTATCTATGTATTACAATATTGGTGTCAGTGTAAGTTTTAATGACAAATATTTGCTAGAAAGACAACAAAAATTTGTTTGTATGAAAATAAAATTAGATAAAAATGCAACAGTTTGCACAAAAACTATATGTTATGTTCTTGCACTTGTAATTTTTCACCCCATATACAAAAAGTTTTAAATCTCATGGTCTGGCTTTCTCAGATGAGGCTATGCTTAAAGGGGTAAATGAGTACAGGCTTTTTGGTCAGCTTGCAAGGGGCTCAGGCTCAACTTTGCTCCTCCAGCAACGACAGACCAAAATAAACAAGAGACTCATTCTTAAAGAACAGACATTATTTATGAAGTCTTAATATTTAGATTCTCACATCAAAACATCAGAGAATGACATTTAGTGACAAACATCTGGTAAAAATGAAATAAAATAACTTTCTGCACCTACCGTCTTCATACCTTGCTGCCCAAAGCCCCCACAAATGATCCATCAACACATTCTAGAGAGAATGGGTAACTCAATATACAATGGGTGGACCACATGCACTTGGTGCATTCTTGCCTTGATGTGTCCTTTGAATTCTAAAAATGCTTGCGCCACTGCTGATAATGTTTATGAAGTACTCAAGAACAGAACAAAACACATTTTGAGAAGCAGCCAGAGACCCAACTGTTCCATTTTTGTCAAAGACCTTGAGCGGTGTGGCAATATGCTGCTGATCCATAGAGACTCGTTGCAAAGGTTTCTTTTCAGGAATCTTTCCATACCATTTATTTTTGGAGGGGTTTGCTGTTCACATTTCTATTAAGGCAGCGAGCTGAAGTCTAACCCTTCACCACCTGACAAGGGCTGTGCCAGGGGAGAGGTATGAAAGTCTTGCCTTGTGATTCACACTGATGCTGCCTAGAGGCCCTGGTCTTGACAAACTGCACTCAACTCTCAGGCCACCCACGTCTTGCTCATCACTGCCTTTTCTGAAAAGACTCTTCTAGGGACTTTCTGGCAAGAGACACTGGGGAGGGTGTGTGCGACACCAGTGCCCATGATACCAATAGTGAAAATCTGCTCTCCACAGAGACTCCACAACTTCTTGTTGTCCCTTATTGGGCTTGCACCCACACAGGACTGGATTTTATCAATAAACGTTAGAGCAGATAACAAGGAACATATACACATCATTGAAGACAAATTACTGCACTTAGCAGCTTTATCCTGTCTCCCCTCAATCAAGACCACTGGACAACTGATTTAGGAACGCATAGTCCATTTGCCTGGTTCTCCAAAGGACTAAGAGTAACTCACTTGACCATTCCCTTCCCCATTATCTTTTTGGGTCCACATTGTTGATTTGGCAACAATATCAATGGAAATCTAGTCTCTGAGAGATGTTGGGAGTGTTTAAAGAGTAAAAGCATGCACGTCCCAGCTTTGTGTCAAATCCCTACACTGTCACTGAGTTTTATATTAGTGACTGTAAATCTTAAATGCAAAAGGAGGAGAATATTACAGCTTGAGTAAATATATCTGTAAAAATTCAATGTCAGAGATTTGAGTTTGAAATAAGTATTAAAACACAAGCAATGAGATATAGTTATGTGAGAAACTTATCAAAGGACAGATTGAATAATGGGAATGTACAAGATGACCAGCAGCGCCTGTGGAAGGTTGTGCTTTGGTGCAAGAATTGCAGGACTGCTAAAATGAATTAACAATTGTTTCTCCATGGTTCCCAAGAAAGCTTGACATTCACAATATTAATCTGAATGTTCTGGTATCTTGGAATGAATATGTTCAACATTTTTACCTTATTGGTGAAAAAACGTTTATTCGGTTGTGTCCAAATTTAGTCACATCAAATAGGGTCTACAGTACCAGACCACTATGACTGAGAAAAGCTTAACAAATGTTCTCTTTAAGAAGAATATTCTGTGTGGTATGATGCTTTTTTAGTGACTCACAAAAAATAACTGCGAAATTCATCAATGGATGAGTTGTTATCAAATCAGAATATCCATCCATCTGTACCTGCTTATCCCTTTAGGGTTTTTTCCGTTGGTCATTGAGAGAGACCCTGCGTAGGTTGCCAGTCCAATCAGGATAGCTATTTGATGTTGAAAAGCCCTTCATAATTTGCCACACTTGTTTTTGTTTTTTTAAACATGTGCAGTTATTTTTTATCTGAAAGGTAACTAATGAAGGACACCATTTAACAGATTTTTTCCCCATAAAATATCATGGCTTAGGATACACCCCCAGTTTTCAGATTTGCACACCATCTTCCATTTCTTTCTTTCACGCTGATAAAATAAAGGATGTGTGCCATCCAGCTGGGTGGCCTTGTGTACGGTTTATTATTAGGAATAAAATATTAGTAATCTTCCTTGTGTCATTATGTGTAAAACAGTAGTTGCAGATTTATTGCAAAAATCCTTTTGCTGATTAATCCAAGTCCATAAAGTGCTTGAAATTTAATTCAAGGTACTGTGCAAAATTCAAATTTTGCCAACTGTTTAGATTTTAAATCCTTCAGGTGGTTGGTCGCACTTATACCTACATGTCACTTCATCACGCCCTTGTGCCACTTTGGCTCTGTTACACACAGATACCCTTTTGGCATTGTTACTACCTCCCTACCACCTCAGAGATGTTTTAAATATTGGTCAATTTGAAATTGTGTAAACACTGAACCTTCAAACTTGGAATTCTAACATTTATATGATCTACATTTGCTAAATACATCTTTTTACATTTCTTAAGATGATTCTGTTTAACTAGATTAACTAGTAAAGGACATAGAGGGATTAGGGTTACATTTATGTTTTTCTTCTTTAATTTTTACAAAAGTAAAAAGATATGCAGGATAAAAATAAGGTAAAAAAGTTAAAAATACAGATGAAAAGGAGTAAAATGAGGAACAGAAAAAGAAAAAGGAAAAGAAATGAAGAGTGGACTAATGAAAGAACAGAGGGAGAGAGAGACCCCCGCTCCTTCCTTTCCTTTTTATCATTCCATTAAAGTTTTATATCCATCTTTTTAATGTAATTTGGTCCCTATGAATTCCTGTCGCTACTGAACAGACAGACGGCTCCTGTGAACATAAACTCTAGCCGTGTTGGACAGCTCCCTTTCCTCTGTCTACTCCCATGTTCACACCAGCTAAATGATCTAAGAGCTTGTATCTGTGTGTGTAAATGTGCGCCTGTGCACGCACTGGAAGAGAGGTGCGTATTTCAGAGTGCTATGCACAATATGAATAAAGAGTATGAATAAAGCTCCACTTGAACAAAATGATCTTTGCAAAGTGGTCTTAGAAAGTGAAAGTGTGGGAGTATGTGTGTAAGAACATTAAATAACATTAAAAACATGAAAGAATAATCCCTTGTCACCCAAACTAAACCGTAGCATGGTGAGATAGAGGAGCTGTACAGGTGAAATAAGCTACAGAGACAAGGTTAGAGGTAATGACAGAGCACAACGAATTTGTGTTAATTAATTAATTATTGGCTTCATTAATAAAACATTGTCTTTTTTCCTTGCATTTTAGACAGGCATCCCAGAGGAATTATGTATTTAAAAAGCATAATCCAAAACTTTACCTTTGTCAAAGACATATAATTGCAGTAATTAACTGGACTTGGCCATTTCTTTTCACAGTTTACAAATCACTAACTTTAAAAACGCACTACATTCTGTAAAGAAAATTGCCTCAGAAAGTAATACTGTTTTTTTATGATGATGACAGGAAAGTTTTTCTTTTCTGTTTAGCACACTTTATATATCACAAAAGAGCAGAGATCACTTAAGCAACATTAAATAACAGTTACTAGAACAGCATCTGATGATTTTCCTGTGTGCACTTTCTACCACACCAACAGCCACTCGTGATGTTGCCTGAGATCTTTATTCTTTAGTCAAGTGTATCATTTGATTTGATTTGTTGCATCCTTAAAAAGATAGTTCAACTTAAACAATGTCTTTTCTGGTTAGATTAACTTAATGCAAAACCAGTATATATATGAGCAGTATATTTAGCACACAATAATACCAATCTTTGATAGACCTGGACTTCACAACTTATTTAAAGAGGTCAAAGGAATTTTGCCTTAATCTGAGGCTGCAGGAAAACCATTATTGTTTGAGTACATTTTCTTTCCCTCTTAGATTTTCTACCTTCTTAATCTTTCTCTTCTATACCTTTCTGGAATGCCTTGGCCTTACTTCCCAATCTACGTATATCATGTTAAGAGCCTTAAGCCATAATAGACTCCACCTTAAGATTTCTTTCCTGTTGTCCATCAGTCGCATAGACCTTTCTCACCTTAATTCAATTCAATTCAATTCAATTTTAAAAATATTAACTTCTCTTTTTTGTTTTAGTCTGGTCTGTGTCATATAATTTTACATTTTTTATCAAATTTGAGGCTATTTTGTCTTAGCTTTAGTTCATAGATATTAGATTTTTTTCTGTTTCAACTACCGCTATATTTAAGACATTTGAATTTTTAAATGTAGTAGATAAATGCTATGTTAATTTGAATTTGCCCTTGTGGGATCACAACACTAGTAACCAATGTCAAAATAAGTAATTTGAGGTGTCAACATTGTTTTCTGTAGATATATTTCTACTAATCCTGTTAGCATGAAGCTTACACTAGATGTTGATAACAACTCATTCTCAAATATAGAAAGAATTCAACAGAAATTGTGCCACAGATTTGGTGTATTAATGTAACAACACACCAACTTGAATATGTCAAATACTTGTAACAAAGCAATTTTTGGAATTTATGCAACCAGTTTAAGCTTTAATGTGTTTTTCTTCAGCAGGGGAGTCTTGCCCGATTAATCAAAGGCCAGAGCGTGTAACGAAATACTTACTGCTTTCATGGTAAAACCGTAGCTGCTTCCAGGTCATCTTGATGATTTCCAATAATGCTTTAATAACCCTTCAAAGGTTTAGAAATATTTCTTTAGCCAATGTTTACAGGCTGTTTTGTAACAATAAGGTTGATTTTTTTTGTTTAAAAAAAAAATGATCGATAGGATCAAAAAAGGAGAAGGTGGAGGGAATTATATCTTTAATCAAATTATCCTCTAATGAGCACTTTTGGTAAAGAGTGTTTTTATCGCAATATCAAGCAGTGAGAAGTCTCATTTAAATTTGTGAGGACTGGCTGATACTTTGAATATTTAGATGGAATTTAATTGATAGGATATTTCCATTGAATCTGAAATTAAATCAAAAATGTTTGAAAAATAATTTAGGGGGAAAAATCCTAATGTTTAATGGCACTAATGGGTGGTTAAAATGTATTAAAACTCAGACATTGAATGACAACATAGATGCCTGTAACTTTTCTGAATATATGGTTTTCCAGACTTTTTAAATAGGTTTGCAATGACAAAGTGCAGTATCTTATCAGGTACCAATGGTCACTACGTATATAATCTAAAACAAAAAAAATCCTAATTTTAGTTCTAAAAGCCACCTCTTAGTTTCTGTCTTCTTATACGCTCTCTTTTGGTCAAAGGGTGACTTATATAGAACTAAATAGATCATACTAAATCGTTAGTGCCTCCAAAGGATATTAGTGTGTTTGATTGATTGACATTTTAAAACTATTACGGTAGTTGTAGTTACTTAAAGGCTCATGTGCATCTCATATACTCGGGATATGTTAGCTTATGACCTTGGTCATACCTTATCCTCTTTCTGACCGCCTCTTCAGAGAATCCTAAAGCTGAAATGACTTTAAATAATCTGCAGCAAAGTAAAGATATGAAATGCAATGTAAATTCCTCCTGTATTACTTGTCACGTTTTGACACCTCGTGGTAAGTATCTTGATAACAGTAAAGCTCAGCATTTGTTCTCATTATGACTCCTAGGAGCCTCGAATCACCTTCAAAAGCCCAGTCACCCCCTCACACACAAAACACATGCCCACAACCGCACACACATGCTTGTGACCCTGTGCACGGCTAAAAATAATACCCTTCTTCTTTTCCCTCACATGGACATGCATAGATATACGCACATAAACGTACACAGACTGTTAAATACACACGTGTACAATGCATGCACAAGGATGAATGAGAAGCTACACCCACAAATACACATCTACACACACACAAACACATTCTCCCTCACCTCCTCCCCCTTTCCAAGCCCTTGTCAGTTGATTGTGTTATTACTATGCTAACCAAATCCTTATAAATGTGATTTAAGGCTTGGCGGCCCAGCAATCCTGTTTTAGCCTTCTGCTACTGTGGTTTTTTTACTGGAGAGAGGAGGAGTAAAGGTGGGAGATGCAGATGGTGGGATGGACAGACAGGGGTAAGGAAAGGAGACAAGAAGAGCCTGGAGAGATTCAAAAAGGGTCTGAATGTGCAGGACACTTTGAAATTCTAGGATGAGTGATGTAAAAACAGATGAGGTGAGAAGAAGAGGAGGACATATGAGTCACAAAAACTACCCCCACCACAGACTATTCTCCCTGCTGCCCTCTGGAAAGAGGTTTCGCAGCATCCGCTGCAGGTCCACTAGGTTCTGCAAAAGCTTTTTCCCTGCTGCCATCAGACTGTTGAACTGCTGAACTGCTAAAGTATAAAAACGGACTGTGTACCACATTCGATTCGCTGATTTGCACATCTGCACATTTGCACATTGTATCGTATCCTGCAAAATTGCTGCTGCACCTTACCGGGAAACGTACTGCAAAACTGTGTACAATGCAACTGTCTACTTTTAAATCATTGCTGCACCTTACTGCGTATTTGTTTACATTTGTTTTACACTGTTTACATTTCAACTGCCTACTGCTCACTGCTGCACTTTATCCGGAAGTCAATTGAAACTTATCCTGTAAGTGACTGCGATTTATCACTGCACTTTATCCTGTACTGTAATTCACCGCAAGGTATCCTGTAGAGTTACTGCAATCTTTCTGAGCTGTGTGAAAGCGAAATTTCGTTCTGTATCCACTCTGTGTATACAAAATGACAATAAAGAAAGTCTAAGTCTAAGTCTAAGTCTAAGATTGAGCTAATGCAATCCAAAACTTGCTGCGTTCCGTCCAGAAACCAGTAAAGCGTTAGCATCCACCCTCTACTCCACCTCTCCCAGCTTACCCCCTTCAAAAAAAAGCATCAAGTGCATCTTAAATGAAAATTTCAATTGAAAAACTTAACAGCCCTTCAAATTGCAGAATTTTACACGCGTCAGTAAAGCCTAAATAACACTCAACACTTAGAGAGAAAGGAGAGGGTGAGGAGGCAGGAGAGAGGGAGGGAAGATTGGAAGAGTAGGGGCAGCAACAAGGGTTCTTTTGAGAGGTGGATGAGAACCGGATCAAGGTGACTTAAATCAATGTTGTTTTAAAATTGTTTAGCATTTTCTGTTGGACTCCTCAATTCTTTGCATGTTTGTGAGGAATCCTAATAGGGCCTTGGCACAAAAAAACTGCTAAATAAATGTGTTGTGTGATTAAACATTCAACGTACAGCTAGGAACTCAACCATCCACAACAATATGCAAGCGTGCAGGGAAGCACTCCTGCATGGACATGGAGAGACAGGGAGATGGGCTACTTGGTTATTCGTTGGGTTCAGTGGACCTTTGGTGGTAATTGAATCAGTGTGAGTGCTGAGTAGAGCTAGCATAAAAACCTGTTAACCTAAAAGGTCAGCTTCCTGCATTGTTTATGTAGTATGGAGACCAGAGAGAGGGAGAAAAAGAGACCCGATACAAAGTACAAATGGGAACCAGAGAAAGGAATAATATGGGTGAAGTGGTAAGAAGAGGACAAAGGATGATTGTATCAGAAAAAGAAAGAGAAACCATGAAAAAAGCATAACAATTATGTTTCTACTTTTGTTAAGGGGTATGATGTGGTTAAGTATTGCTAAATGTGAATCACTGTTACATGATGTAAACAAACACAGTTCAATCAAACAGATGATTTTATTTAAAGAATTTGACCAAATTCAAAAGTATTAACAAAATGAAAAATATTATTTTAGACTCCATAGTGAAATAAAAGTAAAAGATTAAAAGCTGACTAAATTATAACTAAAAAAATACCATGTATTTATTTGTTTTTTTTGTTTGTTTTTTTATCTTTTTTGAGACCATGCCAATCATGCAGTTAAAGCTTTTTAGCCATGTATAGTACATATAAACATGGTGGGGATTTCATAACGAACTCATAGCATGGCATTATATCCTATCTGTGCTTGCTAAATTTATGTGGATGTAGGCTAAGCAGTTGTCATCTTCATTATTGGTGGTTCTTGTGGTAGAGCCTTTCTGTGTCAACATTATGCAGTTGATATTGCACAATAAATGAGGTTGTTTTATTGTCGTTTTTGGCATTTAAAATAAAAGGAATATACTATTTTTATAAGGTTCAGTTCAAGAGAAGGTCTTATTTTTTGTGTCAAACTACTTAAAAGCGTCATACGCAAACTACCTGAATGCTACATAGAGACTGAAAACAGGAACTTAATGTGTTTTAAATCTTTAAATTAAATTACAAGGCATTAGTTAGCACATCAGTCTTAGTATTCAGGCTCACGAATTAGTTGATAATGTGTGAAAAGTGCATACTGTTTACTGTTTAGATGGATGCATGCACATAGACATGCACATATGCCTAATCTCGCATGAATTTATGCTCTCATACAACTGCTAATCTTATTTCACTCTCCCTTTATGCCTATCCCTCTGAAACACACACACACATATCACCATCTGGGAAAGCTGTTAGCGGTTAGCGGTAGCACTTAGCAGCGCAGCATGCTCCCTCAGTCCGCTCAGTCACCTTGATCTGCTTGCCCTTCACACAGCACCATTACTGCTATACTGCATCTCTGTGGGTGTGGGCATGTGAGTTAATGTGTGAGTTAGGAAGAGTGTGCATCTCTGTGTATGTCCATTATAGGGCAGTACAGTGGGATGTAAATGCCAGGGGAGGAGGAGGGTGTGGGATTACCTTCAAACAGGCTTCCGTGAAGTGAAATTTCCCTCTCCTTGGTCTCATGTTCATTTTTACCCTTGCATAGCCATGTGATAGTCATGTGACTTTTTGCCCATGGCTTTCTGATGCACTTCTCTGCCTCTTTCTAAAAGGATTATTTTTCGTTTTAAGTTAGAAGACTTTAAGAAACACTTTGACACTGAAAACTGCACAAGAAGCATAGGCCGGTTACTGGTGTCGAGGCATATCAGAAAGCTTTTACTTTTTCTCCTAACTGTCCCTACGGTTTAAATACAGTGCCAGAGAAATGGAGTGACCTGAGTTTTCTCTAGTTGTATGAACCACAGAATGAAACAACACTCTCCCTCCGCCACATGTTTCTACACACTGCTGGTCAGCTGGCCCGCTGGCCCAAACATGGCTACTATAGATTTCTTCCTTGACTACAAGAATGACAAATTATGCTATTAGGAAATATTTATTCTCGCACAAAAATGCTGACAGTCATAATGGAAACTAAAGCTGCACCACAACGTTCATTGTTGTTTTAAAACTACAGCTGGCAAGTTGGGTGCTGCATGTCTGTTAAGCGTCAGGCTGGCTGACTGAGCAGATTGCCCGATTTATCAGCTAATCTCAGTTTGATATACTCAGTGTGTTACAATATCAACTGTGAGAGCAGAACCCCAAAAGTGTAATACTGTGCACAATAATCAAGGATTACTACTAGATTTAGCCAGTGTTTATTCTAGTATTTTGTTTAAGTCTACGTAATAAAGTTGAATTAACTATAAATAAATTTTATAGTTAACATTGTTAATGCTGTAATGATTAAATTGTTATATTATTAACAGCGGGTGTACTGCTTTTATTAGTTTAAATGAAGGCAGTTAGATCTTGTTACACGTTGTTTTAATATACCGTGATACCCTGAAACATTTGTTCATTCATCCCATTCATCCCTCCTCAGATCATTCTTACCAGATAGCTCCACTAAGCAGGATCAACTGCAAAGTCAAGGCATCCAACTGAAACTATATGTCAGTTTTATGACCTCAACCATATGGCCTTTTTTTACTGTCCATTTAGAACCAAATTAAAAACACTTTTCCCAAAAACTGAGTACTCCATCATATCTAACCAGACATTGATGTTCTTTATAAAAAACGCAATTGTTCCCTGTAATTGTTAAATATTGGTCAAATTTATTATTTGTATATTTCTGTTTTTTCTTTTTAAAGGGACTAAAATGTTAATCTTTTAAGTTAATTTTTTATGTTTGAGTATGTCTTGAGTGTTCTTTGTGGTCTAATCAGCCTAGATTTAACTTTGAGAAAACATGCTTACCGTCATTTCATCATAAGTGTCGACAAACTCTAAACGCAACATGTTCATTACTTTAGTGGAAGAATGTAAAAAAGTAAAATAGTCAAAATTGTTTTTTGGCCTTTTGGTGGGTTTTGTTATGCTACATTTATATGTTGTAATTCATTGAAAATAATCCTGCTCCTTGTTCTTTTTTCTCTTTCTTTCCTTTTCTTCTCTTCTCATTTATAATTATTTTTCTGCAGGTCCAGGACCAATAGACACACCAGCCATTATGGGACTTCATTCTCGGAGTGCATTAGTTACCTGGGATCCTCCAACACAAACAAATGGAATTATTGCAAATTATACCCTTTATCTTTACTCAGGCTCCATCACTTCTTCAGATTATAAACCTAATTCAGTCACCAGCACCAGCTCAACCTACAGCTCAGATGTATCATCTAAATCAAGTCTGACATCAAGCATTGATGGAATACTCCATAATTCAGATTTTAACTTGTTCACATTGTCAAATCCTAGTAGACCTAGGGGCCCAAGCCACAACTCTGTGTCGTCTGCAAATTATAACAACTCAAGCACAATCAAAGAAAATGCACACATCATCCATTTCTCCACCACAAGGCCTGTTATTGTTGAAAAGAATCAGACGGAGTCATTTAGTGAGAACACGGGAAGTCATGACCACACTATTATGTTATTCAAACCTGCTGAGCACAACACCAGCAGTTTAAATCCAGACTTCTCACTGTCATCGCCAAATTATATCACAAACAGCTTTAATCCTGGTCATTTTGTTACACAAGAGCCACTCACCAGCCCCATCTCCAGTTCTTTTGTCTCAGCATCAAGATCTCCTCCACTGTCCATCACTGTTCCTGGAAATACCACCTGTTACACTTTCCCCAATCTACTTCCCTACGAAACATTCAGCCTCCAGGTACACCAGTGAAGTTGTGAATATAGCGTTAGAATAGAAGACTGCACTGTACTGTATACATTTCAAAATATTAATTTGAATTTGATGATATAGATTTTTTTTTCTTATTTTTCCTGACTTTGCTTCCAGAAAGAAGTATTACAAAATTGCCATAGTGATAAAATATCAGTGTATAATTGTAGTTACATGTTAGACTACATTACAGATTGGTGTTGCATCTTTTTTTATTTTAGGTTTCCCAATAATGGTTGCAGTAAACTGTAACTATAGTTGAGAATAACTGTTGTCTGATTTCTGAATGCAAGTATCATATAAAACGTATTACACGGTGATGGTAAAAAGTTGTTTTCTTTCATCCAGGTGAGAGCATGCACAAGTGTTGGTTGCTCAGTGTCTGGGATGTCTCAGTATTTCCAGACCCTCCCAGCTCCACCTGAAGGGGTGCCAGCACCTCACCTTCACTCTGACACACCAACCTCTGTTCTCTTGTCCTGGGGTGCACCAGAACGAAGTAATGGACCACTAGAACGGTAAGAAATAGTAACACAGTCTTCAGTCCGGCCTTTATGTTTTATTTTTTATGGCATTCTGTGTGACTGTGTGGCTAAACCCCATGTTTGCTGTAGCTGGGAGATTGAGCGCAGAGTTGCTGGAACCAAACAAATCTCCACAGTAGGCCATCTTCTGCCAGTTCCTCCCCCTCTTTCGTTTGTCGACTCCTCATCAGCTCTCAGTCCTTGGACGGGCTACCAGTATCGGCTTGTGCTTCATAACGAGGCAGGAAAGGCGACAGGTTAGACTGGAATAAAAAGCCTGACTTAGTTACTGTTTCCAGTCCAAGTGAGATGTTTCACGTTTGTCCCTCCTTTTAATACATGCAGGGCCCTGGGTCAGTGTCACCACCAGACCTTCTCGGCCGGCTGGACTGAGTCCCCCAAGAGTGAAAGTTCTTGGATCACAGTCGCTTCAAGTGAGATTTTTCTTGTTATCTTTCTTTCTTAATTTCCTACATGCTGATATACTCGTGTACATGGGTATTTATTAACATATTTATTAGATCAGTTTTATCTTATAAGAAATTTAGCAGTTTTAAAGTATTCCAATCACAAACTAATCCTATAGTGACTTTTAGAGTGTTTATATTTATTAAAAAAACTAAAGAAATAATAAAAGTAGAGCTTGATTGAGAATCTCCTTCAGTCACACTGGGTTTGACAGAGTAAAAAAGACAAAGCAATGTCACACAGATTCTTCTGTCTTTCCCTTTTCGGATTTAATGAGAGAGAGGAGCATTCAACTCAAGGTCCCCTTCAGAAATGGGAGGGGCTGTGACCCTGTCTGTTGCAGCTTCCTTCCTGTCGGCCATTTTGGAGGAGTGACTGGAGTGGATTTCCACCAGTGGCTAATCTCTCATCAAGGCCTATCTTTGAAAGCTACTGAAACAATATTGCATGCATCCACACACAAAGAGAGGCACACACACATGCACTCACAGCCCTACACTAATGCTAACTGCAGAAAAATGCTAATGCCTGTCATCATTTCAGAGCCGCCCCTGTCATTGCTGCAGCAGCAGAGCTTTAAGGGTCACGGGTCAAAGAAGAAACGCATTCCTTCCTGGTCGTTGCTAATTGGGCAAACAGGAAGCTGCTTCCAGGTTATCAGCTGACCTTGACAACACAATGGAGGATTTTGAACATCTTCCTCACATCTAATCCATACATGGCTTCTTCTTCTCTGCTAAAAAACATTTCTATCCTAAAAAGGGAGAGCCTATTTAAAGACTTCTACAGTGGTTTAGAGGAACTAATAGTGTAATCAGAGCTGTTTAAATAATACATGGTAAAATACTTACAAATGGACAGATTTTTAGTTTTCGTTTTAAACAAAATCTTAATTTTTATTTGAAGCATTTGTTGTCAAGTCTGAATAGTAAAGATGTTATAGATGTTATCAACTATAATGAGGAATGTACACTGCAGTGGGTAAATGAGAGTGAGTGCCACACTTCTGAATGAACAAAACCAGTAGGGCTTTTATTTTGATATTTTCAGTCAGAATTGTCCTTATAATTGGGTAGTTGTAACAGCAGGATAATGGTAGAAGTAGTTTAAGTTGGATTTTGTTGCATTAAGAAGACCAAAGAGCACACCCAACACATCTGGGATAGAGTTGAGGTGAATGTTTAGCAGGGTAGGTTACAAAACAATATTTGTAGCTTTAGATATCTTACAAAGCCATGTTCAGTTCATCACTTGAAAATGGAGAGAAGATGGCACAAAGGTTGGAGAAATGCACAGCTCAGGTTGGAGAATCTGTTGACAGGAGAACTATTAGCCACGTGCTCCACAAATCGATCCTTTAAACGTGAGACATCAGTCAATCCAATTCAAGGTAATACACAGACTTCATTATTCTAAAACTAAATTACAGAAAATTTACCCCATAATTTCTCCTTTATGTGATTGATGTAAGTCTGCTCAAGGCTTTCTTGTCCAACTTTTCTGGACATGTCTAAAGTTGCATATTTCTGGTGTGACATATTTAACTAGTTTTCAAAAATGTACGGCTTTGAATTTAAGGCAGATCCCAATATTGCTCTGTTTGGACACTCTCGGTCTCTTGCTAAATGTACTTTCAATAAAAAGCACTTTTAAATATGGAGTGATAATTGCCAAGAGACTGATTTTAAGGTTGTGGAAAGCAGAAGTTGTGTCTACATTTAAGGAATGGCTCTCAGAGTTGACAGGGGTGTACACATGGAGAGACTCAGATATGATATAATGGACAAGTCCCAAGTCTTTTCAAAGGATCTGGCAACCATTTCTTGCTCAACAGGACCGGAGTCCCTCCTGATTCTGGATACATGACTTTATAACTTGCTACTCTTCTCGCTCTTAGAAAATCATACTGAAATGTTGGTAAAAGAGAAGCACCAGGGCTTTGAATAAAGGCACACGCCCAGCTAATTTTCCTTCTTTTCTTTTCTCCTTTTCTTTCCTCTTAATTTCATTTCATTATTTTTCTTTTATGTAAATTAAATGTTCATGTCCTTGTTTGTTGTTTATTGAACTGAAAAATCTGAACAAACAAATAAGATTAAAAAAATCTATCCTTTAAGGAAGGGTGGGAAGATGTAAACCATTGTTTAAATAAAGCCACAAAAAGCCCCGTCTACGGTTTGCTCTCAGGGTGAACTTGCTCTGACCATAAGACCAGGACATGTTGGTGGTGGTTTTAAGTGAGCTGCGCCAGTGAAGTATTTTCAGTGGAATGGCGGATTTCAAATAATTTTGTAAAACCATTATCATACTCATAAGCTTCTACAACCTTTCTTTTTGAAGGCATCTGGGAGCTCTGTTGATCTCCAAGTCTCCAAGACTTCCGCTCACTTCAACAGCCAGGGCCACACCAAACTAAATATTTGAGGTGTCTAATTGAATAATAACCAGTATTACATGTTGTTATCACAATAAAACCAAAGATACACCAACACACACATTTTTCTACAACACTTTTTTCCTCAGTTTTCATTTTTTTCCTGTCCTATTTCTAATGTAAATACCCCCCCCCCCCCCCCCCCCCCCCCCCCCACAAACACACACACACACACACACACAGAGTTCTGGCCTTAGCCCCAGTGCTCTATGTCAGGGTCTCGGGTGTCTTCACCATCACCAGATTACATCAAGCTATTCAATCTGTAAATGACTTCCAACACAGAGCACACTCAACACGCACTTTGGGAAATGAGCTACCTAACTCAAAATGACCCTCCGCAGTTGAGGTGTTTGTGCACCTTTGAGTGTGTGATTGTCTTTTTGTAGTTAGAAGGTATTACTCATGTGTACGCATCTGTGTGTGTCCTGTATCACCTCTCAGTGTCGCTTGTTAAAATATCAAGGTTGCATGATAAATAATTAGTCTTGACGTTCATTCATAATGTTCTCATCAACATTGACCACTTAATCACCTGCACCTGTATTAACAAGCTGTTTACTAAGTCATTTCATGACAGTTTGTTTTCCTAAGTGAGTACATGTGTCTGAGTATGTGTCATTTCAAAACTTCGCTGCTGTTTTTTCTTGTGTAGATGCATTAGTGTGAAAAGGGTTTATTTGTGTGTGTATGTGTGTGTGTGTGTATGGGGGGGCTAAAACCTTCAAGTTCTTGTAAATACCATCTATTGTATTTTTGTGCTATCATTTATGATAGATTTAAATGCTGACATACTAAACAGATTCCAAACAGATAGCGCTTAGCTTTGGTTTTTGCATGGAGCAATTCCATTACGAGCTGCTTTCATTATTTTAGCATGGTGTCAGTGTGTGTGAGAGAGAGAGAAGGAGTGCCTGTTTGTGTGCCCTGTTTTAAATGTGATGAAAGAAACCTTCTACTTAAGTCAAAGTCAGGGTATGTTTTCCGATAAGACAGTGTTCAGGACACACACACAGTGACACTCCTCCCCTTTCCAGGTAGCTGGTGCCACTCTAATCTGACAATACAACATAATTTAACGTTCATGTGTTCATGGACATATACATAGTTATTTTTGTATAACCTGTATAGGATAACCCTCTAAAAGTATGCAGCAACAGCATTAATATATAAATATTAAGCCGTGTGTAAACACGTATTTAAAAAATTTTCAACATTTTTATGTTACAACCGCAATCTTTATTAAATTGTGTTGGGATTTTATATAATAGTCCAACAAAAAGTAGTATAAATGTTTAGTGAGAAGGCAGTGGTTCTGAATTTTCAAAGTTTTTACAGTTAAAAATATGTAACTTTGTTTGAAGTCAGCATCATTTAATCTGATACCCATGATTAAAACCAATGCCTTTAGAGGTAACCTAATTGGTAAATACAGTCAGCCTGTGTTTAATTAATATTGGTATAAATACAGCTGTTGTGTAAAAGCCTTACAGGTTTGTTAGAGAACTTCAGTCAATAAACAGCATTATGAAGACCATTGAACGCGCCCAACGTGTCAGAGACGAGGTTGGGGAGTGGTTTAAAGCAGGCCTACATTCCAAAAATGGGAAGCATGTTCCACTACTGTAAACCTTTCAAGACAAGCCCTTTTCCTGACCCCTAAGGGGGGGGGGGGGGGGGGGGGTCGGGAAAAGGGCTTGTCTTGAAAGGTTTGCAGTGGCTAACATCTCTGCAGAACCCACACATCCTGAACACAAACTGTTTAGGCTTTTACCTTCAGGTTATGTTGTATTTTAACAAAATGCATTAATCCCTCTATCTCAAATGTTTGTCTCAGGTTACATGGTCGCCTCCTTTGATTCCCAATGGAGAGATTCATGGATATGAAATCCGTCTCCCGGATCCTCGAATCTTTCATGACACCATCAAATCCTCTGAGCTCAATGTCACCATAACGGACCTTGTTCCGTACACAAATTACACTATCACTGTGCTGGCATGTTCAAATGGTGGAGGATATGTTGGTGGATGCACGGAAAGCCCTCCAACTCCTGCTTCCACATTGCCTACGAGACCTGAAGGCCTTGCACCTCTTTCAATCGTGGCAGTGAGTGAATCGTTTCTGGCAATTTCCTGGCAACCACCAAGTCGCCCAAATGGACCCAACATCAGGTAAAACTCATAATAGGCATAAAAAATTAAAATACGTTTTTTTTTTATTCTGTTTGTTACTTATGTAGTCTTACAAAATGCTCTTCCCCATCTTTTTCAAGCAGGACTGTTACTATTTCAATGCTTATTGTGTTTGCTAGATTAACTTGCATGTGACTATTATCAACAGAGCAAAATAATCTTAAAATACTGAACAATTATCAGCATTAATGTAATGTATTGACCTTGTTCTCTGTACTAGCTGCTTGTACTCATTGTTTTCAAGTTTTAATGTAGCGCAGATTATAACATTTAATTGTTAGTACATTTCACCACAATGTGAAAGGTGCAAACATCTGTGATATGTCTTCAAAAAGAAGAGTTTGGCAGCTACATGTTGAGGTGAATAAATTATAATTTATTGGCGCACAAACAACAAACCTTACACGCAAGGCAGGCGATGACACAGACCAGGAACCAAAACAGAAGCAGACCAGACACAGGGGTAGCACAACAGAGGAGCCAACAAAGTAGAACCAGTGGTTTAATTTGGAAGGGAAGGACAGAGAAGAAAGCAGGAGAGCAGGTAAAAGCAATTAGGGAATCAAGCAACAGGTGATTGACATAAAAGTGATGAGCTAAGGGGAAAGAGAAAGCAAAGATAAGGTGGAAACAGAAATATGAATGTGATTATTGTGGAAAATATGAAACAATAGAACATGTTATATTAGAATGTCATAAATATCAAATAGAGAGAAGATATATGAGGAAAGAGTTTAAATGTATTAAGGAAAAGGTTAATTTATTAGATATTTTGAGGAAGCATTTGGGGAGTAAACATATACAAATAGTTATTCGATATTTAAAGAAAACTAAATTATTTCACAGAATTTGATTATAAAAGGTGTGAATTATATAGATGAGTAGAATACTAAGATATATATATAGAGATAGATAGATGTAGATATAGATATATATAGATATATAGATAGATAGACCATCACGAACAATAATGAACAGCACGATCCGCAGGAACCTAGAACTAATAGTCAATCACCTGGGGATCATGACATTAAGGTTGGCCACTTCTTGTGAAAATGTGTGCTTATATAAATCAAGTCGGCATTGCAGATCAGAGCAGTGACAGCAGCTCCACTGCTGACAGTGGGGCAGTGCACCCATCACCCCACGTTTCAGATCTACTCACCATTTACCCTCCTTTGAGGTTCAATGGTGAATTTAACATTTAATATTCTCAATTGTCCTCTTGACCAAAAAATTATTTCAGAGATAACCACAGTAAATATACAAAAAAAATCAATAATTTTATTTATTGAAAATTAAACTACCATTCATTTTCAACAAATAATTATATTCCTAACCCATTATCCATTCCATATCAGTATGGATATCCAGCAGCATTTTTTTCCAGTTGATGTTCCTTTACATTTTTGTGAGCAGTGTTCTTTCTTTATTTTGCTTCTGTCTTGAACAGTAAAGTTGCAGCTGAAAAGAAATTATTCCTATGCCGAGAGATTTTAGTCCTGATGAAACACTGCCTCTGTTATGAATCAGTATCTCTAGTCTTGGAACGTTATTCTCATACAGATTCAAGATTCTTACTCATTTAGTCCTCACAAGGGTTTGAGGTAAATTCAGTCTTGTACCAATTGGTAAACCAATATCATACCTTTTGTTTTGCCACTGTATCCCTTCCTTCTTTGTTTTGTCCCTGCAAATAAACCATTTCACACATTGAGCATTTACAAAGGAAAACAATAATTTCTAACACTTCATGGGAATTTATGATTTTGTACAGTCTTATAAATATGCAGGTTAAAACCATAGCCATCTTTTGATTGGTGATATGTAGTTGTAAAAATGAATGTGAAAAACCCTATCAATTCTGTCAACGCTAATTGTCATCATAGCTTCCAGATGTAAGAAGCAGAGTTTTAGAACCATCAGAAATGTTCATATTATGAATAAGCATTGTTTTTCATTCATTAGAAAAATCCCAAAGTTACAAACCAGACAGACCAGACTGATATCATGTCAATTTTGGAAGACACATTTTGGAGATGTTCATTTGCTGTTGAAGAACACCGTCCTAAAAAGATATGAATGCATTAGCAAGCTACTAACAAAAGTGCCCCGCTAATGAGCTAAGTGTTGCGCATTTATAATCAGTGTTTTCACAGTACTAATGCACATTCTGGTCCACTTTGTTCACGTCCTGTTCGACTCTCCCTGCGATTAGGCCTAAAATAAAGGTCCATTTTCTTAGCAGGTGATTAAAATGCATGAGGCTCTCTCTCGCTCTCTGTTCTGTGCTGCTCAGCTCTGTATGTTTGTCTAAGTGGGTTGGTTAAAAGGCGGCGTTAAGCCCTTCTCTTCTGATTACAGCAGAAATTAGCATCACTGTAGGGAAAGGAAAACACAAAACCCACAGAAAAACAACGGCTGGAGGGGCGTTGGGAGGGATGAGATACAGGGGAGGGAAAAGAATGGAGATGATGAAAAGCGGCACAAGAGGAGGAAATGAGTGATAAGAGTCAGCTAAAACTCTGTGTGGAAGTTTGAGTCTGTGCATATGTGTGCAGCACAGTGAGTAAAGTCTTTGTGTGTTGATGGATTCCTTAACAACAAACTGTGTGTGTTTGTTTTCTTCTATTCAAATTTTCCCCGTCAGATACAAGTTGCTCAGACGTAAAATCCACCAGCCCCTGGCCGTCGCCATGGTCCCCACATTAGCAGCCACTTTCCCACCCCCCACTGAAGATCTCCATCGCTGGTTCCATGTTTACTCCGGCACCAAATTGTTCTATGAAGATAAAGGCCTAAGCAGGTGAGATTACTGGAATGAGCTCTAGAGCAAATGGCAGCGCTGCAGCAAACAGTGTGTGCAGAGCCGATCGGAGAGTGACTGCTGATGCCGATCTTTTAATGCCGCTCAAAGATACATTAAGCAAATAACCCAAAGAATTAAATTGTTTTTGTTTCACACGGCGTTCCTTAATCTCAGTCTGCCACTTGGTAGCAGCTTTTTTTCTTCATCCGTGCTGAACTGCTCTGGGTCCATGCATCTTCTGGGCCTTTTTTCAAAATCAGGTGACCAACATTCAGATGTGTCAGCTCTTCTTTTGTGTGGGATTTTTTCATCGGAATGTATTTGTCAAATTGAAGAACAGTTTTCACTTCCAGGATTATATCTGCAAACTGTCTCAGAAGCTTTTCTGGAGAGTATTACCCTCCTCTATCATTAATTGTGGGTTAAGATCAACTGACATTGCTCCTTTTAAGTTGTTGTATAATTCTCATATGAATTCATATACATTTTGTGTAATTCTGTCTTTCGACTTTAAACTGATATTTGGGCTGAAGTCTCACAGTTTTTTTTAAAAATCTCACTTAATTTTTTGTTATTTAAAATAAAGGTGAGAGAAATTAGAACCATTATTATTAAAGGAGAAATAAGCGAAAATCTTTATGTCACATATCTTTCAAAACAAGATATGTGACAAGCCACGACTCTCTCCCTCCACTCCGGCTGCAATCTTAGAAGATACTTTTAGTTCTTCACAGAACTACTTCTTAGTTCTTTTTATATAAAATAATGAAATTTTGCTTATTACCCCTTTAAGGAGCTTTCTCATAAAAAAGGTTTCTAATAAAGCCCTAAATTTTAACTTCCAGAGGCAAACTTTGGAGCAGATCAGACAGTCTCCTGTCTCCTCTCTGCTTCTGTCACACACACCCAAACCTGTGCAGGCAGAGATAAGCTGTGCTTTATTTTATTAGTTCAACCTTATATATGATCCAGATATTTATCCCAGTGGATTATTTTATTCTTAAAACTATTCAAGATATTCTTGCATATACAATAATACACACATTATATGTATTCTTAATTTATTTTTTATTTTTTATTATTTTTAGTTATTTACTTTATTACTCTTTACCGTTTCTCACAGATTTCTTTAAAGTGTTAATGTCACACAGTAACGCTTAATAGTGGCACACACAACACTGATGGCTGGAGGTGGGGCTTAAAGCCACAGTGGGTCCATGGAAATGCAGCTACATGCTGAGTAGAGACAGACTGAGCAGAGTAGAGTTGAGCGAAGCTGAAATTGTCAATGGAAAAGCACCGCTGGAATATCCTACCTGCTGTACCCTTGAGACTATTGGGAGAGACAGCAAACATTCTGGCAATGGCACATTTTGCTGTGCCATCCTGGTGGACTGACTGTGCAACCTCTGTTGGGTCCAGTTATTGCCTCATTCTTCTATTAGTGACACTGACCCTGGTCAAATGCAAAAGTACTGAGAAGCGCTCAAAAAATAAATGACTTTGGTAAAACGTGCAGTCCTTACGGCAACTCTGACCCATACGTACACTCATTTTGGACACAAGGGAAACTGGCGATGCAGATGGTAAAGTGGTGAATTGCAGCCAATCTGCATGATGATTCCTCTCAGACATTCAATTTCACTCCATGTCAGACTTTAATCATAGATCAACTTTATTATAAGCATTCAAAACCCCAGTGTTATTCATGCTTGGACTGGTGACGCATAATTATAAATAAGAACCTTTCTTCTTCTTTCTTCTTCTTCAGATAAATAAGTCATCTTAAATCTTAAATAAAAGTCTGTGCAACATTTCATGTGGGTTTTCTACCATCACATTCCTCGATGATCACCAGATCATTGTTCCACAAAAGAACAGATAAATTGACAAGCTGTGAGGGAATTATTTTAATTGCTGTAAACGGTCAAATACAGTTGTGCGTAATGCTGCACAGTGGATGCTTTAGCACTGCTGGAAGACCTTGCAAATGGGAGAATTAGGAGGGAACGTGGTTTCTTGCAGTGTGATGAGGCTGGGGCTGGGGGTTTAGGGTGGGCGTGGATTCTTCATCATTGGGGGAAACCTCTCCTTCCTCCTGGTCTCTCTCAGCCTCAGGACACACAGTCTTAGAGGAATTTCAACACGGAGCTAGGCTATATGAGGCTGCCATTTAAAACTGCAATCAACTTTACTTTTTAACATGTCCTTTTAATGTGGACAACAATATATGTGCTTTTACCTCTGATTTACACATTTAATAAACTCTTCATGATTTTGGTTGCCATTTCACCATGACAAAAAATGATCAGCTGACCTGTTTTTAATACACATTAAAATTCATAAGGTGCTTTGCATTGACCATTTCTGGTTGAATGTGGGTGTGTAGAGGGCAGAACATTAGGCGGAACCATGTACACAAACGTTCAGGTACAGTTGTACCTGAATAAAGGAAATTGTGCGCTGGTGGACGTGTGCATGGTATTATAAATCCCAATTTGTTTGGCATATGCCATTTTCGTTGTTTTGTCATATGTACACTTTTAGTATAGATTCTATGCGAAGTTTTATGAATGAGACCCCGGATTATTATTCCACAGGTTTAACTGACTTGATAATATACCCTGATTAAACAGTGTTCCTTTACTTTTACGGAGCAGTGTCGATAAATTGGCCTGTTATGTTTTCAGAATAGCCTGAAGGCGACCTTTGTTGTGATTTGAGTTGCTGAGTTAAATTGAACAGAAACTGAAACGGGAAGACAAATGCACCATTACAATTTACACTTTCACCAAGAGCATCCTTTTTTCTCTTCACAGATTCACCTGTTACCAGTACCAGCTCGTGGTTTATAATGACGTGGGCTACATTTCAGGAGATGTTGTTACTGCAGCTACAATGGCAGGGGTTCCCCTCAAACCTCCTACATTGTCTGCTCATGCTATCAATCACACAGCTGTTCAAGTCAACTGGAATAAACCTTGTAAGATTACCCTCTCTGTTCACAACACATTCTCTCAAACACAAACGTTAAATCCAGCAGACGTCTTTCTTCATAAATAATTGAACTCTCAGTATTTTACTGCAGATCAGCTCACAAACACATATGAACAAACAGAAGTACAGATTAGTTTGTACGTTTGTTAAACCTAAACCTCTTTCATTTTTACTAAAATATTACCAGATACAAATAAAACTTTAACATTATTTCCTATGTAAGATCTATTTAATCCAGAATAAGCAATAAAAATAAAGTGCTGACTTAAACAGAGCTGTCAGTCAATATGAAAGAGGCCTTTAATGGCTTACATCTCAGATTCCTTTGTAAACTCCAAGAGCTCGACATGCTCTCTATGATTTGTTGTTCAATCAGTACTTGATCTACAAGTTGTACACTCTGGTTGCAAATTGTGGGAGTCTACGTTTGTTTAGGACTCCTACTAACAGCTTTTCACAAGGAGGAGTATTTTGGTTTATTTTTTAGCCAAATTAGCTTTTTATAGCGTGCCTAAAAAAATGCCAAAACCTATATACTCTAAGACTCAATATAGTATGAAATAGGTTTACACATGTCAGGTTCAGCATGACCATAGAATATATTGTTTGTTACTGGTTTTAAAAATTAGCATGTTGTGAATATGATAAGACTGAACTGCAAGAAAATGGGGCTAATTTCAGTCATGCCTGCAACTCCAAAGGGAAAAGAAATGGTTCTAGATAAATCCTTCAAAACCCTATTAAAATGTTAAAACGCAATCTCTAACATTTTCATGTGACATACATGTCAATTGTATGTATTAAGTGTTGGCATGGTTTGACAGGTTTAAATGTTATTCATAACAATAATAATATTATCAACACATTGTGTGTTGTTTATTGTGATTAACACATGCAGAAGCAAAATGTATACAGGTGCATAGAATTTACAACTTAACACATGTAGGCAAAGTGATAATGAATCAAATGTAGGTCCAGATTTGTGTTAAATGTTCACTTATATGTTTATTTATTGAAAAATTAGCAGACAGGTATTGTGTTTCACTTTATAGAGAGCAATCAGTAGTTTCAAAAAACGTTATGATGGCTTTTTTTTTTTCTGTCAGCTCATTGCTGGCATATGATGTTCAAACCTCGCCCTAATTGTCTTACTGTTTATGTTTAACCAATTAACTTTTCTGAGCTTCCAAACCCTTTTTTCAATGAATTTTAAGTACCTCCAAAGTTTTAACCACTGTGGTCTCTGGACACCAAAAAAAAACTTGATCTGGACAATCTTTCTCTGACACTTTATCCAGCATGAATGTTCTGGTTGTACAGTTTTGATGGAACAGACCTTGACTGAAATACGTGGACGCATGCATGCATACACACACACACACACACACACACACACACACACACACACACACAACCTTATCAGATTGGAGCAAGTAATTACTCTGCACTTGTTTAAGAAATAAAAAAAGATAAATTCATAAAAATTATGTCTAAAAAATCTATGATTTTTTTTATCTGATGAATTATTATCACCAACATCATTACTTAGTTTTACACTAGTTGTGGCTGCCCAGTTCATGTTGCCTTTTTGAGCTGAGTTAGGGTCAGAGTACAGTGTTCTCTGCTACCTGTCCTGTCAGAATAATTTGTATCAAAAAGTTTCATGCATCACTTTAACAGTAAAATGTTTTAATAAATTCTTCCTTAAGCTGTCAAAAGTGATGTTGGAGATATAAAAAAAATAAACGCCATTTCATTTACCCGAAGCCTCACCCTTATATCTTATATATCTTATATCTCTTATATCTTCTTGTATATTTCAGCTCTACAAGACCTGCAGGGAGAGGTGGACTCATTCTTTCTCACAGTAAACTCTTCCAAGTCAGGTCTGGTGATGGCTTATGGACCTAAGGTGATGTCGGCTGTGATAGGAGACCTTAAGCCCAGTACAACATATCTGATATCACTACAGGTGTTCAATGGTGCACATAATACAACTAAAGCAGTGGTTAACGTCACCACATCTGATGGAGGTATGAGAAAATACAACTATAAATATAGACTGACAACGCACTGCTTTGAAATGTTTATTATTTATATCTAGTGGTGTAATCATGGCATTGTTTGGGTATATACAGTATATTAATGTAATGAATGATAACGCTTGCACTTTACATCCATGAAAGGTGTTAGGTTTAGCAGGCATTTCTCTGCAACAGTGTGCTTCATAGGGGATGTTAAACACATCATGTAGTGAGGCATGAAATCAATACAAAGTGTGTGTGAGGCTGATTCAAGGTGCTGTAAATTGCTTGTTGGCACCATGCACAAACGCACACAAACTCCACTCATGCTATCTGTACAAGCAAGCCATATTCTACAGTGGGGCAAAAAAGGATTTAGTCAGCCACTGATTGTGCAAGTTGTCCTACTTAGAAAGATGAGAGAAGTCTGTAATTTTCATCAAAGATACACTACAATAATGTGAGACAAAATGAGAAACAAATGCAGATTTTTAAAGAATTTATTTGTAAATTATGGTGGAAAATAAGTATTTGGTCAATAACAAAAGTTCAACTCAATACTTGGTAGCATAACCTGTGTTGGCAATGACAGAGGTCAAACGTTTCCTGTAAGTCTTCACCAGGTTTGCACACATTGTAGCTGGTATATTGGCCCATTCCTCCATGAAGTTTTGGAGCTGTCGCTGGGTAACACGGACTTTCAACTCCCTCCACCAATTCTCTGGGGTTGAAGTCTACGCCACTCCAGGACAACATTAAAAGCTTTTTACGGAGCTGCTCCTTCATTGCGCAAGTGGTGTGTTTGGGATAATTGTCATGCTGGAAGACCCAGTCATGTTCCATCTTCAATGCTCTCACTGATGGAAGGTGGTGTTGGCTTAAAATCACACGATATGTGGCCCTGTTCATTCTTCCCTTAACATGGACCAGTCGTCCTGTCCCCTTTGCAGAAAAACAGCTCCAATGCATGATGTTTCCCCCCCCTATGCTTCACAGTAGGTGTTCTTGGGATGCAACTCAGCGTTCTTTTTCCCCCAAACACAACTTGAGTTTGTGCCAAAAAAGTTCTATTTTGGTTTCATCTGACCACATGATATTCTCCCAATCCTCTTCTAGATCACCCATATGCTTTCTGGAAAACTTCAGACAGGCCTTGACATGTACTGTCTTAAGCAGGGGTCATGCCTGGCACTGCAGGATTTGAGTCCATCTCGGTGTATTGTGTTACTGATGGTAGTCTTTGTTACTTTGGTCCAGCTCTCAGCAGGTCATTCATCAGATCCCGGTGGTCAGAGGGCCCGGTGGCGCCGGTGCATGGCAGCCTTGCCTCTGTCAGTCTGCCCCAGGACAGCTGTAGCTACTAACATAGCTCACCACCGTTAGGGTATGAATGTGTGTGTGAATGGGCGAATGACTAAACTGTAGTGTGCAGCCCTTTGGAGGTCGCCAGACTGGTTAAAAGCGCTATACAAGTACAAGCCATTTAGCATTTACCATTCCTCTGTGTAGTACTAGGATTTTTTCCTCACCATTCTCATGATCATTTTGACCTCACAGGATTAGATCTTGCGTGGGGCCACAGATCCAGGGAGATTATGAATGGTCTTGTATAACTTCCATTTTCTTACAATTGCTCTCACAGTTGATTTATTCACACTGACCTGCGTGCCTATTTTAGATTCACTCTTGCAAGCCTGATACAGTTCTACAAATTTATTCCTGCTGTCCTTTGACAGTGCTTTGGTCTCGGCCATGGTTGAGTTTGGAGTCTCACAGTTTGAGGCTGTGGACAGGTGTCTTTTATACAGATAACAAGTTCTAACAGGTGCCATTAATACAGGTAATGAGTGGAGGACAGAAGACGTTACAGGTCTGTAAGGGCCAGACATTTTGCTTGTTTGTGGGTGACCAAATACTTACTTTCCAACATAATTTATAAATAAATTCTTTAAAAATTCTACAATGTAATTTCATGGATTTGTTTTTCATTTTGTCTCTCATAGTTGTAGTGTATCTATGATAAAAATTACAGACCTCTCTCACCTTTCTAAGTAGGAGAACTTACACAATCAGTGGTTGACTAAATACTTTTTGCCCAACTGTACCTCTGAGGCAAAATGGCACAAAAAATAATAAATTTCTTATGATTTTTTTTCTCTATTGTCAGCTGAAAAACCTATTCCAGAATATGCAATTTTTAGTAAATAGTGAACCAGAATTAGCAATTTATACTGTATGATTCAAAAAAGTTTACAAATGATTGAGATGTAAACTCAATAACTTTGACAAAGCATATTGATTGTAATATGAATCAAAAATATAAATTATCAGATATATTGATATTTTGTGATAACGCTTGCAAGATTTAACAGTTATTTGTAATTTTCATTTTCATTTCTCTTTATTACTTATCCAACCCTGCCACAGGTTGCCTACATATGATCATCAATCTGTGTTATGTTTATGTGTTCACTTGTCTTTCAGTAACTCTACACAGGCATCTGTCTTATTTACCCATCACACTAACTTTCCTGTCTAGGTACATCATACGTCAAAGGCACCCTTTTTTCTCTCTAATCTGAGCTGTATAATAAAAAGTGCATTAAAAACATTAGGAAATCATTAGGTGCTAAAGGCAAAGCATGGCTCATTTAACTGATAGGGCTCTTGAGGTAATTTCATTATTTTACAGCTATGAGTATGCACACACACATACATCTAAGAGGCCTAATATATTTTAACTAATGTAGCTCAACCCTACCAACCATCGTAACATGGCCTGCAATCTATAGGGCAATGCTAATATCAGGGCTAATTGGCAAGAAAAATACATGTACATGTCTGTGTGTATGCAGAGAAGGAAGCTCCGTGCTCATCATTGCACAGATAATGCCATTCTGCAGTAAATTGAATGCAGGGCGGTAGTTTAGGTTTTGGTAAGTACATTGGCAGCAAATGAATTGGGTTAAATTTTCATAGCCAACTACATTTTCTCTTAGAATAATACATAAAGTCTATATGATTACCCTTTTCACACCAACCGTCCTCACAGATCATTCACTTCCTTTTTTGAGCTCTCCCTCACTTATGTTTTTTTTCCCGTACAGCTTGATTTCTGCCCATGATTGCACCATAAAAGAATTTTTCAACCAGTGAAATGTTATTCATTCTTCTTGTAAGTTGCATGATGGTGAAATATGATACACAGTGCCTTGCAAAAGTATTTATACCACTCATATTTGGCTTTTATGTGACAATTTAATACAAAGTAGGTTTGAATTGGAAGGAAACAAATCCATGATTTTAAAAATACTTTACAAATAATAATTGGTGGTGTGCATTTCTGTCCAGCTTCTATGAGTTTTTTTTTGTAGAACCAACTTTTACTGCAGTTAAAGGTGGAGCTTTTCTTCACTGTTACACATGTAGAAACTTAATTTCTTTGGCCATTCTTCAAGACTTACCACAGATTCTCAATTGATTTTAGGATTGGACTTTGACTGTGCCATTCTGAATTTATGAACATTGCTGTTAACCAATCCATTTGTCTGCAATAATATATAAGTCATGGTGCTTCTGGAAGGTTAACTTGAGTCCGAATCTAAATTATTTTCCAGCTTGTAATGAGTTTTATATCTGGTATTGTACTCTATTGAAGTCCATCCATCTTTTCATCCACTTTGACCTGCTATCCTCTAGCTAATGAATAAAATCATACCACAGGGGCACAGTGGTGGTACAGGGGTAGTGCGCGCGACCCATTTATGGAGGCTTCAATTCTTGTCGCAGCTGCGCTGGGTTCGACTCCTGGCCCGTGGACCCAAGCCGCATATCTTCCTCCTCTCTCTCAACCTTATCCACAGTCGATCCAGTTTTGAATAAAAGCTACTTGTGTCACAAAAAAAAGAAAAAAGCATACCACACTTTGATGCTGCCACCACCATACATCACCACTGGCATGATGTGTTCAGTGTGAGGAGCATTGTGCAGTTTTAATTTTCTGCCACAAATAGTATTCTGCAATTAGGCCAAAAAGTTCTGTTTTGGATGTATTGAACAGGGCTCTGTAAGATGTTCAAAACTGTTTTTATGCTGAAATTAAAATGCATACAGTTGGACTCTATTTACTTATCCAATGAGCTCTGCAGCAGAAATTAAATGGATACCTCACTTCTAAGATTTTTATGTATTAAAATGTTGAAAACCTTTAATCATTGTTCCTGCCATTTTACAGCTATGCACTACTTAGTGCATTTATGTCACACATCCCAATAAAGTATATTGTAGTTTGTGGTTGTATCTTGATAAAAAAAAGTTGAATGGGTATTAATGATTTTGCAAGACCCTGTACAATCAATGAATCCTAACCCTTTCAATGGTGTGTCTGCTGGTTTAGACCAGAACTGGTGGATTTAACATTATACACATCCCACCAGAACATTTTTGGGATAGTCACTTTTCATTTATTGGAATTGTATTTTTCTTCATTCAATGCATTTTTCATGTGTTCCTCTTATGTCTGTTTTAGAGCCAGAAGGGATGTCTGCCCCAGAAGTGGTTCCAGTAAACGGCAGCATGGCACGTGTCCTTTGGTTCCCCCCTCATCGACCCAATGGAGCAGTTACTGGTTACAGCATCTACGTTAATGATAACCTTCATGGCAGTGTAGACAACAGCTCCGGTTCATACCTTCTGGGGGACCTGCTGCCTTTTACAGTCTACAATATACAAGTATTCAATCAAGAGCAATATAAAAGTGAAAATTTCTGCAATATACTTTTTATGTCACTGAGTACTATGTATGTTTCAGGTGGAGGTGTGCACAGAGTATGCATGTACTCGGAGTAATATTACCAAAACAACCACTGTAGAAGACCTGCCAGCTGATCTGGACAGTCCTCATGTACAAGTAATCAGTCCCAGGTAATACAGATATGCATTTTAAGCCTTACAATTATTTTACATTTAAATTCAAGCACAGGTTTTTAATGGTAATTCACTATTATGTTTGGTTATTGTGTAAAAATTCTGGTCAATAATTTGTGAGTGAATTTTGATAGATGGTATGTAGTAATAGAAGTATTGGTGTAAAGTGTTTTCTTGTAGGTCCTGTGATGCAAAATACTCTGTGGCTGCTATTTAGCAACTCATTATTAGTAGTATGTATAATAGTATGCAAATCATTTATCATTCAAAGTAAAAAAGTGTGTTTCTTTGCACAGAGCAATGTGTAAAGGAACACTTGATAATCCACAGATTACAGAATGAAAGCACATTCATTATGTAGCTACCAAGCCATATATTATCTAACCCTAACCCATAATAGACAGTTTGCATTGTTTTTTATTCAAATTAATTTTTTTTTTACTTCTTTATAGTTTAACTTGAGGAGGGTTTTTTATTTTATTTCTGTTAAATGAAGGCCAGGCTTAAATAGGAGTTACTACTTGCATCATTACTCTTTCTAAATGTTTTATAGGTCTTTTGCAGCAATTGAGCTGCATTTTTACTATGCAATTCTGTCTGTGCTTGCCACGTTTTTACAAATGTTTTCCTTAAGATCCTTTGAAATCGACAAATTGTAATTACATTCTGAGCCATTTACAAAAATTCAAGTGCACCAGCAACAAAGTGAAAGGTAAATGCAAGCATGCAGATTTACACAAAGGTATAAAAAAAAAATTAGAATGAGACATTGTACAGTAAGGGCAATGTAGAAAAATAATATTGTATAGTTATTAAAAGTAATATATGAAGAATGATTTATGTGATGTAAAAAGATAAAAAGCTGAATATTTACAACAAAAGAAAGAACTGCACAAAAAATGACAGAATGTAAACGTTTTTTGAGTTTGTTGGGAGCAGTGATGGTTATAAAGTCTGAAAGTTGCTGGGAGAAAGGATCTGCAACAATGCTGCTTTGTGCACTTAGGATGCAGCAGTCTGTCACTGAAGGAGCTCTCTAGCTCTGTAGGGAGACACATTGGCAGACATTGTCCAACCGTGATGTTATTTTTGTCCTTCCGAGAGTCCTTCCGTCTCTCGCCACCTGCACTGGGTCGAGGTAACATCCTAGGACAGAACTTGGCTTCCTAATGAGCTTATCTAACAATTTCCTCTCAGCTGTAGATAAGCCGAAACTAAAATAAACTACACCATAGAAGATGGCTGATGCCACCACAGAGTCAAAAAAGGTCTTCAGGACCACCCACTGCACTCCAAAAGATTTCATCCTCCTTAGCAGGTTCAGTCTGCTCTGGCCCTTCCTGTAAAGAGCATCATTGTTGTGACTGCAGTCCATTTTTATTCTTCAGATGAACACCCAGGTATCAACTATCTCAATGTTAGTTTCATGGACGTTTATCGCTGTCACTGGTGACAGGGACACCAGTGACAGCGTGGTGGGTCTGCATCTGCAAAAATTCGCCACCAACTCCAGGCTTATAAGAACAGCCCAGTAAATCACCAGGGTCCAAATACCAAACCTCCCAAGACCTTTTCACCCGAAGTTGTCTGAGGACAACCAGGAGAATTGTAAAGGACTCCACCCAGCCAAGCCATTGAGTTACCTCAGTTCCAAATCGGAAGGAAGAACAGAAGCATCATGTCAAAAACCAGCCAGTTCTAAGACAGCTTCTTTCCACAGGCCATTTGGCTGCTGAACAATGACAAGCAAACTACTATAAATGAATACATTAATAATTCCACTACCAACCTCATACAACTCTCTTTGCATTCTGCAATTTATTCCCTCGAGCTTCCACAAAGATGCATGATTAATATCTTATGCATTACCTTGACAAATCACTACATAACTAAAACCTTGTGCAATATCATGTATATTAATATTTGTACTGCCAGTACATCTTGATCTCAGAAGAACTTTGAGTACATATTTTTATGCTGCTATCTCCGTTTTTACTCTTGTGCCCTTTCCAATTTTGTATATCTATGCATGAATAGCCTCAGTCAATATATGCATATTTTGAAATATGGTGCCAGTTTTTTTCTTAATATCCATCAAACTGTAATGGTCTTTACAACTAAGCTTTTCATACTTTTCACACACGTGTTTATATAACAAATTGAGTAGATTGGGATTATAATATTTGGTTTTCCATGCATTGATCAGGAGATGGGCACCGGTCTGGCACCAGTCCAGAAACTCCTGTATCCAATATCTGTACTTTTAGTTGTACTCGCCTGTGATGAGGCCAAGGTAGAGTCATTGGAGAACTTCTGAAGATGGCAGCCTGGGGAGTTGATGATGAAGTTTGCAGAGTAAAGGATAAACAGGAATGGCGTCAGCCCCTGTACTACAGACCCCCTGTCAGAGACACAGCGCTATGTCCTTAAATACTGTAGGGACCCAGTGGAGTAGTCCAGTATCCACCGGGACAGGTGATGGCCCACTGCTGACAGCTCCAGGTCCAGGTTGTCCTTCAGACGTCCCGGTTAGATGGTTTAAAAGTACAGGAGAAACCAAAGAAAATGATCATCACAGTGCCTTTAGGTTTCTCCAGGTGGGTCTGAGCTCGGTGTAGGAGGTAGATGATGGGAGCATCCACCCCGATGCTAGGCTGATAGGCAAACTGCAGCAGTTGGTCGGGAGGCATTCCAGGGATATCCCACCGGGGGATGCTGAAGAAACGCTGTCTCTTGGCCAGTCTGGGAACATCTCAGACTTCCCTTAGATGAACTGGAGGAAGTGTCTGGGGAGAAGGAAGTCTGGGTGTCTCTGGTAAGTCTGCTGCCCCCTCAACCCGGTAGCAGACTGGCGACCTGTCTAGGGTGTACCCCGCCTCTCACCCATTGACAGATGGAGATAGGCACCAGCACCCCTCGCAACCCCAACATGGATAGACGTGTTAGAAAATGGATGGATGGATAAAGCTTTATTAGATTTTATTCTGGGACTATTTTGGGTTCAATGGACACAAAATCGGAAAGGTAGAAAAGAAAAAAGATGAGACGAAATGCTAAAAGGGAGAGAAGGTGGAAAAAAAGAGGAGCGGAAAAGGAGAGAACAAGATAATATCCTCGGAGTCTGCTTCTACACCTGCAAAAAGAGATAGAAAAAGAAGCAGACCAATAAAGTATTACAGGTACAAACAGCCTATGCCTTGATAACATCACTGAAAAATACATAGTATTGTTTAATACGAGATGTATGAAGTTAGCCTGGCCAGCCAGACTAACTTTTGCCTCTCTTCGATATGGCTGAGGTTTGTCTGGAACTGCTCCCATAGAGGGCTTTTTCTGGGGCGGGATTAACAGGCGCAAAGTAAACCAATCAGACAAACTGCAGACATGACCGCTGTCAACATTTCACAATGTAATTCAACATGGCGAGCCACAGTCGAGCGGAGACTACGGTGAATGATTCTTTTAAATCAGAAGAAAGCTCACTAGCAAACGAATCCTCCGTAGCGGTGGCCATCTTATTTGTTTTGGCTCAGGGATTCTCGGGCGCTGCACATTACTCAACATATGAAGCATGCCCTCCCCTGTGATTGGTCGGTATCAGGAAAGAGGGCTCTATGGGAGCAGTTCCAGACTCAGTTCGCTGTTTAGCAAAGCGAAAGCGAAACTGAATCTGACTGGCTAGGGTAGTATAATGTGACAGCTAAGCTAATAATAGGGGGTTTCTGTATAAAGGTGAGTCTGTAAGCACCTGAATCCAAGCACCTGTAGGTGTTTGCGAGAGTGTACTTGTATATAAGGTTTATCCATAAGAAAAATTAACAAAAGTGGTTGTGAGGAGCCAAAGACCTGCCTCCCCAGAGCAGCGAGGCAGACTCTGGGAAAACTAGAACCCCAGATACCCGAAAGAGTCCCCAGAGCCCTCAGAGCAAAGGTGCCCAAGAGGGACAAACACAGGGATAGCTGCCTCCCCCATCCCAGGGAAGAGCAGAGGCATACACTCTTACCCAAAAAAAGGGACGCAGTACACACACTCGCACCCATCACACACATCAGAGGGTTATCCAGACCCGGGAGGTGAACCCCATCATTGGGATGGGTGGAACCACCATCAAACTCTGACCTACCTGGTCCATACTCCACCCCAACCCCCCACCACGATCCCAGCCCAGACGACGCACGGGCCCATCCACCCGGAGATGGGGTCAACATGAACCGAATGGGCCAGCCAAGCAGAGCCCACCCCACAAACCCTGAGACACTGCCTCCCCCCACACGCTGCCCTCCATAATCCCACCCCCCGCCCCATGCACCCCACCCAGAATCCTGAACCCTCAATGTCTAGTATGATCTCATGCTAACAGCTAGCAGCTCAATGTCCTTACTGCACAGCATCGCTTTGATAGTTAAGTGCCAGATCCCCTCAAACACAGCCAGATATCCTCCTCTCTTATTACCTCTCTCCTTGGTTCTGTCGGCCCATAATAAATGAAAACCATCCATGTTCCTGTATATGTCTGGAGTTAGCATGGTTAGCCACATCTCAGTTAGGATAATTAAGCTGCTCTCTCTATAGCTTCTCTGATGCCAGGTAAGAGGCACCAATTAATCCACTATGCTGGGAAGAGATGTCACACTTCCCGTGATGATGGATGGGATGATGGGTCTGTGCCTTCTCAATGTTGCCATGGGTTCTGCATCTCCTCCTTCTCAGCTTGTGAGGGAATATCAGGTTGCTCGGTGGGAGATAGCACAGCAGAGCTACCACGAGCAAACAGCTGATCTTGGGTGTAAAAAATGGGTGCCGGACTGTAAAAAAGGAAAAGAGAAACAAAGTTGTCCGTAAAACAGTCAGCTCCATAACGAGTTCAAGCAAGGTGAAAAGAACAGGAACACACCTAAAAACTAGATTTAAACAGAAAACTTCAGGGCTGCACAGGAGCTGCTGAAACAGGGTGGCTGCTAGTCAGGCGCCAGAAGTATCTGACCTAATCTTTGCAATTTTCACCCATGTACCTAGAATTGTTTGTGCCCATGTACATTTTTACAGACTTTTACACCTGTCTGTAGCAAAGGATGAATTTCACATCAGTAAAATTTAAAGTTTCTTAAAGACATGTAATTGTTTATAGCATTTATAATGCTCTGCCTCACACGTAAAACAAGAACTAGCTGTGCTGGAAACCTTTTTTTCTCTTTTCTTTTTTCTTCGGGTTTAGCCTAGGACATCTGGATTTTGTAACTGTGTGTTAGAACATAGATCTTCTAACTGCCAAAAATGTCAAAGTTAGAAAAGGAACAAAATCAATACTGTAAAGTGTATAAAAATACACACACCCTGGCACTGTAGCTGAACTTTGTCAGGCATCAACCATGCATGAATGCATTTGTGCTTGAAAGTGTGTATGACTGCATTTGTACATTCGTGAAAATGGAGTGTGAAGGAGACACTTACTCCTGACTATCACTTTCACTTTGTTTTTGCTACCCTCCATCTCTCCTCTTTCAGAGTGGTGAGATTACATTGGGCCGTTCCGGGCAAACCCAATGGGATCATGCTGGGCTATGAGGTTTTAAGACGGACCCTTAGATCATGCTCTGATGATTCAACAGGGGTAACACGCTCCTCAGATGGTGCCCTTGGTTCAACGCTTAAATGTTCCTACCTGGAGTGTCCTGCCGGTCAAAGCGTGTGCGGGACATCCTGCTTTCATCCTGAAACACAGGTATACATTTTGTTTTTACCTTCTACTCATGAATTTAATTAGATTTTGTTTTTATTAGAAACAATAAAATAATGAAGAATAAGATTGTGAATTAAAGAATAATATCAAGCAATCAAGATCTTGTGAGATGCAAAACTAAATGACAAATGTTCTAAGTGAAAATTCAAATGTGACCAATGCTGTTGTTACAAAGCACTGCCTTTTATAACATGTTAGTTGAATTCAAAGTATGTAGATACTTACATGTTGGTGTGAACCATAGAAATCACAGTGGTGGCTGTGGCTCAGTGGGTAGCGTAGTTGCCTTGCAATCGGAAGGTTGTGGTTTTGATTCCAGCTTCCTGCTATTTTGATATACCCATAGGCAAAGCACCTAACCCAGAGGTCTATGTCGATGTATGAGTGAGTGCAACTGGGTGAATGTGGTTCGACCTTAAATGCTTTGAGTGGTTGAAATGACTAGACAACCGTTATATAAATTCACTCCATTTACTATTGCAATTTGATTATACCTGAATCTCTTGCAAACATTACTGGTCTCACACAAAGACACAATCAAACAAGTGTAGAGCAAGAGCAGCACGGCTAGAATAGTAGCTGTAGTTGTTGACGTATTACTAAGTCATGGCTACCACATTTTTTCGGGCTATAAGGTGCACTTAAAATCTTTAAATCTTCTCAAAAATGGATGGTGCGACTTATATATGAATAAAGTTGTGCTTACTGACCGATTTTATGTGGTAAAATGCGCTCAAAAATCTGTTAAAATGTGTAAGTACGATCACACATTTTACCATCCGTTCTGCCGCTTCGTCCCTCTGGCAGAAAGTGTGGGAATTTGCCACAAGAAATGTAGGCAACAGTACGCTCAACTATGAAGGGTAAAACGTCCACGGACAGTCAACGCGGAGTCCGCCAAGCTCACAGTATGCGCACAGTATGCCCGAGTATGTGGGAGCCTTTAGGCAGCCCTAGCCCGGAGTACGCGCTAGCAACAATAAACCTAGTAAGTTAATTCAGTATAAAAGTGATGCTGATTTTGGCCTTATGTTAGAAACAGGGCAGTGTAGTCCAACTACTCTGTCCTCCCGACAGAGATGGATAGCTCTCTCTCTCTCTCAGGAAAGAGCTGTGTACGTGAAGGAGTGGAGTGATATTACACACTTGGGAAGAATATTTAGGGCACTTTATAATCCAGTGCGCCTCATGGTCCAAAATATGGTAATTATTAAATCCATTCATCATGAAAGGCATCAACAGCGAAACCATGTAAGATGCATGCATACCTCATGAGGCTGGTTTGATACCATCTGAGATAATTTTCTCAGTTCTCTGATGCCTCAAAATCTGACCATGTGTCTGTTTTCAAAGCCTCGTTTATCTAAATTCGACAATAGATGATAACGCAATAAAATGTTTAATACAAAACTTTGGTACGCTTGCTAAGTACGTGTTCCCAGCACTTGCATCTGGAAAAATACAAGACATAAACAATTATGATATTTTTATGAAGCTGTGTTTTTCAATTCAGTTCAATTAAATTTTACTTATATAGCGCCAATTTCCTACAAATGTCATCTCAGGCACTTTGCAGAGTGAATTCAATCAAATCATAGACAGAATGGCAAAAAAGTTTTATATCTAAGGAAACTCAACAAATTGCATCAAGTCATTGACTTGCAGCATTCGCTCCTCTTGGATGAGCATGTAGCGACAGTGGAGAGGAAAACTCCCCTTTAACAGAAAGAAGTCTCCAGCAGAACCAGACTCAGTGTGAATGGGGGTTAGAGAAGACAGAGCAGAGAAACAAAAATAACACAGAAGCACTGATCCAGGAATACTTATGTTAGAGAGGGTAATGGCAGACTAGTTCCATATGTAGCTGTGTCTTGGAAAGAAACACAGTTAAGTAGATAAGCTTTGAGACACTTTTTTGGGCAAGAGGATTAAAGAAGCACATACTGTTAGTTGCAGTAAAAGCTCAGCCAATAACTGTCTCATGTGATATTTATTTCTAGTTTATTTCTATCTCCTAGTTTCTGGCAACAAGCTGTGCACATGCACCAAAATACAGAAAACAAACATAAACATGCAATGGTGCTATATAATAATATGGGAAACACTGTCATTCCCTGTCAGAGGTATGAAAATTTGTTGTATTGAACTTAAAAGATACTAAGTATTACTTTTGTGGATCTTGCATGCACACAGTCAAAAAGGTGGGAAGGGGAGGTTTAGGTTGATTTTGCCATTACAAGAAGGGCATCTCCTAGTTGAGAAATCTGACGTAAACCACAAATTATACTGCAATAGATGTGTAGATATGGTTACCACTTTGAAGAAGGCATGTAAAATTCACATTTTGTTCATAGAAACACATTTTTAATGTTCTGCATACACGTGGGTTTAAAACAGATTTAGTTTTTCTTTATGATGTAGTGTATTTCCTTAATGATGAAACCAAAGCGGTGTAGGTCCTTAATAAATGCAGTAATCTAATGTTAACAAATAAATGCCTTGAAAAAGCAGATTTTTCTACATAGTTCATTGATGTTCAGAAATGATTTTTTTTTATGTCAATGATGTAAGAATTATAATAATTGATTTGTTTTTTTTAACTAACTCTCTCATGTTTTTGCACTTGTGTGTTGAGCAGATATGCTGCAGTGGAATACTGCATGCAAGAAAGCCACATCACCATTGCTGTGATGAGCATTATTTTAGTTGGAATGATTCTTCCAATCCTGTTTGCTGCAATAGCAAACTCGTCCCATTTCGCCCCAATCACCAGTGCTGTGGAGGATACTATGTAGTCGTAAAAACCAGTATGTTTCTTTACTCTTTGTTTGTACCAACATCAGTTTAATAATCCTTCTCTTGATTTGGGTCTAGTCTTCTCAATGTTGCTCAAGTCTTTCCTTCATCTGTCCTTGTCTTTCTAGATGAATACTGCTGTCCTGACCACTTGCAGGGCCGGGTCTCCGTGGGGCCTGGTGACAGCTGCTGTGGGGGGGTTCCTTATTCCATGACAGGCGGCCAGCTTTGCTGCAGTGGGAGACTGCATGATGGCTATGGGTTCCAGTGTTGCGGAGGCCGCATACTAGATGCCATCTTGGTTTGCTGCGATGATGCTGTACATACATATAAACCAGGTGCGTGGCAAAGACAACCACACGTGTAGCCATAATAAAGCATCAAAAAGTTGCATAATGGGGAAGGTTTCCACCTAATATGCTGCTAGCCATAATCACTACAAAAAAAGTTCTGCTGGTAAAGTCCTTAATTCTTAAGTGGTGGGCTCAAAAAACTCTGTTTGGAAAACTAGTTATTCTGAAGCAAAAAGAGATTTGTCAGGGTCAAATCCCTGGTGGTATCCTTGTGTTTATGAGAGTGGGTGGATGGGAGAATTAGGCACAAGTTGACAAACGACAGAAGAGAGGATAAGAACGGGTTGAGGGTTAGACACATGGTGCAGGAACGTGGGGTCGTTTCCCTGTCCTCCTCTCCCGCAGTGTCCCAAAGCACCCGGCTACCACAGCACAGATGGGTCTGTGCGTGTGTTTATGTGTCGGTGTCAACGTATGTGTGTGTCATTAGACATCTTTGTCATGGCAGATGATGATGAAACGCGCTCAGGATGGCACCATTGAGGGCACTGCCAAGCACACAGCGGGAGAAATACACACTCATTCTTTGTTTCTCTCTCACACACACATAGTCACACAGTCACACACATTGATATATTAAACACACAGTCACACACACACACACAGAGTCAACAGGGTGCCCTCTGCAGGGTTCGCCTTGTGTTGAATGCCAGATAAAGACACGTGGACTCTATTCATCACCTATAAACAATGGCCCCATATGGGCAGGCTTATAGTATTCCATTAGCCTATCAACCATGGCTCATGCTTGCACACACACAATTAAAACGCACACACAAGATATCTGCTTCATCTTTTGACTTATCATAAAATAATTGCATGATCAGACAAGATTTTCTTTTTTAAATTCCTCTCGCTCGATTTTCCCGCTTAGTCTCTTGATTGACCGTAGGTGAATCACTATCCTGGAGGTTTCCAGCCTTCTTTTTCTCAGTAACAGTGTACATTTTAAGACAGTTATACTTCTTTGACCCCTTCATATTATTGCAAACATTGTTTTGTTGTTCTTTTCTTCTTCTCAACTACATCTTCTTTTCCTTCTTCCTACTGAGCAGTCTTTATGGTCATCCTTCATTTGAAGAGGCCTCCCAAGGAGTGCATATGCTCCCCACCTTCTCAACCTCTTAGTCTTCCCCTTTTGCTTATTTTTCCGTCTGATTTTTTTAAGTGTTATTTTACCTTTTATTTTGTCAATTTAATCAAACTCTTGTTCTTTGCTTGGCCTCTTACTCTTTTTTTCCTTCTTCCATATTATCTACTTTCTTGTCACCCTCCCTCCTTCATATTCACTCATCAGTCATTAGCGTTAGCTTCCCCATTGAGAGCATATGGTATGATGGATCGTAGAGCTAGGAGTGCTAGCAAGGCTAAGGGCCATTTGCCGGGTGCTATGCACAGTCGGGGAGCGCTGTGGCCGGCTATGCAACCTCAACCCAACTCATCGGTTTCCAAAGAGTTACACACACATAATGCATGCAGCCACGCTATTGCAGTATAGTTTATTTAACCTTGGCACCCCTTGCACTGATTACAATGTCCTGTTTCATCTGGAGTTAAATTTGTCTTTCTGTTTTGATATAGTGAAATAAAAGTTTTGAGCCAAGAAAGCTGCACAAAGTGAATACTTAGTGATAGTTACATTGTGAAAAATAATAATAATGGAATTATTATAAATTCAAAGAACACCAATGGGAAATAGTTTTAGCTAGTAAATATTTAAAATACTTCAGAAAAGGAGGGTTAAATTCAGTTGGGGTGAAAGCTGGAAAGAACAGAATTATTGTGAAGAGGTAGATGGAGCAGATTAAAGGAGGAGTGAAGGGTATCCCATTGTGCCCAGCTGATAGACTAGGTTAGGCTGATGTGATTATGGGGTCCCTGAAGTGCGATCTATCACACATTACCGTCCACACTGTCAACAACCATACACACACACTGCAGGGGAACAGCAATGCCAGGAGACAGCTGTCTGGCAACAGATACGCATACCGGCTTGTGTGCACATGTGCACACATACACAAACACGGCAGTATTCATATCAACACAAAACCACAGTTGCATATAACATACACACACGAAGGGGAAACATTGATGTGGAAAACACACAAGCAAAAATCTCTGTTGTTGTGTTACATGTTTATTTCTCAGAAGTTATGTTACTTTAAACCGGTTATGAAGCGTCCGTCAGTTTGACTTAACCTTCCGTATATATATAGCAAAATATGAAAAAATAGACATACCACCGATTTTTTTTTTTTTAAAATTCACATTTAAGAGAAAATCGTTAAAGATTGTGATCACTTTTCATGCGCCCTCCAACCCGGAAGTGGTGACGTCATGTCGTGAAAGTTCATCTCAACATGGCGGATTACTGCACTACGACGACTCGACGACAAGAAGTCTGAAAGTGAAATTTCGACTTCAACCGAGCGATTCCTACCAGGTGACGATTCTGATGTGTCGGAGGAAGAATGTTTATGTCTGGAGCCTCACATGTTCGACCCAGACGTTTCAGATGAAGAGAGAGCAGCGGACGAACTACAGCCTTCCGAGTCGGACAAGGAGTGGGGATTGGACGTCGGGAGATTAGATGAATGGTAGGACACGTTTTTTCTTTTAACTACGCAGTTCAAATATTTATTTGTATGTTGACATCATTTTCTTTTAGGTACCATAGATATTTAATAGCTAAAATGCCGGTGTTGTGCGAAATTCAGTTCCCCTGTGAAAATCTGTCCCCCCCTCCCTTTGTCGGGAGCGTGCATTGCTGCCGTTTTCACGGCTTTTATAATTGATTTTTCGGTAAAACAACGTATATAATCGTGTCAAGGTTGTAACCTTCAGTTTAATCGGCAGCTGTTTGCAAAATTATAAAATAAAAATAAGTAAACGAGGTCTTCTTGCGCTGTTTTGTGTTAGTTTAAACGCCAAGATAATCGGTCTTTTTCCAACTTTTGTCACTTACTGAGCCGACGTGACAAGCGAATTTCTCCACTGTGAGATCAATAACGTCTATCTTATCTTATCTTAAATGAAGAGATGAGGACAAAATGTATCACTACAATGAATGAGCATGTATTCACAGCTAAAAATTAATTTATGCCATGGCCTAGTTAGGCCCAATGATGAGGTGCTACTTATAAAGAATCACTTGACAACAATTTATAAACAGTATCGGTACATATAATTATATTTAGCCTACCTACATACTAGCATAACAAAAGTAAAAAATAATATATCAAAAATATACACTGAGTAATATTGAGGCCTAAATATTTCCTTAATGTAAATCCATTTCCAACTTACCATAAATGCATTAATAGTGAATTTAGCAAATCAGTTATGGTGTGTAATTCATATACAAATATACAATTAATCAATCTTATTTTTTAGGTGTTCCTGTTCTCACTGCCAATAATGGAGTCTGTGAGAGAGTGCATCTGTTGCCAGGAAATCGGCTTGGTTGTTGCTAAGATGGAAGAAGCCAGAGAGGAGATGGATGGAGAATCCCTGGCTGTATCACAGACCATCCTGACATGGAAGCGGTGTCTAAATGCTTGGACATTGCAGGTTGCTTGGTCCCAATACAAGCAACAGCATAGGCATATAGCCTGTAGACAAATTGTGAGATGGTGTTGGGACTATTTAGGCAAAGATACCAGGGCTGTGATACCCTCGTGTGCAGTCAGCTGTATAAGGGCCCACTTCCCACCCCCAGGACTTGAAGATGATTTTACCTTTAGAGGTCACCTGTTGGCAGTTAAAAAAAATACCCAAGCTGAAAGAATAAAATCTAAAACATGCATGTAAACAAAATTGTTGTGGTTATTATGTAATATAAGCAATTACTAATAAAATGATTTCATGGTCTTTTTGAAAATCGACTGAATGAGAGATTGATGGCATCATCTTTTGTTGGTTTCACAAATGAACTTGTCAGTGATCGGGGGTCTTATGCTGCATCAATCTGGTTAGTTTTTATTTTCTCCAGCTCTGCTAGCAGCATCTCGAAACAGTCGTCTACATGGTCTGAAACAAAAAGCAGCAGTGAGTAAAATTTCTCATAACATTTTTTTTGATTGCTGGGGTGCATTTACACACAAATAAACAGATACAGGAAAGTAAGAGACAACACTTGTAGACATAGATACATGAAAATAAAAAGACAAAGTGAAGCAACTAGTAAAGCAGTGGTGATTCCTGACAAAGATTATTTCAAAAAGAACATCTAATTATCTCAGTATATATGCAGTAGAATTATGTGCTATATTATTAGCTTGAGAATGGGTGGAGGATACTAATATAAATAAAATAATTTGTAGTGATTATCTGCATTGAGTATTCAAAATGGATGTACAAATAATCATCAAAATATATTATATCAGGTTATGGCTGTTCATCATATAATATGTGAACAAAATAAAAATGTAATATTATTTTGGACTCCTGCTCATGTAGGTTTTTTGGGTAATGAAAGAGCAGATAGGTTGGCTAAGGAGGCTATTAAAAAAGAATATATTGATTTGCCAGTAAAGTTATCCAAATCTGAAGGCAAAAGTATAGTTTGGAGAGAAAGCAAGAAGATATGGAAAGGTAAGTGGGATAATCAAATAAATGGAAGGCACTTATATAGGATACAAAATACAGTTGATGTAGTAAGGATTAGAGGAATAAACAGGAGGGAGGAGATAATTATAAATAGAATAAGAACCGGTCACAGTTTTTTTTTAAATGGAACTCTTTCTAAAATGGGGAAACATCTTACTGGTTTTTGTAGTTGGTGTCATGATGTAGAAACAATAGAACATGTTTTTATTAATTGTAGAAGATATGTAAATCAAAGATTATTAAAAACGGAATTAGGTTTTAATAGGAATTTAAATTTGAGAATGTGGTTCATAAGCTAAATAGTATTTAGGGGAAAAAGAAGATTTTTAGCTTTAAAAAAAATACTGGGATCAGAGAATTTGAGGAATAGATATTAGGATCCAATAGATGGCAGTAGTCTAACAATAATGGAGGCAAGCTACCATTAAAATCTAAAGAGGAAGAGCAGCGGTTGTGAAGAGCCAAAGTCCCCCTCCCCCGGAGCACCGAGGCAGTCGGCTTTAAAATCACGAGCCACAAACGGGCTCTAAGTGTCTTTTGGCCATTCATGCAATCTTCAATCTTCATGGGAACAGTACATAGCGACACAACGACGAGGCATCTTGTTAAAAAGCCGTGAAAGCAAAACAACGTTATCAATTTAGTACTCAGACAGTATAGCGGGTGCTGGCTTCCAGGTTTGTGACTCCCGCTATGACGTCACTGGGAAAGTCCGCCTAGCGAGATCGTTTTGATCCCATGGATTTTGCGAAGGCAAAAAACGACAGACGAGGGTAGGAGACCGGAAAAAAATTATCAGAATTAATAAATAGCTATGTGTACATCATCTGTGAGAAAAATCTCTCTGATCTGCCACTTGAAAGATTAATGCTTCATAACCGGTTTAATATGCCGCGTATGACTATCTAAATTGGTTTTATTTCATGCGATAGACCAACACAAAAGGGTGTATAACTTGATGTTAAGAGAAAATTATTGTCTTTCAAATTTCCTTATACGTAAATAAAAATGTGAAATGTTTGGCATCCCCTTTTCTTCTGGTACACATAAATAAAATCGAATTAAACCAGTTGTCTTCATAAGTTGATTACCAAATGGAGTACAACTGTGTTTTGCTTAATCTGAATATCAATGCAGATGTTCTTTAGTCAGACAGAGGCCAAGAGACCATTGGTAACTGTGCAGGTGCTATAGAGTTAATCAGCTTATTCAGGAGAATCTAGAAAGGAAAGCAATTAATCTCACAATATTGTTTTTAGGAAGAAATAGGAAAGAAATATAGCCAATGTTGAAAGAAAGCCATTACAAGTCATGCTTGCAGTTTGCCACAAGCTACATGATGTTGGTGATAGAGCAAACATGTAGAAGAAGCTGCTCATATTGGACCACAATTGACTTTATCCTTCATGCAAATTAATACATTCACATCTCTCTGAACACAGCATTGCCTCTGATAAACAATGTGATGCATCACCATGCTGCAACACATTGACAAATGGAGAAAACTGTTTCAGTTTTCTCCATTTGTCTCAGAACATGGAAAACTGGCAGAGACATACCCCAGACAAACTGTAGCTTTAATTTTTTTTTTCAAATTTGCATATGGGGAAAATATTAAAACCTTTTCCTTCCACTTCATAATTATGGTCAACTTTGTGTTGGTCTATCACATAAAATCCCAGTAAAATGCATGGATGTTTTTTTGTTGTAAAGTGACAAAAAGTGAAAAAGTTAAAGGATTATACATACTTTTACCATTCACTGTATGTATGGACAGTTGGAACCAGAGGCCTCCACCCCTGCAAACTCCATCCAGAGAAACCCAAGGCCAGGATACAAACTAAGGATGTTCTTGCGAGGCAATAGTGCTAACTACTGCAACATTGTGCAGCCCGTTTGCAGTTAACGAAAACCCAAAATAAATTTCTTTAATAATTTGACTAAATAAGTAATAGCACCAGATACATGAAGAAACTGCTCTACTTTTTATTAGATTCAGTGAATAACTCAGTTGCCTTTAGTTTGTGTCAATATGACTTTCCTGCAAAAAGTGCTCTGTGCATGCCTAAATGAAAAAAAGGAAATGGGTGCAATTAGTTTTTGATTCCACTCTATTCAAGTCAGACTAAGTACAGTCCAATTGAATTCTGTTCCTTCCAACCCATTGCAGCCCTGGTGAAATCACAGCTATTTACAGAACCAGTCATAACTACATTAAAGCTATAGTTGGTAATCCTGTTCAGAAACACGTTTATTATACTGGGTAAAATTGTCCTTCCACCCTGACAGTAGTCAATACATTATGTATTCAAAAAAAGGAGATTAAGAAATAAGATCCCCGTGGGAGCTGTGGGCCTGTGAAAGCTCTGACCAATCCCTGCCATTCGGTCCAAATGGCAGGGATTGGTCAGAGCTTTGGTCCTGCTCTCATCCCCCTATGTCTCTCGAGTTGCGGGGGTATCACTTTATCTATTGGCTGTCCCACATGCCAATCATTGTGACGCACTTACGTAACGCGTGCACGTTCCTTGTTTCCTCTTGCTGGATGCGGACTTCTAGTGTTATGTACCTGGTTAGCTTAGCGGTTAGCTTCGGTGCTAGCCATTCATTGTAGCTCTGCTGCTCTCACGTATACTCTGAACATGGCAGAGAGCCACAAAAGAGCAAACTGCGTACAAGTTTATGAGAAGAAGGGGAAGGCCTCAGTAGAAAGAAATAAGACCAGAATGGTAGATTTCTTTTCATGCGATCCCCCTGAGGAGCGAAAGAGCAGGTAAGACGGTCTCAGTTATCCACAAAGGGACTTGGCGAAAGTTCCGGAAAAATTGCAGACTCTACCTTTAAGCTGCCCTTTTTTGACAGCAAGCTGACAGGAAATGAGGTTCAGAGGGAAGGGGAAGACATATAGTAAAGGTCCACAGCCTGGGGCACGAACCCGGGAGGCTACGGCGAGGAATGAGGCCGAAATTGGGTTGGTGCGCACTACCCCTGCACCATCATCGCACCCAGCCAAACGGTTCTGATCTTTTCACATGTGGACAGACATCTGGAGGTGTTGTTGATGCTGTATTCGGCATGTCCTTCACACATAAACCATTATAGATAAGTCACAAGAATCAAAATTGCCATCAATGTAAAAGCCAAGGATCACTGCTTCTCCTACCTCTAAGTGGTTATAATGTTGTGGCTGATTAGTGTAAATGTCATCAGTAATGTTGTCCTAACTTCCCCATTGCCCACGTGTCTATTTCTGGTGCATTTTGAGATGCGCTCTAATCCTTCCCTCAGTCTCTCCAGTTGTTACACAATAACACAAAGTCTCTGTGCTAAATCCTTTCCTTTCAAATATGCCTGTTTGTTTAAACAGCTTTGATTACACTTTCAAGTATATTCAACTCTGTTTGTGTTCTAATAACAGTCACAGTTTTCCTGCAGTATTCCCTCCTATGCTGCAGGTTCATCACCAACTTTTAATCACTTTATTTAATTCTCTTTTCTTTGGTGTCTTAGTTATTATCTAAGATATGCTGCTAAGACTTTAGTGAGATTAAATGGTGTTCAAAGGAACTCGTGGGATGCCTTCGGCCTCCCATTGCGTCCCAACTCTCTCGCTGCACTGTGTGCTTCACTAATCATTTCCCTTTACACTTTTTCTTCCTAGTGTCCAGGTCTCAACTCTTCGATCTGCCCTTCAACCCCACTGACCCCATTTCTCACTATGGGTGCTACCATAAATGCTCACCCCACCTCACTTTTTCCTGAAAGTGAGTAAATCTTAAAATTGTGAGGATTCCTTTAACTCCTTCCCTTACCAGCTCCCTCTCTGTCCCAGCCCAGCAGGCCCTATCCAAACGTTCAAGGACAAATCTGAATATCCCTTTTCACCGTTTAAGTGTTAAAAGCCTGGCGGTGCCGGGGTGTTATCTTAACGCGCCTTGCCGTGCCATCATCAGAGCGCGTGATGAAAATGGCTGTGATGATGCTAAAAGAAGAAAAAAAAGGAGGGGGAGAAAAAGTAATAATCAAATATGTTTTTCAAGGGCACAGTGACCATTTGCTGGAGGGAAATTATCCCAGTAGTTAAGCTAGCTCACTCAGAGACTGGCTGCATAGAGAGAGTAAATGCATCTGTGTGTAGAAGTAAATCTGCATAGAGTTCTTATTTAAACTTGCACCGTACATTCAACAACGTTTTTATACAAGCATCTGTGATCACATGTCTGAATGTATCTGCAGTTTAGATGGATCTCCTCAGGTCCTTTACTTGGTTTTGCCTGTAGGTTTCATCAGTTTCTCAGTGTGTAAATATCTGTGTGTATGTTAATCATTGCCAAAAGCCTCTCATCATTGATGGGTAGCAAATGTCCAACACTAGTGCATTCCAAACAGCTGCGTCTGGCTGCTTTAGAAGATAAAGTACTCCCTTAACTCAGGAAGACATTTCTCTCTCTGTTAATGTATTTATGATGATGACTTTTCTATTAGGTTTACTTTAATGACTGGGAAGCATTAAAGCGCAGGCTCTCAAAGGCACATAGAGGAGTACAGTCAGTTCACATTTTAATTGTATTTATCATATTCTTAGTGTTGCTGTAACCCATATTAGATCAGTTAAGTTATCATGAACCTGTGTCGATTTTTGTCACTTGGATGTCAATAATGTTTTAAACGTAGAACAGTATAGTTCTGTTATCTTTACAAAAATCTATTTTTACATCCGCATTAGGGCTGCACCTTACAAGTTTTTTTCATTACATGTATTGACTTTTTTATTATTATTTATAGGTATTTCTAAATCATATTTTTTTTTCCTCCTAAGATATATTTTTTTTAAACAGGAAAGGTTTTTTTGTATATCACAAAATAAAATTTTAACAAAGTTATGCATTTCAACATATGAATCATTCGTATAAAGTGCCAGTTCCAGGATGTTTGAGTTTAGATAATGACAACATTTACACAATGAAATGAAGTAAAAGTAATTTGGGTTCTTCTTTACCAAGTCTTGATAGTAACACACACAGGCAGAACCAAGCAGCCAACGTTGAACATGTGGGGGGGAAAATGGACAATCAAGAATCTTTATTGTCACTAGGTGTTACCATAATAAAAAAAATTTGGATGAGACACCGGCTCAGAATAACACACAGAGACCAGACTTTTTATCCCATGAACTCAGTTGATTGCACTGACCAACAACACTCCCTGAGAAGCTTAAAGGGTGTAAATAGTCCTTAGTATCTAAAAAGACTCATGTTCAAGTGAAAAGAGAAATAGCAGTCCCATTACAGACGTTATCAATTACTGTGCAGTTGCGTGACTGTCTCAAACGAATGCCCCATCTTTTGATACGCTTATTCACACAGCAAAATATTGTGCAATAAATTTAAATCTTCAAGTTACAGAACTGTGCAATTGGATGTCCAACAGACATTTCCTTAGAAACTGAAGTGTGCAAATAGACATTAGAATCTGAGAGACATATTCTTGATCCCATGATCATCATGGGATCAAGAATATGTGGAACAAGTAGTATGTTTGTAACATGTAACCAACTATAACTTGGCTGGTGGTTTATTGGTTTTCAGCATGGGGTGATAGCCCTGATAGTTTTGGGAAAGAAGCTGTTTTTAAGTCTATTAGTTTTTGTTTTACTGTTTCTCAATCGTTTACCTGATGGAAGTGGGACACTATGCATTGCCCGGGATGGTGGGATCTGTAGCTATATGTCTGGCCCTTTTCTGGACTCTTGCAGCATAAACTGTGTCTAGGTCCTGTAGACGGCATCCCACAATCCCCTGTGCCTGCCTCAACACCGGTGCTAATTCCTTCCTTTCCTGTGTCATGCAGATGTCACGCTGAGACACAAAATCCTTTCGAAAGTAGTGCCGTAAAGGTTTATGAGCAGCTGAGTAGAAAGTTCAGTCCATTTCAGTTTCCTGAGAAAGAAGAGCTGTTGTTAGGCCTTCTTCACCAGCTGGGAGGTGTTCACAGTCCAGGAGAGGTCAGAGGAGATATTAATGCCCAGCAACTTTATGCTGCAAAGTAGACAAAACAAAGCATACAAAGTGGTAGACAGGTCACCTAGTACAACCTGCAGACTTCAAGATAGATTTAGTAACTTAAGTAACTTTTGTTGAGATTTTTAAGGCAATATAAAAAGACAAAATTATAAAGTTTATGCGTTGACCAGAAATATTGATTTTGACAGATTTTTATAATCAACATAATTGAGCACGTCAATTAATCGTGACAGCCCTGATCAGTTTACATTATGACAATTGTTAATCTGAATTTCTACCATTTTAGTAATATTTTATCAAAAAATATATAATATTTCCCTTTACAATCCCACAAAAAGGGAAATTTGCTCTGCATTTAACCCATTCCTAAGGGAGCAGTGGGCTGCCACACTGAGTGGTGCCTGAGGAGCAACCTGGGGCTAAGGGTGTTGCTCAGGGACACATGTTTGCAGTCTCAGGGTTCGAACTGGGTTCTTTCAGCCTTCTCAGGACACAAGTGAGCTGCTCTAACCACTAAGCCACCACTCCTCCCAAAAGATAACTACCTCAATAAAATATTAATGAGAGCTGACCACCAATTAAATCAAGAGTCGAGTTTATTATCTGTCAACCAATATTTGTTGACTACTTAAGTAAGACAAAAGAAAAACGTGCATTTATGCAACTAAATTAAAGTAACACTAATTCTAACTTCCACACTACAGAATAAAGACATAATACCCTTTGGGACCAAGCAAAAACTAATATTTGTTGATTAAAAATGTATGCATTTTCAAGAGCTTATCTGCTTCTCCAAATGAAAGGGGTTTTATGACCTGATACTGACTCCAATGTCCAGGAGGCATCCTAACCAGATGCCCGAGCCACCTCAACTGGCTCCTCTTGACGTGGAGGAGCAGAGGCTCTACTCTGAGTCCTCCCCGGATGACTGAGCTCCTCACCCTATCTCTAAGGGAGAGCCCAGACACACTACGGAGAAAACTCATTTCGGCCGCTTGTATCCGGGATCTCGTTCTTTCAGTCATGACCCAAAGCTCGTGACCATAGATGAGGGTAAGAACGTAGATCGACCGATAAATCGAGAGCTTTGCCTTTCGGCTCAGCTCTCTCATCACATTACATTACAGCGCTTCACAGCAGACGCAGCACCAATCCGCCTGTCGATCTCCCGCTCCATCTTCCCCTCATTCATGAACAAGACTCCAAGATACTTGAACTCCTCCACTTGGGGTAGCACATCCTCCCCAACCCAGAGAAGGCACTCTACCCTTTTCCAGCTCAAGACCATGGTCTCGGATTTGGAGGCACTGATCTTCATCCCGGCCGCTTCACACTTAGCTGCGAACCGCTCCAGTGAGAGCTGTAGATCACGCCCTGATGAAGCCAGTAGAACCACGTCATCCGCGAATAGCAGAGACGCAATCCTAAGGCCGCCAAAACAGATCCCTTCAACACCTTGGCTGCACCTAGAAATTCTGTCCATAAAAGTTATGAACAGAATCGGTGACAATGGGTAACCTTGGCGGAGTCCAACTCTCACTGGAAACGAGCCCGACTTACTGCCCGCAATGCGGACCAAGCTCTGACACCGGTCATACAGAAACCTAACAGCCCTTAGTACTCCATACTCCCAGAGTACCCCCCACAGGACCGCCGTGAGACATGGTCGAATGCCTTCTCCAGATCCACAAAGCACGTGACGATTGGTTGGGCAAACTCCCACGCACCCTCCAGGATCCTGCTGAGGGTATAGAGCTGATCTACCAGGACAGCTGAACCTTATTTTAGGTTAATGTGTGTCACTATAACTAAATTCAAGAAGACTGGATGTTGAAGCAAAGTATTAGTTTATGGATTTACAGAGTGAAAGTATGCAATCAGGTTGCTCCAACTTATATATATATATATATGTATATAAAAAGTTTGGAAAGAATTTATCAGTGTTTTACATGGCAAAACCCTGTTCGCATACCTTTGAGACCCACTGTGTACCACGTACACACTTTCATGTGCTGCCCCGCACAAGTCCAGCTGGTAATGTTGCTGTAATAAAAATGCTAAAAAAACACAAAGACAATAGGACAACTGCTCTTCTGGGAAAAAACGTGTGTATCTTCTTTTATTATGCAAGTGTGATTGCTGCTTCTTCATCCATATGTGTGTCTTCACAGGGGAACACCGTGCATTATGTGAGCAAGTCAATCCTCTGTGATTTCATCTCTTGACATGACATGTAGTCAGGACTCTGTGGAGCACAGACTGCATGCATGATGTGCACACACACACTTTTCCCGAGCAGTGTACACACAAACAAAATAAATTTTCAAGTGAATAGTATTAATGAGAACGACACCTTTTGGTGTCTTTTCTTGTTAAAGTCTTTCAAAAAATTGTTAAACAACACATGTCTGTAAAAAAAGCAGGAGGTCTGTTGTTATGCCTAAATAAAATGCTGTGAATGCGTGTACTTGCTGTGCGCTTGGTTCCACACCCCTTGTAATATATTCAGGTAGTTAAAAGTGTTTGGTTTGTTCAAAGTTGTGGAGGGGCTTTGGTCTCCTAGAGAGCTCGGATTTACTAATCCACAACACACATTTTTATCTTTAGTTCATTGGCGGGTCTAAATATTGACTTATCATTAAGTGGAATGACTGAAACCCTAATAATAATTCACATTGTCTAAGCACCTTGTGTTGACGCTGCGCTCCTGATGTTATTAACGAATGTATGCAAATCCTGCGTAAATCTGAAGATTAGGGCTGAAGCTTTCAGTGATGCAAAAGAGAAAACAAGAGGTGTGTATTAAAATGTTGTCAACCCCATAGACAGTCACTAGAAGAACACAGCTTATAGAGAAGTGGAGAAAGTGTATGTGTGTGTGTGTGTGTGTGTGTGTGTGTGTGTGTGTGTGTGTGTGTGTGTGTGTGTGTGTGTGTGTGTGTGTGTGTGTGTGTGTGTGTGTGTGTGTGTGTGTGTGTGTTACAGAATGTTAACACAAATGTTCAGGCATGTCAGATAACGCTCACAAAGACAGGGATTGGATTTCTGCTGAATGGATGATAATGCAATAATAACGAAAGCTGCAATACTGTAAACAAACAGATTGCACTGTAAAGTTGCAAAGAGACAAAAAAAATCCATTTTGACACAAAACTGCATAAAATTAAGATTGAGACAGGAGAACACCATCAAGATGTTGCAAAGAGAGGAAGTTGCAAAAGAAGCCAGCGGTAAAAATGTACAGGACAGAAAAAATGTTCAAACTGAAGTGAGAGCTTTTATCTTCAAAATGGTTAACTAGGCTGCTGCAAATTAAAAATGTTATGAGAAAGGATGGCGATAGAAACCATGTCAAAGAAAAGACACCATAAAAATGACTAGAGATGAGAATTAAGTAAAGAGAACAGGTAATGAAGAAACAGTAAAGCATGCAAACCTTTAAGCCTTCAAAAACTGTCACCATGAAGAGTTGGGCTCTGGGTTTGGATACACATGAATACCATTGGCTTGGTGCAGTTTAAATAGCTGATAGTTGTTTTAAGCTTTTTGTTTAAATAGAACAAAGGAGTAGCGGTAAGGATGGTGAGAGTACGAGGATCAGTAAAGGGAAGCTATTTTGGAAAAGTGTTGAGCTGTTTATTTGCACGTCATTGAAGCTGAAGTAAGGCGCAGTGGGAATTGGCCACCAAGACCCCGCTCCGCTCCGCAACATCTGCCGCTGCTAAGTGAGTTAGTAGCCGTCAGGCTGCCTATATGTCACACAATCACGTACACATGTGTATTCCTGTCATTTGGAGCCTGTGATGGATGTGTTGAGGATAATGCTCTGCAACAACGAGTATAAAATATGTGTCATCCTCAACTTTTGGCCTTAAAGTGAAGTGATTGCTTAAATTAACAACATTTAATGTGCTTTAAGTGTGAATGCTGATTGGTGCATGAAACAATAAGTTATCACTTTATAACTAGCTGCAGACCCATTAAAGGGCAATGACACAGAGCTACGACTTAGAGTTTAATGTCTGTTATTAGATAAAATAATCAATGCAAGCGAGTATAGATGATGCCACAGGGAGGGATATCATCAGTTAAATACATTTCCTTCATAACTTTTAAGCATATCAATATTTTCTTTATGTAACCAGTTATATACATTGTTCTGTAAACACAGCCATAATTTACTGTAAAACACTTTTATTGTAAACTCTCACAATGAGACTTTTTTTCCATTCTGCCATCATTGCAGCACATTTTTAGTATAACACTTCTACCCTCGTTTGTATTTCTAATGTATCATCACAGCAGGGAGCTGCTGACTCAATAACACATTATATTCTAACCTTAAATTAATGCACCACCAAAGCCTGGAAGCAGTGGTGGATTTAAGGAACGTCAAAGTGGGCCGCCACCCAGGGTGGCATCTTGCAGAGCACAGCATGGATTATTTACACAAAGTAATTCATGATGGTGACATTTAGCTTTCTTTTGCCCATTTTAATAAAGCAACATTAGTCATATCTTGTCACTCTGCAGGTCAAATATTCTCTCAGTGTAATTACAGATTATGCGAAGGGCAGGATTGTTTCCCAGACTTATCAATCAGGATGTTAGAAAAGAGAATGTGTTTTAATTGGTTTGAGTGTCATGTCTTATCATTTTAGATTTTTGATCTCATTTTAAATGAAGATGATGAAAAAATATACTTTGATTAAAAGAAGCTGTCAGCTTGACTTAGCTTGATTATTATTAGATTGAAAAATTAAAAATGATTTCAGGCACAACATCTTCCATTTGTTTTATATAAATGACCTTACACAGCTTCAGAAATATCCAACCACGTCTTCATAGGATACTTAACGGCAGACATGTGGACTTAAATGAAGTAGAACCCATTAAATAGTTAGACACTGAATTGTATAGATTTCAGAGAGAAAATCAAAAATGGGTGTAGATGATGGTTTCCTTGTTCATTGGTGGATTTGTCTGTTGCTGTCACCATGATTCCATTTCCTGCATTCCTCATACCATTATGGTAGCTCTTTTAATTGTTAAATTATTTTGAATTTCATATTAATTCTCCATTCGCCTGCCACCATCATCTCTGCATTTGGGTCCTCAACCACAACAACACTACATGACCACATTATGTTGTTGATCCTCTGCATTCTATTTCTTACCCTCTACTCTTCATCTGATCTATTCAGGAACAGTATTTAGGCTGAGCTGAATATTTTTTTCTTATCATTCTCATATCCATCCACCTATCCTATTCTCTCTTTGCAACCCTGCATATCTCTGTTCCTCTGGTATATTTACGTCTCAGTAGCAATATTCAGACTCCACTGTTGAAAAAGTGTGAAGGAAGAGGAAGTGTGTTTGTCTGAGAGCTGCCATCTCTGACAGTGATAGGTGATGTCTGTCTGCCACTGCATCACCTTCAGCAGCAAGGTGACATTTAGAATACATGCTATTCCTCTATTTGTCTGTATATGTTTTGCAGCTGAATATCAAATTTAAAGGATGTTTTTCCCCAACATTCTCTAGATATTCCCTTTCCAGATTCAAGTAACTTGAGTTGTTATGTAGGGCTGACATAGGGAAACTGCAGCTGAAGCGGCTGCAGGTTTAAGGTAAAGATCATTGGTGGGTTTGGAAGTGGGAGAAATGTTGGAAGCTTTTAACATTTGATTCCCTTATACATGCAGTGGTGTGAAAAAGTGTGTGCCCCCTTTCTGATTTATTATTTTTTTGCATGTTTGTCACACCTAAGTGTTTCAGAGCTTCAAACTAATTTAAATATCAGTCAAAGACAACAAAAGTAAACACAAAATGCACTCATTAAATTAAGTTTGCTGTTATTAAGTGATAAAAGAATGCAAACCAACATGGCCCTGTGTGAAAAAGTGATTGTCCACTAAACCTAATAGCAGTTTTTCACACAAGGCCGTGTAAGTTTGGATTTTTTTCCCTTGACAATAATATCAGAATAGCATTTGCATACTTTAACTAGTTTACAAAGGATCAAAAGGAACCCTTTGTAACACTCTATCAGTAAGGAGAAGAACACAAACAATTCCACAGTATTATATACAATATCATATATTAGTGGGGGACACAAATGTGTTAACAAGAACTACATTTCATAACTACGTAGGTCCGATGTGTATAAATGTAGAACCTTTTTTCAACTAGAACAGAAGCCTTGTTCCAAGGGCTGTTTTTCCTTACCAGCTGTAGAGCACTTATAGCATGCATTCACTTGTAGGAATGAGCAATTATACTGTGTATGGTCATCGTGGGAAAAAAGTTCTTGTGATGAGACTTCTGATTTATCCAGACAAGAGTAAACTTTAAAGGATGACTTTTGCATACCCCAGAAACATATGGTATGAGTAGAATTTTTACTTTTCCTTATTGGTCATCTTTCATCTTTATTTCCTAATCTTGGTTTCATAACCAAGATCGGCTGCTTTTAAGTCTGGGGCCCTGCAGGCGTATGGAGAAGCTGGAGAAGAGAATCAGAGAGGCAAAATGCAAGTATTAGCAGCACATAGAAGAACACTTTTCTAAAAAAATAACACAAAGAGCATGTGGCAGGGTATCAAATCTCTGAATGGATACAAAGACGTTTTAAGTGACACCAGCACAACAGACAGGACCCTCAAGTACACTGTGGACCACCTCTTATCTCGCCTCAATGGAAAAGGCACAGTGACCCACACTAAACCAGCAAAGACAGAGGAGGAGGAGCTGATACAGCTGAACCAACACCAGGTCAGATCCAGCCTACAGGGTCAGCGTGAGGAAGGCTGTTGGTCTGGATGGCATCAGAGGAGGAATACTGAGAAACTTTACATCCAAGCTAACATCATATTTACCACTATTTTTCAACCTGTCCCTGTTTCACTCCATTGTTCTTGCATGACTGAACTCTCCTACAATAATTCCAGTACAGAATAAGAGCACAGTTAACTGTCTGAAGGACTATCACCCAGTTCCTCTCACCCCATTCCTCACCAAATGTCTTAAAAGACTCATCATCTCACACCTTAAAATGCTCTTCCTGCTGACCACCACTAAAATCTATTTGAATACTGAGAAAAGTAGTCAACTGAGGATGCAGTAATAACAGCTCTTCACACAGCCCTGACCAACCTGGAGAAGAACAACACCTAGGTCAGGATGCTGTTTGTGGACTTCAGTTCTGCCTTTAACATAAACCCATAAACTGGTTAATAAACTGAGCAGCGTAAGCCTGGGCAGTTGACTGTGCAGGTGGATTCTGGATTTCCCCAAGAACAGAGTACAGACCATTCGGATGAGTAAGCACACATCAACGACCTTTATCCTAAATATAGGGATACCGCAGGGGTGTGTCCTCTGCCCCTTTCTCTATTTGATATCAGTCATAACTGCTCCCCAATTCACTCCACCAACACCAAAGTCAAGTTTGCTAACGACACCACTGCTGTAGATAGGGTTTCTGATAATGAGATGGCTTGAGATCCAGCATGTCAGAGATGAAAGAAGTAATTATTGACTTCAGGAAGTCTAAGCGCACCACACACACTTTTCTTTTGATACACAGCAAGGAAGTTGAGAGATTTGACAACCGCAAGTTCCTGGGTGTCCACATCTCTGCCAACCTCATCTGGAACACACATATCTAACGTCAGGTGAAGAAAGCCCAAAAAATACTTTATTTCCTCAGGAAGTAAAAATCTGTTCACCTCCTTTATTAGTAGCTTATGAACTGCAGGTCTAAATGATACGGCAGCTGTGATCTGATAATGCATTCCACTGAACTCACCACCCGCTGCTGGTTCTTCCTGTTTGTCTCAGAGCATCTGGAGAACCACACAGTGCAGTAATACACCAGGAGGCTGTGCTTTACTGACCTGTAGTTCATAAGCTACTAATAAAGGAGGTGAACACATTTTTACTTCTTGAGGAAATAAAGGAAAGGAGAGCCAGTGTCTGTACTCACCCTGGACACATTCTGTTTTCTGTTTTCTCCATTCCCATTTCGAAAAACGTTCAGGAATTTTAAAACAAAAAAAAAAGAAAACTTTTCATCCAACAGCGGTCAAATCAATCACCCATTGTCATGATTGCTGCTAACCTGTTTTCTTTATAATTTTATGAATTATTATTTGTGTGTGTGTGCGTGCGTGTGTGTGATATTCACACTGCCAGACGAGAAAAACGGTTGCACCTCCAAACGTCACTGTATAGTATTTTTGGGGGGATGAGCATTGCTTCTTGACCTCCAATCATTGTGTGTTTTTTATGCATCCAATGAGTTCAGTTTTGGTTTCCTCTGACTAGAGAAAACCAAAACCTTTAACACATACTTACTGAAAGTATTTAGGTAATGTCATGACTTTCCATGCCAATATCTTTATGAAAACATTTTATTATAATATATGGTTCGTTTTCTTAGCATTTTTGTGCTGGATAGATTGCAAACAGCATCCGGTGATAATTTTCTGTCAATAGCCCCTTTAGAAAATATATTTACTTTTGAAAATTGGTGATTTGTTAAATGCTTATTCTCCCCCCTGTGTTATTGTTTTTAAACAGAAGTGCCATATGACCTGACAAAATAAGGTAAAGAATGATGCACTACAACAAGCACTACATCAAGCTTATTTCTTGTCTTTAGGTTTTGTCTGCTGCGGAAAAGAGTATATAAACTCTTCAACTTCTCTTTGCTGTGTGAACAACAACGGATCTCCCACAATTCACCCTTCTGGCAATGCCACAGTGACGCTGCGATGCTGTGGGTCAAAGGTCATACATCTGGATGAAGAATGCTGCAATGGAGTTGGCTTTGACCCCCAAAGACACGTTTGTGCCAATCGAGCCACGGCTGGACTGCTGATACCGGTGTGTTTCAAGTTGTGGTTCAAATCCTTTTCAAAGTGGAATCAGTTTTTTGTTGTCACCGTTTGCCCAATTCTCCACAGATACTTTACAATGACAGAATGTTTTGAATGAAACTTGCTTGTTTTGCTTATGGGAACAGTAGATGTTGGCCCTCTGACTTTAATTGAAGACCATGTCTCCATCAGCTAAGTGGACATCAGGATAGATAGAGTTTGTTTTAGTGTCCTTTTTGTCACATCAGGAGTCGGAGAATGTGCTAGCCACCATTTATCACCTGGGGTCATGTGGTGTTTGTGTATTCCTAAGTCAGCATGAGATGGTTCACGCAAGCACCCATACACACACATACACAAAGAGTGGGAGCACTCATTAGCTCTAATGATGTCATTAAGGTCCACGTAAAGCACACACACATATGCATAAGTGCATGCAATAGATGTGCAGGCTTTTGTTCAAGAGAAAAATCTGCTTAAAGCTACAAAAAAATGTATACATGAAAATACTAAAGATACATTCTGTATTTTTCCTGATGCTAATGAATCTTCTGTACTCTATTTTCTTGGTCTCCATTCTGTGACCAGCACCAGTGTTTTCAGGGTGCCGTGTGTCCTGTGGCGGCTGCAGCTACCGCTTACTGTGGCTCCTGTGACCTTGATCCATCTCTGACTGCCTGCACTTGGGTCCTGACTGCACACCCACACCCCGACACACAATCTGCAACACGACTGCCATTCATCAGCGGTTCCCTGGAACCCCTCCCCACTGTCCTTTCAGGACATAGAAACAGAAGTAAAAACAATAACAAAATAGTTGACAGAAACAGTCACACAAATACTGAGAAAACAGAAACAGGAGGAAATCTTTGCCAGACACATGAGGAGGTGGTGTACAGCGGTGATGCCAATGTTCACTCATATACAGGTAAATAAATCCATTTTTGTATTAGTATTCTTGCTTTCGAAAGTACAGAGACCTTGTCATTCCAATTGAACATATTTGCATTTTGTCACAATTACAAACTTTATTTTTTGGGTATTTTTTTGTGATGGACCAATACAAAGTACCGTAGTGAATAATAGTGCAATGGAAGGGAAATTATATATATATATATATATATATATATATATATATATATATATATATATATATATATAGTTTAACAAATGTATTCAGCTGCCCTGAGTCAATACGTTCTAGGACCACCTTTCATTGCAGTACAGCTACAGCCTTAGATTAAACTTTGACCCATTCTTCTTAGCCAAATAACACGATTGGATTGAGGGGTTCTGTGGACTTCACTTTTTAATTCTTGCCGCAGATTCTGTGTTGGATTTATGTCTTGAGTACCACTAGGACATTATGACTTTTTTTTTTTATCTTTTATCTTACTTATCCATTGTAGGTATGTCTGTTTGTTTAAGGTTGTCTATAGAAATAAAAGGTAAATTTCTTACATCCTTTTTCAGTTTATAACTGAAGGATTGTCCCACGTTTAGCTCCATCTATGTTCCCGTCAACCCTGACTAGTTTTCCTTTCACTGCTGAAGAAAACCATCTCCGCACCATGATGATGCCCTCACCAAATTTCACTCTGGGGCAGTGAGTTGTGTTGATGTTTTCCTTCACACAGTTGTGGTCCCATCTGACCAGAGTACTTTCTTCCAACTGTTGTGGACGTCTTCGCTTGTCTCCTGAAGACATTTCAATTCACATCAGAAAGGCCTCTTCAAATTAGTTTTGGATGAGAGATGAAAATTCTTTAAGAAACAAGGAAAGAAGTCCACTTGCTTTCTGCTCGAAGCACTTAGTGTAGGGGCAGCTGGCTGCAGCTCCTCTTGCATGTGTGTCTGCATCCAGCTGCAGCTCTCCAAAAAACACACCGCTATCTTTGTAGGTAAGACGTGAGAGAAGAAGAGATGGCAGCATAGATCACAAGTCATGAAAATTATGCTGCTCAAAAGCACACTTTGAAATTTACAAAGTAGGATAACAACAAAACTAAAGTTTTATCTGCACGCTATAGACTGGAACCACAGAGAAATATGTTACAAGCTGAACATAAAACATGACATTCTATACATTAAGACTGAAATAAGGAACATTGGGGAAAACATATGTAGAAAAGACTATCAACTAGAATATAACATGTATGAAGTGCACAAGTTTTAAACGATTTTGTACAGATTACCATTGAGAAAATGTTATATTATTTGTCAATAAGAAAAACTAATGCAGAATAGACAAATGAAGAGAACAGAATTGAGTTAAATTAGGACCCTGTAAACGTCTATGTTTGAATGTGTTTGTTGCTAAAATCACCTGGCTTTACAGAGAGATCATTACCCCTGCAGAATCAAACACATACCATTAAACACTTAAAACAGCTGTTGCAGTAAAAGGTAGTCAGTGGTACTGGCTCATCCTCTCTGTGATGTAAACCTGTGTGTAATTAAAGTAAGATGGGCATTTAGATGCTGTTTCAAAATTATCCAGTGTTTATTAGCCCAAAGGGAGTAAATTCATGTCTGTTTGTGTTTTTTTGCGTCTTTATTTTTGGTCCATCCACACATTTTTCATTTGGGTCGTTAAGGTTTTTTGGTAAGTATTAAAGGTGGTCAAGAGGGTTTATTGTATGCTTTGTCCTATAGCTATAATTTCACATATTCACTGGTGTTTTAATTCTGTTAGTTACAGTTTTAGAATATCTCTGTAGGTCTATGTATGTGCTATGATGACTTGGTGTGTGTGGCATGGGGCGGTTAGGATAAGAGTTTCAATGCGATGCTGTGACACCATCTGGGCAGAGGCACATAAAGCTGTCGCCACCCACCATACACCAGATGTTTCTCATGCGCACACAGACACACTTACACACAAAGTATTATAATATACAAAGATCAAACCCTGGCAGCTTTGTATTTACCGATAGTCATAAAAATGTACTACTTGGTCAACACAATCTATATTCATAAAAGATCATAAACAAAGAACTGTGATTTTTCTTTGGGCAAACATGTTTGATGTTTATTTACATCTGTGTGTTTAGCAACTTAAGGTATAACAGCAGTAAAGACAAGAGCCCCAGACTGGCCATTTAAACAGCCATTTAATGCAGCAGTCCCTTTACACTCCTAAAGTCAATGTCCATGTTTATGTGCAAGTGTGTTTGTACGTATATATGTTCCTGTAGAGTAACACCTCATCACCAGAAGGGTTGTAATAATCTGAGTGTCAGGGGACTGCCATCTTGGCTTCTTGTTTACAACTTTGCACCAGTGGCAGTGCATATTTCTGGGATTTCTTGCAGTTTACAGCATGATAGTAAAAAAGCTTGAAAGATGAATCTTTAATTTATGCTTTGGACAAAAAATTTCCATTATGTGTTGTTAATGCTTCATATGTGATAAGACAAGGAAGAGGTGGAAAATCCACCAAAATATTTTCCATTTACTGCACATGATCTTCCAGATGTGTGTGTGTGTGTGTGTGTGTGTGTGTGTGTGTGTGTGTGTGTGTGTGTGTGTGTGTGTGTGTGTGTGTGTGTGTGTGTGTGTGTGTGTGTGTGTGTGTGTGTGTGTGTGTGTGTGGATGGATGGATGGATGGATGGATGGATCTTTTTCTGACGTGTTTCTATTTTTCTTGCTCTGTTGTATTTTGAAGCATTTATAATGACAAAATGTATCAAAATTACGTTAAAAAAACTCAGATACTAATAACAAACAACAGTTTATTGTAATAAGAGACTTAGATTGTTATTTCTTTAGACTTTGTGTTATGATGATTCTTCTTTTTGAAACATTCTGGCCTGCATCTAGTTTTACTTGTACAACCCCATCCAGACCTGGCATTAACAGGCGTAGTGACTAATGCAGATGCAAGCGGACATCTGTAGGCCTAGCTGTTCACACGTGGTATTAAAATTCAGCCTGAATGATCAGACATCTCCTTTATCTGCTTTACATTTACATGAGCTGTTGTGATGCTGTTGGCTGACAAAAACACCTACAGCAGGTCAGTTTATATTTGCGTGAAGCCACCAGATTTCAGTCTCCTGCGGTATATTATTTTTCAATCACTTACACAATTCAGATTTGCCTATGTTGAATTATTTCAACTGTAAAACCTGTGATGTGCTTGACTATATACATCATCACACTTGATATGAGAGGAGTAATGAAGCACAAATTATTTTTGACCTTACAGAATAAACCTCCACTCCAGTAAAACAGGTGATAGCTTGCTGGCAGCTGTCACCTGTTTTTACACAACTTTCTTGCACACAGAGCCTAATCATAAAAGTGTAAACTGATAACGCTGGAATACTTGTACACTATTTTGAACACCACAGATAAAGCTCAATTAGTGATTAAAACAAAGTTTGCACCACAGATTAAACCCCTCATTCACAAACCTTACTGTGCACATATTGAAGAATTGTTCTCATTTGCAATTACATTGATGGGAGATGTGGGCCCAGCCCAGTAATAGAAAGCAAAGGCCTTTTTTTGTCTATTAAGTGAAATAAAAGATGGATTTACAAGGGTTTTTTATCTGTGAATTAATTGGTTAGAGGGGTGCACGTTTTACATGATTTAGAAAGCCCATTCTGATGTGTTTCTTTAAGTCCAACTCTGTTTTTAAAGTTTAAACTAATTATAAAAAGGCAAAAATAGGTAAAAATCAAGATTCTTTCTGCATCTGCTGTGTTTGTGGTTGAGGAAAGGAAACCTGCAACCAGACACAAAAGTAGGTTCAAGTTGGTCTCGTCCACTGGACTTGATGACTGTGTTAATATCTGCATGTATTTATTCCCCATTGCTTCAGAAATTAAATGTGCAGAAATAAGGCCTATAAAGGATGCAAAGCTGCAGTCAAATGTGGACGAGATTGCACTGCTTTGTGCAGACTGAGAAGGTCTTATGCCACTTCTGAAAGTGACAAGCCAACCTCAATCTCTTTTGAGCCTGTTCAAGTCACTATCCTAGCAGGTTAAAACCATTTATGAGAGCTGTTAGTGGCAGGTCAAATATAACTTGTATTTTTTTAGGGAAAAAATATTTATTTGCTTGTATGCATTCTTTCTCTTCCTTGTTTGGATTTAGATACTAAACTTGAGCCCTTTACAAAGTATGAGTATCGAGTGAGGGGCTGGAACAGCTTCGGCCCAGGCTCCAGTGATGTTACGACAATGACGACCAGTGAAGACAAACCTTGGGGAGTGGCCCCACCCCGCTGGAGTCGCCTAGACGAACGAGATGACATCATCCAGCTGCAATGGCAAGCTCCTGCTAGACCTAACGGTTAGTATACGTGTTTACATGTAAATGTTGTTCTCCGAAAAGTTATGCAGCCTTTTAAAAAGCTCTGCAGCTGTTACTGAATCTAGTTACAACTGTATGTGAGTGCACTCAAATCTTGAAAATACCTCTTTTCATTTTATTAGGCATCATAACCCATTATCTCGTGCTGCGAGATGGACAGGAGCGTTACCGTGGAGATGAAAAAACATTTACTGATGTCAGAGGGATCAGGGCTTTTCAGGAGTTCATCTATCAATTAAGGGCCTGTAATCAGGCTGGCTGTACTGATAGCACTAAGGTAAGGTAAAAGTATTCAGCAAATCTTTTAAAACTGTAATATATGCAGCATGCATTGGGCTTCAGAAAACCTACCTCCCTTGCACCTGTTTATGTTATGCAACAACAGTAAATCTTTGATTTTTATTGCAAAAACCATTACTGGTTACATAAAAACATAAATATGTCTTGTATAGGCTATATGTCGTTTCATTCTACTTACTTGCTGATTTAAAAAATGACTCAGCATTTACAATAACTCAGCAATATTTCAGTACATGGTTATCTATCTTGAGACATGTAGGCTTACACTTATTTATGACTGCACTAAATTAATTACTTATGTTTAAATTTAGCTTCTTTCCTTTTGAGCAAATTTCAAAGCTTGTCTTTTTGAAGTCAGCATTTTATATGATCATTTCATGTTATGTTTTCCTACCTACACTGAAGCAAAATATTGAATTGGGGAACTGTTTACATCAAAGCTCAGCATCCCGTAATTATGATTTAGGCATCCGTTTGCCTCACCTGTGATGTCATGAAAGTACAAAGAAAAAGATCTTTCCACTTGAAGACCAGTGTGTTCTGCAGAAACAAATTATTATAGGATTATTTTTGCTCTGCTTCTCAATGCAGGACTCTGGATTTGCTGAGTCTTGCTGATGTTTGTGATAGTGGACAAAATGCATCCAGAACTCTCCCTTGCTATCTCTCTGGCTGTAGTTGAGCTGATATCACCTCAACAATTAATGTCAATACTTAGCAGCAGTGAAAGCTTGTGCTGAAAAGCGTCTCTAACAATTCTGGTGAGCTTGTTTATTAGTAAAGAGGAATCCCGGAGTTAATGAAGTTGTATTTATGGGAATACATTTTTAACCTGGTAATTATGGGTTAATTTGTGTTGGATTAGTTATTGTAGAAAATAGATTCAGCTTCTCAGCCACCTTCATTTTCTATTTTAAATGGTAAATGGTAAATGGCTTGTACTTGTATAGCGCTTTAACTAGTCTTGACGACATCCAAAGCGCTTCACACTACAGTTTAGTCATTCACACACCCATTCACACACACATTCACACCCTGACGGTGGTGAGCTATGTTAGTAGCTACACCTGCCCTGGGGCAGGCTGACAGAGGCGAGGCTGCCATACACTGGCACCACCGGGCCCTCTGACTACCGCCAACTTTTTCTGAAAACTACCATTTTAGTGGTAGTTTTCAGAAAAAGTTGTACAAAACTATTTTAGATCAGTGACTCCCAAGGATTTACTAATTTTATCTCTATTTCTTTGAATGTTAGTGTTGACGTTTGTAACTTGATTTTTATCTGGAGAATGAAATTAATTATTTTTATTTTTATTATAATATTCATTATTTCCACTACTAAATTGAACTGTTGTACAATTTTTGACTGTAATTGTCTATCAGGTTAGTACTTGTTTTCTGAGGCTCTTGCTCTATGCAGTAATTGATTTATCACCAGAAAAACTGTGATTCATTTTTTAATACACCTTATCACTTATCGTCATCATGATACGCAGCACAAAATGTCGTGATTAAAATTGAAAGCCTATGTTGTCTATCCCAGCTGTACAGCACAATCCAGGTTTAGCATGCTTTAAAAGGGAAGCATTTGTTTTAATTAACAAATTTGTAGATGATTGAATCGTAAAGCATAATACCACTTTCACACATGATTGCTGTGAGGTCTTTGAGCAAGACAGCCAGACTCTAACTATTCTGATTTCTATTCTCAATTTTTTATCCAATGTATGCTTGGAGTCGTCTTAATCTTGGAATCCAAGATTCCTCTGTGTTAAAATTCATAGTTTTTGATCTGGTTGAAAACTTTATCGGTGTGTGCATTCACATACTCTCATACTTCCAACTCAGTCTCTGCCATCCATTTTTCCATCTTAGTCTATCTCACAAACACAAACATATGGTCACACCACTCGAACACTCTCCCTGCAGTGGATGGAGGAGGAGTGAGTTGAATTAGTTTGTACAACAGTGAAAATTGGCTAAACAGTCCCAATTATGGGATAACTTGAACTAACCTAATACACCATTGCAATTACCTGGCATCAGCTCCTTCTCACAAACACACACACACTCACAGGTGCCGGCATACAAACACAGACACTCACATGCACACACCTACTGTGACAACAGAAGGTGCTGATCTAATACGGTTGGTCACTTAGAGCGCGAGGAAGAGCGATTGGTTCTTCTGTGTCTCACAATCCTTTTGCCCTGTTCTCTCTGTCATTTGTCTCCTGTGCTTCGCCTGATCTAAGAGTCACAGTTCCCAGTTTCTCTTAACAGTTATCTCCTTACTTTAACCTCTTTCATCTTCAACACCATTACGCTATCTAAGCAGCTGCTTTGCTTTTACGACTGCCATCTAGTCGGTTTTATCTGCGTCTTACAGTGCTATTGTGTTAGATTATCCATACTTTCTCTACACAAACATTTTTTGATTATCTGTACTCTTTGATGGGATGCAGCTGATTCATGTGTTTGAAATTTTAACCGGACTGGCTAGTTTAGATCAAATAATGATCTACCCGGGACTTTAGACCACTATTATTTTCAGTGATGTGAAACTCATATATACAGTTAAAATCAGATATTTACTGTTGAGCACAAAATCATTGATTTAGATTCTAAATGTTTGTTTCTGGGAAAAAGAAAGTGACAGACATGTGTCCCATTTTAAAACAGTCTAAAAGTGTAAAGTCCTAGGAATCACCCTTTCCGCAGTAGACAGTGTTGTTAAGAACACTGAGGGGAGGCAGTGTGTGGGGTGTTCTCCAAAGTCCATCATCATCATCATCTCCACTGTCTTGAGTGGGTTAATCTTCAGGTGGTTCTGACCGCACCAGTGAATCAGCCAATTGACCACCTTCCTGTAGACTGATTTGTGATTATCCTGGATTAGACTAATAACAGTGGTGTCATCTACAAACTTCAGGAGTTTCACAGATGGGTGCAGCCATTTGTGTACAGAGAGAAGAGGAGTAGGCAGATAACTCTTCTCTGGGGTGGCTGATGCTCCCCTAACTCACCTGCTGCTATGGGTCAATCATAAAGCTGGGGATCCACTGAAAGGTGGACTGAAAGCAAGGGTGATGTCTCTATTTTTGAAGATGCACAAGTGTGCCTGCCTGTTCATCTCGCCTGTGTCTCCAGTAACTTTCATAGAGTGCCGCTGCACAACTAACCAAGACTATCTAATTGAAGTTAGGGTTGATGAAAAATTTGCAAAAAAAAATAGCTAGAGACAACTTTCAAATGTTTAGGAATTCCTCTGTAGCAAAAGTGGAGAAGAATAAACACAAAATACAAGAGAGGAAAGTACCAAGGCCGCCATCTGCTGCACCATCTTGACTTAAGTTGAATCTATGGGATATTGTCCAGAGGAAAATGAGAGACACCATACCTACAATAGAAACAAGTTGAAACTCCAATTAGCAAAGTGGGCTTTCTTAACCCCTCAGCAGAGCCACAGACTCACTGCCTCCATACCACACTGCTTTGAAACAGATGGAATATGGACCAATCATTGCGTATATATACGCCACAGTATGTGGCCAGAATTTTTCGTATCAAAAATACTTTTATTGGTCTTATATAATATTTTAATTTTCAGAGTTTGAATGTTGGGTTTTCATTAGCTGTAAGCCATAAATGTTCAAATACATAGAAATAGACACTTAAAATTAATTTCATTGTGTGTAATAAGTCTATATATGTTTTCTGTTTTGAATTAGATTACTTCTGGGGTGAGTGGTGGCCTAGTGGTTAGAGCATTGTTCCCAGAGGTCCTGGGTTCAACTCCCACAGACTGCCACTCTGGGTCCCTGAGCAAGACCCTTAATCCCAGATTGCTCCCCAGGCACCGCACAGTGGCAGCCCACTGCTCCCCAAGGGGATGGGTTAAATGCAGAGAACAAATTTCATTGGAATGTATGTTGCAATAACAATAAAGATGATTATTAATGAAAATAATAAATGGTGATTTTAGTGATATTCTAATTTGTTGAAACATATCTGTAAATTTAAACAGTTTTTCTTCACAGAATATTCAGAATTTGTTGCAAGAAACATGTTTTCAAACACCCAAATGTAATTTTTTTTTTTAATTTTCCCTTTGTTTTATGTGTCCTGTTTGGCTGTGTAGCACTAAGAATTGCTGTCTTAATGCCAAAAGATTTGCTTTGGCAAGTGGAGCATTACTGCTTTTGCTATAGTGCTCCGCTATATATATATATATATATATATATATGTATACACTCCTGATCAAAATCTTAAGACCAGTCAAAAAATTGCAAGAATTTGCATTTTGCACTATTGGATCTTAAGAAGGTTCTAAGTAGAGCTTCACAATGTTAAAAGGACAAATCAGTGCAAGAGACAAGAACATTTGAGCAGGGAATTGTCTGAAAACTGCATTTATACTCAAACATGATTTTTTCAGCTGATCAAAAGTTTAAGACCATAGCTCAAAAAACCCCGAAAACCCCCCAAAACAGAAATCAAAATGTCAAAAAAAAGGACTCAGTAATGAGTAGCTCCACCATTGTTGTTGATGACTTCAAACAATCGTTTAGGCATGCTCGATGCCAGTGTTTCCAGGAGGCTAGTGGGAACGTTGCTCCAAGTGTTGAAGATGGCTTCACGAAGGGCATCCATTGTCTGGAACTGATGTCCATTTTTGTAAACTTCCCTTGCCATCCATCCCCAAATGTTCTCAATTGGGTTTAGATCCGGGGAACATGCAGGATGGTCCAAAAGAGTGATGTTATTCTCTTGGAAGAACTCCTTTGTCAGGCGGGCATTGTAAACTGCAGCATTGTCCTGTTGAAAAACCCAATCATTACCACACAGACGAGGGCCCTCAGTCATGAGGGATGCCCGCTGCAACATCTCCACATAGCCAGCTGCTGTTTGACGCCCCTGCACAACCTGAAGCTCCATTGTTCCATTGAAGGAAAACGCACCCCAAATCATGATGGCGCCCCCACCACTGTGCCGTGTAGAAAACATCTCAGGTGGGATCTCCCTGTCATGCCAGTAACGTTGGAAGCCATCAGGACCATCAAGGTTAAATTTTTTCTCATCAGAGAAGACAACTTTCTTCCACCTTTCAATGTCCCATGTTTGGTGCATCCTTGCAAAGTCCAAACGGGCAATTCTGTGGCGTTGAAGAAGACGTGGCCTTTGAAGACGTTTTTTGTTTCTGAAGCCCTTCTCTCGCAGATGCCGTCTGATGGTTATTGGGCTGCAGTCAGCACCAGTAATGGCCTTAATTTGGGTAGAGGATCGTCCCGTGTCTTGACGGACAGCCAATCGGATCCTGCGGCTCAGAGCTGGTGAAATTTTTTGGGGTCTACCACTTGACTTTTTTGTTCCATAACCCTCAGGATCATTTAAAAAATGCAAAATGACTGTCTTACTGCGTCCAACCTCAGCAGCGATGGCACGTTGTGAGAGGCCTTGCTTATGCAGCTCAACAATCCTACCACGTTCAAAGTCAGTGAGCTTTTTTGCTTTTGCCATCAGGAGGTCTTGACAGTGTAAAGACTTCACAGAAAATGACATGGAATCCAGATGTTTGCACAGCTTTTGACTTTTAAAGACTATGGTCTTAAACTTTTGATCAGCTGAAAAAATCATGTTTGAGTGTAAATGCAGTTTTCAGACAATTCCCTGCTCAAATGTTCTTGTCTCTTGCACTGATTTGTCCTTTTAACATTGTGAAGCTCTACTTAGAACCTTCTTAAGATCCAATAGTGCAAAATGCAAATTCTTGCAATTTTTTGACTGGTCTTAAGATTTTGATCAGGAGTGTATATATATATATATATATATATATATATATATATATATATATATATATATATATATATATATATATATATATGCAAAAAAAATTATTGGATATTATTTTGGGATTATTTCAAGTTCAATGGACACAGAAACAGAAAGATAAAAGAGAAAGAAAGGAAGCGAAAGGGGGGCAAAACGATAAAATGGAGAATAGGTCACAAAAATAGAACAGAGGGAAAAGAGGTTACAAGATAACATCCTCAGAGTCTGCTTCTACACCTGTAGAGAGATATAAAAAGAACTGCCAAATAAACCAAAAAAGGTATCACAGGTGCAAACAACCAACGCCTTTGTTAATTAACATCACTGAAAATTCTGCAGTATTATTCAATATAAGATGTATTTAGAGACAGCCAAAGCTAATTATAGGGTTTACACCTATCTGTATAGAAGTGTATCTGTAAGCAGCTGGATCCGAGCACCTGTAGGTGTTTGTGAGAGTGTGCTTGTATATGTAAGGTTTATCCACAAGAAAAATGCTCAATAGTGGTTGTGAGGAGCCAAAGGCCCGCCCCCCAGAGCGCCGAGGTAGACATCGGGGAGATCAGAACCCCAGAGCCCCGAAAGGGCCCCCAGAGCACATGAGCCCAAGAAAGACCAACAAATGGATAGCTGCCTCCCCATCCCAAAGAAGAGCAGAGGAGAGCCCCACGAAATCCCCAAGCAGCCACTGCATCCAGCAGCCACCCCAAATCAGGCATACCCAGCCTGGATTCATAGCCCAGCCCTAACCCCCCGCCCAGATCCCAGCCCCGCTGACCCACGAGCCCATCCATCCAGACATGGAGCTGACACAGTCCGAAGTTTTACTTCCGTTAGTTTGGCTGGCCTGCCTAAAATATTGTGTGAATTGTACATGTGAAGTTGCTATATCTGAAGTACTGCAAGTTAAACAACCTAACTTCCCCACCTCATTTCTAATAGTGATGTGCCAGAGGTATGTCCAAATCATTGGGGGAACATTTGCCAGTGTCCTGTACTCCACAGAATAATCCCAACAAGCGTGCATCCTATGGGAGGAGGAGGTATGTGCTCTGTTTGGCAAAGTGCAAGACGCAGCAGTCCACGCTCTGGAAATGCATGTTTGTGCCTGATAGCTAATAGGAACCTTTTTTTTTTTTTTTACTACCATCAGCGTTAGGTAGAGATTTGCATAAAAAGGAATACCTTTTTTTCTTTTGTAGAATGAACATATTTGTAGATTTGCTACAAATGAAAAGAATTTTCGATTGTTCAAGTAGACTATGTAGATCATACTTCAACTGTCAACTGACTTGTTCATTGGTGATTGATTTGTGTTTATCAATAAAACTTTGTAAGAATAAATTCCACCTAAACTTTTTCTTTGTATTTCTGGATATATATCTTTTAATACATTCTTATGAGCACTCTACAGTTTGCATATTATAACTTATCTATGAAAAAAAGTATGTATACCACTTGACTGAAACTTGTAAGATGTTGTTATAACACCACAATTGAATTTAAAAAAAGTCCAGGCAGAAATTTTCCCCAAAAAGGCCTTAGAACTTAAGTTTTGTTAAATCCGCCAATGTAGGTAATACCCAAATATGTAATACTCCCTGGCTGTAGCTGTGCATTTAGGGAGTTCTGGAAAGAGCAGTTAATTGGCCGTACTGTTGATTTTGACCAGTTTATAGAATAATCTGAAACTCTTGAGAAAGATTCTATTAATCTAATTACCTGACAGAAACAGGTGTGTGAATGCTTGAGATAAAGTAATATGTCATCCGTATAAAGACTAATTTTATGCTCTATTTTCATGGATTTCATACATTTGATATCTCGACTCAAAACAAGATGCATTGTAAGTGCGCTTTACAAAATTCTTAGGATTAATAAAGCAACAGCATTATTATAGATTGATTAAAAGGTAGAAAAAGGAGTAACAATCAGCCTTTAAGATGAACTTTCTGAGTAGAAATTTGAAACTTACATAACCCTTATTTTTATTTTTGTTTTATACACAGAGCAGTGAGCACAATGTAGTTGTCTAGACCAGGGGTCTATAACTCAAGTCCTCAAAGTCTGGTGTCCTGCAAACTTTTCTGTGTCTCTGCATCTGCACACCTGACTTAAATAATTAGGTCATTAGGGATTCTTGGGAACTTAAATACATACTGAGGAGATAATTTAGCCATTTGACTCAGGTGTGTTGGATGAGGGACACATCTAAACATTTCAGGACTGGAGTTCAAGACCCCTGGTATAGACTAAATCATTCTATAATTTTAATCACAAAATGTTGTAACAAAGCAGGCTACCCTGAAAATTTACCAGATAGGTTAAAGTGAATGAGTTATCATCATAAACCTGAATAACCAGTAACTATTCTAAAGCTTAAATCAACTATACCCAGAGAAAGAGGTAAACAATCTTTATATCACAATGTACTTGCTTAGTGCAATAAAAGTGTATATGTGCTCACCAAAGTTAACTGAAGATGCTTGAGAACCTTATGGAACTAGTTCTACTACTAAAACTACTTTCTACTAAAGTAGTGACCCTACAGTGTACATGCTTACAAACCTCTATCTTAAAAAGGAAACCATCAGAATAGAATAAGGCAGTAAGAAGAATCTTGTATATTTTTGCATGTAGCTAGTGTGATTTGACAGAAATTATTCTAAGAGCCCAGATTAATTAGATTAACTACAAATCCTGAAAACTGATAACAAGATGTCTCCTAATATTATTTACATGTTAAAATACTCTGATCTTCACATCATAATTTTACACACAGAAATAGAACACACAACCTGATTAGGTAGATCTACATGACCCACTTTTACCTAACATAACTTTATTAAAAATAGTTTTAATGATGCATGAATTGTAATTTTACCCAGCGCATTTGGCCTTATGTATAGATTTAAATGAAATGTTTCAAAGACAGAGGTTACTTGTCTGCTGTATTTGCAATAAAAAGACATGAGAAATAGAAGTGATCAGGGACCATTATAGCAAATGTAAAAAGCACCTCATCTATGAGATGCATTTGAATTTATTTTTCTTCTAATTTAATCTAAAAGCTATATTTTAAACATTCTCCTGGCACCCGGTGGCGGCCATAGAAGACGTAAAGGGAAAGGTATGCCATTGATTGGTCTGCTCTGTTTAGATAAAATTGAGGCAAGTGATGTTTTAACTTTTTCATCTGAGGTTTAGGAGGCAAATAGGCTATCCTTGTTTTATTTGGTATCTGGATGGTCAGCGAGCCCGTCACCAGGGCAGGCCTCTATCAGACGGCGGAGGAGGAGAGAAGAGGATATGGGCTGTGCAGCGCATGTCCACCTGTTGTTCACTAGTTGTCTTGTCAGGGAAAATTACAAAAATGTAGAGGACTGGTAATAAATACTTTTAAAATCCATACCTTGGGCTGCAAACTACCCACTGTGGGAAAAAAAAAAACATAGAAAAAAAAAAAGATTTCAGGAGGGCACTTTTTTGTCTGGTCGAAAAAGGGCAGGGGCTCTAGCACCACCCAGTGTCTATCTGTGCATGTCCCTGCCCCTTAACCTCAGAGACAGGAAAAGAACCCAAAGAATCCACCGGACCCTCAGAGACAGGAAAAGCACCATATGTGTTCTCAGGTGATACAGTACCACCGACATTCTCAGAGATGTAGGGTGACATACCCTCTCAAACCAGGCTGGATGGACCACAGATGTTTTGAGACGAGGCGAGATCACAGACATTCTCAGATGAGACACGTTTGCTGAAGACCTCTGGCGAGACAGGGTCTCTGAAGACCTCAGACGGGATGGGATCACTGAGGAAGAAGTCCTGAGAAGTTACTTATGTGTACCAAATTTCATAATCCTCAGTCAGGCTTGGGGCTGATTGTTTTAGTGGTGCTAGGTGGTGCTGTGGAGAAATTAGGCCACACTCATCAATTCTTTCACCACATATCTGTCAGGTCCTGGACTAAGATCAATCATACCGAATTTTGTGGAGATCAGATGGAAAATGTGGAGATTAGAGCCAAATGTATGGTCATGGCGTGATACCACACTTTGCCTTGCTGTCACGACCACACCCTCCAGTAAAAATGGTTTGTGCTCCAAAGGACCTGAGACCAGCATGTTATCTGTCTTCTGAGACAGTTTGAAATTGATTGGTTCAAGGAGGTCAGAGAAGCATCTTTCCAAGTAGAAAAAGCGACTTCCTGTTCTGAGGGGGTGGGGAGATGGCTTTGATGGTGTCAGACTTAGACCACAAAGGATTGTCGGGCACTTGAGAGGGTTTGATCATACCAAGATTTGTTAAATTCAACTTTTCCATGTGAGAATTAAAGTTTTTTGAATGTTTTGGCGAGTACGTAAAGTTTGTGCCGCGGTCATACACCTAGACATTGTCATCCCTCGACCATTTTGATAACTTTTAATCCCCCATCCCTTATCTGCCTTCTGAGTGAATTTGAAGACGATAGCGCAAAATCCCTAGGACAAGTTGGTTAAAGTTTGAGAGGTGCAAATGTCAAAAACAGCAAAAAATTACCCTTTGACCCAAAATGGCTGACTTCTTGTTGGTTTTAGGGCATTACCCCAAGAGGCTTTGCATGATTTTGAGTGATCTACCTATATGCCAAATTTCAAATATGTACGACATAAGGTTTGGCCCAACTCACTCTAGGTGGCGCTGTAGAGTGGTTTAGCCAGGCCACGCTTAGCTGTTAACAGGAAGCCAATGCATGGAAGCTATAATTTGAGAAATATGATTTCTCTTGTTGATTTACATCAGAAAATTAAAAGTCTATGTTGTCTATCCCAGCTGTACAGCACAATCCAGGTTTAGCATGCTTTAAAAGGGAAGCATTTGTTTTAATGAACAAATTTGTAGAAGATTGAATTGTAAAGCATAATGCCACTATAATTCAAGAAATATGATTTCTCTTGTTGATTTTCATCAGGACTCTTGCTACAGCATTTTGGATCAGCTGAAGGCTTTGAATTGAATTGTATGGGCTTCCTGATAGTAAAGAATTACAGTAGTCCAGCCTTGTAGTAACAAATGCATGGACTAGTGTTTCAGCATCACTCCTATACAGAATATTTCAAATTTTGGTAATATTCCAGAGGTGAAAAAAGGAAACCCTGGAAACCTGTTTAATATGGGATTTAAATGACAATGATGATGTCTTGGTCAAAAATAACACAAAGGTTTTTTACCTTATTACCAGAGGCCAATTTAATGCTTTGCATATTAGGTGTTTGATCAAGAAGTTTAGTTTTAAGGACTTTGGACCAAAGATGACAACCGCCTTTTTTTTTTTTTTTTTTTTTTTTTGAGGTTTTTACAGCACTACTGGCTCGTTTTTCATACAGTGCGCTGACAGGAAAGAGGGAGAGACATGTGGCAAAGGACCACAGGTCAGAGTCAAACCCAGGTTGGCTGCATCGAGGACTAAGGCCTCTGTACATGGGTCGTGCGTGCTAACCACTGCACCGAAGCATACCCCAAAGATGACAACTTCTATCTTGTCAGAATTTAAAAGCAGAACATTTAACGTTATCCAGGTTTTGATGTCATCAACACATTCCTATAGTTGAGGTAATTGATTAGATTGATCAGGATTTATGGATAAATATAGCTGAGTGTTATCAGCATAACAGTGGAAATTAATCCCATACTGTGGTATTCCACAAGTAATCCTGGAGTTTCAAGAAGATTTGTTATTAACATGAACAAACTGGAGTCTGTCAGACCAATAAGATTTAAACCAGATCAACGCTTTTCCCTTAATCCCTACAGTATGTTAAAGTCTTTCTAGGAGAATATTGTAATCAACTGTATCAAATGCAGCACTGAGATCTAACAGGACAAGTATAGACACAAGTCCATTATCTGAGGCCATGAGAATATCATTAGTGACCTTCACCAGAGCTGTTTCAGTGCTATGATGAGCTCTGAAGCCTGACTGAAACTCTTCAAATAATAATGATCGTTGACATCAACATACTGATATTGGAATACTTTAGAGTATTAGAGTGATAATGCCAAATGTTTTGTCAGACTAAGAACAACTGAGGTTGAAGAGTGGATATCCAATTTGTCATTAGGTACATCCTTAAATTAGCAGTTTTATGTTCCGATGCCTCTCTGGCAATATTCCCAAATGTTGTTGTAGTCAAGAATTATGTTCTTCCAATCAGAGCAAAGATGGATGAACTTCAACACTGTATTTTAAGGTACACTTACATATTGTGCTTTTTATTTCCTAACCTTTGAACAGTCTTGACTGACAATTAAACTTCAAACACACTCAAGCCTTCCTGAATGATACCACACCGCCCTCCATTTTTCTTAACGCTGTGTGCTCTTCCACTTTTGCTGTTTCCCCCTCTTCTTCTTCTCTGTACTTGAATGCATATACTCACACATACCTGTGCGTGTTTATCTTTGCGCGTGTGCTTGGATGTCGCCTTAGTTGTTGTAGCGGCGATCTAATTGCATAGCATTGTGTGGGACAGCTGGTGGAAGTGCTAGTGACAGTCTATTAAGGAAGGATATCCCTGTTGCCTCTAGCAGCAGATTGCCCTGTGATTCTGAGATCTCTGCATTTCCCACCACTCACCAAGGCCTACAGACACAACACCAGCAATCTACAATAGGGATGGTCACCCTCGTCATGACACTAAGCAACAGTACTTTTTTTAAACAAGAGTTGAAATTGCCAACAGATTCTGCTTTTATTGTTGTATTTGCAGAGGTAATAGGTAATCGTGCTTTTGCTTAGCAACAGGTTGAACTTACGCCTTGCTCTGTTGTTTGAACAAGATACGTTTTATTTTATTGCAGTTTTATCATAGTGTGGTTGATTTTCCTTAACTGAAGAGCTGATTTAACAACTTCTTTTCCTTTTTTGTACCCTGTTCATCTTTAGAAATGTTGAATTTTAGACAATTGTGTATATAATTATTATTTGTGCCTCTTTGTGTATTTTTGGTTGTCTGTGTTTAGGTGGTGGCAGTGACGGCCCAGGGAGTCCCACAGGACATGAAGCCTCCAGTGGTAACTGCTGTTAGTTCCTCCTCTCTCAAGGTGAACTGGTCTGTCCCTTCTCGCCCAAATGGAGTCATCCGGAGTTACCATCTGAATCAGACTGGTGTGGGAACCATATTCACACACAGTGGTGGACTTAGAAATTATACTGTGACAGGTAGGATTTAAATCACTCTGTTGCTGCTGTCTGTATTCTGTTATTTTGTTCTTCCCTTTTTTCATTAACTATTCTTTAATCTACTCTTTTCTTCACCTCCAATATTATCCTGATATTTATTCCTTCTCTGGGTCCTCAATATTCCATATAATCCAGTCTTTTAAACTCCCTTTTTGCTTTGATTTATTTCACTTCTCTGTTCTTTTTTCTTTAGATCTATTTCCTTTCTCTTATATTGACACAATTGTTCTGCTGTGGATCTCCTTTTTTGCTCCTTCTTCCCTGTTTCCCTTTTTAAATAGTTTAATATTCCTTGCAGGTTTGTATACACAATATATGTTTCCTCAAAGAAGTGGAAAGAAGTTAATAAGAAGTAAAAAAAGCACTTGAGGAAACATTTAAAATATTAAGGTATAGTTAAAGATTTAACCTCCGTGGGAGCCCATCCATCTGTGTAATAACAATTAGAAGACTATAAATCCTGCTGCCCACTTTATCATCTTTTGAGACATGAATAAATCAATCTAAAATGTTCAGTGCTCCTGATTTGACTTGGTTATCCCCCAATTTTTCTTTATTCTGAGAGTCAAAAGGTGACATTTTTTAAAGCAGAAATTCAGAGGCATTTACCCGCTTGACAGCTTTTTATGCTGCTCAGTCTTGGATCCAGACCAGGTATCAGCTTTGCCAGTAGTCAACTGACAATTCCCATGGTGTCTGTGGTTGGCTTGTATGGTCAGGGGTTGTGAGCATGTGTTTGTATGTGTAGGCATGAGGCAAAGTAAACAATGTCAAATAAAGATGTTAATGTCCTGCTGCAATACTGTACCAGCCACAAGTGCCAGTGTAAGCAACCAACGTGTGTGCGTGCGTGTGTGTGTGTGAAATTTTCATAAACCCCAGTGAGACCCTGGAAAACTGTGAAATTAAGCCAAAAACACTTCTGGGACTGTCTCTCTTCCCCTTTTATCCCTTCTTTTCTTTTTTAACTGTCTGCTTTGCAGCTCCGTGTCACAGCATGGACTTATCTTCTGATGCTATACAAAAATTAGCTGTGGTAAAGCAGACTCATCAGTGCTAAATATCATTTTGTTCCACATCAGATGTATTGTCCATTTCTATTTTACTTTTTATTTTTATTTTGAAAGACTATATCTACTATAAGATTATTTATTTAAATCTCTCTAAACTTTCACAGCATACAAGTAGATTATCTTTATCTCCTTTAGAATTTACATTGTAGACTTCCTGTAAGGTGGTCATTAGAGTAATAGCATAATGTTGAGGCTCCCCATAGCTGGCTGCAAAATACTGAGAGTTTTCAAGGTTTAGATTGAATAAACTTACCTAAATTCACAGGACTCAGATATTGTGCCAAGATGGAAATCATCTTGGCACCATGCAAACATTTGTGTGTTAAAGAAAAAACTATGCAAGCCAGATAAAGTAAGCCTGCAAATGAGGAAAAAAGTGGCCATCTTGAGGCAGGGAGGCTAACAATATGGCCAATCGGAAAACAATTTTACATGAACTGCAAAAGCAGTGATACTTTTTGCAAAATAAAAGAGGACAAGAACAGCAAGAAAAAGTAGGCAGAAGAGCTGACGTGGGAGAAAAAAAAAGGATTTATACGCCAGTATTGATTATTTTTTACGTACGGTAATGTTATCCATATAATGAGTTTTAAAATGGGAACGGTGCGCCTATCAGATCATGGACCTGGCAATATGGATCTGGACCTCACCAACAGAATAAATAACCCCAACCCAAATATACTGGAATATCCCATGAAACAAGAACTACAGACAGAAATACAGATTTTTTAAAGCAAATAATAATGAAGAAGTGTCTTCTCCTATGCGGAATGCCAGTAAGAAGGAAAGTAAGAAGGAAAACAGTTATAGCAAAAGTTCTTCTAAAGAAAGTTAGAACAGAAAAAATTAACAGCAAAAATTAACATTAGAAAAAAGCATGCAAAACCAGACATTACTCAAAAGAAATCAAAACAAGCAATATACTGTACATTCATTGGAAATTCAAAAAAACATTCTGTTTTTACAACAATTGTACTATGAAATAGGAAAGAATCCACTAAATATTTGGCTTCTAAACTAAAGGCACAACAGAGTAATATCATAAATTAGAGAGCCTGAAACTGAACAAGTTAAACATAGGCATACATCAAGACATTTTTCACCTTAATCTTAGCTCCCATACTAGAAAAAGTTCATTTACTTTGACCAGACAGGTTTTGTTAGCCAAAGACGAACTAAATATGACAATGGACCTACTTTACATATAACTCACCATGTAATAAAACAAAATAAGGATGCTGTTATCTGTTATATAGTTAAATGCCAAGTAAAAACATTGATTTAACCTCTTTAATGGTTTTATTCAGATTCAATTTTTACAAAACAATTTATTAAAACAATAAAAGCTATCGTCAACAAACGACACATCCAAAATCAGTATTATCGGCAGACTGTCAAACCCCTTTGAACAACAATTGCCGACTAAACTGGGCTATGTCCTTGCTTTATTGTGTGGTCAATATAGAACCACTGACAGAATGAAAAACTAAAAATATTCATGATTGCAGATGATATCTTAATATGTTTAGGAAGTGCAAAAAATTATTTTACATAAACACGTCCTTGGTGGAGTTTGGAGAAATGTCAGGTTATATGTCAGTCAGTACAAAAAGGACAAATTCAAGATAAACTGGGAAAAAAACATTTAGGAGTGACAATACTAAAAATAATTGAAATAATTATCCAAATAAACTATATGCCTTCAATGGAATCTATAACCATTCTTATCAATTGTACAAAGAATTGAAACAATAAAAAATAAACATATTACCAAGACTTGCATTTTTTTTTTCAAACCAGCCGAGCTCTCGAATGAAACATTTCTGAATCAGAAATTAATTTGGCCATGATTGCCTGCACAAGCAAGACATTTGCCTTCAGTTACAGTACACCATGCAAACATTGGGTATAAATATATAAACTGTTTGGGTTTGTTTGTTTGTTTGTTTATAATATGTAAAGAAAGAAAAAAGGGAAGTTGTGATAGTGCAAATATATTTATTTTGTTCCACAGCAGATTGGCTGACTATTCAGGCTGTGAAGTGTTCATTGTGTTCATCAGATTGACACCCTAAAGCCTGCTTTATGCTTGACGCATCTGCAAGGTCAGCATGGCCATATTACATCATTTTGGCTTCCACAGCCCTTCACGCAGCCAAATGTTACCGCTCCGCACACTTAGGAAATTTCCTAACTACATGAACAGTCCCATCTGGAAAATCATGGCGGACGAGCAAGCGTTCCTTCTGGCAGAGGTTCATAAATATAGACATCTTTATGATTCAGTCACTGTGATCAACAAATTGTTAACAATTCCCGCAATAACCACAGTCACTCTTGGAAGAACGCTAGCGGCTTTAAAATGTTATAAACAACTGTTTTATCTACTTCTGCATGTAGTGGAGCGTAGTACAATTGGCGTAGGAGCACAACGCTGCCCTCTAGAGTGTAAGTGAAACGTGCTACTACGCTGTGACGTCTCTGCACATGGGCCCAGTGGGGCCTGGCCCCACCAGATGTCACTGTGGAGCTCTATTTTTGCAATAATCAGTGGGACTTGATTGTTCTTTAATAGCCTCGTGAGACCATCCTGATCTCGCGAGCTTTCAAGGTTTCACTCGCAGATCAGTCTGGCTACTTTCCGTTAAAGAAAATTTGGAGCAGTTCACCAAACGAACGTCCAATCACCGTTGGCTTTGAGGCGGGTTGAGGTGTGACGCAACGAGAAGCGCGACAGTTCAGTCTAAAGAACACGGTGGCTTCAGCCGATGAAACTAGCATTAGCGTTGCTATCGAGCAAGCTTTATCGGAATTACAGAGTATTTCTTCACTTAAAGAAGAGCAAAACACTGCTCTGGAGGCTTTTCTGAGCTAACGAGCCTTTACCTGCAGCAACAAGAGTAGCCTGGCTTGTGGTTGTGTTTTCGTCGTCGCTCTGTTAGTACGTCATATGCTTCGTTGATCTGATTGGTTTATTTGGCCCGTCTATCACCAACATAGGCCAATCAGCTAACCAGTATTTTCGCCCCTTCCCAAAATTACTTCAACGGAAGGTTTCCAGATGGATATGCGGAGCAAATTCATCTTTATAGTGCAATACTGTAAAAAAGACTGATTCCCTTACCAATACAATTCTGTTTAAGGGAAGAGGCTGTCTCTGTGGTGGCTGGTTTGTGCAAATAGCGCTCTGTAGCACCAATCTGAAGGTAAAAGTCTTAACAGTTTGTGTGCGGTTTGCAGAGATGTTAGCTGCCCTTTTTGCTGATCTTAGAACCTATTTAAAAAACTAGACAGAATGATCTCAAGACTTATTTGGCAAGGAATGAGACAAACAAAGCTTAAGACCCTACAGCTATCTGAGGAAAAAGATGTCCTCAACCTCCCAAATATGAAGAATTATTACAGAGCAAAACAAATAAGAACGCCTGTCCACCTATGCAGAATATAAAGTAATATTTCTTTACAAACTGTACTATGACATCCAATATACAAATAAGAAGCTAACCCATGGATAAAACTATTTCTTAGCATATGGGTTCAGGTAGTCAAAGAACAACAGACCAAAGAACCATACCAGAAGCTCAAATGAAAAGCCTACTACTCAGACTTTGTACCAAACAGAGCAGACACTAACTTCATAACCTCAGTTGAGGATGGGCCTGTCTTTTAGTTGTTAATCCTGGCTCTCTTCTAGACGCAGCTATTGGCTGAGCTTTTACTACGATTAATTGTATGTGCTTCTCTTTCATCCTACATACTTGAAAACTGGCTCAGAGCTATCTAACCCTGTTTCGCACTTAGATGAAACCACTAAAGGAGCTAGTACTGTAATTAACTTTTTACTTTTCTTTAACATAGAGAGTACTCTTGGATCGATGCTTCTGAATTGTGTATGCTCTGTCTTCTCAAATCTCCAGTCGTGGCAGATGGCCATTCATCCTGAGCTTGGTTCTGCTGGAGTTTTCTTCCCGTTAAAGGGGAGTTTTCCTCTCCGCTGTCGCTACATGCATGCTCGGTATGAGGGATTGCTGCAAAGTCAACATCACAATGTACAATCGCTGCTTCCAAAATGAGCGTACGCATGAGTTACCGTGAGGACTGCACATTTTTCCGTCAAGTTTTTTTTTTATAGATCCCAACTTTGACGTGAAAAGTGACATACACAAGTTTCAGGCCCCATTTTGGGCGTACGCAAGCTTTACAAATGAGGCTACTGGTCTCTTCTAGAACTTAGTTTTTTATGTCTATGTGTTCTTGACTGTGGATTCAGAAACGAGTTTCTTGCTTAAAGAGAGACTGAATGTTTTCAAGGTGGATAGAGGAAAATTGGAATCTCATACAACTATACACAAAAACATAAACACTTGGTTTATATGATGAAAACAATAATATATATTTATATAATTCTTACTCTGCTTGGAACAAACTTGATCGTTTTTAAGGTTCCTTAGTAAAACAAGTGTCTGCTTTGTCCAGAAGCATGCACTTCTGGGTTAGGGGGTGTCATAAGAAGGTGATCAACCAATCACATGTGGAATTGAGGTAACATGAATGATACATCACATTACTATGAAAATAATGTATTGTTTAATTGTTAATTTAAAACACATTATTTAGACTGAGAAAAAAACAAAAGTGTCAATAATCACTTTAGACAGAGTGCTATCTCATGATATGGACTTTTTCATATTCATATAATTATTTCAGGGAATAAAAATACAGACGTATCTTCAAGGATAATGCTTTAATAGATTAAATTATAACTAATCATGTAATATTTTGAAAATATGCCCCATATGGGAAAAGAATTTGACATGTGTGGACAAGCATTTGTACAAGACCTTTTTAATCTTTCTGAGTGCCAAGGTCATAAAACTATGTATGCATTGAGGTTCTGAGATCCCACCTACATGGAAAAGGGTATTTTGGCTATACATATAATTCTGGTGAAGACATTTTTAACTGCAGTTAAAACTGTAAAATGACAAAATAGAGGTATTTGGCTACTGAAAGCATATTAGGAGACAGTTTGTTCCCATTTCTTTTATCTACTCTATGAAAAAAGCATATGACACTTTGGCAAATTAGAGTTGAAGCACCAACAAGAGGATTCCCAAAAATGATCTAAAAGATTTGGCATACAGAAGATGGTCAACTGAAAGAGCAAGCATTTCTCAGGTTCTCTCTCAGGTCTTTGCTGGATTTATTTCACTTTTTTTTCTTTTAAGACATGACTTTCAAAGACTTTTAAGCAAGTGTTTTCTCATAGATTTTCTTGTTCCAGTATTTTTTCTGTCATCCTCTACCTTTTTGCATATGTGTCCCATTTTGTACAATGTACAATTTGCGGTCAGGTTCAGTTACAAGTACTGGACAGAAAATGCTTGAAAATGCAGCCAAAGCCCAAAGAAAAACTTTGAAAGACCTTGAAAAAGTCTGAATAACTATCAATCAAGAAAACATTAAGAGGTTACAAAGCGTCTGGATTTATGGAAACAAAGTATACAGAAGTAAAAGGAGGAAGAACACAAACTTGAGAGCAAAAAGTGAACTGAAGGGTACATTTCAACAGTGAGCAAAGGAGAAACAGAGGAAGAAAGAAGACAGATAAAAAGATGGATGAATGAATCTAAGTGTTTTCAATGAAATATGAACAGAAATAATAGCTGTGCTATTCTCTCATCCTTAATGTTTAATATGCCATTATTCATCTTCCTCTGCGTCTCTCCAGTGGTTCTCTGTCAGAGACAGATGCTCAAAGACCTCTCATCCACACACTCATTTAAACCACACAGAGTGGTGGAATTAACTTTTATTAGGAGAAAGAAATGTTGATTTCATATTGCTCATTTACGTGTTGTTAAAATTTATTGAATTAGGGAAAATGTTTGTCTGACAAAATCGCCCACCTGATTGAATATTCTTCTTCTAAAAACGTTGAAAGAAACATTTGCATCATACAACTAACACACAAAGTGTGAACTGTGTATTTAGATGGTTGGCTTTCCACATCCGTTCTACGATCATTTGTTTCCTTCATGGAAATTAAAGTTTTTCTTTTTCAGAAATGGTGTCACTCCAAAAAACTCTCATGGGTGTTTTACCTCAAAACTATTAGAAATAGTGTGGTAGTTTCAGCCTGGTGTGGATTGTTTAAATAAAAAACAGACAAGTGTCTAAAAATACAAAAAGCAATTTATGTTGTCTACTATTTTCTCTTTATCTGCTCATTGCCTTAGGAAAAAGACTCTAATGGCTTTTTTAACCGTTTTTAAAAAGTGACACTGCATAGAGAGAATTAAGCACTACTGTACAGCAACACCCCATGTGAATCAATATTAAGTATTGCTATCATTAGCTCCCAATGAAATATTGCCTGCAATTATATAGATTATGGCATTAATCATGTGTTTAATTGGTCTTTTGTAGCCTCGTTATTAATTCAGAACAGCAGGGAATTGAGTATGTTCCTTTATTTATTAATGCAACTCCCCTATACCCGCAGACTCAACTCAAAACTAAACAAAAATGGTATCAAGAAGCCAAAATTTACCTGCAATTAAAGACATTAAAGCAGGAAGACATTAAACCTTTCCATGACAAAGATGGGTATATTATAATCTGTGCATATTTGTATGCAGTTGTGGCTGGAGGTTCACATGCAGTTGTCATTGGTAGGTTTGTCAGAATAATGTGGGGCTTTTAATAATGCTTTCTAACTGTTTTTTTTATATATTACTTCATTACTTTTTAAGAACAAGATTTCAGTTCAAAAGTTTAAATTGTAGATTGAAATATATTCATCCAATCCCACTAATACTTGGGTAAATGTCATAAAAAGTTGCATCTCTTCCATGTATTTCTTGAGCCATGAACAAGTTTCTGCAATAATCGTAAGTGAATATTTGACCACCATGCTTCTTTATAAAAAATTGGTAAAGTGCATTGTAATTAGTTGGTTTCCTGACACCGGATAAACTTTTAGCCAATCATGACAGCTCATCAGCTGTCATTAAGGTTGAGGTCAGGGCTTTGAAGAAGCCATTCAGAAAGTTTAATATAAGTCTTCCTACAGTTGATTAGAGTTGTATGATAACAGTAAAACGTGGAATATTCAATAATGTTGGTGAATGCTGTTAAAACGATGAATTGCGATAAATAATTTTTCTATCGTTGTTAATGTCTTTCTGCTTTTGTTTCATCGCATTCATACAATCTGCACATTTTAGTTTTTATATCTTAATGACTTTAGAACTATACCACCTTTTTACCTTCTAAAATATTTTTATGCTGCATTAAACAACAAGCGTCATCAGGTATATTACTTGCCCGGGGTGCCTCAATACTGGGTTTTTAATTATTATGCTAATATTTATCACTGTCTAAACAGTTCATACTACATTGATATTGTGTTCAGTAAAATGGAAATAACGATAAATTTGCAATACATTGTGCAGCCCAAGCAGATTCACCAGGGATACAGCCTATTTTTCATAAATTGAAAAATGCTGGAACACCAGCATCCAATGTCCACCATGGACTGAGAACATGGTGACAGACACCTTCAAGCTTGACAAAAATATTCTGTTACCTAAATTTTCTGGCCAAATGCTTTAAAGGGGCCAAGTCACGTTCTATGCCTTTCTATGTTTCTTTGCCGGTAGTTCACTCTGGTTCCATTCAACGTTTTCCTATTAAATTATCACACCCTGTTGGCCTTATTATATTTTTAAAAAAATAACAGCTGGACTTCTATTCTGAAGCTAAAGACGTTTCGCTTCCCATCCAGGAAGCTTTGTCAGTTCAAAATGTCTGGAGTAGTGATCGCCCGATCAGTTCCAGGTGAACCTACATGCGAATCCAATCTCTAACGAGGCTTTTCCAGTGGGTTTATAAAGTTGTAACTCCACACTACTCCAGACATTTTGAACTGAGAAAGCTTCCTGGATGGTAAGCGAAATGTCTTCAGCTTCAGAATATAAGTCCTGTTGTTACATTTTTTTACTTTTTTTTGGCTTGATCGTGACCTGGATGACTGAGAATCTTAAACAACTTCCTTCCATCCATCCATCCATTTTCTAACACGTCTATCCCTTGCTGGGTCACGAGGGGTGCTGGTGTCTATCTCCAGCTGTCAATGGGCGAGAGGCGGGGTACACCCTGGACAGGTCACCAGTCTATCACAAGACTCTTAAACAACTTATATTTTATTTTTGTGTGTCTTCCACCTTGTTTTAGTTTTATTTGTTAGTAAACAAAGTGGTTTTGTGTATATTTACCATAACAAGACCACTTGTTCCAGAGTACGATTTTGCCCATGCGCACAATGAGTAAACAAGGAGAAGTAGTGGAGCCGAGTGAGTCGGCAACGACCAGCGGAGGTGAGAAAAGAAACAGAAAAAGTTCAATATAAAGTGTGAGAAAAAGCACCTTTGTGGAAGGTCCAAAGAGCCACTTGCAGCTCTTGAACCACAGGTTGCAGAACTCAGGCTTGACAAACAATTATTCAAGTTTTTTAAAGGAAAAATGTAATAGAATCTGCCTGACAATGTGAAGCACACAAAGAAATCTAAAAAAGAAACACATCTAAAGAGATTCAAAAACCGCTGAAAAACAAAGTCAATGACATCTATTAGTCTGGAAAGGATTATGAAATCCTTTCGAAAGATTTGAGACTCCAGCAAATCAGAATGAGAGCCATTATCAACAAATCGTGGAAACATGCAACAGTGGTGAACCTTGACAGGAATTGTCAGCTAACCAAACCTACAGCAAGAGCACATAGACAACTCATCCAGAAAGTCACAAAGCAACCCTGAGCTTCACTTGCCTCCGTAGATGTCGGCATTCAAGATTTAAAAATAACAAATGTGCTGGGTAAAAACGGCATCTGTTGGGGAGTTTCAAGAAGAAAACCACTGCTGAGTGAAAAGAACAAGGCACTCGTCTTACATTTGGCAAAAAATCATCTTGACGATGTCCAAGTTATTATTTTGGAATATATTCTGTGGACTAATAAGACAAAATTAAATAGTTTGGAAGATGGGAGTCTTCCTTTTACATTTTTACAGTATTTCAGAAAAAGAGCATCCCGTATACATTCAATTATGGTGCTGGAAGTGTGATGAATTGGGGATGCTTTGCTGCTTCAGAATGTCTACCAGAAAATCCTGAAGGAGAATGTTGGACTTGAGTTGTGGTGCAGGCCGTTGATCCAAAGCACAATAGCAGGTCCACCTCTGCACGGTTAAACAAAAAACAATGAAGGCATGGAAGAGGCATAGTCAATGTCTGTACTAAAATCTAGTTGATCTGCTGTGGCACAACCTTAAACAGGAAGTTAAGGTTAGTTTTTCCACATAGAGCACTTTTTATTATTATTTATTTTTCCCTTAATAAATCAAACCTTCATTTGGAAACAGCTTTTGGTATTTACTCGTGTTATTTTTGGCTCATGTTAACATTGGTGTATTGAAACACTCAGTTGTGACAAAAGAAAGGAAATCTGTGAGCAGGAAAATACTTTTTAAAAGCACCTGAAACATATATTTGAGCTTGTAATATTTAGACCATGTGTGGATTCGAAAAAGAATCTGCATTAAAGCCAAACCTCTACACCTAGTTCTGCTTCTTAAAATTCATTGAGTTTATGTCATAAAATCAGTCCAGCACAACAAACAAATATGTTGAATTTATTATTAAACATCCAGATATAGTTTTACATTTAGGCCCAGATGAACGTAGTAACAGTAATAGTAATATCGTCTTGTCACTGAAACATACAATGAAATTTGCTTTCTGCTTTTAACCCATCACCCTTGGGGAGCAGTGGGCTGCCATGTGCGGCGCCCGGGGAGCAATCTGGGGTTAAGGGTCTTGCTCAGGGACCCAGAGTGCAGGCACTGGGGATCGAACCGGGTACTTGCATCCTTCTCTGAGTGCAAGCGCGCTGCTCTAACCACTCGGCCACGACCCCCCTGTATTCGTGTGAGTAAATGTTACGTGAACAGTTTGGGTACATCTTTCAGGCACTTCTTTGTGTGTGTGTGTGTGTGTGTGTGTGTGTGTGTGTGTGTGTGTGTGTGTGTGTGTGTGTGTGTGTGTGTGTGTGTACCTGAACTTATTGTTGCAGCTCAGAGCCCCTGCATCAAGGAGGGACAGACAGGAAGCCAAACTTTTAATTATTTAGGAGAGGTGTTATCAAAGCTCTCTTCTCCTTCTCCGCCCTCATTTGTTTTGTCTTCTCTCTTTTGTTTTTGATGCTTTTCAGCTGGATAAAGTTTGTTTTTTCTTCTTTTTTATCCTGTCCTGTGCTTATTGTACCAACTTCTCCTTCCTGTTTCTCTGCCTTCTTGTATTTTCCTTGATTTGACTTTTTTTGACGTTCTCCTCCTCCTGCCTATCTCCTGACAGTCTCTCACTTTGAAGTAGCTGGTATGATTATGGTGGTATTCTTCTGTCACTCTCACATTCACTAATGCAAACAGGGTATGGCAACCTGTCAATTGAACAGCATTTAAAATCAGTTAAACTCCAACGTGGACTAAACAAATCTGTAAGAGAAAATCTGCATTATATCGCTTGTTTGTTCTCCTCCTCATCTTCTCTGACACTTCACTTAGATGCCGGAAGTTGTTTCCTCTTTCCCCTGCCAGAGTCCTTCTGTCTCTGTTGCGCTATGTCTAACACCATCACACACAGATTTCCGCTGTGTCCAGATCTCACGACAGTGGGAACCTTGTCTCACTTTGTGTCAGTAAGGTTCCTCACATCTGAAGGCCCCTCCACCGTTTTTTAAACTTTCTAGTGATCACTGTTAAAATTAATTAATGTCTTTTCATAAGCAAATGTGTAAGCTTACAGATGCAAAGACATGTTTTGTTTTTGTTTTTTTCACGCTTGCATACACACACACACACACACACACACACACACACACACACACACACACACACACACACACACACTCAGAGTCGAGGGTGTCGTTTCTCATTTCTCCTGCAGAGCAACACTGCCCTCTTTAGGGTGGATGTTTAAGGTAATTGGGATCTCTTTAAGGAACTTTGAAAGTTGTGTTTTCATGTGGACACTTGCATCTATTGAACCAGGAAACATATTTGGGCCTGTTTTAGCTCTTTATTTAAACTTATTGAATTAGGTGATACTTTTTCAATTTCATTCAGGGAGGAATGAATGAAAATGGCTTTTTGAAATCTAACAAACACACAGGCTGGAATTACTTCATGATTAATTCATCACTTTATTTATTACATAAAAAATCAATTTAATTTCATAATTTTGACAAACCAGAAATCTCTACCTCGTTTTTTTTTACTATTACTATTATTGTAGCCTGAAGGTTAAAGCTCTCATCCATTTTAAATTTAGCTACATTCGGACTCCTGCATGGAGACTTTCAGGGCAAGAACATCTAGTGACGGCTTGCTGCCTCATTCAGTGTTGGAACAAATGACATTACTTGCTGTGTGGATACATTTACTACGGTAGATCACACCCACACACACTAATACACACACTTAGTTTGACAGTTAAACAGTGTAACACAGCCTTATGCCTCAACCTTAGCGTTTTTGTATGGCTGGCAGATTTCTTTTATTAATCCAAATACAGAGCAGCATGGTGGGCACATTTGCGCACACACACACACACACACACACACACACACACACACATTTGTTGATGCATTGATCAGAGGTTGGGCTAAGCGTGGCAGACTGTGAGGTACGTTAAGCAGGCCAAGCAGCAGAAAGAGACGTGATGAAGATGCGGTGAAGCTTTCCGCTGTGGTTTGAACTTTATGTCTGTGTGTGCATGAGTGCTGAGATGAGTTGTTGCACATGTGCGTTTCTGCATAACATAGGGAGACTTGGGCTTGCTCTAATTGGCTGAGACAACGTTTGTTTGTCTCCAGGCCTCCCAGCATTAATACCTAAAGACTATTATGTGCATGTTTAAATAATACAATATATGACGAACTGTTTGCTTTTTTTTATTTATTTTTTACTCTGGTTTGATTATTTCATTTGTTTGGTGTAGGTGATAATATTTTCAAAGCTTTAAAATAAATCAGAATAAAAGAAAGATTTCATTTCATTACATTACATTTTAGAGTATTGAAAGTTCAATTTTAATAAATAAAAAGATGTATTGTAAAGTTCATGGATTATCATAATTCATTCACTACATCTCTACAAAGATTTATTTTCATGTAAGTCATTATTAGTGTGAAACATTAGCTCAGTGCCTTTATAATGTGAGAATAAAGCAGAAATAAAGAAGTCAACACACTATATTATGCAGTCATCCTTTTGAAATGTCAATTGAGTTCTTTCATTTCTCCTTTGAATTTGATTTGCAAACTGTTGTATGCTGTCAGTTAAGTGAATGACCATAAAATACCCAGTCAACCCTCGTGGCAGCACTAAGAATTTGCATTCCTCCTCACGGATCCACCTCACATCAAAAGCCAGGCATGAAATATACATCTGCATGAAAAAGTTGTTTCCAGTACGAATAGATCTTTTGCTGTATTGAATTTTTAGCAACTTATGGTGTTAAAATATACAGAAAATGCCTGTTTTTATGTTGTTGGACTTAGAGTACCTTTCAGAGGCTTTATTGCTTTTTTTTTTAGTCCACATAGCTGGTGCCTATAAATAAATCATGTCTGGACAATGTAGCCTAAATGCATACAGAGGTATCATAATTATCATAGATCAAAAGCTGATGACATTACAGCGTTAGACCAGTCCTATCCCATGTCAGTTCCACGGCTGCCCATCTTTACGTTGTTTCATTATTGAGTTATGGCATGCATAATTTAACACCGACAGATATGGATCCATCCGTTGAGAGTGTGGAAAGAGCTCAGGGAGAGAGAAAGACAGGACAAGCCCCCTGTTTTTTCTGGACATTTATGGTTTCTCTTGCTCTTTCAGTAGAATTATATATATATATATATATATATATATATATATATATATATATATATATATATATATATACACACATATATATATATATATAAACATGATAGTACACATGATAGTGTAAAAAAGTAGAACTATGTTTCAGAAACGTTTGTATATGCTTATATACTCATGAGGGTTACCCATTTTCATTGAGTTCTTGCTTATGCCTATCCGTGTGCTACAGGTTTGCAGCCATACACAGACTACACCTTTCTGGTGGCAGCCTGTACGACTGTAGGATGTGCAGCCAGCGAACCATCCACCGGACGCACCTTACAAGCCTCGCCCCTTGGTATGCACCCTCACACACAGTCATACTTAACCCACACCTTTTGTAGAAATCTATTTACATTTCAACTTTTTTTCCCCGGTTTAATGTGAAAACGATTTTTTTCTTGTATATATAAGATTGATGATAAGTGACAATATTTTTTTCTTTTTTAATTTTGGTGTTCAAAAATTGTGGCTTTTATTGAAGAAATTCTCCAACACATTTTTTTTTGTATTTCCTTTCATTGTTCTTTGTCTCCTTGCTATGTTAACATTTAGGTATTTCTTTTACAACTATTTTAAAATCCGATCCATAGTCTGTGTGATTTATAAGTTTATTTTATTTTTATGAAGTTTAAAGAGCTTAGGTCTTAATTTTCAAATTTTCATTTCACACCAAAATTTTCTTTTGGTGTTTTATTCTGCTTCTTTTTACTTTCTTCTTAACAGAATTTTTTTCAGAAACTTCTCTTTCATTTACGTTTTCAGATGACAGATGACAGAAACTATGTTTAGAACAAATAAGCGACTAAATAATTATAGACATTAATTACAATTAACCACAGCGGAAATGCTCCTTCTCCCTCTCCTCCTAAATTCTGCCTTACTCCAGGTGTGTGGTCAAGCCCGAGACACCTGATAATTAACACATCCACTGTGGAACTGTTCTGGGATCAGCCGTCTCAGCCTAATGGACACATCTTCCGGTACAGGCTTATAAGAGACGGTCGCACTGTTTTTACCGGGGATCACAGGGACCAAAATTATACCGACACTGGACTCCTGCCAAAACACAGGTTAAGCATGGACACACATAAAGACGTGCTTGAAAAGTTTGTGCATATGTGGATCAATGCTAACTTTTAGTGCCTGTATCTTAGTTTGTATCTATGTTTATGTTGAGGTCACCCTCGATTTAAAATCTTTCCCATCATTCCAACCATGTCTCTCTCGGGGCTGTGCTCTGTACATGTCTGTTTGCGTCATTTAATGAGCAAATATTTGACATACCACTGACAGATACAAACATTATCCTGCCTGCGAATTAAAATCATGAATCAGATTTGGCTTTTGCTTGCAGACGGCAGCAGAGCGTAGATTTTATTTATCTCTTCATTTTCATTTAACCTTTATTAATCCTTTTCTCTTTTTTATTTCAAATTGATTGTGTGCATTAATTATAGAAGTGTGGAATGGTACCTTTTCTCCTTTCTCAATCCCTTCCGTCTTATGAGACAATTTCTCTCTACCCCAAATAGAAAAGTTGGGATACCATCCCACTGTAGCTCCATCTCACCCATGTTTGAACATAAGAGAAAAGGAAGGAATCAAGGAGATAGGACTGTATGTGTGTGTGACGTTTAATTTTCCCTAATTCCAGATAGTCTGCCAGAAGGCATTCCTGTCCAGACCCTTCGCTTCTCATCACTTGTCTTGCCTCCCGTTCCCCCCAGCCCCCGGCCTCTTTCCCTCCCTTCCCTGCTATCATTTCCCTCTTACCTCATTCTCTTCCTCTTTCCCTTCTTTTCCCAATTTAACCCTGCGCCAAGAATTACACAGGGAGCACCGGCCCCATTATCCGAGTTGACTCGTGTGTGCGCGTGCAAGTGTGCAGTGCAGTGCTTCTTTGTGTGCGCGCGTGGGACAGCTCAAAGTGGCCATTGATTATTTATGACAATGTTGATTAGCTGTCACTTTGCTTGGGCAGCCCAGGAAGTGTCTAAGATGACGAGAGAATTAACCTATTCCCTCTGGCTGGCCCCGCAGGACTCACACACACACACACACTCGGATTTCCATCCAAACAGATGCAAATGCTCCACTCTCTGATTACCTAATATGCACTCACACACACACACAATTTTACTTTTGATATCCCAAGGCGGTGTTTACATTTAGGTAAATATCTTCCAATGATGAAGTGTTGAACTTCATTCTCCCACTGAAACCGTATGCCATGATAAAATTCTTCCTCTCCATCACACTCGGTCTCTTCTTCAGCCCCTCCCTCCCACGATGCCTGTCCCTCTCTCTCTTTCCTTGCCTCGGCCGGTGCGTCCCACTGATGTGTATTTATTTGTGTTTTTCTGTGGGTCTCTGCTTATGTGCGAAAGTAACGTATGAGTAGTTTTAATATGTTTTCGTGAGTGCGTTCTAACCCAGTGCTGAGGCGCTAATGGCCTCCTGTTTAAAACGCTCGGCACATGAACAATAACCCAACATCGGCGTCTATTAATGCATGTGTGCTGGAGTTTATAGCAAATTAAAGGCTTTTAATGTTAAATGGTGTCCCACTTACACAGTTAATGTAGGACTCGGCACCAAGCAGCCACATGCTCTTAAAAGGGAAATCTATCTTATGATGTCATGAACAAGAGAGGCGGAGAGGGGGTCGAGAGAGGCACTGAGAAACATGAGAGAGAGAGAGAGAGTTGCACCTTAGACACAAAGAGGGAAGCAAAAATAAAACTGGACAATAGTTTCTGTTTTAGCATCCACACACGTGTGTCCTGTGAAATTATTAAATGTTCTCCCAAAATTGTTGGAGGTTATTTGAAAGCAATGTCATTCTCTAAAGGTGGCATCATAGTTTATCAGTTTAGAGAGATTATGGTTTTATAGATATTTTTGCACACGTTTTTCATCAAATATCGATGTGGCCATATTTGTTGGTATTCCTTTTTATTATGTGTAAAAAAATAAATCAGTAAAATCCCCTTTTGTTAGTCTCGTAATCTTACACAGATTTAGTTAATTAAGCAAACACTTATTATAATACTAACAATAATGGGGACAAAAACAATGTTAAGATTTATTTATGACTGAATCTCGTTTATGCTTTATTTTTTAAGTTCATCAGAGTTTAGAGGAGTGGTAATCCTTGACTTCCTGGCCACTAGACTAGACAAGGATTAATACCTTTCCACTGCTCAAAGCTAGCAGGATGTTAAGGGACAAAAAAATCTCCAAACCTCTCTCCGTTCGACTATCGCAGCAAAGCTCAGCATCTTAGGATCACCAAGTATCCACAACAATCATTGCATGATATCTACATCTCAAACGGTTATTTGGGAGTGACCAAGATGAGGTCAAAAATGTGCTATATAAGTGTGGACCATTTACTATTTGTCTATGAACAAGTAATGTTGTCTATTACAACAGCCTGATCATAAATGCACTTAAGGACCTTTTGCACTTTGAAGTGACCAGAAAGTTCACCGTTCTCCTTTAAAGGAGCAATAAGCGATTTTTTTGCCACTAGAGTACTATCTGTAGACCAAATCATGGTGTGTATCAAGCCACGCCTCTCACCCAACGGCTTGTATGAACCTATTTGCAAAGAATAAAAATACAGAAAAACAGAGGAGCATGTCTAGTGAAGAAGTAAGTAACTCATAACTTTATAATGCTGTTAGCAAGAGAACGTTTTGCCAGCCTGGCTATGTAAACAAGAGATTGGAGAACAACACAGAGAGATAGTGTGTGATGTTTAACCATAGTCCATCTAAAAAGACACCTTTAGTTTTTCACAAAACTATCTTTCTATCTAAAATACTGACATTTCGCTTATTGTCCTTTTAACAATAACCATCAGATAAGCCAGAAAAAAAATTCTGTTTCCAACCAATATAGCCAGACACAATTTTACATAAATTTGGAATTGCATTTATAACATTCGTCTAAACTGATACTGAATCACCTTTTAAGTAGACATTCATAGTGTTTGAACATTTTCTCTTTTCATTTAATTACGTTTCAGCCAAAAACTTTAGAGTATTTCATTGGATTCTATATGATAAACAAAGTAAGTAGTGGATCATTAAAGAACCACCCTTCACTGCAATTATAGCAAGTCTTTTTGAGATATGCCTCTATCAGCTTTACACATATAGAGACTGAAACGTTTATGCAGTCTTCTTTACGTAACAATTCAACCTCAGTCGGATTGAGAGCATTTGAGAGCATTTGTCAGTTTTCAATTAGACTTAGGTCAATTAGATTTAGATCATTCTGCTGTAACTTTGGTTGCATGTTTAGTGTCATCATTGTCCTCCTGAAACGTGACAATCCAGTAAATTGTGACACTGAGAATAAATTAAAGACTGGTGGGCTAATCAATTGACTTCTGAAGACAATGACTGACATTGGGTTTTATTTAGAGCTGTAAGAGTAAAGAGGCTTTTTTATTTGAAAACTATGTATCTTTTTCTTTACACTTCACATGTGTGTGCTACATTGTGTACTACATTCGGTGCACCAAAGACAAATTTCAGAGAGATTACAGATTACATTTGACACAGCATAGTAAAACTGTCTGGTATGGTATTAACTGATAAGCAAGGACAAAGAAATGTGGTTTTACAGTTTTCATTGAAACAGAACCTCTAACAAACACTTTTGTGTCACCTCTCTGCTTCTCCTGTCTCCCTTTGTCATCTTCATCCCACTGCTCTTTACCTAATTTTGTCTTCAGGTATTTCTATGAGCTGGAGGCTAGTACAGCAGGTGGCACTGGTTTGAGTGACAAATATGCTATACAGATGCCAGTGTCCTGCCCCAGTGGGATCCCACCCCCCTACAACATGACAGTTTTAGGGCCTTACTCCATATCACTTACATGGTCCCATCCTGGTGAGTAGCCATCTTTATAAAACACATGTAGGAATAACTGAAAGGATTAATGGACAGATTGATATGAAGTAATTCTTTCTTTCTCAGTCCCTGGTCAGACTCCAAGTCCCTGTGTTCCTCAGCTTTCTGTTATTTTATTTTTTTTATTTAAAAAATTCACATTAATTTATCTACAAATTGTAATTTAAATTCTAATAGTGTGTTTATGTGTTTGGAGAAATGTATAGGAATTTACATTTCCTCAGAGTGGAACAAAAGATGCGCGTAGTTTTCCATTCACCTTCTGGCCTCTCAAGACCTGAACAGACACTGGCATACAGGAGCATGCACTGGAGGCTGAGTTTCATGCTTATCGGGCAGTGATTGTCTGCCCTAACCCATCTATCATTGACTATTACTCTCTCATTAGGCTGATTTCCCATCTCAGAACCACTTAAAAGGACCAACTAGCAAAGACACTCCACTTACCTCCCTCTGTGTGTGTGTTTTCTTTCTGTATATTTGTGGCAGTGTTTATGTATGCGTTTGTGTACATGCGTGTGTATGTGAGTGCATGCACATCACTGTGAGATATTTCCATAGGCAGGCCTATTCTATCGTCATTATGGGTTGATTTTAAAGGTGAGGAAATATTGGCTGGGTTCTCACGCTTGGTTAACTCCCCGAGTCCAGAGTCTGGAGTGTTTTGATCTTTTGTGTGCACGTGTGTGTGTGTGTGTCTACACCTCTACCGGTGTGTCTGCCTGTGTGTGTGTAAATGCACATTTTTCTGTTTCTTCATATGCATGCGCTGACTGATAGAGCACTGACATATGGCTGTTAAAAATATTTATGTTAGGTTTTAAAGTTTAGGTCCATTCCTACATCCTGTTGGTTGTGGCTGTCTGTGGATGTATGTGTGTCAGGGGTACAACAATATGTCACATTTGTCTTTTAGTGTCTCACACTATATGCTAGCATTTTTAATTCTTTCATGTATTTCATATAGACATTGGCAAAGCCACTGAGTAGTTGTAAATATTAGAATTTAAACATCAAATTTATGATTAAAACCTCTGTGACATTATCACCGCTGTGTGGATCCATTCTTATAAATCCTTATTTGTGTGGATGTGTGTGTGTGTTATGTGGAACAGCACGCTCCATATGAAAAGCTCTATATGCTGAAGTCACAGGTACGTGTGTCTGTGCGTGTGTATGTTTTTAGGTGCTTGTGTGGAAATGTGAGTTGGGGGTGAATAATTGAAGTCTTTCATTTGTCTAGTAATCAGTTCGTTCTCGAGATATCTAGAGTTCATGAATGTTGAATAACCCATCACAATACAGTTGGCCTGAATTATGGAAAAACCCTCCTGTGAGAATATTAACAAAGTCTCAGTGTGTGTGTGTGTGTGTGTGTGTGTGTGTGTGTGTGTGTGTGTGTGTGTGTGTGTGTGTGTGTGTGTGTGTGTGTGTGTGTGTGTGTGTGTGTGTGTGTGTGTGTGTGTGTGTGTGTGTGTGGCGTCTCTATACGTTTGTGAGCATTTGTCTGGTTCCAGGCCAGACTATCTGCATTGTAAAGTCAAAAATGCTCAACTTAATAAATATCTAATATCAACATGATTATGAGATGAGTTTTATTTTTTCACTGCAGAAATTAAACAACAGTAGCACATTGAAACCTTGAAAATCCCTATATGGATCTAATATACAAGAGATCTTATTTTAAGACATTGAAGAAAGAAAGTTTCGTTCAAATCAAGTTTGATTTCATCAAAACTAGTCAATAATTTGACTAATAAATAATTAGATTTTTATTAAATCAAATTATTAGTTTGATTTCATCAAACAAATGAAGGCTGTCAGCCTGAGGCTCTGCTGAGGTGTTAAGCAAGCCCCGGTTGCTTTAAAAGTTGCCTTCATCTTCTGTCCATTATTGTGTCCGTTCCCTCTCAAATTCTTTTTGGCAATTCTCCCAAAGAGGTCATGGGAGCTTGCATCCAATCAAGCACAGTTATACAATGGTCATTAAACGACGTATTAGATGCTCACCCAGCTCACAGTGTCTCCCTTCACCTGTTGGTGGATAACCACCAGCTTCCTGATGGACCCCCAGCAGCAGGTGAGGCTAAGGAGCATCTTCTCCCACCCCAGATTAATCAACACCAGCGACGCCAAGTGTGTGTTCTCTCCCCTCTCCTCTTCCCACTGTATAATAAAGGCTGCACATCTGCAAAACTCTTGGGATGGTCCAGGACGGTGATGAGTCTGCATACAGACAGGAAGTGTATTTGCTGGTCCACTGGTGCGTCCAGAACCAGTGGTGGGAACAGTCGCAATAATAGAGAAACAGATCATTGCAGGCCTAACTCTTTCTTTATCGCAATATCATTCAAGCTAAGTTTAAAAATTGTTTGTGGACTTGTGTATTTTATGGAGTTTCGATAACTGTAAGTAACGTTCACAACAGAATATTCATCCACCATTTACGTCACTTTCAGGCTCGCAATACACATCCACACAGATTTCTCTACAGCAGGAAGAGTGACGGCTCCACAAACATATCCATTGTTAATAGTTAAGCTGTTTTCAGCTTACCTTTCTTCTTGTATGATTCAGTCGGCTCCCATTGCCCAAAAACAGAGATGCCGGTATCCACCTTTTTTTCTGTAAACAACGTGCCGCTGTGTGATTTTAATCCTTTTAATTAGTAGTGTAACCAAGCTTTCTGGGATTGTCACCGCCACTGCTTGAGGTGGAAGGAGACTGGACTCTGAGCTGGGCTTCTGGGTCGCTGCATGGCTCTGCAGAATTCAGTTTTTTTCCAGCACTTCTTTACAAAACACCGGCCAGTTCACTGCCCTATGGCAACCCTCGATTGCTAATATTTTTGTTTGTGGTATATGAGTTTGCGAAGCTAACTTTTTGATAAGCTGTGTCCACCACTGCCCAGAACCACCTGGAGCTAAAACTGCTTAAGACTATGGAGTTGCCAGTGGACTTCAGGAGATCCTGTGCTCGTTCCTTGCTAGTTTCCTCTTGCTGTTGTCCTCGTTTTTGTTTTTGGACTTTTCACTCTCACTCCGTGTCACCTTTCCTACCACCATTCAGCACTTAATCAGCTCCACTTGCTGCTGCCACAAATTACCTCAAGTCATTCCACCTGGTTCTCTCCCTACATGTACCTGCTTCAGTCTAGCTTCCAGTGCCAGGACATCTCATCTGATCCTGCTGCCAATGTATGATCTTTCCCAGTGCCTCTTCACTCAGCCTGCTATTCCGCCATTCCTGTCTGTGTTCCCTGTCACCTTCTTCCTTTTAATTATAAACATTTCGCACACAGACATCTGTGTTTGGCTTGAATATCGGGTTCCCAGCATACAAAATCATTACAGTTTAAGCCGCTCATTGTAGCTTCACTGCGCTCACCAGTGATGTGCAAGTTACTTCCAAACTGTAATACATTATAGATTACTTGTTACTGTTATTTAGAAGTAATTATTTACATTACAATATTACTGTCTCAGAATTGTAATGCATCACATTACTCCTGTATTACTTTTGAGTTACTTTCACCAAAACGTTCACCAAAATAACGAAAAGGTAGTTATTTTGTTGCTACAAGGTAGCCATTTCTAAAATGACAAAATGTAAAAATAAATTACATGTAAGTAACATAGTAAATGTTAACAGAGCATTTTACATCCAGTAGAAGGCAATATGATATTCCAAAATGACTGTGGGCTATCCAGGCTACTAACAATATAACATATAATTGGCAAAGTGAAGTCTCAAGACAAGAAAGAATGACATACAAAATCACAAATTATCTAAGTCTATTAAAAGTATGGTAGAGGTAAAGTGATTATCTGGTAATTTCCATGAATAGCTTGGGTATATTAATGTTAGACACAACAGAACTGTATGTAAACTCTAATGTCATGAGCACTACGCAGAAATCATGTCTCGCGTCGCGTCACTCCTGTAAAACCCGCCCTAAGCCTTCTTCGTAAATGTCTCGCGGTCTCGCAGTTTTCGATTTTTTTTTAAATAAATAAGTGTTGTAATGCAAGCTTTGCTGAACATGTACCGAGTAAAATATTACAGAAAATTTATTAGTAATGCCTTACACTACTGCGTTACATCAAAAAGTAATACATTACTGTAATGCATTACTTTTGTAACGCGTTAGTCCCAACACTGGCGCTCACCATATACTGGCTGAGAGTTGCTGGAAGAAACCTGTCTTACAAGTTTATGAGAAGTAGAGGAAGGCCTCAGAAGAAAGAAATAAGACCAGAGCATATTTGGGAGATGAAGGCATCTGATTGATTCTTTCCATTCAGACCGAATGACAGAATTGGTCAGAGTTTTTACAGGCCTGCAGCTTTCACAGAGCTCTAACTTTTTAACCTCCTTCTTCTGAATACATAATGTATTTACTATTGTCAGGATGGAAGGACCATTTCACCCAGTATAACAAAAAGTGTTTCTGAACAGGATTGTCAACTATAGCTTTAAGTATAAATATATAACATATAGAGGTTTATATATATATATATATATATATATATATATATATATATATATATATATATATAAAAAGATTAAAAGAGCAATAAATCCACTTAAGTGGAGGTACATCCATTTTTTTACGGCAGGTTGTGAGGTGAAAATATGTATATTTTGTTCCATATCGGACTCAGTAGCTGACTACTCTGGCTGTAAGGTTTTCATTGCGTTCATCAGAGCAACATCTTCCCTTTTGTTGGGGCCTTGGGATTAATTACTGAAAATTCAGTCTTTCTAACTTGTTTAGTAATTAACTTCATAATCTTTAAAAAGCATCTAAATTAGCTTTAAAACTCATAAGAGTTAAGCATTGGTTTCTTTAATCCTCTTAATGGGACGGTTGATCTCCTAACTTCAGTTGATTTAGTAATGATCAGGCTGATGGTTGATTGTTGAATTGAAGAGATTAGAATTGTGCTTCATTTATTTATTTCTGTTATAAAGTTTCCAAACAAAAAATCTTCCTGAAGCTAATCACACCATGTCTTTTTCACAGCTCAGCTAAACAGCAGACAGCCTGTGTTATACAGTGTCCTGCTAAATCCAGGAAGTCGCGATGCCATAAGTCGGTATGCTGGGCAAGACTTGCACCTCTCTGTGACGGATCTAGAGCCTTTCACCACTTACTACATAAGAGTACAGGCCTGTCAAGATGGCAAGTATCTATTGATGTAATCAGCGTCTCTCTTTTAAACTAAAATCTAAAAAAACAAAAAGGTAATACACAGAGGAATTGGCAAACATAGCAGAGAAGAGAGAATCCTTCACCTAGACTGTAAATTGTATTAGATTAATTTATATGATGCAATGTCAATAAACTTTGAAAGTTGTGTTATGACATTTGATCTCTATTTTGCTCATTTTAGAGGGATGTGGAGTCGGAGAGGGTGTCTACCTCCGTACTTTAGAGAAAACCCCAGAAGGTCTGCAGCCCCCAACAGCAAAGGCACTAGGGCCTAGTGTTTTGGAGATCCAGTGGACACCTCCAAAGAAACCGAATGGGCTCATCACTTCCTACCATATATACAGGTGACATACATACAGAACAAAAAAAATTAAGATGAATGACAAGTGTCAGAATGCCATTATTTTTTAATGATGCTAAAGTATTCATGTGGTTTAGTTTACCTACAATGTACTTTTTAACTAAGCTATAAAAACGTGAGGTATAAAAAAACACATACACAGTATTTGTTATAATTTGTCATAATAATATGTGCATATGTCTGTGTATATGTACAGAAAGTTTATTAATGTTTCCTCAGGTAAAAGTTTACTCACCAGCTTCCACTCTGTGTGTGATTGTGCATCTGTATGTGTATATAAAGCATGCTGAAGGTCGTGGTCAGCTTGTTGACCAAAGAGTGTGTGATCTGTATGCAGGGTCAGACCAGACTAAGCCCTTTAAGTCCTCAGGAAACAAGCATTAGCATAGCAGCACACACACGCCCCCTCTGACACATCTGGAATCCTCCAACTCAGGCAGACAGGGACTTGGATAAAACGGGAAAATGTCTCTCTTTCTCTGTGTCACACACCTGAAAGCCTGCACAATCAAAGACCAGTGGTCTTACCAAGGTATCGGGATGCTTGCATCAGCCAGGAACACAATGTTTAAGACGTGGTGCTACATTTTTTATTGCAATTCCCCAGAAACTAAGGGTGTTTATCTTCAAGGCTCTAAAAGGGCATCGAACTATACTGAAATCCTTTAAGAAAGCTAACAAGTTTAACATTGTATTTGAGGTAAACTACTTAACTGCTGCATACAGGCAGAACTGTGTAGCTGATAATATGCTTAGGTAGAAATAGGGATGTGTTTTGTCAGTCCATAAATCATATTAAAAATTTGCCACTTATATGGTTATCTTTGATTAGGAGCTACAGGTATATAATTTTAACCACAGCTCTTATTACATTTCACTTCTTATGTGTGTTCACAATTTTTTGTGCATGCCTGTTTGGTCATTTGAAATTATGCATTGTTTTGACATGGTCTTATTCTTCTATGCTCATAACCTTTCACCCACGTTATTTTTTTCCCTGTAGATCACTTCAAATATTTATTTTATATGGTCAATCATGTGTTCACAATTCATAAAAATCTGGAAGCTTTGAAATAGTCCAACTTTAAAAATGATTTACTTTTTTGAAACATTGAATGTGAGAATGGCCCTACACTTGAGATAGTATTTTGGCTATGATAGTAGATTGGTAACATGTCTGTTCTCTGTCTAGTCCAGGGGTTTTCAACCAGTAGTTTTAGTACTGGATGTGACTCTGTAGGCACTAAACAATGGCCCTTACCATTGGCCAAAAATTTTGTAAAACCAATCAATCTTCTGACATTTAAAGTTTACAAAGATTATAAATTAAGCAGATTTCAATGTGCTTCCCAAAAATATCTCCTTTGACTCTTCAAAACAGAGTACCAGTAATGGTACAAGAAACAAAACTATTTTTATTTAGGCCACAAAATCCTTTTTTTCTTTATTTTCTACAGATATTGAAATGCCCCAAGAAATAAAGAAATAGTTATTCTGTTATAAGAAAGATGTAGTTATTTTGTTCTAAGTCCTAGAATAATAAGAAGAATGTGATTCTTTAATTTCACCTTTTAAAAAATCTGCTACAGTCTCTTTTTATATTACTTAGTATGTTTTTGGGACAAGGGGCCATTTAGGTTTTGCAGCTTTAGAAAAAATTTATTTAAACAAAACAAAGTGAATAATGGTTTCTTGGCTGAACTGACGTTTCCTCTGTCTGAAGCTTCCACTGAGAAGCAGATCTGGGTCATAGAAAGAAAAAAAAACAGCAAACCCAACAGGAACCCCGCCCAATGAGTTCAGAGAAGGATCGCCCATTCAGATGAAGTTGCAGTAAAACAGCAACTTCTGACCAACAGTAAGGGACTCCTTCAAGTTCAATCCCTGGTTGTTTAAGAGTCTAAAGCTGACAGTTCAAAGGTGGCTCTACACTTAATAAATAATCTTTAATCTTACAGAAATACAAAGAAATCTCCTGCTTATACTTTAAATGATACAGTGATACAAATCACTTATTGCAGGGGTAATGAATTTATCCCTCAGGTTGAATATTGAGAGAACCTGAGACTAAACCGTTTATCAACCATAATGTTGTTTAAAGTAGCCTAATCAAACTACACCCGTTGGCCATAACATTGAAATACAGCTCTTAATTAGTGCTTTTGTGTTAGAACATGAAACCTGACTGTCCACATTTGACAGCAACCAGGAAAAATAAACAGTTTTGAAAAGAAAGTCTCATGTCTTTCATTTCAGACGACCATTAGGAACAGAGGAGGAGCTGCTGGTTTTTATTTGGTCTACTGGGCCACTTGAATTTGTTGATGCCAGCCCCACCCTGCAACCATTCAGCTTCTTCCAGTACAAGGTTCGCGCTCACAATTCCAAAGGCTCAGTTGTGAGTGAGTGGGATCTAGCCCAAACTTTACAGGCAAAACCACAAGAACTGGCACCCCCTGTTGTCAAACCCACTGGTAAGTTTTAAATGATAATGCAAATCAGACATTTACATATTTCTGTATTTAGTCCATGTAATACATGCTTTGTACTTTGACAGGCGCATATTCAGTCTACATGAGATGGAGTGAACCAGGAAAGCCCAATGGTCTCATTTCCCTTTATAGACTGGTTTACATGAAGCAACAGCAGGACCCAACTCTCAACTCAACAATTTTTACAGCTCTCACCGTAGAGGTAAAAAACGCACATCATGATTCGCATTTTATTTATTGGTATAGATCCTCAAACATGCTAAATCACTGTTTTCACTAACTTTAAAAACTTAATGGTAAAAAGGCACAACGGTCTGTGCCAAGAACACATTATATAATTTGTGATTGTGTGTCATTGTCATCTGCGATGCATGTGAAGAAATTTAGACTCTACCTGTGGTGCTTTTGCCATCTGTTTGCCAGCGAGAGGTCTGAAGACACACTCACACAGACACACAACCCGTCACCTGCTATCCTCCAGGGTCCTTACCTCAGTTCTGTGCCATGCCTCATGTTCTAACAGTGAATAAGTAAAGTAGAAGTAACACACACCTACAAATACCCTGACACACTCATAAACTCTAGCACAGATATTTCTGTTAACACCTGACATCTACGCTCAATATGAGCTTGCAGCTAAGTTTACCCACATTCGGCCTCTTGGCAGCCTCAGTTGGCAACGTCTCAGTGCACAATGTGCATCTGCATTAATACCTGAACTCTGTTGTAAAATCTACTAACATCTGGTCATCTGAAAAAGAGAGAACATAGGGAGAAACTATTTAAATAAGATGGAAAAAAGTCCAATGTTGCTGAAAAAAAGGATGATTAAAATTACCTGTACTTACAATGTGATAAAAAGTTCAGTTAAAAAACAAGGATTTAAACTATCAAAACAAAGAAAAGGAGGATTGTTAGAAAAGTTTAGGAAATTAAACACTGCTCAGAATGGGTAGGAGGAGAACCGGAAGGAGGATTAAAAAGAAGAGTGAATCACCAAGAGGGGGGTTGAGACAGGCATGATAGATAAGGGACTGAGAGGGACGAGAGGTAGAAGTATAGATCTATATTCTGTCCATACGTGTGGCCTCTTCTTCCTCTGTGACCTTTGGCTTGTCACTCATAATTAATACAAGATGTAAATGGAGACCTTTCACCTTCTCATTGATATGGGCCACTCTGTGTTTGTGTGTGCGAGAGAGGCTCATTGACATGGCATAGACTCATTTTGGGGGTGGTCATTTGTCACGGAGCAGCCTTCAAGACATTCACTCCATTTTCCAAGAATATACAAAGAAGGTAGAAGAAACAACAAGGTTCCCATGCCGCTGGCTAAAAGTGGCCTTAGCTGCTCTGGTTCATGAAGATATTGCATTAAAATAACTGAGTGAAGTAAGCAGGTGTGTTTAAAAAAAGATATATTGATACATTTATTGACATTCCTTATAAAGATTTATAACAACATGTAAATAAACATTTTATTGTAGAAGAACAACCTTTCGCTGACATTTTCATAAAGACTCCAGACTGTTTGTTTGAGAAAATGTAATCAAGAAAAAAAATCTTCTACCAGAATTTTTTTTTTAGCAAAGTAACATGTGAGACATTTATTGTTAAAATTATCGCGTTACCTATTTGCATTATTTTTTTTACTTTGACGCGATAAAATTAATTAGTGCAAAGATTTATTTGAAAAGTAGCTCTTCTGCATTGGCGTACACTTCTGTTTGCTCAGTCAAGCTTGCTATTGAAAAAAGACTCTGCTTATCATTTACCTGAGAGGCTAACAGTAATGTCCAGAACAGAGATGTCATATAAAAACCAGAAAGCAACGAAGCAAAGCTTGTTAGAGAATTGCTTTGCTTCATATGTTGCTCTCACATGTGATCATTGGGCGTCTGCTTTTGCAATGATAACATGTTACGGCTCTTTGTATTTATGACACCTGGTGTCTGCACTCTTTTGTTAACTATGAGTAAGTGTACAGAGCACCACTATGCAGAGGCATGTGCACAATCCGGGATGTCGCACAAGAATAGACAATAGAGGAAAAGTTAACAATGCTTGGGACAGACAGTGCTTGAAATATGACAAGAGGTGCACACACTTTACAGTGAGTAGTCGCTGTAACTGGGTGACAGTGGATGACGCTGTTTTAACCAAATGTCAAAAGTCGGTCTTACCAAGAACAGCCCATGTAATATTTTTATTTCAGAGCTTATGTATGGCAAGGTAAAGAAAGAAATGTATAAAAGTAATTTTGTTGAACTGATGATTGTTGGAATATATATATATATATATATATATATATATATATATATATATATATATATATATATATATATATATATATATATATATATATGAGAGAGAGAGAGAGAGAATAGTTTGGAAAACACACGAGGAGAAGGCTGACAAATTCTGATGCACAAAAACAGCCTGAGATAAACTGATGACACATCTTGGGCCTTGTGTCAACTCTCAGCAATCCGGACTGGGTCCTTTGACATGCTCTAAAAATACCATTCCTCAGCTCAGTGCATGGAGAATATCTGAACAATATTTGTCAAACCCGGCCTCAAGGTTGTCTCACCATGGAGCCATCGACTTTTGTTCATGTTGGCACAGTTGTTGGAGGTTCAGCAGTTCCTCTATATGGAATTCAGAAGCACATCTTAAACATTTTTGAAAAGATATTTTGCTAAAATATTAAAGAATAATTACGTAGAATACGAACAACAATTCTAAACATGTGGATTAAACTTATTTTGTAGACTTGACTGGAAACAGCTTCTTGCTTCTGTGTGTGACTGGTCAGATCATCATGGTCTTTTTTTTCACGCTCTCTCAGCTTTCACCTCACACAGAAGTCAGCATAGTTTTGGGGACATACTTGCATAACATTTAGGAAAAATATATTCTATTTTTTTCCAAATCCCATTGGGTACGTAGCAGAGGACACATCATTTTGAATATCAGTTTTTGTACATTTCTTAACACTACAAAAATAGTAGGCAAACTCAAGAAGCCACTCTTTGCTGAAGTTCTCTGAGAGTGGTGTTGGAGATTTTATTTTACCCATCTTAAAATCCTGGTGGCAAGATAAGCATGGATCCCCATTCAACAAAATGGCTGTGGCTAAAAGCCTTACATCATATTTAAACCCCAATGAAACAGAAAATCATCAGTTATTAATTAAAAGTTACCCTATAATTTATATCGTGCCAATTTACAACACGTCATCACAAAGTACTTTACAAATCTAAAGTATAAAGTAAACAAAATGCATTAGGTGCTCTTATTTCAAATGTATTGTTAAAGATTTCAACATATTGTGCCACTGGTGGTTTTGTTAAAGGTGCCATGACATCACTGTATAAACCATTTCATGTAGTTGATATTGCTGCATACGTAACTTCTCCAAAGAATTTCATTTATAAAAATAATGTCAACTTGTTGTTTTGTCAGGTCAGATTTCCCTCCTCAGTAAAAGGGTTGGTTGCGGTAATGATATGCAGCTCTACTAAACTGACTTCATTCTGATTGGCTACAACCATATTTGGAAAACCTGTCAACCGCGGCCCCCCCACACCCCTTTCCCCCTCCATCCACACCTCTCTTCTCGGCGTAACACTCCATTACAAATTTTATTGCAGGTGGAAGTGTTTGTCTTACAGCTTGTCAGACAGTTTAAAACTATTGGTTTGCCACACTGACAGCCAATATGACCAAAATGCTTTAACCTGGCGGTGCAACTCAACACAGTGGGACGGAAATAAATAGCCACACCTACTACCCGGTACGCTAGTGAGCTCTCCGCCACAGCTGGAATCCAGTTCTTCACCACGGTACCTCAGTGGAGAACTCGCTGCCAGCATATCCGTGACAGTTACCTTATGCAGCTGTCTGCCAGTGCTACACTGCGGTGACAGCGACACTCGCGGTGGTCGTCATTCCACCGGATTTTTCAGTTACAAATACACCTTTCTTACACTTGACAGCATTTAGAAATTAAATAAACTCACAGGTAATGACTGCGTTGTGGTCGCCATCTTCCATGTTGGTACAGAAGTTTTTTTGTTGTTGTTTTTTTTAAAGCCGTTTGTTCGAAAACCCCGACTTGAATTCCCCCACAGGAAATATATTTCTGTGAGTCTCTTATCTTTTGGGAGTAAGTGTAAACTTCATGCATTTTAGACCACCCTGAGACATATCAGCTCCCCTTTTTAGTAATCACTGTGAAGTTAGTTTGAGATTGGATAGTGGGATATTTGCGCTCCGCGGCTTCAGTGGTGACTGCCTCCTGTTTAACCCGATACAGGGAAGCTGATCTGTGGCTGCTTGCTGCTCCGCCTTACTTACAGACAGTGTATTAGCTGGGAGAGAAGGGGGGGAGGTTTGCTTGATGGTGTGCTCTGATTGGAGAATATGAATTACATTGAAAGACAACACGTTTTCTGATCTGACCGTTTTTGGGCAAATTAACAAAGCTGACTGCCCCCGAGCGCAGGTCCTTTGGTATTAAATTTAGACATTCACATGTCCTCATCAACAGATCATATTATACCCCCAAAACCTCAGAAAAATGAAATTTGTTGTCATGGCCCCTTTAACAACAGTTATTTATTTACAAGGGATTTTTTTGTCAATCCAGTTAATTAAAAGTTACAAAGTGTTGTTTCAACAAGAGATGGTTTTATTTTAAAGCTACACAACTTTAACAAAGGTTTTAACAAATGTGTTCATATTTTAACATTTTAGACCTTATTAACACCCTATATGTTCAAAAGGTCACAGTTCAGTGATCTTACTCACAGGCACACCTCCTTTCCTTCCGTTCCTCTCACACACTTCACCCTTAGCGTGTACCCATTTCTTCGTCAACATTTCCCCCTCTTTCTTTAAGTATTGTTTGAACATATGTGCATGTCCATTTGGTTTGTGTATATTTGCGTGTGTATTGATCTCAGACTGGGCTGGAAACCCTGCTTTGTGCCAGCTTGGCTGATTAATGGGGTCGTCTTGGCAATCAGACGGAATGAGGGTATGAAACACAGGCAGCCTGGCTCGCTAGACCCGCACCCATGCAGCTGCACACGCACGCGCACACACACACAAAGCTTCAAATAAAATTTAAATTTTCTTATAACCGTCTAGCTGTTATTCTCTAAACATGAGGGTTCTTATTTGATCACTGTGGTTTCCTTTCTTCTTGTTTGCTTCCTGGCTTTATTTTAACCATTTTGCTCTCACTCTTGTTGTTTGTTCCCCCTTAAACTCCCCACGATCTCTCATATTTTCCATGTTTCATCCTTTATCCTTCTCTCTTCCTACTCTTCTGTCTAGTGCCATGTATTTAGGTCTTTTAACTCACCTCCTTCTTAAGGTTTCTAGATCGTTCATCTCAAACAATCTCTGCCTACCTCTGAGCTTTCTTTTTCTTAGCCTTTCACCATCATCTGTGTTTTTCTCAATCCAGTTGTACCATCTTTTTGCTTTTTCACCATTTAGCAATTCTTATAAACCCACCATTATCTCTGATCCTGTCGGTTTCTGCCTATCTCATCTTCCTTTTTTTCCCTCTCTTCCATTGGATATTTTGCTCTTTCTTTGTGTCTCCCATCCTTTCCTCCTCTCTCTATTTCCTCCTTTACTTTGCTGTCCTCTCCTCCCTCCCTTGGCTCTTCCAGATGTTACACTGTGGCCCTTGGGATCATTGGTGGAAGGAGACCGTTGGCATACATGTGTGTCTAAATGTGTGTTTGTTACATTGTGTGCATGCATATGTCTCAATATTGTTGCCCGTACCAGTGTTCATGCAAAGCATTGTTTGTGTGTGAATGTGCAACAGTGTGTGTTTGCATGCTGTATTAATACATCCCATTGATCAGAGCAGGACCCCTGACAGTCATCATCCCTGAGAACCATCTGGCCGACGCCTGACGCTCCCTCACCCAAACAGAAGCTGACACCCTATTAATCTGCTGCTGCCATGCATACATGCGTGCACATTTCTGTGTGTTAGCAACTGAATCATTGAGTGCATATGGAAAACACAATGTAAAGGATTTTGTGTTCCATGTACATTTTAAGCCATATCTATGTGTCCACGTAGCTGTTTCTGTGTTTATTAGTGCGCGTAAGTGCTTTAGATCCAAACCACGCGCACACGCACACCCCACTCTGCCATCCGCCAACAACAGCCGGCGCTGAAGGGAGCTGAAGGGTGCTTGGAAATTAAGGTTATTACACAAATTGAGCCATATGGTCTAAATATTTCAGAGCTGAAATTTACTAGGCAATAAAAATGGCCCCTACCTCGGTAATGGTGTAAATTACAGCTTAACCACCAGCGCTAATGATGTCCTTCTGTACGCCCCGTAACCAACCGTACATGAAGGACACATTGTTTAAAAAATACCCCAGGAAAAGCAAAAGAGAGAGAGGGAGAAAGAGAGGGGATTGGAAGAATGGATTGGAATAGACACTGAATGTTGAAGTGAATGGAGATGAGGAGGAATGAAAAGAAGTAAAGAAAGAGAAAAGTTGGGAAACTGTTAAAGGAAGAGGGAGACTGATTGATAAAGGCAAGGGAGACATAGAGAGAGAAAAACCTGGCAGCATGTTTACAATCTGTTAGTTTACCATTAAGAAACCGTCAGAGAGTGTGAAACAGCAGGAGACAGCGGGAGAACTGTGTCTCAAAACCAATATGAGGTTTTGGAGCATTTGTGTGTCACTTACACTGTCAGAATGGGTGTATTTAAGCGTGAACAGTTTTATACAGATGATATGTTGTTAAAAAAGTCACTAACACATGCTGGTGGGAAATCAAAAAACAGTGGTGTGCTTAGTCAGTCCTCAGTAAATACCTCATACAATTGCTTCAATTAAAGCTGCATATTGATCAAAATGTTAAATGTGGGTTTCATCTGACTAGAGTACTGTCTTAAACTGGTTTACTGGGTCCTACTTGGATTATGCCAAACCCCCAGCAGACTTTTTATGGATCTGTTTTAATAATGGTTTTCTACTTGTCACTGTCAGATAAAGGCCAGTGCCCGTATTAAAAAAGAATCCTAAGACTACAAGTAGCTCTTAGTGACGTCGTTTTAGGAAAGATCTTCCTTGGTAAGATAAAAGTTTTTCACAAAGTACCCTAGGCCTTAAGAGAGCTCCTAAAATGGAAAAATGTTGGGAGTAGTGATGAGGAGTTTTAGTGAGCCTGAGAGTGTCTTAAGCAGGAAGATGGTGGAAACAGAGAGAGCCGTTTGGCTGATCCACCACCTAAACAGCGGAGGAAATGGGCACATAAACTTCTTTAACAATCATGCAATTATTAATATGTAGATAATATAAACTTTATAATCCTCATAGGGGGAAATTAATTCGTTTCAGAGGTCTAATGAGTTAAGGCACAGCTCTAGTGATGTAATTGTATTGAGGATGAATAAATAATAGGAAAAATATTAAATAATCATCATAATCAAAAATGGAGAAATATACAAAGAATATAGTACAAAGAAAAAATATAAACAGAAAATGTTCTCAATAATAAACATTTTAGAATAATTGGAAATAGTCACAGAAAAATATAAACAGAAAAATATACACTCTAGACAAGATAAAAGGGGTGAGAAAGTATTTGCTGTATTGTACATGATGATGTCAGTAGCCTAAATGGTGATCTAGAAATCTGTTTGTGTGATGCCATCTCCTTTCTGGCTTTAGATTGCTGCAGAGAACAATTAACTTTCCAGGCTGGTGCATAAAAGCAGAGAAAAAGATGTACTGATCTGTGGAAATGTGCTTCATGCGCCATGATCCAGGGACTCATTTACCTTGCAACACTCCTCTATTCTCCTCCCAGAGTTGTGTGGCCAAAGGCGCTGCTCCTCTCTCTAGTTCGGTTTTATCCATCTTTTTTCCTCCATTTTATGCTGGTTGTTTTGCCAAGTATCACAACATTATACAAGCAGGCAATCCCAGCTAAATACTGACAAGTTGACACATTAATTTCAAAAAGATGAAGTAGTAAAATGACCATAATAACGAGTAATGTTAAAGATGTAAATAAAGTACATTCAAATATATTGATGCTGTGTGATAATTATTTAGTGTTGCTAAATTTAATCATAAGATTAGATAAGAAACTCCTTTATTGCCCTACAATGAAGAAATTAGGGCGTGATAATGGCAAAAACACAGAAATCTTAATCAGTAATTTAAAAAACAAGCTGATCTAATCATAGGTTAGTTCTAAAGCAACAAAGAATGAAGTTATCAGACAGGCTAAAATAAAAGTAAAAAAAAAAAGAACCAGAGCAATTATTGCACAATTATTGATAATATGATAATATTGCATATTCAGGTTAAAAAGAAAATATTCAAAATAAACAGAACTTGCACAAGCCAGTTTGCACAACAAAGTGAGAAAAATATGCAATATGCATAATTGTACAAGCAACATTTAGAGTAGCAAAAAAACATGTGCAAACAGACATCAGCAGCTGTGAGACAGTGTAAATGATTTATGATCAGAACACGTAAAACCATTAGTATGTTGTATACAGTTATTGAGTTTGTTGTGAGCAGCAGACATTATAAAGGCTATGAGCAGCTGGGATGAAGGACCTGCGGAAGAGCTCCTTTGAGCATCTGGGATACAGCAGTCTGCCACTGAAAAATCTGCAACAGGTCCATGTATGCGGTGGGAGACATTGTCCATCAAATGGTTGCAGAAATGTGTGTCATGTCACCCACCATCAGTACACTTTATTTTGTATTTGTTTTTTCATACATCATTTGTTCCTTCCATCTGTCCTTTCTTTAAGCTTTCATTCTTTCCTCTTTATTTTTTCTTCTGTTCTTCTTACTGTCCTTATTTTCTTCCTTACTTTCATCCATCCTTTTACACCTTTCCATTTTAGTGTCTTTCCTTGTATCTGTCTGTATCTCCCATCCTTTGTTTTTTCCATGTTTTCTTCTTTCTGACATTCCTTGTTTGATTCATTCCTTTTTTTCATCCTTTCTTCTTTCTTTTCGTTTTTCCTCTCTTCATTCCCCACTTCATTCTAAGACCCTTTCCTTCGTCTCTCTGCTCCTTCCTTCCCAGCTTCTGTCCTTTCTTCTGCTCTGTGTTTCTTCCATCCTTTGTCCTTTTTGTCCTTTCTTTTCTATTTTATTCATTTGTCCTTTGTGCTGTCTATTCATGCTTTCCCACTTTAGTCAGCCTTTGGTGCTTTAATCATTCTTTCCTTCCATCCTCCATGCCTTTCTTTCTTTCTGTACATTCTGGACATTTTTATGTTGAAAACCTAGCCATTATTGAAATATCTGCCATTCATCATTTATTTGTAATGAACTAACTTAGTTTAGTTTCAGAATCAGAATCAGAAATACTTTAATAATCCCAGAGGGAAATTGCTGTTTCAGTACAATCGCCATAACATAACAAACATCACAAACATTTCAGGGGGGGGCGATTTACCTTGCTACCAAGGAACCGCTTTACACGGTGCCCACATGGCGCTGCCATTACTCTGTGAAAAGATAGAGGCAACAAAAAGGAAGGTGGGAGGGAAAAAAACATAACTCATACTTTATTCTATAACAGGATACAGTTTGAGATATCAAAAATCTCTTGCACAAAAAGCACAAATAAGACGAGACACATATAGCAGAAGGTAAATATTTTAGACTAGTCGCGTGTAAGTTCATCAGTTTATATGAGCATCAGTTATGTGTGTCTGTTTGGGTGAAAGTGTTTATATTTCCGTGAACACTCTCCAGAGGCCATTGTCCTTGATGTTATCAGCCGGCCAACAGTTCAGAAAGCATCCACAGATGTCAGCGGGGGAGTGGGTAGCAAGGGAGAGTTCTGAGCTCGTTCCTAATAACAAACCAGGAGTGATTAGATAGGGAGGGCATAGACCAAATATGTTATTTGTTATGAGACAGGCTGCACTGACTTTCCTGTCAGCTTTAAGTCTTTTGCTGGCTCCAAATGGTGAAATCCAATTTTCCAAATTGTTGGGCTTTTCTGCGCTTCACTTCCAGATTTTATCCCAAATTCCCCTTGAGTTCAAACCACCGAAGCCAGTCTGCGTTCCAGCGCAGCCAGCTTTTCGGCTCTGCTCCCCCACCTTCTAGAACTGTCCGTTCACCGCCTTAGTGAGCGCGTCATATGCAGCCGGCAGCCTGATCAAGGCCAAATGGCTACCGACATCTGCTGTATTAACCCAATAACTGACAGTTGAGCAAGAGAAATGGTTACTGGAGGGTTAGAGTTAGAGGCCGACTTCTGTTCTGCAACTGGATTATAGGAGATATTCACAGTACTTACTTGTTTACCTTTTTAAAAGATGACAAAGAAGTTGTGTTGTTTTAAACGTGACTTCACCTGACCATGGGAATGGTCACCAGGAAGGAGAAGGTTTCTGGTTTGTGAGAATGGTGGAAAAATGGAAGGGGGTGATGCAAAGGCTGGGAGGTGCGGTAAATAACGTGACACCTTTTTTCAATCAATCCTGGAGGCTCGTCAGCAACTGACGAATCAATTATCACAATTTGTCCCAAAGTGAAATGCCCCTTACCTGCAAGAGCTGCAAGCCCTTTACCTCTAACAACGTTGTAGTGATTTTGCATTACGGAGGCATAGCAGTCACAGGGATTTTGTTAAAAAACGTCAGAAGAAAATGGCTAAACGTTGTCTGTGTGGACAGTGCAATTAAGACACACATTATCCTGAATGTTTACAGAATCAGAATCAGAATCAAGTTTATTGCCAAGTAGGTTTGCACTTACAAGGAATTTGACTTGGTGTTGATGGTGCAGACAAAATAGATATATATACAGAGCTATATACATAGTAGACGGTGCGTTAATGTAACGCAGAAGGGGTCGAATACAGTTTATTCCTTTCCCAAAACCTAACAGGAGTATAGAAAAATGTAAAAGATTGTTAAAGGCATGCGACTGAACTCATGAGCAGTTGAACACAACAGTGATCAAATACATATTTGACATATTTGTCGGTATGAAGGTAACTGCAGGCAAATGTTTGCATGTTGTGACCTTCTTCATTGTCATTGCTGACTAATGTTACTGCTATTTTTTTTATCCTATGTTGGTTATTAGTTGAATTTTTAATAATTTTCAAATAGAAACACAAAACCATTCGGTCTGTCTTACAGCTGATCTGGAGAAGCCAGTCTAATGAAGAGGTTGCTCAGGGTTGTCCATAATGTTCTTCATTTTATGAATAATTCTTCTTTGCAAAGTCATCTCCAGGGGTGCTAGAAGAATCCCGAGAACAGAGCCGGCCTTCTTTATAAGCTTGTTGATCTTCTTTAGTTCAGTTGTTCTGCTACTGCTATCCCAACAGATGATGGCAGAAGAGATCACATTCTCCACAACAGACTAATAAAAGATCTGCAGCATATTGCTGCAAACACTGAAGGACCTAAGCTTCCTCAGGAATTTAAAACCCTTAACTTTTACCAATCCTTTTACATAATTAACTGTATGTGTTTTTTTTCTACATCCAGTACAAATTATTGATTGTACAATATGATAAAAGTTCTCATACCAGCTCTATCCTAAACCTTTCATTAGAAATTAATACTAATGCTTCAACTTTTACTGTACAAACTTTAATATACTGTATATGATGCAAAAACATTTGCTATATCTGTGTATTGGAGCTTTCATGTTGCTCCTGTTAAAAACTATGTGATACAGAGCCCATTGCACAATAAACACACTTATACATTTTTAAAACTGTTTCTAAGATTTTGATTTCATGAGAAGGTGTTGTGCTTTTAGACTTTTCATGTGCCCTTGCTCTTAAAAACACCTTTTGACAAGTAAGGGAGATAAAATGATTGGAGGGGATAGCAAAATTCAACACTGAGTTCACAGAGGTTGGAATTGGGAAGAAAGGACTGTGTGAGAAAATGAGAAGACTCATATATAGAATTTGTTTGGCCCTCGGTCTATGAAACCCCTTTTTTAAAGGTCTCCAACTCTGATTGGAGAGCTCTTAGTGTTCTGCATAAACAGGCAAATAATCAGGCTGCAATCCTTCTCCTTACAGCAAATCTTCTCTCTGCCTCCTTGTCTTTTGCAGAACTACTTCCAGTAGTATCTCTACTCCTTGAATCCAACACAACATTTCTGTCTGAGGCGTCTCTGCCTCTGTATTAAATTATAGTTTTTATGTTACACTCATCCATCCTGGTTTGCCCCCTTCTTTTCCTCTTCTTTTTCCTCTTTCAAGTGAGTTTCTATTTCCCTGCCACTGCCTTGCTCTCTCTCTCTCCTCCCTCTTGTTCCCTGCCTCTCAAACACACAGTGTTTCTTGCAGTAATAACAGGCTGTGTGTTATTGTGTCTCTGTCTGTGAAGAGGCCACACCATCCACTGCAGTGCTCTCCACTTGTTCAAATGGCTGTTTAATGCTACAGCTGTGACAAAATGGGATCACTTCAGATGAAGGCTCGGAGTGAATGTGAGTGTAAAAGAGAGTGATTAAAAAAAGTGTTAGTGTGTTTCTGATCACTGAGCCCATTCAGCTCTAGAGGAGAAGATGTTTGGTGTGCTTCTGCATAAGCAACTTCTGTTTGTTTTGATTGATAGTAGGCATTACTTAGTTTTGAAGAGGCCCTTCTTGCCTCGGTGATCTGTCTCACAGCGTGCATGTGAATGGATTGGGTTTGTGTTTGTAAAATGTCTATTGTCTGGTGGTGAGAGTTATGCTAGATAAAGACTATTATATTGAGACTTGGCCTGTTTCATTAACGAAACCCCAAGTGTAATTTTAAAAGTTTGGGTTAAGTTTCATATTACCTTTGCTTATGCTATGCCTTGTAAATGTAGTCATACCTGTTGAACTAAAGGCTGGGTCACATGACGGTATTTTAAAAAGTCGGACGGTTCTCAAAGAGACACCACACGTAACGATAAAAAATCTTAGATAAAACATTTTTGTCCCTATAGTGTGTGGTGTCCGGTCAGACGGCAAGCTCAGCACACCACACACAAACAGATTTCGCTTAAGATCATTCAGATATCAGATGGGAAATCTAGGTGAATCCTCTCAAGATCAAATGTGAGTTCAGAGTAAATAAACATGGACAACGAGGAAGAACAATGCCGATAGTCTGTGGACAAATTTTAACAGAGAAAAGACATAACAAAAAGAAAAGGAGTTGGTTAAAGAACCGGAGACAACACATCCAGGGGGGTTGCGCTTGCTGCACTATAAAATAAAGCCGATTTGTTTTTTTTTCTCTCTCTGGGAATCCCATACCTCGCTTTCCGATTGGCTACATGTCACATTCAACAGGCTGTGCACTCTTTTTGGGAAGGACAATCCAACATGTTGAATATCCTCGATTTGAGGTTGGCGCGGTCCCGACATTCCACCGAGCGGACCCGATCGCTCTTAACAAACCACACATGGCAGGAACACCTCTTAAGATTATCTTAAGAGACATGCTGATGATTGGCGCCTCTCGGAAAGGGTGTTTCGGGGCGAATGTCAGGCTAAAAATCCTGCTGAGTGAACCAGGCTTAAGTTGTTGTATAAATTTTGTTATATTACATCAACAATCTTTAATTTATTTAATCGAAAATTTCATGTGGTAGAAAAATTATGTTTAGTGTCTTTAAAAACTTTTTAAAAATAACACTAAGAATTGTGGCATGTGTTTGTAATAGCTCAAAGTTTGTCAGTTGGGAAGGAAAGTGCCTTCTAGCTAAAGTTTTTGTGTCTTACCAAAGATTCTCAATTGTATATGGGTCTGGACTTTGACTGGTCCATTCTAACTTATGAATATGCTTTGATCTAAACCATTCTATCATAGTTCTAGCTGTGTATTTAGGTGACTCTCTGCCCCAGTGGTAAGTTTTTCATGGCCTCTAAGATGCTTTCTTCCATTAATACATTTTCTTGATCTCCATCACATTCTCCATCAACAATACCAAGACCGCATGGCTTCGCTCACTTACGAGTGTTTCAGGACCAGCCCGGATTTTTGCGACTCTGCTGAGGAGTAAGGCCACTGCGAGCTGACTCGAGAGGAGTTTTGAGTGAATGTTCCTCTTTTCAGTGATAGGCTGTCAGGAGAGAAGAAATGAGAAGGTTTTCTCTGAAGAAGTCCAGAAAAACTGAAGAGCGACACATTAATATTAAGGACCACTATAAACAGACTGGGTCAAACCGAAACATAATTTTATTATTTTCAAACCATAAACCTCGCCCAAGGGAAAATAGAGAAAACACACTTCAGCTTTCTATACCAAGACAAGCTGTATTAAATCCGTGGATTTCTCGAAGCTTTCTCTCATTACACACTGAAAGCTCTGAAGTTTTATCTCTGAAGTTTCCATCCATCCACGTAATGTGGTACAAGGCCGCGGCTGTCTGCCTTTACCTGCTGCCCGCCCGTCTTTCTGTATAAAGCACCCGGGGGGAGAAGTGAGGTACTTTCACAGAGGTGGCCACTGAAAGGAGCTCAAATACGGTCAAACCTCACCCTCCTTTCACTGACAGGGCAGCCCGCTGTGAAACAGTGGTGTTCTTGGGAGCTCTGGCCGCTCTACAGATGCTCGATCCGAGGAAAGATTGAAGCAGGCTCCGCTCCCCTGGTTTTGCAAGGGATTAAGCCCAGAAATCAAACCCATAAAATAATTTCACTCCTCCCTCGCTCCCGCAATGGTTGAGGTAAAAGATCTAATATAAACTTTATGTCATGATGCAGCCTGATGGCTGCACTCTGGACATTTCCTGCCTCCTCCTTTCCCAGCGCAGCCCTGATTAGGATCACCTGTCAGGCTGCATTTAACTATGACTGGCTCCACCTGTTCACACCCCTTTATATACTCACCTCAGTCTGTTCCTGGTTGCCGGCTCGTCTTCAGTCATCCGAACATCACGCCTGTCTAGTTCCTGTCCATCTCCAGATCCTGCTCTGTCTGCTCCGGTCGGTTCTCGTCAGCCAGCTCCTGCACCCTACTACTCCGTCTGGTAAACTGACTCTGGCTCTCATCATCCACTACCCGCTGTTGCAATAAACTCTCGAAGCCAGCTCTGTGTGTGCGTGCTGTGTCCGGGTTAATCCAAGACAAATCATGACACTTTAAATATTAACAACGTGTCTGAAATCCTCCGGACGAGGCAGCAGCATTCTTCAGGAGCTCTGGCCACTCTACAGACGCTCGATCCAGGGAAACATTTAAAGCAGGCTCCGCTGCCCTGGTTCAGCTGGGAATTAATCCCAAAAATCAGGCCAATAAAAAGAATTTAATTGCGGCTAAAAATCATTTTTATTGTGTTCTCCTCGCCTCGCAATGACTGAGGTAATAGTTCTCAAATTGTAAATCAGTGGATAAAAACAGCCAGAGAAAGCAGCGGTATGGTTTGGTTATTGTGGGCGCTACTCAGAGCTTAGACACCGGGGACACCCTGGAAGCTCCCTCGGCTGAGAGGCCCAACATTCGCAAGCTAAAATGCCATGCCTCTCCAGGGGGGGTTCTAAAGAAGGCGTTTCCCTCTTCCAGGCCTTAAACTAAAGTGAGCGAAAATAATCCGAGTGGGAAGGAGTTGAGTAGGGCAGGCAAAAATGGACGGGCCACTGGAAATGTGCCTTTAGGTTATACTTGGCTTAAAGAAAATAACCCGCTCCAGTCAAAAATGTCTTTTTTATAATGTAGAATTTGCGGGGACATTAGGTTACCCGACCAGAGGGGCGGAGTGATACGACACACTTGGAAAGAGTATATAATGTGCCTTATAATTTTGTACATTGTCTGGGCGGAGCTGGTCTGTGTGGATTAGCTTTAGCCTGATGTGCAGACCACCACAGCTGCAGTTTCTTGGGCTTGTTTCTGAAAGTGAAGTCACGTGTTTGGGCTCTAAACTAAGTGACGCTGCCGCAATACAGACACTCAGTATGACCAGCTGAAATATCCCTCCGCCCCATAACGTGCTGGAGCACATCCTGACATAGGAGCAGAGTAGAGGCAGAGAGAGCAGCTCTGCCCGTCTTTTCTGCAGTTTACGGCTGCAATAACTGATGATAACTGCTGAAAGTAGACTAGGCGTTGCAGATCACCATTTTGAGCAGAGATTGGTTCTAATGATGAGTTTTTACTCCTTGATAACATTGCAGAAACATCCCGCAACTTGACGTCACAAACTGGGAGGTGGCAGTACTGTTCTTGGCCAACATGGATGCCTCCAGTAAAGCACATTCAAATGAAAATGACTCTTAATTAAAAAAACGTATCATTTATTGAAAAGTATGTAATAATTTTATATTTAAAGTACTTTCAGCAGTTTGAATTCTGATTATGACCGGACTTCTCCTTTAAAGGTTTTTGAAGTTGTGCTATGTTGGTTTGTGCATTTAATTCTGCAAATAAACCTTATTCATGTTTTCAGGTATAAAAAAACTGTATTTTACACATGCATACCAAACTGTACCAGCTATCTTTGGTTTGATTACTTCACTACGCCCCTAGTGAATGACCATGTATTAGCAGGTCAGGAGTTATGCCAAACCATTTTTATGATTAAACAGGGCATCAATAAATGCTTTAAACATTTCCACAACCTTATCCCTGTCCTGTCCGATCTGTTGCTTGGTTTTCATGGTGCATTTTGGTCACAAACAGTCTGTTGGGTTTACTTGACTAGTTGTTAATTTCAAACTGGTCGCGGTTTATTTTTTTACATATAAAATTAGAGCACCAGTGGAGAACAAGCATATCCTCAGTTATTTTGATTTCAGAGGATGGCTTTTAAGTATATGTCCACTAGTCATTTTCTACATCACACACTGGAACACACATACACACAACATGATACTGTATATGCCCAACAAATTTGCTGCTCCTGGGGTCTTGAGCCGCCAAAGCCAATCATAGATGTCGGTGTGAAGTGGGTAAGCCTGCTCCAAGCCCCTACAGTCCCTCTCTACATCGGTGCTGGCCACAGACAAAATGCATGCCTAATGGCACTCTGTGTCAGTGGGTGTGTCTCCACATGCCTTTGTGTGTATGTATTGCACGGATGGCTGTATGTGTCAGGGTTTGTCTAACGCATCCTGACTAGCAGGGACACCCATGCAGGGCATTTGTAAACAGACAGGGCAATCGTTCCAGCAGCAATGAATTAGGTATGCACATATAAATATGCAGACACACACACATACAGATTTGGCTTTAGAGCTTGGCATGGGGTGCGATGGATCAGTGTGTGGTGCACTGGCTCACCTCAGAAACCTCCGAAAACAATTACTGCTCTCACAGGGCTGCTCAGGGCACAGCTTGGACTAATAGACTGGACTATTAAGGCAAAGAACTGAACTGCGCAAAATGTGTGAATCTACTGATGAACTGAAACTGGTTAAAATGAGTTTAGAAAAAAAGCATAAGGATACTGAAAAATGATTAAAAAGTGTGGTTTTGTATTTTCTGTCCCAAACTTTTTGGGATAGACTACTCAAAGCAGTTGGAACTCGTTCACATTTAAAGTATTTTTTTTCTTCCCATGAGTTGTCATTGGTTCTCATGTTATGTGCATGTGTGTGTTGGATCTGTGTGTCAATGAGAAACAAAGAGTATGCATGCTTCTGTTTAAATTCACATGCATATATGTGTGTTGCCATATGCTAATGCTGGTCTGGTCCTGAGTCTCTATCTCTCTGCGGGACCCAGTACTGGGGCCTGTGTGAGATAATCAGCATAATTCTTTTGACAAATACACATGGTTATTCTTAATTAGTATCACACACTGTCCCCCTGGCTTTACTATGCCTCCCTACCTGAACATCAGAACTCACACAAATGGCCACTCCTCACATATAAATAAAGTATATTTGAATTGAATATAATTTTAGGCATCCAAGAGTCAGAGTCAGAAAACAAAAGGCTTGCAGATACACACTTGTTAGTATATAAGCAACAAAAACTTGATGACACATCATGGTCCTAGGAGCTCCTTCTTTTGTACAGAAGTGCACACTGTCTGGTAGATTTAGAATTAGAAAAAAAGATTTAATGGATTGCTTCCTTGCACTCGTTGCTCAAAGTTGTGTTGAACCATGTTGGATCGGTGAAGGCTTTAATGTATAAATTAGCAAGACCTCTTCCTGTCTCCTCTTCTCTGTTCATATCACTCTCCTTTTTTCTCCCTCTTTCTTGTTTACACACCCCATCATCATCCATCCCCCCACCCCCACCCCTTTTCTCTTCACTCCTTGCTCCTTTCTGTTGCATTTTGTATGATTAACTAGTGACTTTGATCATCTTCATACAGATGCATACAGTTGAGTTCACTGAATTTGAGCTGACAAGAACCCTTTCCTTTCAAATCTTACTCTACAGCTCCTAACGTGTCTTCATAAGCTCAGAAAAAAGGCATAAGAGAAAAAAAATCACTATTTACATAGATGTATTTTTTTAGTGTGAAGCAAGTAGCAAGTCAGACAGTATATCGGAAAACTGCATAACTGTTCACACCCCTGCATTCAGAAGCTTGTAGAGCCACCTTTTGGAAGTGCTTATTTAAGTTGTGGTGTTGAATTTACCAACTTCATCACCCCCCTCGCAACTTATGCATTGCAGATGCTCCATGTTGCAGTCGGACTTGTTGGCGTATCAAGTTTGAAATGTTTCCAAATAGCAGACTTGGCTCGGTCCGGCACTTGCTCCATGTTGCTCTGTGTTTGCTCATCGCTAGCTGCTGTGCGTACTCTGCGTAACCACCATTGCAAACATAGAATAGAATTGACTAGATTGCTGTAACTGTAATGCTGTGTATGATATTAATACAAAAAAAAAGAAATGACTGGATCAGAATGCTGGATCGGCATCAATCATCATATATTCGATCCAAGTGATTAGTCAATGCATCTCTAGTTATTTTTCTGGCCACTCTTCCATAAAACCCAGCTCTGATGTGTACGACAGTGTGAACTATAGCACATACTGCGCATTACATGGACATACTTTTAAGAAAGCTTGAACTTTTCTGTTTCTTTGTATAAGTTTTATGTAATGTTCTAATTTTTTGAAAAACTGAAATTTTGTTTTTATTAGCTGCATTCATCTAAATTAACAAGAAAATAATTGCACAAAATATACCACAGTGTATGTAATTAATCAATACTTTTTAAATGCTCCTGTGTATCATTTAAAGTGACTCATAAGATTTACACCACAGCCAGTGCAGTCAAATATATAATGTTGTCGACTAAAATTTGTTATATTTATGTCCCGTTAATTATAACTTACTTAACGTTAGATGTTTTATGCACAAATGTTTAGACATGGTGTAGTTGAGGTCCTGGGTTCAATTCCCAGCCTCGGGCCATTCTCCATGTGCATGGATTTTCTCCAGGTACGCCTGCAAACTCCAAAAACATGACCTTCCATGGTGTACCCCCCACCCCCACGGATATAGACAATGGATGGACGTTTTATACACGGATAACATAGGAGAGTTAGATATTAATAAAGAACAAAAGAAAATTTAGACTTAAAGCTCAATAATATTAATATTACAAATGACAGTCAGCTTGTGCTAAACGTGATAGATTTACAGATAGAAGGTTATCCTTCCAGTGGTTAATCTTGGTTTAAAGTCAGAGTTGGAGATATTTCCAGAAGTTTCCCCAAGTCCCTTTCTAAATAACTGCACATGCACAAGACCGTCAAACCTGCTCTTCCACTCTTCAGGGGGATCGCGTGAAAAAAAAAAAAATCTCAAATCCTCTCTGGTCTTATTTCTTTCTACTGAGGCCTTCCTCTTCTTCTCATAAACTTGTAGGCAGTCTGCTTCTTGCGACTGTTCAAAGTATACAGTGAGAGCAGCGGAGCTACAATGAACGGCTAACACTGATGCTAACCGCTAAGTTATTAGATACATAAAGACTAGAAGTGTGCATGCGCAGCCAGCAAGCGGAAACTAACAAGGAACGTGCACGCACATTAGCATTATGTGAGCGCGTCAGAATGATTTGGCATGTAGGACAACCTATACATAAGGTGATACCCCCGGAACTTGAGGGACCGGGGGGAGTGAGAGCAGGAACAAAACTCTGTCAAATTCTTGCCATTTGGACCGAACGACAAGGATTGGTCAGAGTTTTTACAGGCCTGCAGCTCTCAGAAATCCAATATTTTAATGTATTTACTACTTTCAGGATGGCAGGTCCATTTTACTTGTATTGGAACAAAAAGTGTTTCTGAACAGGATTACCTAATTAAGTAGGGTTATTGCTAAAAGAAATTATTTATATTTTTGCTTGCAAGTCTTACCAACCAATTCCTTAAAATGCTTTCAGTATGAACACAGGTGTATGTATGCATCAGAGTGAAATAGTTATTGGGGGAGCTGTTAATACAGTGTAATAGTTGTGTATTTCAGCAGCATTTAATAACAGTCTGTTCACCTGCGTGCGTGCGTGCGTGCGTGCGTGCGTGCGTGCGTGCGTGCGTGCGTGCGTGCGTGCGTGCGTGTGTGAGAGAGAGAGAAAATTTCACGGTCAGACCTTGATTGGTGTGTGTGTGTGTGTGTGTGTGTGTGTGTGTGTGTGTGTGTGTGTGTGTGTGTGTGTGTGTGTGTGTGTGTGTGTGTGTGTGTGTTGGAGAGAGCAGCCCGTTAATGCGGTGTGTTTCAGTGATAAAGTGTTTGAATGTATTGCCATCTAGAGGCATGTAGCAGAGTCTCCACGCTCCTATAAAATCTGCCAGCGCCAGATGCTGCTATTGACAATGTGCATATGTTAACCGCTTTATAGGGCACATGCCTCACATATTTCACTGGCTTTTAAGGTAGAGAGATCTCTCATTCTGGCTCACTTAATCTGTCTCTCCCTTTTGCCACATCTATCTTTTTTTCCTCTACAGATTTGCCTGCTCCACTCTTTCTTTACTTCACTCACTCACTCAGTTTTTCTCCTGCCATCCCCTTTTCCTTTTTTTATTTTCATCAGTTAACTAACTCACATCTTACTTTTTCTTATTAGTCTTTCCTTTTTTCATTTTTTACCTTCTTTTTTGCACTCCCTCCACCCCTTTCTCTTCCCCCCCCCCCCACTCTTTCCCCACCCGTTGGTATTGTGTGCCTCCCTCCCTCTTTTAGAGAGAAGTGTTGTGATTTGCAGGAGGATTTAGCTTGTGTCTAGGTGTCTAGGGGCTTATTAATCCCGTTTTACTGTGAATGAAAAATATGTTGGCTTCCAGACATGAATATAGTGAGTACATGCGTTCTGGTTGTTGTTCAGACAGTTCAGTCTTGGTACCACGCCACGGTGATTTGTCGGGGATTTCATTTGATTCTGTGAAAATTTGAGCCTTTTTGATCCTGCTGCAGTTGCATTGAAGTGGGTTACCAGTTAATCTCTTTACATATGCTCGGTTATGTGCAAGCAAAATTTGATCTGCAGACTCAACACTTGAAAGAGGCCTACCCTCCTGTGTTATGCATTCACACAAATGTGTTCAAACATAGCGATATCACTCTAGAAGCTGCTTCAGAGCTCCCAGCTGTAAAGAAACACAAAGACAGGGTATAAATGCTACATCCTGGAGCCTAACGCGCCCGGACTTCCCGTGTCATCACACGCCAGGGCCTTTTGAAACAACAGTGTGTCTCTTATCAATTAGTAAATGGTGTTTTCACTGTATCACGCACGCATACACACTTTTCCTGCATCTGCCAGGCTGTTGGGCCGGGTCCCACTGCCTAAAGCTACTGGCACACACCCTGGGTTTGTGTGTGTTTGTGTATATAATATGAAATGGTGCATGTGCAACATAAATACTTAATCTGGAAGCTTTGAATTCACCCGCCAGGGACAGCCGTTTGCCTGCTACGTTTCTCGCTCTGTCTCTGCCTCTCTGGCATGTGTTTCTTACTTGACCATGGCAGAGCCTGGATGTTGAAACATTGATATCACAAATCCCATGTTATGTCATCTCGGTTTCCATTGTTAATTTTCATTCCTCTTTTAATGGTTGATGCTCTGGTTTTATTCACACAGGATTTGAGTGTATAACTAATTTCCTCTGGCTGGCTATCAAGTTGGCATTTGACCCACTTCATCATCAGCTTCTCTCTATCGTCTTTTCATTCTTGCTCAATTATTCTTGTCTTAAAGCCAACGTTTTATATATATCCAATTTATAACAAGTAAAAAATAAAATCTTACATTTTCTGAATATCACCATCATAGACATTAGAAAATAGTAGTACAACAAACATTTGAACTTTGTCTGTATGCTATAACATCATGAAAAATGTGAAAATCAAGGAAACAACATATATGTATTGGCACTGCATACTGTGATGGACTGGCGACCTGTCCTGGGTGTACACCGCCTCTCGTCCAATGACCGCTGTAGATAGCCACCAGGTCCCCTGTGACCCTGCAGGGACAAGCGGGTATAGACAATGGATGGATTGTTAAAATTGTGCTATATAAATAAAGTGGATTGGATTGGATAGATGTCATTGGAAGATTGGCAATTCATTTATGTTTTCCACTTTTACTTAAAGGTTGACATTTCCAAGTTTCAAATTTGAAAAAGGAACAGGAAGGTCCCTAGAAGTCAGTATTTCAAGTGACAAAATAAGATCCTTTTTACATTCCCTAACGTGATATCCAGGATGCCACAATCCAATATATCACACAATGCTCACACAATGTATGGTACAACCTGTCTTAGTGAAAACGTTGCTACAGCATTTTAGGAGAACATGCTGAGAAATGCACTGTTATTAGCACGTGTTGCTAATAAATAAATAAATACTTCTGGTTACTGAATGTATCAGTTGGCAATTCCCCCTTTTTTAAATTTGGAGCTAAAATACAAGTTCTCATTCCCAGTTTGAAGTTTGAAGCACTGTCTGTTACTGTCAGTAACAGTGTATTTTTTTCTGATTGAGAGCTTTTTAAGAAGCAAAGATCAATGTTCTTCAATTCAAAAATACTTTATTTATCCCAGAGGGAAATTAAATAACATCTTTTTGAGTTTTGGTGCTTTAGTTTTGGTATTTACTGTACCTTAAAAGTACTTTGTGCCAAATATCATTCTGCGTGCCATAAAGTCAACCCAAGTAGCATTACTTGTACTGCAGTTTGAGAATCAGGGTTCTGTAATATGTTTTCTGTTTCCCAGGGTTCAGTGCTGGGGGCAGCAGTCTTTGGTCTTGACCCCTACAGTCGTTACAGTCTCCATGTGGAAGCTGTGAATGGGGCAGGTAGTATGAAAAATGAAAAGAAGGAAATTTAAAACATGTGGCATGAATAACGAGATTACCCTGAGTAAGTCTGATTGTTTCGTACCACTTCAGGCAGTGTTTCCAGTCCATGGGTGGAGGTCATGACCCTGGAGGCTTCTCCGACTGGCCTGGGAAACATCACAGTGGAGCAGAGAGAGGAGGGCAGAGCGTTGCTGCTCAGCTGGGATGAGCCACGCGCTCCAAATGGAGTAATCACGGTACTAATGCAAAACTAGAGTTGGCATGTCACTAAGATTTCATTTTTATGATTCCAGCAACCTTTTTTGAAACCATAGATTTTTTTTGTAATGCACAGTAAAAAAAAACATATTGCCAATTGTACTATTTAATACAATGAAATGTTCTATTTCATTGTATTAAATAGAACAAAAAGAGTAGTACGAAAAAAAGATTTAGGAAAAAACTGTATAGCAAAACAATAAACAAAATGACATAATAAAAGTGGAAGTATGTACTTTGGATTCAGTCCTGCAATTAGCTGGAGCGCTGGTTCTTTTACTTTATGAACATGGATCATAGATCTGGACTAGATTTCACACTGTAATCAAGGCTCTTCCATAAAAAAAGTTGTCTGCAATGTACATAAGGGTCTGGTCATAAAGCATTTGTCTTTAAGATGCTTCGCCAGGGTTGTAGTGTTTTGTAGCCCCCGTTCTGTTGGATAATATCTGCCTCACTGGCAAAGAACCTCTGGAGAGCGCTTTTGCATTTGTCTTTTCAACTAAAGAGGGTTGCAGAGGCTCTTCTCTGGATGTGCTTGCCAAATTAGTGGGGATTTAAACTTCTAGCAGCAGCTCAGTGTCTGCAGCAGTGCTGTGTGAAGTTAGAGTGTCTTGAAAGAATACATTTTTTGTATTGATAGTATTGAATATTGATTATTTTTGACAACCCTGAAAGACGTGACAAAAATCATAGACTAAGGGCGAGGTTAAGGTCATTGTAGTGACAACATACAGATACTATATTGGTTCCCTCTTGTGGTTCATTACTGCTGTTATTTCTGACTTGCCTTTAAGCAATCTGCAAGTACTTTAACAATACTGCACACACGCAGAGTGACCGTAAACAACTCATACAAAACCTTGTCTCTTCAGTGTCCTATCTTGACTGTTTTCTTTCCCATGTCTGTCCATCCAGATGTATAATTTGTACAGTGAGGGGAACCTGGAGTTCAGCGGGCTATTGCGGAGTTTCCTGTTCCGTCGTTTGGAGCCATGGACCGTTTACTCTCTGATTCTTGAAGCCTGTACCGCAGCAGGCTGCACGCACAGCCCTCCTCAGCACATCATCACAGCAGCGGCGCCACCTGCTTCCCAGCTGCCCCCCAGGCCTCTTTCAGTCGGCCCCGACCATGTGTCGCTTACTTGGTACCCTCCCTCACAACCCAATGGGCCGATTGGAGAATATTCTTTGCTTGGAAGGAATTTGGAGGAGATGGGGAGGTTACGAAACAATGAAGAGGATACGGATGGGGGAAAGGTTGGAGAAATATTGATCTGATCAATTCAAATGTTTGCCTGAAAGAATAGGTTATGGCTTTGATTTCACTCATAGCATGTTTTGCACAGTTTATTTTTGTTTTGCATAAAAATGTAATTCTTAATTGAAGCCCTCACCTTGATGAGCCATCGTGCCTCCCACAGGTGCTCTTCACAGAAACATCCCCACAGCAAGCTGAGTCCTTCTCCTACACAGTAACTGATTTGCGCCCCTGGACCCAATACGAGTTCAGCATCTGTACTCACAACCCAGCCGGACACACCTGCAGCCCCTGGGTAAATGTAACAACTAGACAAGCCCCCCCTCGTGGCCTAGGCCCCCCAACGGTGAGTCACGTCCGGGGCCGGCCTAGTGAGGTGGTCATATCCTGGGCTCCTCCATTAGAGGCAAACGGGGTTTTACAGTCCTACAGGATACACAGAAACAATGTCAGTTTCTCATTCAGTTTTGATCCGACTGTCCTGACCTACACAGACGAAAACCTGCATCCATTTTCACTCTATAGGTATTTAGTGTCTTTTGTTTCCATTTATTTGTGATCACTCATCTGCTTACAGATTTGTTTTTAAATAAGCTCAAAAAGCCCCATATTTTTTGTCTTTTTTATAGCTATTCAGTGACAGCCTGCACCTCTGAGGGATGTATAACCAGCCCCCAGACCAACATCACAACGCTAGAAGCTCCACCTGCTGTGGTGGAAGCCCCCACAGTGGACGCCATAACTTCTGATCATATAAACATTTCATGGAGTAAACCGCTGATGCAGAACGGAGAGGTGACAGAATATGTCCTGAAACTGAACAACAAGGAGGCTTATCGAGGGAGAGACCTCAAAACGGCGCTGTCAGGTCTGCAGCCATATACGTCCTATCAACTGGTTCTGTTGGCTTGTACCAGAGGTGGCTGCACTACCAGCAACACAATAACCGTAGTTACTGAGGAAGCTCCCCCAACTCACCTGGCTCCCCCAACTCTTAAGGTAGTTTTTATCTCTTACTTGGAGTTCAAACTTTTTTTCCATTGTCAACATGAATATTTCATCTTTAAATTAGAACTTTAGATTAGCTTGGGTTTTTTTCTCTACTATAAACAGTGTGTAACTGTCTTTGAAACTGTTCCCCATTGTGGGAAAATAAAGGATTTCTTATCTTGACAAATTTTTAAATCTGTGATAAATAAAATATATTCAATTTGAGTTATTCCATCTCTACTGTTAACAGTAACATTGTAAAATCAGTGAAACAAGCATATGGTCATTTGAAAGTTTGCCATTTGTACAATGTAGAACAGCTTTTTAAGTTTCCTTGATGCTTTGTTATTACTTCTTGGCTGATTATGTTGATGTGACCAAAACGTAGTACCTCCAGTTAACCAAGTCATTACCCTGTTTAATATATTTCCACTTCAATTATATATTATAAGGTTACTGGCCCCGAGTCAGTTGAGATCACCTGGAGACCACCCAATCATCCTAATGGGATCATCACTGGGTATGAGCTCTCCAGAGATGGTGAAGTTATCTATGTTGGCACAGACACCCATTATCATGACTTCACTCTTCTGCCAAGCAAGGAGTACAGCTATATTGTCAGGGCCAACAACAGCAGAGGGGCTGTCAGCAGCAACGTAGCCACAGCAAAGACTCATTCATCAGCTCCGTCTGGTGTGGGCTTCCCAACACTAACATCACTGGAGGCAACCCAGGTGGGTCAGTTGTATCAAATGGACCTGAGTCCAGTGCTCTAGATGTTGTCAAAGTTGTCATTGAACAGTTTTGATGCTTTTATGTTCTTTTCCTTGCCAGGTTAGAGTAGAGTGGCAGACGCCAGCTAGACCTAATGGAGACATTGTGAGGTACACTGTGTATCTGAGAGATCCAGTCCAGCCTAACATCACCAGTGCTGTCTTCACTCCAGAGGACAGAGCCTTTTCTGACAAACAAATCATTCTGCGTGGGCTGGGTCCTTACCATAGGTCAGTCAGACGGATTTCTCTCACTAGCTATGTTTCATGATTGAATTGAAATGTATTCGGGCCCAAAAACCAAAAAGAATTATCAGATTGTACTGTTTTATATGGACACTCAATCAATTAATCCGATATGCTGGCTTTATTCAGAATAGAACCACCGACATGCACAGTTATCAAATGCATTTTTAAAAGAAAACACAGAAGAAGAAGTTTACAAGTTAGTCTTCCGAGTGCCTAGGATGGTCTCGCACCAGGTTCTAATTACGGTTGAGATATTACTGAATAACTCATATTTTTGAGCTCTTTTAATGTTTCAAATGGAAAGTCTGTTTCAGGAGCACAGACAGTTTTCCTCCCTGACATATTTATGCCACTCAAAGCGAAAATACACGTTGAAGTGGGATGCACATGCACACTCAGGTCAGCTTGCGACATTCAGAATAACTTGATCCTGACAAGCGTTTACATGCATGTCATCAGATTGCCGATTGGCATAAACCACCCGTCTCATTCAGAATACAGTTGTATTCCGATTGAGCTTAATCCAATCACAGTATTCCAATTGCCGTGTTTACATGATGGATTTATATCAACCCTTTATTCTTATTACTTGTGTACATGTAAACATAGCTACTGATTCTACTTTTAAAAACAGAGCAATTTTCTTAAATTTGGAGTAAAGATCATTTCTAAGTATTTTTGTTTGGGTTTAGAGGTACGTATGCATGTGGAATGCTGTCTATGTTCCTATGTGTACTGAACATGCCAGTGTATCTAAGGCTGCCGCAGTGCATCCATAAACCTGTACATGTAGTGATGAGACTCAAATAAAAAAAAAAATTCATCACCCTTTTATATCTCAACTACAGTTGTGACCTCATGATGAAGCTCATTGGTGTTCTGCTGTTGCCATATTTGAAGAGGTTTAGTGTAGAATCAGCTGTAGTAGATTGAATTGTATACAGTGTCTTTGCAAAAGCACTCATAACCCTTTAACCTCTTAACATTTTGTCACATTGATTGCAACGACAAACTAATGTATTTTGGGGGAATTTCATGTGATCACCACATGTAACGAAGCAGTGCATAACTTTGAAGTGGAAGGAAAAGGGTACTTGATTTTCACAAGTTTTTGCAATTAAATGGTGAATGCCGGTTACAGAACAAAGTCCAAGCTCCTGCTCCACTGTCGTCCCAACATAAAAATCTGAAAGGTAAGACATATATGTATGTATTTAGCCCCCGTAACTCTGATTACCACAGATAAAGTAGTGCAACCAATTGCCTTCAGAAGTCACCTAATAGGCACTTAAAGTCCAACTGTAATTAAATCTCAGTATAAATTCAGCTGTCTGTGTGGGCTTCAGGGGTTTGCTAGAGAACATCTGTGAACAAACTGTATCATGAAGACCCAAAACCACACCAGACACTTCAGGGATGAAAGCAAGTTAGCTTATAAAACATTATCCCTTGCTTTAAATACCTGCTGGAGAATGGTATTATCTGAGGATGGAGCATGACAAACTATGGCCACCCACATAAACTGACAGGCCAGACATGGAAAGCCTTGATTAGAAATGCAGCTATAATAATGATAGCACAGAATAACTAAATAAGCTGCATAGATCCTTAGTTCTTCTGATAAGAGAACAACTATTAGTCGTGCACTACACAAATCTGTCTTCCATGAAAGTTTTTTCAAGATGAAAAGGCATTTTTGAAAGAAGACCATAAGGGTTGTAGTTTGACAAAAGGCAACATAAGATAAGATAAGCTTTATTGATCTCACAGTGGAGAAATTCACTTGTCCCATCGGCTCAATAGTCAAAAAGTCAGAAGAAGGTGTCAAAGTAGGTAAGTAGAATCAGTTAGATACAGTTATACAGCTATATACAATATACAATTCTGTACACTCCTATGTATAAATATGTTATTGCACATATGTTATTATACAGTTTATACAGGACTATTGCACAGGCTTATTGCACAGTTTATACAGTTTATACAGGATTATTGCACAGGCTTAATGCACGGATTGTAGCACCTTGTTTAAATAGCTTATTGCACATAAGTTATTACAGTTATTGTTGCAGCTATGGTGCGTGGTTGCAGTTGTTACTCTAATAGTTACACTTATAAAGCTATGATCAGGTAGCAGCAGGAATGAGTGACCTTTATAACATAATAATATAACACCATAATAATAATAATAATAATAATAATAATAATAATAATAATAATAATAATAAACACAGCACATTATTGCACGTAGTTACTGCAAAACACTTGTTACAGTAATTGTAACTGTTATACAGTTATATGTATAGTCCAGAGATTAAATTTACATGAGTTGCATATTATTGTACATTAGTTATTGCATATTACTAATAACGGTTATGGTCACAGTTACAGTGCAGCATTGTATAATCTGGTTGCAGCAGGGATGAATGACCTGCGGTAGCGCTCCTTTTTACAGACAGGGTGTTTTAGTCTGGCACTAAAGGAGCTGCTCAGCTCCTCTACAGTCTGGTGTAGGGGGTGGAAGGTGTTGTCCATGATGGATGTGAGCTTGGACAACACCCTCCTCTCAGCCACTTCCTCCACAGAGTCCAGAGTGCAGCCCAGGACAGAAGTGGCCTTCCTCACCAGCTTGTTCAGTCTCTTTCTGTCTCGCTCTGCACTGCCAGGAGCCCAGCAGACAACAGCGTAGAGGAGGGCTGAGGCCACCACAGAGTCATAGAAGGTCTTAAGCAGGGGCCTGCTCACTCCAAAGGACCTCAGCCTCCTCAGGAGGTGGAGGCGGTTCTGGCCCTTCTTATACAGGGCGTCAGTGTTATGTGTCCAGTCCAGCTTATTGTTGATGTGAACACCCAGGTATTTGAAACTCTCCACAGTTTCTATGTCCTGCCCCTGGATGTTCACAGGTGAGTGAGGTGGGGGTCTTCTCCTGAAGTCGATCACCATCTCCTTGGTCTTGCTGGTGTTTAAACACAAATAGTTCTTCTCACACCAGTCCACAAAGTCCATGATGACCGACCGGTACTCCAGCTCGTTCCCCTCAGACACACAGCCCACAATGGCCGAGTCATCAGAGAACTTCTGAAGGTGGCAGCTGTTCGTGTTGTGGGTGAAGTCCGAGGTGTAAAGAGTGAAGAGAAACGGAGACAGAACGGTGCCCTGGGGGGCCCCGGTGCTGCAAAGTGCCACCTCTGACTGACAGCCGTGCAGCCGCACGTACTGAGGGCGGTCAGTGAGGTAGTCCATGGTCCAGTCAGCTAGATGTTTGTCCACCCCAGCGTCCTCCAGCTTCCCCCTCAGCAGCACCGGTCTGATGGTGTTGAAAGCGCTGGAGAAGTCGAAGAACATGACTCTCACAGCGCTCCCGGTGGTCTCCAGGTGGGTTAGCGCCCGCTGCAGCAGGTAGATGATGGCGTCCTCTACTCCGATGTTGGGCCGGTAGGCAAACTGCAGCGGGTCCAGGGTGGGGCTCACCACGGTGCGAAGGTGAGCTAGGATGAGGCGCTCCATGGTCTTCATCAGGTGGGAGGTCAGGGTGACTGGTCTGAAGTGGGCCGGTTCCCTGGCGTGCGGCGTTTTGGGAACTGGCACCACACAGGAGGTCTTCCACAGGGTGGGCACCACCCCCAGGCTGAGGCTCAGGTTGTAGATGTAGCTGAGGACCTCGCAGAGCTCATCTGCACAGGCCCTCAGCAGCCTGGGGGGGATGCCGTCCGGTCCTGAGGCTTTCCTCTGTTTCAGCCTCATCAGCTGTCCTCTCACCTGCATTGGTGTGACTGTGAGGGGGAAGGAAGGTAGGGCTGAAGGTGTGGATGGCTCTGGTGTTGGTGATGGTGACAGCAGGGGGGAGGGTAGGTCTCTGGATGGCTGGTCGTTGGAGTCGTGTGGAGAGTTTAGGGCAGGGAGGGGTCCGGTGTTAGGGGACTCGAAACGGGTGAAGAACCTGTTAAGTTCATCTGCAGACTTGGTGTCACCGTCTGCAGCCCTGCTGGTCTTCTGCCCAAAGCCAGACATGTTCTTCAGGCCTCTCCACACATCCCTTACGTTGTTCTGTGCCAGCTGCTCCTCCATCTTCTTCCCATAATCCTTTTTTGCCTCCCTGATCCTCCACTGGAGCTCCCGCTGGACTCTACGCTGCTCCTCTCTGTCCCCTGAGTGGAAAGCCCTCTTCTTCTGGTTCAGGAGGACTTTCAGCTCAGGGGTCACCCAGGGGTCACCCAGACATTGTGGATAAAGCAAAACTTGTGGAAGAAGGTGCTGTGTTTAGAGATGCCACGAGTGACTTAAAATAGTGCTGATCACCCTGAATATAACATTTCGATGGTAAAATGTGGTGGTGGGGATGTTTTTCTTCAATAGAAACAAGGAAAGTGCTCTCAGTTGATTGTAAAATGGATGGAGCCAAATACCAGGCAGTCTGGCCAGTCCAGATCAAAATCTTAAGACTGGGGAAGAAGTCACAAGTATTGACATTGCTCTCTGTTGGATCTTTACCTGGTTATAAATTGAGCTTCAAATGCAAAATGAAGAAACAGGAAGAAAAGAGAAAAACGGAGTGAGGTTAATTATTAAAAACCTAATTTAAACCCAGACAGGCTGTTCATAAGCTGATCAAAAGTTTAAGACCATTTGGCAAAAAAAAAAAGAAATCCTAATTTAAAAGTGTGTGTAGCACCACCATTCTTCTTGATCTCTTCTGTTGAATTATTTTGTTTAGACATGTTTGATGCAAGTGTTTCCAGTGGGCTGATGGGGAAAGGGTAGACGGTTTAATAAAAGGCACCTGTGGTCTGGAACCAAGATCCATTTTTGTGAAGTTGCCTTCCCATCAATCCTCAGATGTTTTGATGTAGAATGGTCCAAAACAGAGATGTGATTCCCCTGGAAGAAGTCCATTGTCATTCGGGCGTTGTCATGTTCAAAGATTGAGAGATTGATGCATAGACAAGAACGCTTTGTCAAGAAGGATGCCAGTTACAACAACTCCAGATAGTCAACCACAGTTTGACACCTCTGTGAAATCTTGAGCTTTGTTCTTACACTGAAGGAAAAACCTCCCAGATGGAGCCTACTCCCCTGTGCCGCACAGAAAACCTCTCCAGTTGAATCTTTCTCGTCATACCAGTAACATTGAAAACTATCAGAACATCCAGGTTAATTTTTTTCTCCTCAGCAGCACTTATGGCTTAAATTTAGGCCTTTTGTTTTGTCTTTTTTTGGACCTTTCAGTCTTTTGCAACACATTGAGCTAGGCCAATTAATCCTAATTAAATTACACTTAAGTTACAAAATGTGGAAAAGTTTTAGTAGCATGAACACTTTTCAAGATACTATTAAACAAAGGATTTGTTTTCCAAATCAAGGGGATAATGTTCAAGAAAGAGCAATTTTTCGTGAATGTTTTGATTTAGTCTGTTATTTTTGGACATATTTGTTTTAAAGAAACTTCTCATGTATATTCTCAATAATTTCTTTTTTAATCTGTGTAGGTATGAAGTGAGGGTGGAGGCTTGCACAGTGCTGGGCTGTTCCTCCAGTGACTGGTCCTCAGTACTCACGCTGGAGGCTCCCCCTACTGGTCAGCGGGCACCACTTTTAGATCTCACATCTGACCCTCATACCGGCCTGCAGACAAGCTTTCTTCTCACCTGGTCCCCCCCGGCCCAGGCGAATGGTAGGATCATTCATTACGAGGTCCATCGCAGGCTGGACGCCTCAGACAGAGACGAGACGGGTTCAGCAACAGTTGTTTACAAGAATGTCTCTACATCATTCAAAGACAGCGGACTCCAGCCTTACACGACATACCAGTACCAGGTAAAAAGAAAGGTGTATTTTGAACAGCTCTACTGTAAAATAAATAAATAAAAACACAGTTCTTGTGATTAACCTAAATCAGCACTAAAAGAAAGAATTTGCTCCTTTCATGTGCGCAGGGGCCCATAATGGGTTCTCCCAATTAAAAAGGCCCCATCGTCTCTGTTTTGAACCTGGATGTCAGGTTGTCAGGCAGCATTTTGTTTGTGGTCCTTTCGCTGGAGCGTAAGGGTGCAAAAGTAAAAGAAAAATTACATCAGATTTAAAAATCTTGGCTGCAACAGAAACTTAAACAGCTCAATTTGATACAAAACACGGGTTGTTTTACCGTGAACCTCTTTCAGAGGCAGGACTAATGTTACTAACACATCAGAGGCTCTGCAATAAAATTTATCTTAAACACCTTGTCTGAAATACAAGAACATCACGCTACAGCACCGTGTCTTCCAGCACCCATTATCCCCAACAATCACAGACACACCAGCGCACATTCACATAACTAATCAGACAGGTGTTAAATGGAGCAGTCCATAATCATGCTGTTGTGCTTGTGCATTGGCCCACTAATTGACAGGTTAGCCCTTTGGAAGCAACAATAACATTAGCATTCCTGCCTGTCAGGCATATGAGCTGAGGCCAGAGAACGGATGTAATTGATTGAGTTTGCCTGATTGTGGTGCCGTCTTTATTTACGAGACTTCTAATTTATGACATGAGGAGGGAGGGAAGGAGGAGCTTTGGGAGATGACGAGCGGGCAACGGAGCCATTAATCACCGGGCCCTCTGAGCACCCTACTTCGTGATTACTAGCCAGCCAATCGAATTAACTGTTAGCCTGCTTGGTAACAGAGCTCGTATTGGAAAGACCTTTTAATGGTGACCGCTACACGTCCCTGGAGAATTCAGTAGTGGAGGGGGGACTGAGGTGGATTGACAACATGGTGTGTGTGAGTTGGCGATAAGCACAGGTATACAGTTGTACCCTGATATGGGGTGTGTCGGAGGAAGAGCGGTCCGAATTTCTCTAATCACTTTATCTCCGTTTACTGTCACTTTGTCACGTTTTATCTGGTTGTCTTTACATTAACTTATCATGCTGTTCACTCACCCATCCAGCTGTTTTTATTCAGTGTTCATATCTGGCTACTGCACTTTCTCTGCATGTGTCTCAAGCGTACACAAGGACGGGTTAGTTCAGTTTAGCACACCACAGCCCGTAGAGAGAAATCATATTAGGCTAATTACACTGGGTCATAAGCTCCTATTGACAGGTTTATGCGTGCTTTTAATTACTGCCCACTTTCACACAACTTAGCCCCTTCACCCCAAGTAGATGCAACCGCCAAGTTACTGTGTCGGCCTATCAGAGCACTAAACTCCAGCTTGCCGTACTGCTGTCCAATAAAAATGCTCAAATCCTGCCTGGAAGTGTACTGAAGTCGTTTGTTGCCATGGCGGCTCTTTTGCTGCCGTGGCAGCTAACGGGATATATTTTTATTTTGTGTCTAACAAGCCAAATCATGGCCCAATAGGAGGCAAGAAGACAAGAGTGTAGAGAAGGCAGTAAAAAGTTTGTAGATGATATAAGGACGAAGGCATGAGTTGTACCTTTTTAACACTGGATCAAGGGCGAGGTGATGTGGGCTGACTTTAAATTTGAACATTTATTCCCTGTTCTGACTATATGGCACAAAGTTTTTATTATCACTCAAAGTAATACATCATGCTGTGGTCTTAACTTTGTTGCTATGGAGAGAAGGAACATAGATGTTGCTGGGTAAAAATCTTTTATTCCTTATAAATTTGGTTTGTTGTGAATTGGCACTGCTTAGTTAAATCAAAACAAGTAAAAAAGAGTTTTAGTGCTTGTAGAGGTCATTTAAATAATACCTTGTTTGTACTGTATGTGCAGTGTGATCTGTTATTTTGCTGGATGAATAATTATAACAATGGTTTTTGCTGTAAAAAACTGAACGTCACAGACAAGAACTAACTGCTCACCAAAAAATGCAGTCAGTTTTCATTGTGTCTCATTTATTTCTAAAAATATCCCTTCCAGTAATTTATTAGTGAGCAGGGATCACTTTTTGTCCACTCTGGTCAGATGAAACCAGAATAAAAGATTTTGCCTACACACAAAGCAGTAAGAACACCCCACTGACCCCCAAAACCTAAAAGGAGTCTAGAAAAATGTAAAAGATGGATAAATGCATTCAGCTGACCTTAGGAGCAGCTGAACACAACTGTGATTGACGGGGAGCTACCGCATGTTCATCTGTACAAAGGTAACTCAATTTTTGTTCCCAATTACATTGTATCCTGAATGGTTAAATTAAAGGTTAATGCTGTTGATGTTGCAACTTCTGCTTCCACAAGTTGAGTCTTTGTGCGCTATGATCATAACAGAACTCCGATTTTGAACAAAGCGATTAAAGGGTAGTGTAAAGGAAAATTTGGACTCCTAATACAGAATTTCACCGTAGATTCTTGCCAAGGATAGCTTGATGGCGGCATGAAAATATCTACTGCTGTCTGCAGTAACTTTTAGGTTACTAGTTTATATTTTAAGTTGGATATAAGTTGTATATTTTAACTTGGGCTTTAACGTCGATTTGTCCACGGTTGCCTCGAAATAACATTACTGACTTGATGCACAACTTGTTTGATAATTTCTTTCGTCTGTTTTTTTCCCTTAATGTTTGTAAGTTAGACAAAAATTACCTTTGTCAGCTTCACTATCACCGTCAATACAATTGGATGATTAAAAAAGTATGGATGAATAAAAATGTAAATATTTAAGTTAAATCAAGGATTTCTTAACAACGTAAATGTATTACTGTTATAACCTATGAACAGAAGACATTTTTGTCACGCTCTTTTTCTAATATTTTTCTCATTGATGTTCTGGCTTCTTTTGTGACCTCTTGGAAGAGTCGTCCATTTGCCCTTGAAGTAATTTTGGCAGGCTGGCCGCTCCTGAGACCGTTCACCACTGTTCCATGTTTTTCCCCATTTGTTGACAATGGCTCTCACTGTGGGTCATAGGAGTCCCAAACCCTTAGAAATTACTTTGTAACACTTTTCAGCCTAATAGATATCAGTAACTTTGCTTTAGTTCAGCTCATGATGTGTTGCTTTTACCTTATGCCTTGAACCTATTTCCGTTTGTCCACCATATGATTGCATAGATAAACTGTATTTGAAAAATGTTAGTGACAACAGTGGTCTTGCTTACTCTGAAATATTTACATCTGTACCTAGTACAGATGTTTATCTTTGTGCATGTCCCTTTCAGATAAATCATTTTAATTTGACTATTCAATTTCAATGATTTACTGTTTCTACAGGTTTTTCTTAGCTTGGCTAGTGAACCTGAACTTAGCTTTCCAAAAGATTGGGCTAATCACAATTATTTAATATTTTACAAGATAGGCACATTTATATTTTCATAGTTTATTGCAACTTTTCTATTTTCACACAAGGTAAGCTATATAAAAATATATTTGATGTAATTGTTTGCTTAAAGGTGAGACTGCTGGTAGTCCTTTAGGAGCCTTCTTGGTCACTTTGGACAGTTTTTAAATGGAAACACAAATGAAATGGAAGTAAAACCTGATCCATCTGTAAAAAGTGCAAAGTAATTAAATTAATTTATCATAAGCCAAGTTATGTCCTTCGATACACAACAGTTTTGATCATATCTGCTCTTTTTATCTTCTGTAAATTATTCTTGTTGACGTCACTAAAAGCTAAGAAGCAACTACGCTATCATTCTGGTTTCACAACTTCTATCTCGCTTCTTCTCCTTGCATCTTCACATCTTGTCATCCTTCCCTCCTCCTCCCAATCTCCAGTCTCTCCATTTTCTGCTCTTATTTCCCCTCTCCCTCCTCAGTCCATCTGTCCTGTCACTTAGATCAATCAGTCTGATTGATTACGGCCTAATTGACTATTATTGAGGTTAATTCAACTCTTAACACACATGCAAGCGTATGCATACACTCCCAAATCTCGTCATCATAGCCACAAACAACAAACCATGCACACAGGCACACACTTTCAACACTAAAGCTTAGAGCCATCCATCTGCCTTCTGCACTACTTCTGACAGGCTACAGATGACTTACACATGCAAATCTCCACCCCGCCTGACCCTGTGCTGTGTACACCCTCTAATTATACTCAACACAAGCACACAAATAAGATTACTGTGTATGTGTGTGAATAACTCCTTGATGAAGGTGAAAAGTAATTGTCATGCAGATATGTTAGTATTGGGCTGCATGGTGGAAAGGTTTTGCTCTCTCTGCGGATGGTAGTTTTGATGGATGGTCAAGTGAATTGACTCGTTCTCATCTGTTGGTCAGGTGGATACCGCTTAATTAAGAGAATCCGTAAGACTTCATAAAATGCATTTTAAATGTTGATGATTGGGGGTTATGTTTGGATCACTTCTTTTTTTTTTTTTTTTTTTTTTTTCATGTGTGCTTTAAACACATCATTGAGTGATTTTGTGGCATGTGACCAACAGGTGTGGGCTGTAAATTCAGCTGGTTATGCTTCCAGTCCATGGGTCAGTGGCAGAACAGGACCTGCTCCGCCTCAGGGTGTGGGGCTGCCTATTTTTCTGGATGTTTCTGCAACCTCAGCAGTCGTGGACATACACCCTCCGGCTCAACCCAACGGGATTGTTAGCCTCTTCAGGGTGTTCTCAGTGGACCGCGACAACCACACCCTGGTAACAATGGTGCTACTGAAGAAAACCACGTAGTTACCAAAAAAACGTTTACAACTCAATTTCTATAATGTCTTTTTTCTTGTATATGTTTCTCTGCTTTTATTTAAAATTATAAAAAAAACTCAAGTTAATCTCATCCTGATGCTTTTTTTCGCCCTGCAGGTCTCTGAGGGCACGTCCCATCAACAGACGCTCCACGGGTTACGTCCTTACACTCAGTACTGGGTGGGAGTTGAGGCCTGCACCTGCTATCAGGTAAAACTTATGAATGTTGATTCTACTTTTTGGAAAATTGAATTAGCTCAATATCAATTTAAAACTTTAAATATGTTGATTTTATTTTTTTATACACTATATATGTGGACACACTGTATATACCTTATACCTTATGCACCTTTTCCTCCTTTTGGCACCTTCTTTTGTTTATTAAGCCAATGTGTGACAAGTGAATTTCTCCACTGTGAGATCAATAAAGCCTATCTTATCTTATCTTATTTATGTCAAGTGTTTACATCTGTTAGTTTTGATGATTATGACTGAGTTAATGAAAACCCTAAATTCAGTTTCATATAAAATCATATAAAACTAGTTCAAAAAGATTTTGAATAGAGAAATATTAACCTGATAAATATTAGGTAAATTTATTGCACAGTATATAAATTCAATACTTGTTCAGGGCTCCTTTTGCATGAATGACTGAATCAATATGATGTGGCACGGAGGAGATCAGCTTGGGGAACTCCTGAAGACGCTCAGGTTGCAAGCTGCACTATTATGTTTCCTGTCTCTCATCTTCTTCTTGCCTATACTCCCTAGATATCTACGAGATTTATATTAAACAACTTCTTTAGCAAGCTTTTATGTAGCTTACTCTCCTTGTGGGGGGGGGGGGTCAACGGCTGCCTGCTGGACAACTATCAAATCAGCGATGTACTCCATAGTTGTGTCGGCCATGACATAAACATAACAGAGAATTCTGTATTAAAAGATATTCTTCATTGGTCAAATTTTCTGATGAACTGAACTTTGAGTTTTCACCATCTGTAAGACATAATAATCAAAATTAACAGAAATACATGCTGGAAATATTTATCTCGGTTTTTGATGAATTTATATAATACATGAGCTTCTTTAGATACGAATTGCTGACATGAATTAACTTTTTTGGAAGATATTTTAATTTATTGAGATGTATGATCTGTATAATCCACTTTGGCAACACTAGTTGTATTATTGTTACTCAAAATTAGTTGTCTCTGCTTTGAACAATTATCAGTGTTGCAGCCGGGGTCCAATGAGAGAGCTTCACACCCTTGCTGCCCCCCCAGCCGACCAACGTCCCCCTCGTCTCATCACCCTGACCTCCCGCTCGGTTCAGATGGAATGGGACGAGCCGAAAGCACCTAATGGAGTCATCGAAAGGTGGGGAAAAGTCCTGGAAGAGTGCACCTTGGAAGAGGCCAGATATAATACAAACCTTTAATCTCACTCAATGTTTACCTGCATGTCCAGCTGCGAGCTTCATATCAGGTCATCCTGCCCTCAGCCCCCCCAGCCAATACCATCAGCTTGCACTGAGGGACCAACAAAAATCTGTTTCTTTGGCAAACAGCGGAGCTATAATGTCACAGGTAATTCCACAGAGGGGTTGAGTACGCATTACCTGAAATTAATTATGTATCCAGACACACGTTATGACTTTAAAGGAGACATATTGTGCAATATCAACTTTTTTTAGCTGTTAAATCCAAGTACTCCAAGCACGCAACAAAATGGAAGTCTCCTCCAGGTGCTGCGTAGATATCTTTATACTGTATACTGTTTGGGTCATATTTTTCAATCCGTTCAGTTTTCTCTGTTACTGATTACGTGTTCTGAACAATTGCATCACAGTATTTAGTGCAGAGCTGCTAAACAATGTCATGGACTAACCAGTTTTGTGAATCCGCCGTTGCAATTTTGTAGTCCAAGTCAAAATGTTCAGTTGTTGGGTGTATAGACCAGTCCATTGTTATTGTCGTGATTCGGGTTTTTCGCGCATGCGCACTTGACTGGTAGGCAAAAGGCGAACACAATGGCGGACGCAAACAAAGAAACTGACGAGTTCTCCACGTATTTTTCTTCTTTAGATAACGTATCACAAGATCGTTATAAGAGTAAGTTGATGGTTGATGGTATCCGATTGCCAGATCCACACAGCAAAAGCCTGAAGGGATGGAGCGAGTCTGTGAAATGCTGGCCAAGTGTTCCGTACGGCGACATATACAGCTACCTTATAAACACGCCAGTACACACGAGAGAGCATGAAAGCCATGAAACCACTGGACGGCTACAATTATTTCATATCGGGACATGTTCAGACATGTTTGTGTAACATACGAAAGCGGAGTCGGACACAGACAGCGCCTCAGCAGAGAGGAAGACCCGCCACCGGTGGGTTAAAAAAAACATTGTTCACTAAGGATTATTTTGGTGTTTTTGTCTTATTAATCCTTTTCACAGACTCATGCCAGAGGGTTTGCATACATTGTACATGTACGTATATTATTACGAAACGAACGTTTACGTCTTGACTTAAGTATATATCCTAATTTTTTATTTATATAATTATTTAAGTAGAACAATGACTAGTGCAAAATTAAGTTGTATTTACCGGAGATGAAGTGTAGACTGCAAATTCTGTCGTGGTATGATGGCTCCCACAGTCGATTGGGCTTGTCTGCCTGCATCCTTTTCATTAAAATTATCAATTTCTTTCTTCTTTCTTTGTCCTTCGGTAAACGAAAGAAACGTACATCCGACGATTTGGAATGCCTCTGTGTGCAAACGGGAGCACAAATACGTCTTAGGCATTGTTTAGATTCTAAGACAGTACGCTCGAATGCACCCATTTTGTCACGCTGGTAGACAAAAACAGTACTGTTTTTGTCTACCAGCGTGACCCGGATGTAGCGCGGATGTAGCTCGTGACGTCACGCGTGAACTGGTCTATTATCCCACACAATTCATCCCCCATCCCCCAGCATAGTACAAAAATGGTCGAATGGGGTGAAGTTGAACGCTCGGCAACCTGGAGGGGAGCAGCGTGTGAAGTGTCTCCTTTACATTTAAAAAGACCACACCAAAAACAAGTTGCTTTCAGACACCTCAGAACAGGCTTGTCCTGAGGGCCTTTGGAGCTAAATAAAATTCAGACCAAAGCATTGCTGTTCCACTTTATACAGACCTCATCTGAATTATTTAAATGTAAAAATAAAGAACTTAAAAGCATGATATTTCTCCTTTAAAAATGTCCAATTAGATTATTATTATTAGTAGTAGTAGTAGTAGTAGTAGTAGTATTATTATTCCTGTCTTATTCCTGTTAAAGGCCCCCAGTAATTCTTAAGCATGCAATAAATCCATGAATGTAAGAATATCAGGAACCAGGTTACACCCTGCTCATCTAAATACTGAACTCTGCATGTCTTCACTGGAGAAAAACATTAAATAATACGTATTTAACTGTCCAGGTCTCCAACCATACTCCACCTACGAGCTGAGGGCTGCCTGCTTCAATAACATGGGCAGCACTGCCTCCAACTGGACAGCCGTCAGCACACTCAGCGAACGTAACATTCAGTCTTTCTAATATCACAGCTAAGCAGTTAGACGAAGCAGTAATACACAGTTTAAATGTGTTTGACCTCTTCTCTGTGTCTCCCCTCAGCCCCGCAGTATGTGTCTCCCTTCTCCGTGGACAGCAACCTGACAGTGATCTGGCTGGACTGGGCGGGGACCTTTTCCCTCAACGGGTACCTGAGGGAGTACACCGTGACCGAGAGCCAGCTCAGAGTTTACAGTGGCTTCCACAGCTACCTTCATATTCCACGCACCTCACAGAAAAGTAACGGCGCACACACCAAACACATACATGTACTCCAAAAGAATGTGTAACATTAAGATGATCATTACCAGGACTTTGTTACATATATATTTTACTTCAAAGCTTAAGTAATTTAAAGACAGATTAGGCTCTCAGCGTCAATTCGTACAAATAACTAAGTTTGACTCCTGATATGTAGTCTTGCCAGACGGATGCTTTGACACAGGGGATGTAACATCTAAAACATAGTGTCTCTCAAACCCTGTTAAATCAGCAGATTTCACACTTAAAAATTTGAGACCTTTAAAAGTCAAGTTTAAACCTTTTCTAAATCATATTCTGTGAAAATCACTTTTAAAAAATAGACAACTCTTCTTAGGGAAAACATATAAAATAAAAAGAGGCCACAACCTTGTTAATTAAGTATTTACTTGTACAGTTATGTAATAATTACTCATGTCCCTGGTGGGTTCATGTGTAAAGCTAGTTTTAATTTTAAAAACATGTTGATTTTGAATGGAAGTACGATTCATGCATGGAGGGGGACAGTCCAGAGTCCCAACCTGAATCTGTTAGGTGATAATCATTGGAGGGAACTACAGATTATTAGGGTGATGGCAAGCAGGCCTTCTGACATCAAAGATGTGGAGCTCCTCACCAAACAAATCAGACGGGCAAAATACTGGTGGAAACATGCAAAAAGCTGATCAGGTATTATCAGATGTGTTTTATTACTGTAATGCCTACAAAGATTTTTCCATGATCATTGTCATTATTCAATAAATAATAAGTAAATAATACATATATTTTCTTGGGTGGAATGAAAAAGATTTAAAAATCTGAATCTAGGCGCACTGGTGGCGCAGCAGGTAGCTCGACCGGTATACAGAGGCCTTAGTCCTCGATGCGGTCGACCCGGGTTCGACTCCGACCCGCGGTCCTTTGCCGCATGTATCACCCCCCTTCCTGTCAGCTTACTGTGTTAAAAAGTGAGCCACTAGAGCTGCAAAAAATCTCCAAAGAAAATCTGAATCTGAACAAAATAAAATATATTTGCCCCTCACACAACTGATGAAATCCTCTTGTTGCCAGAATTGGGGTGAAGAGAGAGAGTGACTATAATATAGATATTTGATTTCTGATTGTGTGTAATGTGGTTTGCATAGTGTAAAGTCATACGGAAGAAAATAAGTGTCTTTCATGATAACATATCCTCATGAAATCCTGCCAACTTGCAATGTTTTCTACTGTTGTCTCTGTTTTCTTCCTTTTTTTGTAGCTCTGTCCTTTCAGGTGACTTGTATCACAGACAGCGGCAGTGCCAGCACACCCACCATCAAATACAGCCCAGCCACGGGTCTTGGTAACACACCCTCTTGTATCTTCCTAAATTACTTAAAACTGAATGCGATAGCGTATTTAGTTGAGCTTTTTAACTTCTCTCTCTCTATGCAGGTCCACTTGAGCCTGTTGATAGTGATAAGCAGGGTGTCAGCATCTCAGCCACGCCTGTTTACTCTGAATTGTGGTTTATTCTGCTGTTCACGCTGCTGGGTCTGTTCCTGCTTGCAATACTGATCGGCTTACTGCTAAAAAGGTATAAGCATGTAAAGTGTTCAAAGGACATTTTTATTTTTACTATTCTTTTATCTTATTTAAAGAACAAGAATCAAAATTTAGTAGATTTATTTTTCCCCATTTAGAGCTTTGAGGAAGAATCCGTCAGCCAGACAGCGCCCTCCACTGGTCATGCTTCAGAAGACCAGAAAGGCTGGAGGAGACACGTACACGGTGAGGCAGAAAGAAGAGCAGCTCTGAAACGCAGGAGGTTAAAAGAGGAGGATGACTGGTAGTTATAGATAAGAACGAAGGAAAAGAAGACGCCATACAGTTAATGTAGGTCAAACCAGACATAAATATTGCGTTCTGTAACATTAATGACCAAGCTAAAAGAAATTAGACATTACAGTTGCATCTCAATAAATAACAATGTCATCAAAAAGTTAATTTGCTTCAGTAATTCAATTCAAAACAGGAAACGTATGTGTTAAACAAATTCATTACACAGTTAGATATTTCTCCTCATTTTAAAGATTATGGCTTGATGCTTATTCACACTGGACCTCAAGCAGCTTGAGTGCCTTCACTCTTCCTCCAGATTCTGGGACCTTGATGTTCAAATGAAACGCAAAAAATTACTTTTTTTTCTTTCCCTTTATCTGAAAAAAGGACTTTGAACCAATGTGCAACAGTCCAGTCCTCTTTCTCCTTAGCCCAAGTAAGATGCTTCTGACATTGACAACGCATGTAAGCCCATGTCCTGGATCTGCCTGCCTGATGGCTGACTTAAAATACCAAGTCTGGCTACAGTCCACACCTTGTGAATCTTCATCAAACTCTTGAATGGGCTTTGCTTCGCAGTCCACTCAAATCTGCGAGAACCCCTGTTGTTTGTGCACCTTTATTAACCATACCTTTTCTGTCCACTCAACTTTCCAGAAATCTTCTTGAATTTAGCAATCAGCTTCTTTAGCAATGACGTTTTGTGGCTTCCTCTCATTTTAGAAGGTCTACTGAACAACTGTCAAGTCAGTGGTGTTTCCTGTGATTGTGTAGGCCGGAAAGTAATAACTATGTATTAAAAATATTTTTTAGGTCTTGTTTAATACTAAATGGTTCTGAGAAACTCATGTTGGGTTTCATTAGCTAGAAGCCATAATTATTAAGATTAACAGAAATAAACGGTTGAATGATATCACTCTGCGTGTAATAAAGCGAACATTAAGTTAACTTTTTTAACTGGGTAATCTGAATAAATTAACATTACGACAACATTGCAATTCTTTATGTGTGCCTTTAAATGTCTAAGATAAATCAGACTCAGCTTGGTTTTCTTTCCTTTGGGTGTAGCTTTAAGTTAGGCTTTAATGATCAAATCTCATCTTCCACTGCTAAGCAATAAAGGACAAGAATCTGTTTTCGTATCACCAACTACCAGAGCTGTTTCTAGCTTTGTGGGGGCCCCATGCAAGATGCTTTTTGGGGTCCCCCAGTTTGCCAATGTAGAAGACATACCTAATTAATTAGAGGATCTATTAATACATCACAGTGTTACACTTTATGAGCAAAACAGGCAGCAGCCATAGAACTAAAAAATAAGTAAAATCGTCTTGAAATTTGTGTATTTGTCCTTGATTTCAGCAAGTAAATAAGATTATCTGCCAATGTAATAAGATTTTTGCACTTAAAATAGGAACAATTCATCTCCATCATCTTATTTCAAGTACAGCGTATCTAATTATCTTATTGTACAGGTCAAAATACTCATACTTAACTGCTCAAGTCAAGGACAAATACAATAATTTCAAGAAAATTGTATTTACTTTTGTTCCCTTGTTGCAGTGTGATAGCTTCTTATTACAATTAAAAATGTTAGGCTCAGCCATCCGAGCAGCATAAAAGTGAAAATGCAAGGAAAATAACCATCCTCTATGTGTCAAATAACAGACAGTGAGCAAACACTGAAAAAATTCAATTTATGCTCAAATGAAGGTGAGAATTCCATTTCAGGACCCTCTAAATGCTTGTGGGGCTTCATGCAAGAAACAGCTCTGCTAAGTAGTACTGCTATAATAACATAGCTTTTTTTCTCTATGAAAAATATAATATTATCATAAATAATAAAGATAATAATATTGTGCTTTGAGGTGAAATGTTTTATCTTTAATTTAAAGTACTTAACATCAACACCCTGATTAATCTTTGTTTATATAGTAACTTTTCTTTATAAATGTATATGTGTGGTCTTCTCTCTGTTAATCTGTTTTCATTTTTTTAATTTTTTTATATCTGTTTCCACTCCGATCATGCACTGCTCCCTCCATCTGGTCTAAACCTCAATCTTTCTCTCAGAGGCCCTGTCCTGAGCTGTGCTCTAAACATCTCTCCAGCTCTATGCTCCTCTTTGATCGCCCTACAGTAAGATCATTTTCTGTATTTTATTTTTCTCTGCCAGAGCCCTAAATGTTTATTTCACTGTCCCCCTGCAGTTTGACACTGTAGCAGACTGTGTTGAGATCAGCAACATTATACTTAAAAGCTACACTGTGTACACAGAGGTATGGGAAAGTGGATGTTGATGGGTTACCCTCCTGCGCATGTGCTTTGTGTTTGCATCTGCATGCTTTTTTTGTGCACGTGTGCATACCACAGCTTATCTCATGAAAGCCGTGGCTTGTCGTGGTCACTGGGGGTAAGAGATGTACACTCTTTCAGCTTGTCTTTAATCATACACTGCCTATCAAAAAAAACTCACCACCTCGATTTAACAAAGCAAATATGCAAGAGTTTCCCATTTGATGATTATGTTTTAGCTGCCAACAAGTTATCTAACTCTAACTGATGCAGTGAGTAGCTTCTCATTGCTTAACGACCGTGCTGGATGATGCAAACTGTGGATATGGAAAAAATGTTAGTCCGTTTCAAAAGGGTCAAATTATTGGCAAGTAAGATGCAAAGTAAAACATCTAAGGAAATTGCCAAAGCTACTTAAATTGGTTTAAGAAGAGCAACAAATTATTAAAAACTGGAAGGATGGCAGGAAGCCATCATCAGGTTAAAGTAGGAAATTGGCTACCAGAGTCCAGACGTTAACTCCAATGAGGATTTTTCGGATGTGCTGAACAAGAATGCAAGCAACGGTCAGACTCTCCCACCATCTCTTTAAGATCCTGGCAAAAAATTAATGCAGTTCTGGATGGAAATATATGTTGTGACATTACAGAAGCTTATTGAAACTGCGTTCTGTAATCAAAGCTAAAGGCGGTCCAACAAATTATTAGCATGTGTGACTTTTTTGGGATGGGCACTGTGGTTTAAACTTTATACATGTAAATAAAACAATAATAAGATGCTGTAAACATATTTTACATTAATTTATGATATCACTAAAGCCTCGATTTTATCAAAGGGTTAAATCTTGCAGAGTTTAGTGCCCCTGTTGGATTTTTCTGTAATCAAAAAAAGGAGAGAATAACAAACGCATTATTCCCCTTACTCAATTTATAATTGTATATACATTTTGATTTCAACAAACAAGTTAAATTTATGTTGTATTTCTGCAGTTTAAGTATCCAACTACAGTTATTTTTGATTGTTAACAGCAATTGAAGTATTTGTCAAAAGGATTTCAAACATGCAATCACTCTTGTATTAACACTGTACCTCACAGGGTCTGACAGACACAAAGATTGTTGGCAGCAGCTCACGGTATAGCCCCATGTCTGTCCTGCGGGCTCCCAGTCAAACAGACCTAACACAAGCCTACACTCAGCATTCCCTGCACCGCAGCGTCAGTCAGCTGATTGACAGGAAGTCACTGATGATGGAGGAAGGATGCTGGGATAACCCACTGGGACATGATTCTGGACTGGTGAGGACAGACATGCATTTATTTGTTGATGACGGTTAGAGTCCCGCCGGAGTTTCTGAATCTTTTTCTCTGTGATTTAGCAGGTTATAATTTCCTAGTTTGGTTTGTTCATTTATACTCACCAGGACCATAAATTTGTATTTGTTTCTGGGAGATAGAACAACACATGTCGTGGAAAGAAAGTTACACATGGTCTTCATTGTTTTTATAAATTTTAAATGTAAGTCTCCAAGTCAGCAACCACCTTTTGCGCAAATAAAACTGCATATCTTTTGGGGTAGGCATCACCACAGCATGATGCTGCCACCACCATATTTCACCATGCAAATGGTGTTCAGGCTGATGGCAACCTGGGTTCTTGTAACACAGTGACCCTGAATAGAATCAATATATTACAGAAAATGGGTGTGTGGATGAGATAAATCAACACATTTTACCACAGGGGCATCATAGTGCCCTTAAATATATAATTTGATTTTCTGTAACACCTTTCACCTCTAAATTTGCATAAGATTTGGTGGCAAGAAGTCTAAACCTGTATTAATCATGCTAACCCTCCATCTGATCTACAAAACGTTGTATGTACCTTGTATGTATAATGACAAATAAAGCACCTTATCCTTAACCACATGATCATCTCCACTATAATCTGCTAGGTCAGTGGTTGAGTATGACATCAAGAAATGGAGGAGGCATTGTTATGATGACATACATCACAAACTATTAAATACTGCATTTGGTTATTAGTACATGCTTCAGTATTTTTTCAGTGTTGTTCGTGTGCTTTCTTTCAGTATGTGGAAGAAGATGAGTTTGTGGACGCCATAAAGGCCTTAAGTTCTGGGAAAAAAGAGCACACCATGTTCACTGACACTCATCTTTAGGACAAGATTCCAGAAAAGACAAGGCAGTAAACACGGTAAAACACTCGTGCTGTTTGGCGTCTTTTTATCGTGCCCCATCAGTTGTATGAGCTAAGCAGTCTTTGCTTAAGTAGAGTCGGGGACACAACATTAATGTTACAATTTAGAGTTTACATATAGACTAAAGCCTCCATATCTGGACATTTTATAGCATAGATCAGTGATCCTCAACCCTGGTCCTCAGCTGCCATCAGGTGCTGCAGAAGCCAGGTTTGTGGCAGCAGGGGAACACCTAAAATGTGAAGGACAGTGAGTCCTGAGGACCAGGGTTGAGATCCACTGGCAGAGTTTGTTTGTGAATGTTTGGGTTAGATTATCATCCACTTTGTCTGCTTGCCAACTGCTTTTAGAGGGTTTAAATTCTCAGTACGATCAATCCAGAAGCAGGTTCATGTCCTCGCCTGGTAATTGTGCCTATTACTATATCTGTAATCGACACCGCTGGGGCTTCAATTGTAGACGGACGCATGGCCTTCATGTTATTGTTACTAGAGAGACTTGCCAACTTTTTAATGTTTATTATTATTATTAATGTAAATGTTGGTGGTAATTGCAGATGTGCTGTTTGTTGTGATGTAACCCAAAAGTCCAAACTGAGATTTTGTCTTACTGTATCTTTGTGGATTTTCTACTTATTGCAATTTAAATGTAAAACAAATGGCTGATAGTCAACTCAAATGTGTTTACTTGTTGATGTGATCACTGACTGTTATCATGTCTGTGGTTTACAGATTATTTCAGTGTTGTCTTGTTAAAAACTTCAATTTCAACTAAAAAGAGACAAAGGGAAAGTCCTGTTTATTATCATTTATAGGAGTAAAAACACTGATTACGTCTAGATTCCACAAACTGAACCTAGAAATAGTATTTATCAGAGATATATTTACTTATATTTGAATGTTGTTGACTTATAATAACTTATGTGTACAATATTCAAGTTTGTTGTTATGACCAACCTTTTTGTTAAAAAAACACTGGCAGTATTATGTATGGACGTATGTTTTTTTTTTAATAGATACTTCATAGATTGAGTATTTTCAGGTGAATAATTAAAGGAAATGATCAAAAACTGAATTTTCTTGTTTTCTTACTAACAGGGCGCACCTGAATAGAAAAGTTGGCTCTCTCCCAACAAGATAGAAAGCAATGGTATTTTCTTGTAAATAATAATTATTGCACAGCTTGTGTTTATCTATCTATCTATCTATCTATCTATCTATCTATCTATCTATCTATCTATCTATCTATCTATCTATCTATCTATCTATCTATCTATCTATCTATCTTTTAAAAACAGAGAACAATGGACAGATAAGAAGTTTAATCTTTCTTTACTCCATTGTGAAATGAAATGTCAGTATTAGAAAGCAGCAAGTAAACAAAATAAGCACAAATGTACCAGACTGATGTTGAAACAAAATAACAAAGCGTTTTACAATAAAAGGCAAAAAGGAAACATCACTAGACACATGTAAATGTTTTTTCTATTTGATGAGGTTAATGTTGTCTTATCAATATATATTTAAACAACATTAAATCAAAATCCTTTGCACATAGTAAAAAAAATAATCCATATGTTGGTGGCTTGAGGTGTGAGGAAGTGAAATAGGATAAACAGAGCAGCTTTGTGCACATTTCATTTTTAAATGGTTCTAAGCTAACGGTTTCAACACTGTTGAAGCAGCTGTATCTAAAACCCATGTTTCTAGCCGATTTGTGCATTTTCTGCTGAGTTTGTACAACACAGATGTGCCAGCAGCTGTCCAGCGCCTTAGTCACCACACACACACACACACACACACACACACACGCGCGCGCGTGCCCACACCAGCGCCACTGTCTCCATCAAAACTATGCTGCCGTAATTTACTTTTGCTGCCGTGTCCCTTAAGGGGACATCTAGGCAAGTTTAAAATTAACAAACTGGCAGTAACAATCGAGGCCCCCCCATGCTCAAGGACGGCAATCTGACAAGGGCACTTCTGAAGCGTTTGCAGCCGCATTCACAGCTATTGTCAGTCACAGAGGGAGGGGAGAGGCTGTGAAAGGAGAGCTTGTGGAGTGATTGTAAGGGACAGTATGGCCCTGAGCTACACACTCACACACACAGGCTTTTATTAAACTCATAAATCACAATGACGACAGACGCCATCTAAGAGACTGTCTGACGGGAAGGTTAGTGAAATCGCAAAGATGAGAAAAAAATGCACCTCTGTGATGCTCAAAACAAAACGTTTCTGCTTTTGAAATGTGTCTGAATCATGCACGCAACAAAACCCGTCTCTACCTCTAGTCCAGTTTGAAATAGCTTAAAATCATCAATAAAACATCAGATTGTTTGGATTAACCTCATCAAAGTTATTCTGCTGTAAAGCAATTCAAACCTGGAAATGATCAGATTTTTATTTATTTTTTTTAGAAAACAAAATACAGGACAGTGCTTTACAGAATAGATATGAAAAGCATTGTTAAATAAAAATACGCAATTTTAAGTGTGGGCTAAAATAAAAATCACTGGTGCAAGCTTCAGGTGGGCATGGGCAGGTTAACGGCATGAATGTTTTAAAAATTTAGGGATTCAACTGGCTGAAATCTTCCTAAACCGGCGGAGAGCCACTCATCATTCTGACGCTATTAAAGGGAGTTATTCCTTTCCGGAGTCATTCTTTTCCGGAGAGTCATTCCTTTCCGGAGAGCCCAACAGATTTACTTTCACAATTGGAGCATTACTGCTTTTGCTAGTGCTAGTGCTCCGCGTGATGTATATGCAAAAAACTTTATTAGATATTATTTTGGGATTATTTTAAGATCAATGGACACAGAAACAGAAAGGTAAAAGAGAAAGAAAGGAAGAGAAAAAGATAAGGCAAAACGTTAAAAGGGAGAAAAGTTGTATTTCGTGAAAACTAATTATAGGGTTTATCTGTATAGAAGTAAATCTCTAAGCACCTGGATCCAAGCACCTGTGTTTGTAAGAGTGTGCAGGTGTATGTAAGGTTTATCCATAAGAAACATGCTCTAGTGGTTGTGAGGAGCCAAAGACCTGCCTCCAGAGCGCCGAGGCAGACACTGGGGAGTCATTCCTTTCCACTGTTGCCACATGCATGAATTCTCCAAAGTTAGTGAAGTGAAAGTTGACGATGCAGTTAGTCGTTCTCTGTCACTCTCTTGCTCTGGAGGTGAAGTCCTTTTAGATCAACAACCCAATGCATTTGGCTGGGCTTCCTTAGATATACAGTTTTTACCTAGTATGCATTGTAAACTGAGTTTTACTGTCTTGTTTTATATCTACGATCAAATTGGGATGTATGTAACAGAATGTGAATGAGTCTATTTGACTAAACTGATTATTTATATACATTTCTGTATATAAACGGGATCTGTCTTGTAAAGTGCCTTGAGTGAGCAGTTTTAAATTGGCATTATATCGGTAGATTAAATGGAAATTAAACTGCACTAACTTCTAAATATAGCAGTTGTTCATTTTATACGTGTAATAAGATTGCTATAACCTTAGTGTGTTAGATCATTTTTACAGTGGTAAGCATAATCATTGATTTTTTTGGTATAAAATTCAGATATTATTAAGCATTTTAGCAACCTCTTTTTTTCTTTGCATATGGAGATACTGTAAAACTGTGATATTTTTACACAAGGCTATCATACCTTTAGAAACTCACACCGGCCCATGCCCACTATCAGGTTGGAAAAGACCAATAATGCTCTGTTCATTAACAGGTTATAGTGAACGTCAACACTCTGATTCAATGTCATCTTCATAAATGATCAGTTCGGCTGTAAATAATATCACCTCATATCCCAGCATTTCCCTATATTCAGTACATAAAACATTATCACACAAAGAAGCATAAATAAACAGATATATGCATATGTTGTAGCTCATTAGAATCCGGCTGTAATATAATGTAAACGTAGCCAGACAAGAGTTGATGGACAACAGAGAAAACATGCTGCAAACAAAGAAACGATGCTCTACAACACATCTTAAATTGTATATTTTGTAATCTAAAATAAACACAGAAAATTTACTGTAATATTAGACTGTATAGTGCAAGAAAAACAACATATTTAGGTCCAATATGTGATCACATCAATATAGGCCTTATTATGTATACATGTTAGTATAAACATACAACGAAACACATGAGTGCATCCTTATTAGGATTTTGTTTTCAATATGCATGTCGACTGACTGTAATGCTAGTGTATCAAAATCTGTGTTTTTGTACAAGCAGTGGCCATAGTGAAAGAAGCTACACAGCTCTCAGACTTCCTTACTTCACAATGTTGGTCTAAGGTGTTAAAGTAACACAAAACTTAAACTAGCCACCTACAACACTTCTGGAAATGCATTGATTAAAATATTTATTTAAAGCCTTCACTAATGCACCATATACACAGCCTTTTTTTTTCTCCTTGTGGTTTGTAATTAACTCTAATCTGACCGGCTTTATGTCTTTCATAAAACTATTCAAGCGCGTCTGCGAGCAGGTCCATCATCTTCCTACACAGTGATCCCCCTCTTCACAATCCTTTGGTCACCATTCTTCTCCAATAAATCACAACATACAGGTAAATAAGGCACTACAACATCCATCTGACACAACGCAGGGAGTGTATGTGTAAAATATTCTCATTAGGTCAAGTATAAAGGTATGAAAAATGAAACTGATAAATGTTATTAGTGTTATTAAATGGTCTTGCACAGGCACCTTTGGGGGAATGTGGTATAATCTCAAGCGGGGGGGGGGGGGGGGGGGGGGAAAGCACTTAACTCAGATATGAGCCCTAAAAAACAAGCACTGATGAGTGTTCATGTGAATGTTATTTTTTAAGGACTGTCACTAAATGTCTGCCTTCAAATATACAGTACATTGCAAAAGTATTCCTGTTCCCCTGCAACGTTTTCCTATTTTGTCACCTTACAGCCACAGATGTCAGTCTGTTTTTAATTGGGATGCATGGTTTTCAAGATGTTTCATCGCTTTGATCTGGACGGTTCTATCGTAGCTGTGGGTGCATGTTTGGTGATGTTGTACAGCTGGAAGTTAAAGCACCAGTCGAGCCTCAAGTTTTTTGTTGTCTTCCCATCGGCTCTATCCAACATCCCTGTCCCTGCTGATGAACAGCATCCCGCAGCATGATGCGTTCTGTTTCAGATCATGTGTAGTGTTAGTTTTCTCCCCGAGTTTGCATGTAGGCCAAACAGTTCAGTTGTAGTCTCATCTGAACTGAGCTCCTTCTCCCACGTGCTTCCTGTGTCCCCTACATGGCTCGTGACAAACTGCAAATAGGACTAATTAATGGTTTTTAAACAATGGCTTTCTTCTTGCCACTCTATCAAGACCAGATTTGTAATAACTGTCCTGTCACAGATTCTCCCAACTGAGCTGCGGCTCACTGCACCTCCTCCAGAGCCTCTTTGCTGCCTCTCTGATTAATGTTCTCTCAACCTGGTCTCCCAGTGAGGTGGTCGGCCATGTTTTGGTGGGGTCTGGAGTTGTGCCATACTCTTTCCATTTTCAGATGGTGGATCAAGCAGTGCTCGGTGAGACGTTCAAAGCTGAAATTGTTGGTTTACAGCCTAATCATGTTTTTAACTTCTCCACCACTTTATCCCTGAGCTTTCTGCTGAGTTCTTTGGTCTTTATGATGCTGTTTGTTCATATCTGTATTTAAACCAATCATTTCAATTAGATTAAATTTAAGGATATCCGAATAAAACAGGTTGATGCACGCCATGTATTGCTTTGTTTGGGTATTTCACATAAATTTCCAACTAAATACGTTCAAATATTTGGGAGAAAACATGTGACGAATACTTTTGTAAGCCACTGTACATTTAAAACACGACATTAAACAACTGGAATTTCTGTGCTAGGGTCTAGAAAACGACAGAGGCCTTGTAATCACACATGATCATTTGCCATGACCTTCATCTGGGTAACGGAGTCCAGCTTTCTATTCTGAATCTCTGCTGCACTGTTGCATTGCGCTGAGCGCTGACACAGCTAACAGTGAGGCTTGTATTGCATGCCCGACCTGCACAACTTAACTGCTGCCTGTCAGCTGTTGTTTAATGTAAACCCCTCTGACTCTGGCTGCAGTAAAGTAAGTCTTCTGGAAATCAAGTAGCTGCCAATATTCTGGATAAGGGAACATGAATTAGGTAAGTTTCATGAACATCCAATCCGCGATAGGATCTTATGAGCTCTTATTATTCGGATTATTGCAGATATAGGGCAAAAAAGCTCATGTATGCCAAGCTTTTTCAGGTAAATATTTGTTTCTAGGACAGGTTTTTCTGCTGTGCACAATTTTCTTACATTTAATTTACTAATGCTGATGACGATCTTAAAAGCACTGTTAAATTTTGGTATTTTGACCAAACAGAATGTAATGCCTTTGTAAATTTGATTTTGTATCCCTCTGTCCCAAACTATATGCCTCATTCCAATGTATGGTTACTAATATTGTGCTGTTTTGTCTTTCTGGTCTTGCTCTTCCTGTAACTGACCAGATCTGTGACCTTTGCTTTGCTCCTGAAGTTGTCTTGAGAACAGAAGACTTTTAAAACAGACTTAAAACACACAAAAAGCAGTTTGAGACAAAAGAAACTCCAGTTATACCTCGCAGATTTGAGTAAAGCATATTTTGGAAATGCATTGTTCCTCAGATGTCATACTGATAGCGTTGGAAACTTGTAGCTTCTTCATGAGCCACGCCTATGTGTGAGAACGGGACTTTTCTTGCAGCTGATTGTGTTTTCTTCCTTCGCCTTCATATTTAGCACTGACCTCCAGCATGCAGCTACAGGTTAAATCCAATGATCAGGGGACGAGTCGCTCTCACAGGCTGCTGTCATGACTGGAGGCCTCAGCCGCTGGCTTCCTGTGTCGCGGCGAGGTGGAGGACGACAGTTTGGTTGGGGAGGGCGAAGCGTTTGCGGATGAATCACTGCCTCCACCTTCAGATCCAGAGGAGAGATATGGAATTGGAGGCGCCTTCTTGCGCCCCAGGAAGCCCCCCTCCAGTACTCCCCTCTTCCTCACAGCTCCGTCAGCCTTCACACCGTCTCCGCCTGATCCAACGCCATCTTCTTCCTCTGGCTGAGGGTGCACCTTTCGCCTCGTGTCCGCTCCTGGAACCGGGCTGTCTGGGGGCTGCTGAGGTGATTCCTGACTCACTTCTGCTTTAATCCCCGAGATGTTCCCTGGGTTGCGGGAAGACCAGAGCTCCATGACAGAGGTGCTCCTCTCACTGTCCTCAGGCCCAAAGTTACACAGAGAACGTCGGGCATCGGGGATCTGGTTGGGTCCAGTGTTGGATGTCTGACTCAGGCTAAAGTTTTGGAAGTCTCTATAAAAAAAATATACAGGAGGGAAGTTAGAAGACCAGACCTGCTTCTATAGCTGGAGGACACTGTCACCAGAGTTTCTACCTCTTCCTGTTTTGTCAACAACTGACAAGCTCCTAACTGACTCAACAAACAACCGGTACAGCTCAATAAATCAGAATGCCATTAAAAAGGAAATTTCTTTAAGTTATTTAATTCAGACAGTTAAACTCATATATTATATAGACTCATTACACACAGAGCGACATATTTTACACCTTTTTTTTCTGTTAATTTGGATGATTTTGGTTTAACATGCAAAGAAAATCCATAATTCAGTTTGTAATATGATAATATTAAATATGACCAACAGAAAAAGATTTTTGAAGTGCAGAAATGTTCTGTTAGTGACTTATAAACACTTCTAGGAAAAACTGCAGCCGTTCAGCAGACAAGTCATCAGCACATCCCAGAAGGTAACTGCAAAACAAGCCGGCTGTTCATACAGTACTTTATCCAAGTTTATAAATGGAAAGTTTAGTGGATGGAAAAAGTGGGGATAACCTTAGCCTTGAGAGGATTGTAAGGCAATGTCTGTTCAATAGGACATGGGCTACAATCGTAACATTCCTGAGGTCTCTTGAAGCAGAGGAGACGTCAGAAGAGCCTAAGCAGGCGAACTGAAGGCCACTATTATAGCAACCTGGGCTTCCTTAACACCTTAGAGCCACAGGCTCATATGCCACGCTGCACTGATGCATTAATTAATAAAAAATTCTGATCTTAATTAGCTGTAAGCCCTGATCTTTAAAATGAACAGAAATGTATCAGTGAGTAATGAATCTATAAACGAGTTAAACTCTTTCAAATAAACCGCTTTCTCAAACATATTCTAATTTGAGATAAACCTGTGTGTACCAACAACAGTGTTAGTGGTTCATAAACTGAAAGAGGAGTGCTTTCCATTTTAGCATAATTTTATAGATCATTTACAGTGAGATTAATGTATAAATACTTTACTGTTTACAATTTTAACCCCACACATTAAGAAACTGCAAAACATAGTTCATGGGTGCCCAACTCCAGTCCTGGGAATCTACCTATCTGCAACGATTAGATCTGTCTATTCGCCAACGCAACTGAATCCAATGAATGGCTCCTTACTTCTGCAGAGCTGAATGACTGAAAGCTGATGAGCGAGTTCAGCCATTTGATTCAGGTGTGTTGGAGAAGGGATGCATCTAAACGTTGCAGGACAGCAGCTCTTGAGGAACGGACTTGGCCACCCGTGATCTAGATAGCATTAGAAGTGTCGCTTCACCTGTAGCTGTTAAAGGATTCGGTTCGACGAGCGCGGGCCAGCAGGGGGCTCTCTCTGTAGGGTCGCACAGCTCCATAGGTGGCCTGGCTCTCAGGAATGGGCTCCGGGGCCTGCAGCTGCAGACTGTAGTTCAGAGGAGACGGACAGGTGAGACCTTTAATGGTCCAAACATTAGCGAACACTTATACGGTGTAGTCAACGTGCCATCTTTCAGACCTTGACATGGACTCTCTGAGGCGTGCGTGGTGCAATAGAGAAGGGGCTGGGCTAATATTTGGGGTTGCACAGCGAGAGGTACTTAGATCGCACTGGTCCAGCAGCTGAAGCAGCTCCTCCTCTGTCGGTCCACCTACATCTGCCAAACACAAGACAAGCCTTTACAACGTCGCTTCTTCCTTTACATGTTGTAGCGACACAGCAGCCTGGTAACAGCTGAATGCTTCTCCTGCCACTTGTCTCTCCTTCCTCACCATCTTTCTTCCTCTCTTCTCCTTTGTTGGCTGTGTCCATCGCAGTGGTGAGGTCCCACATTTGGATACTGCCGTTTCCATGACCGGTGAACAAGTAGCGCCGCGGTCGGGACCCCATCCTGCTGGACCCCTCACACTCCCGAACCATGAAGCAGGTGATAGTGGTTCCGTCCACTGACTGCACCTCACAGATCCTTAAAAACCCCAACAAATAAATGAAATTCAAATGTGACCCACCATAACATGAATCATGCCAAGCGTAGAGAGGTATATAAAGGACAGTGTGCCTTTTTCCAGTTGAAGAGAGCCTCACAAATAATTTGTTGGTGATGGGGATGACCTTCTGGATGAACACTTGTTGATCGTCTCTCTCTCCAAACGGGCCTGTGAACACAAGACAATAAAGCTGATAAATTACCAAAACTGGATCTCCACAGCATAATACTGCCATTACCATGTGGATCACTCGACACTCCAAAATTAACCTGCTTTTCAAGTACTTTGTAGGCCAAGTATCGGCTGAACTGTTTTTAAAATGGCTTTTTGTCTCCGTTATATTTTGAACATGACAGACAGGATTTAACAGGAGCTCCTAACATCATTCACAAGCTAAGATAAAATTGGTATTGATCTAAATTTGTATGTGGTTTCTTCCCTCTGAGCTTCTCGTGTTCCCGCTCTCACCAATATCATTCCCAGAGCAGTAGCTCCCATGGCTCTCCGTCTCTTCCAGGGACAGGATCTTAAAGGAAGCCAAAGGGGTGGAGCCTGGCTGTGTGGAGATCATCCCTCTGAACCGCGTCACCGTCCACGTCCGAACGTGGTTGTTGTCCGCACACACTAGCACGCACGCAAAACAAAGACAGCCCAGTAAGATTACAAACACAGGATTACACTGTATTAAGAAAGGGACCTTAAAATAGAAGGTTATTAGTGCCTGTAGTTATGAGGAAACTCGACAGAGGAACTTTTGTTACCTGACACCAGATGTTTCTCTGACAACATAATCTTTGTCACTGGGCTCCTGTGCACAGTGAACGTCTGAAAGAGCTGAGGGCCCGATCCCACTGTCTCTGGGTGCTGCACGATCACTCTCACTGCACCACTGCTCGTCCCGTAGGCTATCTCTATCCAGTTCCCACTCACACCTGAGAGCAGGGTCGAGGGAAGAAAACACAAAAACATACAGACAGGAGAGCAAGTTGTCTTCGAATTAGTATTTTTCAGTCCTGGAGGCTAAAGAGAAGATTTATCTAAATTAGATTTAGTCTCATTTGTGTAGCATCAATTAAAATCAAACGTTTGACAAGCATGTCTGATGCAAATACACTCGTATGTGAAAATATTGAAACCTCCTTTAACTTTTTCACATTTTGTCACATTAGAACCTTTGGCGTATTTTATTCGAATTGTATATAATATATCAACAAAAAAGTAACACATAACAGGGGTGGTAGGAAAAGTATCCATGTTGTCACCATTTTTTTACTAATAAAACTCGGTTGACATGTGGCTTACATTTGTATTCAGCCTCTTGAGTCAACAACTCTGGGAAACTACATTTAGCGGCAATTACAGCTGGAAGTCTTGTGGGGCATGTCTCTGCCAGCTGAGGCCCAACTCAGATTGGATGGAGAGTGTCTGAGATCGTCAATTTGCCAGTCGTGCCACTTATTAAGTGAACTTTAACTGGGACATTTTAACAAATGAGAAAAGAACTGCCTCCCCAAAGCATGTGGCTGCCACTACTGTGTGTCACCATGTGGGTGTTGGGTTTAGGGTGGCATACTGTGCCAGCATTTCAAGCAGGCCAAAGAAAAAAAAAAAAGAGAAAAAGCAAAATCTCCATTTGATCTAACCCTTTGTTCTTTCAGTATTTACAGAGTACTTACTGGTTTTAGGCGTGAGGTACACGGACAGTGCAGTAATGGCATCGTTTGAAGGGTCGTGATAAAGCTCAGTTACTAAGAGATCGTTGTCCTTCATCCTCAGAGGAAACTTTTGCATGTCTGAGAAGAGGAAGTTGAGATGTCATTGAATATGTGTTAAGAATTTTAAAGAACTTTTGACATCAGATGAAAAATCAATCTAAAACATCTGGACAGAAAACCTTTAGTGACAAAAACAGTAGCAATCTCTTTGTTATTTATAAATAATTAAACAGAGTTAAAATTCATCTTTACGTTGTGACAGGACTTCACTAAGACTGGTTTCTTTGTCTGATTGTGTTTGTACCTATATAATAGATGGAGCCATTGGTGCAGCCCAGTAGAAGGAAGGACCCGGCTGTGTCACAGCTGGTGATGGGAACTACATCTTGAACCTAACAAAATATGAAAAGTGAACATACTGTAGGAAATAGAGGCAAATAGAATGAACTGCACAATATGGCAAACATGTATAAATGAACACAAGCATTCAGCATATTTCTGTGTCTTATCCTAAATACCCCACCTGCCAGTGTTGTGTGACGGCGTTCCACACGCCAACCTTTCCTGTGTGGCTAGTAGCCACCAGCTGGTTCCCGATGAAGAAGAGGTCGTCAACGGGAACACCGAGACTGAATATACCTAAGGCAGAAGGTACCATGAATGACAGGAATCGGAGTGCAGGACTTGTGGGATCCAGGATCAAAACTTGTGATGTTTCCTGTAATTCCTATTATCTGCTTGAACAAATTTTTAACTTGTAAAACCCACCAATTTCATTTCCACTGCCTCCGTCTTGGATACTCCAGAGGATAATCCTGCTTCCAGAGGCAGCAGCCACCATCTTGTCCTTGTCGCCGTGTGGACCACCCACCACTTTAGCATTAAGTGCTATACGTTCAATCGTCCAGTCAAGATAGGGAGAGGAGAACACCTGCTGCCATCCTGACGATTCCTTTATCCTGCAGCCAGAGCATGCACATACTGTAACCTGTTTTTATGGATCTTTGTTTAAAACTGATCTATTTAAAGGAGCTATAAGTAATACTGACACCTTGTGGCTCAAATCGGTACAACACCTTGCCAATCACAGCAATCTGATATGCTGTTTTTAAACGGTGTGTTGCTGTTGTGAATTTTTACTTACACAAGACAGGTATATGCTGTTGTATTCTGTTGTATTTCTGGTCTGCTTCTCTTACTAACTTCCATGTTCGCAGGCTGCTCTTTTGCTAAGATAAAATAACAAAAGCTGCGCTCTATTTAGGGAAACCTGGGAACTCTCATATGATTGGCTTAGGAACCAGGAAGTAAACATGGGCTACACACTTTGAACCGGAGTAGTTCCAGACCGTACCTCTAGGTTTGAAAGGAGAAAAACGTGACTAAGACATTGTTGATAGAGAGGATTGATTGTTTATAGGGAGTGTTACTTCCATCCCAGGAGACAAATGAGAATGATTTAGGTTGATTTTACAGTAAATATCTTACTCATAGCTCCTTTTATGTAAAATGAACTTAGTGGTACAAAAGCATCTAGACCTTTGTTTTGCCTTCATGTTCCTTGTAAAGGTGCATCTCAATAAATCAGAATATGATCAAAAAGTTACATATGGTTTATTAATTCCGTTTAAAAAGTAAAACTGGTGCAAAGATTCCTACACACAGCAATATATTACTATTGTTTCTATTCAATTTATAGAGCACATTCAATGAAAACCCAAAATTTTGTTTCTTAGAAAATTGTTATATTACATAAGATCAACACAAAAGAGATACAGAAATGTCCCTAAGAAAGCTGGCCATTCAGAGTGCTGTACACAAGTTGTTTAATCGAACATTTTAGTGGAAGGAAAAAATGTGGCGCAGAAGCAACAGGGATAACCACAGCGTTGAGAGGACTGTGAAGCAAAGCCCGTCAAAGACCTTGGGGGAGAAATTTGTAAGGCATGGACTGCAGTTTGAGGCAGAGCTTTAAAAACCACCAAGAAAAGATTTATGCTTTTAAAATGAGAGCTGGATGAGAAATGTTAAAAATGTTACCTGTAGCAGATGACAAAGTGTGCGTAAGCTGCAACGATCCAGTTGTGGTGTCCTGCTATTATCAGCACTTTCCTGGGGTCAACTATGGAATCTGGAAGCACAGACAGAACAAACATATTTTCATTTTCATTGCCTCTTACAGTGAACTGTTGTTTCCACCTTAATCCCTGAATGCTTGAATGAAGAAAACTTTGCCAGGAAGCAGGAACTGAATACCCTGCTCTCAGACAGCAGGACCAGGTCAATATATGAAACTAGGCTACTTCAGTCAGTGCTGTTGGAGCATTAAAAAGATTTCAGGTCCCATTAGCAGCAGCACTAATGCACTCTCGCAACAAAAGCACAAACAAACACATACACATACTCTATTGTGCATGCATTTAGGACGTGCAAGTGGACAAACTGAAGAGCCAAGTAAGTATTTTAGATGCATTTTAAAGCGCAAACAGTAAGCCAGTCAATACAGACCCTTAGCAGAGATGTTAAAATAAAAGCCATCACATGTCCTTGTAATGTTTTAAGCTAATAGAAAAATTTAAAAGTGTTTTTTTTTACCCCCTTACCAAGTTTCTCTGGGCCATCTGTTCCAGACAAGGAAGGATGAGGAAGGGGAACACGGGTGAAGCCCTCCGCTCCACTCGGGCCCGGTCGTTCATCAGAAGCAGCAGAGGTTGACTTACGAGTTGGGACAGCTGTCCAAAAAAATAAAACAAATCTCCACTTGCTTTACTTCTACACTATTCTGCAATATTATAGCGACTTAGATTGTAGATTATTGCTGTATTTTCGGTTCATTCGGTGTCCAGTGTGAGTTTCATGTTTTTACCTGGGGGAGGCAGGTAACCGTGGAAGAGAACGCTGCCACATGATGAGCGATCCAGCTCCTCGCACAGCAGCAGGCGTCGCACTGCACAGGTTCACACACAAACACTCATCAACATAACCACTTCACTCAAGTTAAATCTGTCATTAGTGTTGCTATTGGCTTGTAAAGAATGTGTACTTGTTTTACTTTAGCTACATGCTTTCAGTTTCTATTCTCTTCACTGAATTTGTGACGGACTGACCACACTTCCATGAGTATTTCTGTCATGTTTTATATGATTTCAAGAATGTGACTGATTTCTAAAAGGTAACTTTCCCTTCGTTAATGTGGGGAAGTTCCAGACACTGAAACAGGATGTAAAACAACATGTATATGGAAGTAACATTGTTATTGTCAATGATTGACTCAGGGATGAAATATCGTATGTCCTGTTATGATACAAATGTACCAAAGGAAAATAAAACAAACATACTGTATACACATACAGGACTGTCTCAGAAAATTAGAATATCGTGAAAAAGTATACTAGTAGGCTATTCAACTAATCACTTGAATCGTCTAATTAACTCGAAACACCTGCAAGGGTTTCCTGAGCCTTGAAAAACACTCAGCTTGGTTCAGTAAACTAAATCACAAGTATGGGGAAGACTGCTGATCTGACTGCTGTCCAGAAGACCATCATTGACACCCTCCATCAGGAGGGTAAGACACAAAAAGAAATGTCTCAAAGAGCAGGCTGTTCACAGAGTGCAGTTTCAAAGCACATTCACAAAAAGTGTGTTGGAAGGGGGAAATGTGGCAGGAAACGCTGCACAACCAAGATCTGGCACCTGCCCACAGTGCCAAAACCACCAGTAACTGGTGTACTGACCATGGCATTACTGTCCTTGATTGGCCTGCCAATTCCCCTGACCTGAACCCCATCGAGAATTTGTGGGGTATTGTGAAGAAGAAGCTGAAAGACACCAGACCCAACAATGCAAATGAGCTAAAGGCCGCTATTGAAGCATCCTGGGCATCCATAACACCTCAGCAATGCCACAGGCTGATTGCCTCCATGCCACGCCGCATTGATGCAGTAATCTGTGCAAAAGGATTCCCAACCAAGTACTGAGTGCATTAATGGACATTTTCAAATGTTTGATTTTGTTTTGCTGTTATAATATTTTTTTTACTTGGTCTGAGGAAATATTCTAATATTTTGAGATAGGATTTTTGAGTTTTCTTCAGCTGTACGCCATAATCAGCGATATTAAAACAATAAAAGGCTTGCGATATTTCAGTTGATTTGTAATGAATCCAGAATGTATGACATTTCATGTTTTTTAATTGCATTACAGAAGATAAAGAACTTTATCACAATATTCTAATTTTCTGAGACAGTCCTGTATATATAAACATCACTTATGTCTTATACAGTGTCTTGCCTATTTTGATGTTATAAACCATCTCCAAGTGGAAGGAAATTGTACATGATTTTCAAATTCTTTTGCAAACTGAAATCTGAACATGTGGTATCCAGTTGTATTTAGCCAAATACTCCAGTAATCCCATCTCTGCTAAAGTAAAACATCTTCACAGCACAATACTGCCACCGCCATGCTTCACTGTGGAGATGGGGTTGTATAGGAGAAGTCTGCGGTCAGTTGTTTGTTTAGCACACACAGCATTTTGCATGTTGGCCACAAAGTTACATTTTGGAGTCATCTGTGCGGAGCACCTTCTTTCATGTCTGTCAGGAAAGGTAAAGGGCCATTTCTTTGTAGGTTTGCAGTTAAGCCATACTCTTTTAAGTTTGAGATGAAGGATTGATGAGTGCTCTGCGAGATGGTCAAAACTTTTCTATTGTTTTTCAGCCTAACCCTGCTGATGTTCTCTAACAGTAATATAAATGCACGTCACACCAGTCAGATTTTAACTTGCAATACAAAAATAAAAATAAAAAAATCTGCATTTTCTTCCACTTCAGTGATGCACCACTATCTGATGCTCTATCACACAAACTTCCAATAAAATACACTTAAGTAATCCTCTAGGCTGGGGTATGAGTGCTTCTGCAAGGAACTGTGCATGGACCTGTTAATCCAATCAGCATTGTTGCTTTCTGAGTCTAGTTTGTGAAACTGTGTTTAACAGACCTAAAGGAGTGATCCCATAGAACTCGGCTTCGTGTCGCAGCACACTGATGTTGACGCCTCTGCAAAGAAAAGAAAAGGACACGGAAAAGTTATTTGTTTTTGTACAGCCCAGATGGTAGATATACACAAATTTTAAAATGAAGCAGTCAAGCATATTTGGCAAAACTGGTTTGAAACTCTTACCGCAAGTCCAGTTCTTTGGTTCGGAGAAAGTTGAGGATTGGTGCAAAGGCTGTAGGGTCTCTGTCGATAAATATCTGAAAGTGATAAATCCAGGAGTTAAAGATTAGATGTCTTATTGAAATAAATATTATTAGTTAGTTTTAACTCACAAATCACACTTTACAGAAGCCAGCTTATTTAGGATGTCAGGAGAGATCCCAAATAAGCAAAAAGCAGCCAACTACTCACAGCTCCAGTTTCATCCCGCAGAGTGGATATCCTCCCACTCAGTAAACTGAAAAACACACACAGACGCACACGTTTAACTAAACCAGTACTCCATCTCAACGCACCAATACCTCAACCACTACCACCAGTTTATCACGACACCAGGAAAAACAACGCTAACGTGCCAACTCTGAAGTCTAGATTATTAACCCTGCTGCATGTTATAGCATTAGCTTGTATAAAAAAAACAGCTGTAACTGAAGCACAGACAGCTGGGAGCAGAGACTGACTGACAGGCAGACATGTGTTTTTAAGCAGTAGCTCTGACAGCCGTTTATAGCACCGCTCAGCTGTTGCAGAGTTGCACTTACTGCTGTGTTTAATTTTATAACACATCTCAGCCGCCCCAACCTGCTGCATCTCTTTAACTGTCACCTCCGTCAAGACCAAAAATCCCTATTTGAAAGGGTTTTTTTTAAGCCCAAAGAATTTTTAAACATTTTCACCGGGTTCACAAAATGCAACAATCGAATAACAGAGCTAATTTTCATCCCCTTCGAGTGATCCTAACGGTGGTTAATAATTTCCTCTTTGTCTACCACAAACCTTGGCACAGATATGAAGACGGGAAAGAAGATGATCATATAGGAAGAGCATGTCCACAAACTTCAAACGCCTTGCAAAAGTATTTATACCTCTTTAGCTTTGACACATTCGTTGTGTTATACTCTACAAACTTTAACATATTTTATTGCGCTGTTATGCGTAAAACAAAGCATCGCATTGCTGTAAAATAGAAGAGAGATAACAGTTGGTGTATGAAAGGTTTTTATAACTATAAATCTAAAAGTGTGGCAGGTCTTTGTATTCAAATGTGGCCTACATGCAAAGCTCTGTGCGGTGGGAACACGGTGGACGGCAGCATCATGCTGTGGGAAGCTTCAGTAGAAATGATGAGAAGTTGGGTGGATGTAATTATGGGGCTGCAAAAGACTCAAGACCGGGACAGATGTTCACCTTCCAGCAGGGAAATGTCACTAAACACACAGCCAGAGCTACAGTGGGAGGGTTTCAATCAAAACATGTTAATGTGCTAGAAATACTCCACCAGAGCGGATCAGATAATGTCATGATTGTAATGTCACAAAGTTTGAAAAGGTCAATGGGGTGTGAATACTTTTTGTAAGGCGCTGTGTATAAAACAAGAGCTCAAACCAGTGAACTCACCTTGAGAAGAAGGAGTCGGGGACCCAGGTGAGCGTCTGCCTGGATGTGCTGAACCTTGTGAAGGATAAAGTCAGAACAGGATGACAACCTTCCCCTCTTAAAGCACACAAGATCACAGCTCCAAACGTGTGACTGAACATTTTATGTAATTAGACATTCAAAGTCGGTGGTTATAACACTGAGGAATGCGATTACAAGAAACTATTGGGTTGCATTTTGAAGAAATGGTACATTGTGTACAAAGTAAATTATTCATGCTTGTAGCAGCAGCAATGATGCCATGACTTGGAGGCGTAATCTGCTTCAATTACATAAGTATCAGCTACGTTATGAAGATGTTCTGAGCATAATAGTAAGAGCTAATGCTTATGAAAGGATGGCAATCGTCTGTCAGTGCCCGCTGGACCTCGCTTACCTTGTCCCCCCGACATTTAACTGGACGATCTCCCCCATCCCGGGCGACGAACTGTTACCGTTCGTGGCCATGATGACCGAGCCGGGGAGTGTTTTCACGAAAATGTCACTCGGGTGGTCACAAAGGCTAGCTCGCTAACGCTCCTCTATCGACTCGGCTGATGCCCCGACTCCCCAGGCTCGCAGCGTCTCCCTGGGACCACCATCCGCCACATATCCGCTACTCTCAGCCTGGGTAAACCACGGCGGCCGCATCAGAAAAGCCTCCGCATCGTGGACGCAGAAGGTCTGCGGCGTTTTGCAACGAAAGCGGCTACATGAGGATCCCCTTGTTACTCCAGCGAGCTTGATCGCATCGCTGCCCTGTGTGGAAATCGCGGGATGGCAGCTTGCAACGTGAATCAGCTGGGATGCGCGTCCGCATAGCAGCAAGATAGTTCCCCTCCGATAACTTGCTCCTTCGTTTAAACATATGGTGCTACGTATGGAAGAGCAAACATCTCTTCCATAAAGGAAGTGTGTTTATTGCAGTCACTCAGAATATTACACAGGAGTGTAATTACCGGGGAGAAAATAAGAGGCAACACATATACGAAGACAGATAAAGCGATATTTTAAACCAAATACGACGAATATGCAGTTATCGTGAGGGGATTTATCTTTATTAATACGCGTAAAATCTTTGGTGCAAAATTATTATCATTATTATTATTATTATTATTATTATTATTGTCATTATTTTAACCCATTTCAATTAACACGTATACACAAATATATTGCTACTTTTCTATTGCTGTTCTAAAACTGCTGTGATGTTCTTTTGTTACCGTCTTTTCCTTTGTTACAGCCTTGGCCAGAAATACAAATAAAAATATCAACCCGTGATTAATTTATTTCTCGTGTTGTTGTTTTTTTCTGTTTTTTTTGGGGGGGGGGGGGTGCTGAAAAGTTGCAATAATTTGCTCATCTTAATCTCACATTACGTGTGCAAAATGTCAAGTTGCATTTGTTCCACCCGCCCCGTGTTCCGTTATTTTCTGTAATCTTCACATTATAGTAAACAAACTCGTTTAAACATACTTAAGCATGTCTGTCGTACTCTTCTCTTCTTAGACTCTAAATAGACGTGGCACAAACATGTCAAAAGCAACATTGTTCAAATGGCTCCACCGGGCAGGGAGCGGAGCCACAGAGCCGTGACGTGTTCCGCAGTTTGGGGACGTGATGTTCTCCAGCAGCACGCTGCGTTTTCTGTGCGCACACTGGCGCTCCTCACGTCCCGCCCCGCCCCGCCCACCCCGGCTGCACAGAAAGCGAATTGAGATGCTACATTTTTATGACGAACTAGCATTTCTGTTTCAGACCTCTATTTTTTGTTACTACTCTCGTCAGCATGTAACTAGAACCGTTTTATAGCCGTCGTTGGTTTTTGGTTTTCCTCTGTATGGTTTTAATGTCTTACTTGTACGTGTATTATAGTCGAAACCAAGTAGTTTATTTGGCTTTCACTAGCTCATTAGCCAGGGGAAAGTTAGCAAAGTAGTGGGTGGTTGAACTTTTAGCTACTGGTGCCGTACAGGTAAGCTAACAAATTTGATGGCTCTTTTAATGAATCAAGTTAGTAATAGACACGAATAAATGTCTTCAGCTCCCAATAACTTTGTTAAAATAGTATTGTAACACGTGACGGCGCATTTTAAAGTTGTCGCCTTGGATAGATAGACCATGTAATATTTTGTCTTTTTTGTATGTTAACAGCTTTTCTTCCCTGGTCGTTTCATTGATGTTCGCCCCATTTAAAAGAAACTGGATTCATGATCGACTCAAAACCCAAGAGGGGAACGGAAGGCAGAGGGACTCCATCTCTTGTTTCCGGTCAGACTCGGGGAGTCTAGCGAGGCCACGTTAGAATAAAGGTTCGCTGTCATGTCGGAGGGCGAGGAGCAGCCGGCTCCCGGTACAGATGCGAGGGCAGAGGTTCCGGCAGGAAACCTGTCCCCGGGGACGACGCAGACACCGGGCGGGACGCCAGCAGCTTCTTCCCTGGCCTCACCAAAGCCCGCTGCCACCTCGGCGACCGAGGATGAGGATGAGAGCGAAGATGAGTCGGAGATCCTGGAGGAGAGTCCCTGTGGTCGCTGGCAGAAACGTCGAGAAGAGGTGATTTCCTGCGGCACATGACCTCTTTCACTTCTCTTACATTTAAAACGACTTTCAAGTTTCAGTTGCATCTGTGTTTGATGTACAGCTCATTTAAACGTCTAACCCAGGGGTTCCCACACTTTTTACCCTGTGACCCCTCAAAAGACAGTGCCAGAGCCTGGCGACCCTCCTTTTGGCAGGTGGGATATTTTGGGGGGTAAATTATGAGAATAACATTTTTTTTTTTTTTCAGATTAGATCATACTTTATTTTCCCCATAGGACAAATTTGTCTTGGACTACATGTGCTAAAAAGATCAAATAAAAAAAATTACTACCACCATATAATACAATAAATAAACATCAAATACACATATTACACATTACACCGCAGTAAGTGCAGAAACAAAAGCATGTGCTACACAATAAAAACATAAAAAAATACACCAGACTGCATATATACACAGAAAAGCAAATCCTCAAAGCAGCCTTCGTATGTCCACACACTATATGCCTACATTGCTTATTAATCTGATGGAGGTAGGGATGAATGAATATTTATATCTATTAAGTTTGCAAACTCTATACCGTTTGCCAGAAGGTAGCCCTTCATATTGTGAATAAAGGATATGATATTCCAAGAATAATGTCGTAAAATTACGAGAATAAAGTAGTAGTATTTTCATAGGAACTCTTACAAAAAAGGGGAGCCTTGTATAATTATGCCATGGTATCGGTTTAACAAATATGCCCAAATCTTTTTAGCACAAAAGTATCAAATCATCTTGCAACCCCCACTTTGGGGAGCCCTGGTCTAGCCCCATCTACAGTAATACTTTTAAAACATTTGACTTCATTTTATTGCAAAGAAACACGTTGCTAAAGCTGAGGTAGAGGCTAACTTAAACTTGAAGTGACGAAACATTTGAGAGATGCTCTTATCAGACGTTTTCACATTTAAGATCACTCATTTTTGTAATGCTGTTATCTGCGGATACTGAATTTATCCGATTGTCTTAATAGCAAAATGTTTATAGTAAAACTTTAAAAATATATTTCTCAAAAAACAGCTAGAAGTTCATTCAAAATCCCCAAACACGGTAAAGTGTTTTACTCCTTTGTGAGACAGATAACTGACTCAACACTTCAAAATGTCATTTACACTTTCCAAGTTTTTTTTTTTCTCTCCACAAGATCCATTCTGTGCAAATACATATTAATATCCAACTTAGCATTTAAAAGGAAAAAAGCTCAGTTTTACTGCTATTTAGTTAGATTATTAAATCATTCATGTATTTGTTGTAACTGTAGCTTAAATACCCCTTTGTTTGGGCATTTACATTAGGAGCTGAGTCGGCATAACACCATGTGTGTTATACCAAGTTGACATTTGAAATGTCTTTAGCCTCTAATAGTAGTGACAACCAGTGTTGGCATTAGCAACTGTAAACATCATTCCTTGTTGAAAATGTCAGCCCTTATTTTCATTTAGGTTTCCAAAATCCTGTCCCCATGTTGCGATCCCGCATGTCTCATGTCAGACGGGGTTGGAGTGACATCTGGGATGTCATTGACATAGAAAATGCTGACGCTTTAAAATACTTCCTGTGTGAGACAAAACCATGAGGAGTGTTAAATGTTAAATCTGTTGCTGATTTAGATTTTCCCGACATTTCTTCCTCGTGACGATTTTTTTTTTTCTTCCAATGTAGTCCAATGCAAATTTGATTGTATATATTTATAGCGACGAAGAAGTCTGGGGTGGAAATAATGTTTTTGACGATTGCGTTGTTTATTTCCTCGATGCTGAAATGTGCGGCAATTTCAGTGCATTGTATTAATGTGAATTTATTACACATATTAATGATATACAAAAAAAAACCTTCAGGGATCATTTGATTAATAATTTAAGCTAAACTAAAATGACTCACATCTCCATTAAATGTAATTAATTGATAAATATATGTAAATAAGAAATGGCTGATGTTTGTGTAAAAGATTGATCCTGACTTGTGATGCTTTGTGAACCTCTACAGATTCTCAGCTGTCCTGTATGGGAAATTCCTGATCTAACGGGTAGTTTCTGCTGCCCTTAAACACAGGTGAATCAGCGTAATGTCCCTGGGATCGATGCTGCGTATTTGGCCATGGACACGGAGGAGGGAGTGGAAGTAGTTTGGAACGAAGTCATGATTTCGGAGAGGAAAAACCTCAAACCCCTGGAGGTGAGGCCCAGAGCTTCAGGTGTGAAGGAAAACAGTTAAAGTTGGCTTTGACTGTGCCCTGGTGATTTTCTTTTTTTTTTAAATAATTGCTTGCTTCCATGAAGTATGATGTAAACAATATAAAGATCCTCAACATGCATAGTTATTTCCTCGTTTTGGGCTACATGTTCTGCTGCCTGACAAATGCTCTCATTTGTTTCAGGTCATGTGCCAACCTGTTAATCATATTGAACTGCATTTTCAGTTTAAATGAAATTATACTAATGTATTATAATTTTGTATTGCTTTTGTTCCTGGAATGGGGTTAGGAGAAAGTCAAGGCTGTATTTGATAACCTCATTCATCTGGAACATGCCAATATTGTCAAGTTTCACAAGTACTGGGCCGACACAAAGGACAACAGAGCAAGGGTGAGTCTCGTTTAAGATGCGTCCTTTTTTTCCAGCTAGATAAATAGTTTAACTACTTCAAGGTTTACACTTAGATCGCTTTCCATGTCTTTTCTCTGCCAGGTGATTTTTATCACTGAATATATGTCATCTGGAAGCTTAAAGCAGTTTCTTAAGAAGACAAAGAAGAACCACAAAAGTATGAATGAAAAGGTACGGTAAAGACATTTAGTTTTATTTTTGTCTGTTTGAAAAAAATAAAGCTGTGTTGTAGTGCTTGTGCACTTTTTTTTAATACACTTTGGTCTATTTATCCCATGGTGAAAAGTCCCTACATTGTCTTCTGATAATCTTCTTGTTGATCCTTCAGGCGTGGAAGAGATGGTGCACTCAGATCCTATCTGCGCTCAGGTCAGTTTCCTTCTGTCAGACGATATTTTAACTTCATGTCCAAATTAATGGTCCAGATGGTTTCATCGGGTACTTTGTGTTGAATTTATGTTTCTTTTCTCCATGTTTTACAGTTATCTCCACTCATGCGACCCACCGATCATTCATGGGAACCTTACCTGCGACACCGTCTTCATTCAGCACAATGGACTCATTAAGATTGGATCAGGTATAGAATTACAACACTTTCATCCCTATGGCTTTGACAGTGGAGAGTAAACAGTGTTGGGAGTTAAATTGTGAATTACAGAACTCAAAACTTTCATTTCACTTTTATTAGTTGGACATTACATTTTTTAACATTATATAAACCTAAAAAAAGGCTCATATTCTCCCTCTTTGGTTGAAAGCAACCATGTGCATTTATATGAGCGGCCTATTTTGCATTTGAGCGGTCCAGTTATTTTAAATCTGCTACTATTAAATCTTTTTTCTTCTGCGCACCCCATAGTCCCATACCTAAGCGTTTTTCTCAGGTAATATAGATTTGGCCTGTTTGACATGAAATTCAGAGCAGATTTCACTAAAAACCCAATTAATGCGCACAGAAGGGAAGACTTAAGTAAATTAGTCCATACTTCCTGTGAACCGGTAGGAGCAGTATTGATTTCTAAATACTGAGTTGTTTTCTTTGCCTTTTCTCTGCTTCTTCGGGTGTTCAGTATGCATTCCCTTTTTCATTCCACTTTATTACACACAACATTTTAATCATCTAACTTGTTGTCTTTTCAATCCTTGGATTACCTGGAAAAACGTTGACAAGTTTGCTGCCAGTTTTTCCCGCTGCATATTCTCTCTTTCTTATTTCTACTTCATTTTCTTGCCCCTTACCCGTTTATGCTGAAGTCAAAAAATAAATAACCTTTTCTAACTTGCAGTTGCTCCAGATACCATCAACAACCACGTGAAGACGTTCCACGAGGAGCAGAAAAACTTGCACTTTCTTGCCCCAGAATATGGAGGTAGATGTCACCAAACTAAGACTTCACTGATTTTCCTTTTTTTCTAAGAGATGCTGAAGGTTTCACAACCTTTTAAAGACTAATGATGAGTTGTGACTATTTTTTTAAAGTCTCTAGAAAAAACTGGGCTTTGAAGACATGCATTAGAAACTTTCTTTGACTTGTTTCTGCTATTGTAGCCGACAACGACGTCACCACGGCTGTAGACATCTACTCGTTTGGCATGTGTGCCTTAGAGGTGAGATCGGTCCCAGAATGAGTAGCACATAATCGCCAGAGCCTTTTTACCACAGCGTCCTGTTACCATGCGTTGCTGTGCTGCAGATGGCGCTTCTGGAAATTCAGAGCAACGGAGACTCGTCGTACATTTCTCAGGAAGCTGTCGACAGCGCCATACAGTTACTGGAAGACCCTCTCCAGAGGGTAAGATGCAGCGTTTTCATGGTTATTATGACTGTCCGATAATAGTTTTGAAATCTGTGTGTAAAATTCAGTATTCATAAACAATGTTTGTTTATCAGTGCATAATCTAGATGTTTATATTTATTTATTTTTAGGAGTTAATCCAAAAGTGCCTTGCGTGCGATCCCAGTATGAGGCCTACAGCCCGGGAGCTGCTGTTTAACCAGGCTCTCTTCGAAGTGCCTCTGTTAAAACTGTTGGCTGCACACTGTATTGTCAGCTACCAACGTGAGTCCCGAATGCACACTTCTAAACGTACACAGAAAGAAAATCCACATTTTTGTTTAACTAGAGAAGATCTCAGACGATTGTAGTTGATTCGTGGCTTAAAGGAGCAATAAGCCAAATTTCAATATTTTAGAGAGAACAAAAGAATAATGATGTGAAGAACTAAAGGTAATATTTCAGATGGACTATGGTATGATGTCACATCGCAGCTCTCTGCGTTGTTCTCCAGTCTCTGGATTACATAGCTGGGCAGGAACGTGCACGTACGTGCATGTGAACAGCTGCCATTCGGGGCTCAGACCCTCCCTGCCCTAAAATGCCACCGTCAGAGCAGCGTAGCTTGGAGCAACATGGCGGAGAGCACCCCAGCAGATCAAAATGTTCTCTTGGTAGCAGCATTATAAAGTTATGAGTTACTTACTTCTTGGCTAGAATTGTTCCCCTGAAAGGTGATGCTGTTTTGCTGTGCTTTTATCCTTTATAAATATACATAGGCGAAGAGTGAGAAGGGAAAGGAGGTGCTGGGTTTTGATTTGGTCTACAGACAGTGTTCAAGCGCCACCTAGTGGTGAAATGTCACTTATTGCTCCTTTAGGATTTTCATGGTTGATGAAGCAGGAAACTTTAGATTTACCTTGAACCGGTGACTTCCTCCTAAACAAGGTGTTCAGGGACGGGTGCTATAAAAACCCAGGGGGGACTTTGACATTGGCCTTAACGGCTTTCACAGAAATATTGGAGCGATTTATGAAGCTCATCAAACAAAGTGATTTAAAACACTCCATTGTGAATTCCCTGCAGCTCTCTCCTTTTTAAAGGGCTGTAACACTGCTAGATCAGTGTCTGCTAGAACACAGAGACATTGATCTGCCTTCAGACAATTGTTGGACTTTGTCACCTTACAAGTGGATTTTCTAACACATTGCCTGTAGTCATGTGATGATTGTCTCTGTTTATTCTCTAATCCAGACATGATTCCTGAAAACGCTCTTGAGGAGATCACTAAGAAGCTGGATCCCAATCTGGTTATTGCTGTGACTAAAGACGTTCAGCTCAAGTAAGTGTCAAAAATTGTCGTTCAGATTCGGATGAAAGGCGAGATACGGTGAAATTTAAAACTTTACCCCTTTAGATACAATTATATATTGTAACTTCCAACTCAATTCAGTTTACTTCTATAGTGCCAATTCATAATAAATGTTTTCTGATAGTTTTTCTTGTATTTCTAATGAAATATGTAATGTTCCAGCTTACAGTCGGTTTGGTAAAAACAGTTTTAATAGGAAAATGGCTGCAAATTGATACCGATTAACCAGAGTTCAAATTAATCTATAAAGTGGTTGGATGTTGCTTACCACAGCTCTGTCCTTGTGAAAATATTTTACTCAGTTTTCTGGGTTTTAATAACAAATATATGACTTTTAACACAACAGTTTAAAAAGTTTTACCCTAAAGTTGTAATTTTGTTTTTATTTTCTCTGTAGGCTGTCCCAGTTTCCTGCCTTGGAGCTTGACAAATTCTTGGAGGATGTGAGGTGAGAAATCAATATAAAGGAAATCTGTGAAGCTAAAGTTTGACTGAACAGTGTTATAGCCAGTTTTTTAGATGATTAAAATGCTCTTTGTTTTCTGGCCACATGGAAGCAGCATTGAGCCATAATAAAGTCCTTGTCTCCAATATTCCTTATAGATATGAAATCCCCTTCCATCCATTCTTGTTCTGCAAAAGCATTGATCCTATAGTCTTTATGTAGGACCTCTGTACCATAAACGTGTTATATATTTCTATTTTAAATCGTCTCTTTTTCTCATGCCTTCCCTACGTCTCTGCTCCTCCGCTTTGGATCAGGAACGGCATTTATCCGATGACGGCATTCGGGGTGCCCAGTCCCCAGCAGACTCGGCATAAAATAGTCACATCTCCTGTTGTCATTCCTTTGGTCAAATCTCCCACACCTGAACCCACGGAGCTTGAGACACGACGGGTGAGTTCAGTAAAGATCGCTGCCTGGTAAATATGTGGTGTTTAAGAAAAGTTATGGATCACCCAGATGCCAGACTTCTTTCCACAGCTGGAATACATTCACATCAGCAGCTTTTCCTCTTTTAATTTAGCTTTTTTATCTGCAGGTTGTTCAGATGCAGTGTAACTTGGAGTATATTGAAGAGGGAGCAAAATACCATGTAAGTCTGTATTTTTGTTAATACATTTCTTGACTTGTATCCTGGTAAGATTCAGTGATTTGGTTAAAAAAATGACTAACTTGTTCTGTTTTCTGTTTCTCTCCATCTAGCTAACGTTGCTGCTGAAACTGGAAGATAAACTGAACAGACATCTAAGCTGTGACATGTTACCTCGTAAGGCCAACCTCTCGTCATTGCTTTTGTATCTCCCATCGAAGTATATAGAGAACCTGGAGTCCTGTCTTTAAGTATTTTGATCCTGCATAAAGATGCCTGGGCAAATCATCGCAACAGCAAACAGGCTTAAAGCGGAGGCAACCGGATTTTTGTTCAGATCTTTCTGAAAACATTTTGACACCTATCCAGGAATTGCACTAGAGCAACCTGTAGTTGGTGCACTGCTGTTTTTACAGACATGGAGGCCCATCTGCATCTGGCAGAATGCGCCTAGGAGGAACAAAATGACAAACTTTAAATTTAATTAACACAAGATTTTGTACTAGTTAAAGTTGAACGTTTAATACGGTTGAAGGTGGGGGCTTCTCAAAGAACAAAAATGAAACTTGAAATTATGAATATGAAATAATCGAGGACTATTTTTTTCTAATTTTGGTGCTTCAAGTTTTTAAAAATGTCATTTCAACATGACTTTGAAAATTAGTGAGGGTGTTTTGTTTTTTTATGGTGCTTTTATTTGCAGTTGCCACAATAGTGTAGTCATGTTTATACTTTGCCACAAACCCTGTAGGTCACAGAGCAAACATGTGGAACAAGGGGACTTGGTCTTTTTGGCCTAAATGCAAATCATATGTGGTCAAAATCTGTCATCCCCACATTTAAACATGATGAGATGAAACTTGGGTAGAGGTTCACCTTCCAGCACGACAAAAACCCCAAACCATGCAGCAAGAGCCGTAATGGAGTGGTCTAGATCCAAGCATTTTACCCTGTGGGACAGCTCGGGCACAGTCTGGACCCTTAGTCTTAAGGGGAAATATAGAAAGTCTATAAATTTGCAATAACCTAGTTTGATTGATCTTGAGCTGTTTTGTGAAAGCAGAGTTGGGCAAAAGTTTCAGTTCCATACCCGAGAACCACATGCAGTTATCATTGCAGCAAAAGATGATTCTACAAGGTATGGGTTCAGGGGGCCTAAATACATATGCACACCACACTTTTCAGATTTTCTTCTATAAACGACCATATGTCAATTTCTTCCACATTACAATTATACATCACATAAATCCCAAGAAGTAAATTCAGTTGTCAGGTTGCAATGAGACAAAGTGCTGAACGTTCAAGCAAAATAAATGTTTTAGCAAGGTGCTATAAATATAACCAAGTAAATACGGTAATTGAGATTTCCTCTGGAAAAAAATTAATTAATATGTCTGCCTCCAGCAAGTTATTTAACTGCAGTTGATGCGTTAAGACGTCTGTCATTCTTTAAATAATCCTGTAAGAATATACACACTGCTGTTGCAGAAAAGATCAGTTTCAAAAAGGTCAGGTCATTGGAAAGCGAGCAGATTGTTTAAATGACTAAAAATAGGTAAAGAACTTTCCAACACAAGTTAAAACTTTATATATATATATATATATATATATATATATATATATATATATATATATATATATATATATATATATATATATATATATATTTCTTTTTATTTTTTTTTGCTTGCAATGACAGCCAGACTATCGAGAACATCATATAACTGCACAGAAAAATGTTTGCAGTTAAATCTGATGCCAGGTATGGTCGGCATGTGAAACGTTGCAGACGGGCGGAGAATGTCAGGACTGTGAAAGGCTGCAGCTGACAGCTGTCATCTCCTCTGCCCATCTCTTACTTGGCTTTCATTTATGCTCACACTTCCAGTCATTTGCTGTTGTCGCTCCTGCTTTTCTCTCTCCCCTACTTCTCAATTCACACGTCTTTCCTCGCACTCTCACTCCACTGACTTGCATGCTGTAATTTGATATGTCCTTCCAGCCACGCACACTAATCATTCTCACAAACACATTGTTGGCTTCTTTCCGCTGATATTCTGAAAGCCTCTTTTATCCGTGCAAAGTCTCACTACTCGGTCACAAGATAAGTGGTCCAATCAAATTTCACCCCCTGGTTGGATTTAGTAGTCCTCCAACTCTCACTACTGTTCACCTGCAGTTTAGGGTTATTACGTTTGAACCTTTAATGGAGACAGATGGCTCGCTCTGGTGACCCCTGAAAGGGAAAGGCCAAAAGAAGAAGGCATTTGAACCTTCATCTAAAAATATAAATTTATCAACATTTTGTGTATTTCTTTATATTGGTCAAAAATGTACATAAAATGAACCTTGCCATTTTAATCTAAACTTCTATATCAATCTGCTTTTGATAAATGTGCAACACATAGTGATCATGTAAAAAAAGTTTCTGTATATTGTTGCTATATTTCTAGGAATGTTTGGTTATGATGAACGGGCCATGGCTGCTCCTCTGCTCACCTGGATTAATGCAAACGACGTCCCAGTTTTGGGAATTAACAAATACAATGTTGGAATATTTGTGTTCTGTAATCCATTGCTAAATTTTGAAAAAAATCTAGACTCAAGGACATGCTATTGATGAGTTAGAAGTATAAAGTTAAATGAAGTAGGTATCAAAGGTCATGGAGTGATTTTCATCAGGAATTCTGACCCACTTTGCCATATTTTAGTGCCTACAATGTTTTCACACAGTTTTGTGCATTTTTTTTTGACGATCTAAAGACTCAATTATTACTTTTGCTAGTTCAAGTTTTTTTTTCCTGATATTTACATTATATTGTTCAGAAACACTTTATTGTAGCTGCCAGAAAAGGGCGTGGTTTTATTTTAACGCACATGGCTCGTTATGATATTAATAGCAAAGGCCAAGGATGCCACAGTTCAGCAAACAAGTAATTACTTATTTATTATTGTGATGATTCAAATAAATGTGGAAATATATTATTTAAATAAGTAAATGCAGTGATAATCATTTAAATGTTTAGATAATATCTTTAATGCATTTATTTTGAGAATTAAATGAGCAAACACTCAAAGTATTCTGATTTTATTCTTTATTTATAGCATGTAAATTATTTTGGTATTACTATTTTTCAGTGTTTTGTAGCAGCACATAATGAATATATCGCCTGCCTTCCCCTTAAAATCAGTAGGCGGAGCTAACACTGTTGCAGACCAGATGATTGGACTGCAGATAAGGTGACCTGCAGGTTGACCAATCATATGTTAGTGTCTGGTTGAGAAGTCATACTGACTGTTTCAGTTATTTCTGTAGTAAGGAAAATAATATTTAAATACTAAAATAATTTTAGATCATTTTTTAACATATGATGAATTTGTTTTTCTTAGTTTATTTTATTTTTACTAAATATAGAGAAATATAGATTTGTTTTATTTTTATGTATTCATAATTTTTATTTAAACCGTTTCATTCCATTAGGCCCCAAATTATTCATACCCCTTCTAGATGTAGTTTTAAAGTGATTGTTTAATTTGTAAGTTGACCAACATTTTCCTTCTGACTGGAAGTGGTGCTACAGTTCTGGAGCCAGAGTCCCGTAGGGAATCTGTGGAGGTAGCTGCAAATTAGGGTGATGGCAAGGAGGCCTCCCAACCTCAAAGTATCGGAGCTCGTCATCATTGCGGAGATCTTGGCCACATCGTGATGCAGTAGCTGCTACGGTTCAACATGGTTAATGGTAAAGTGATCTTAACGTTGTTTTCATTACCACCGCTGTGATGCTGTGTGTTTCAGATGAAAGTGTTCAAGATTTGGCCGAAGAGCTGGTGCAACTGGGCTTGATCAGTGAGGTGGGTGTTTTTCTGATTAGTGGAGGCTTGTTTTTTGTGTGTGTGTGTGTGTGTGTGTGTGTGTGTGTGTGTGTGTGTGTGTGTGTGTGTGTGTGTGTGTGTGTGTGTGTGTGTGTGTGTGTGTGTGTGTGTGTGTGTGTGTGTGTGTGTGTGTGTGTGTGTGTGTGTGCTGTTCTATATCTGCAGTGCAGACCCAACCTACCTCATATAAAGCTCCTAATACGGAGGGAAAACATTGCTTTATAGCTTTTAATGCAATTGATTTAACTTCTGATTAATGGTTAAGCATAACATTATGACCACTGAGACGTAAGTGAAAAACAATGACTGGTTACCATGGCACCTGCTTGGCTGTGTGTCCATAGGGAAGGGATCAGGTTGAAACTAGATGTTTTCTTTGATGTTAATGAGTTGAAAGCGGAGGAAAATGGCTAGAATGTTTTACAAGATAAAATCTGAACTATATTGTGTTGTTTAAAGAGCTTATGTAATAATTCGTGCAGCTATTCCTTTGCTAATATTTGTAGCAAAATTGCTCAGTCCGCACTTTTTGTTTTTCCATTTATTGACTAAACATCCATTCGGCGTATTCCTGTGAGTCTTTTTCAAGAAAATAATCAATTTTTTTGTCAGAAGGGCGTCATCCATTTATCGGCGTGCTTCCTGTTTTTAGCTGGCCTGACTCAGAAAGCTCCTTCTGCATCAGAAGAGTACATTTAAAAATTACTTTTCCACCATAGATGACTATGAAAAGGCTGATTATTTATTTTTCAAGCTTTAAATATTTATAGGTTTTTGTTTCTTAAAAATTTTTATAAGTGTTATTTCAATATTTGAGTTTTTGCTTTCTATTGTCAGGCTTGAGGGAATTACTCAGTTACAGCTTGGTGTAATTATTTTGTGGTTATTTAAAATCTATCTTTGCTCTCTACAGGTGGACCAAATAAAAATATCCTCACTGCTTGAAGAGACTTTCAGCCAAGCTGTTCCATAGCACGTCTCATCAGAAGTGCTTTTTCTGCCTTGTTACCTGTTCCTCCTGGATGCACAACAGATTGTTTGGCAGGTCTTTCTACAGAGCTTTGAGTGGTTTTATTATTTGACCAAAACACTGAAGGATCCCTTACACCAGGGAATAGAAAATATTTTAAAAAGCACAAAACATCCAACATAAAGCCAGACGACCCCCCCAAAGAAACCAGCAGCTGTGAACTTTGTGTTTTACTTTAGGCTGAGTAATAATTGTTAGGCAAATTCATCCCAGCCTGGGAAACCAATGCCTTCTTCAAGTGTGCTTTGTTTACATGAGGAGCTGCCCTGCTTGTTTGTTTCTTCAGAGGACTTAAGTCTAAAGCACCTTGGAGATCTGATTGTCTCCTTCACCACCCTGACGGTGTTGTCCCTTTGTTTTCGTGGCAGCATCTGGACCCGCTGACAATCAGCACAGCAGTAGTTTCCCTGGAGACTACTTATCCCCTTTCCAAGTACATCAAACGAGCCAGGCTACTCTAATTCCTCATTTCGTATATGGTTCTCATTGTTTTTTGTTCAATGTTTACGCTTTCTTTCATATCATTCTTGGCTTTTTGTGCTTTTTTTCTGACCAAGCTATGCCTTCTAACTCATATGTGTGGACATTTTTGGCAGGCATGAAACTTCTTTAGGTGACCTTACTATCAGAAAATATTCATATTGTAAGAAGCCTTTATTAAAGAAACAAAGTAGGTGCATTATGGTATTTAACTTTTTGAAAGTATATTACTTCCTTACTTTAAGGTACTGTGAATTTGGTGTGTTGAAATGTCAGTTTGTTTTTTATATTTATGTTTTTCTGTCTGTTTAAACGCTTTCAGGTCATATATATCTCTTCTGTTTACAATCGCTGCTTTCCGAGTGGACCAGTTACTCTGCCCTTAGATTTCATATAGATCATGTGTACTGAACTTAGGTGTAATAATGAGTCTTTGCTCCAGTGGTGTGTTTTTATAGGAGAAACAGGTACCTTATCCCAATTGTTCTTTCCATATTTTCTTCTTGCGTACTGCTGCCCTATTGAGGGTCTGAGCCAACAAAATACCTTTTTAGTTATTAATGAGTTACAACTAAGAGCTTTGTGTTGGTTTTGCCATTCTCGGTTTAAAAGGTTTGCACACAAATTTTCATGTAATATTTATCATAGACCTTATTTGAGACCAGGGAGTATATATTGGCCTTTTTCTTTTTAGTAAATTTGCCTCCTAAATACTGGTATTTCTTTTTTTTTTAAAAAGGTCAAATATTTCTAAAAACTTAGCATAAAACAAAACTGCAAAGAATTACAGCAATGTTTGTCTGTGTCCGTGTTAAACCTTTGGTTCCATAAATTGATCCTTTCTATATTTTTCACTGGTATTTTTTGAACACTGTTTTATGAGCTCTTTAATTGCTCCAGCAGATCATCAAAACATGAGCTCTTAAGTCCCGTTTCCAAATGTATTCCAGTTACTATCTGCTCCATGCTGTCAATCTTAGTGCATTGTTGATGTCATTTTAATTATTTTCCCTCTTTGTGAACCTCTAAGATTGTATTTAACCAGGGGAATGTAAATGGACCGCCTTCGAGGACCGAGGTGGTTCAGACCAACCAGCGCGACCATCAGAGTTTGCATTGACTGTCTGCAGCCTATCTGACTGTTCTTCATTAGCACCCCATTCATTAGCGGTGATAAAACTGGTTATTAAATAATCAAAGGCATACGACAGCTTTAGTCTGTTACTCCACGATGTGAGCTTTTGGTTGTATTTAGGTATTTTATGGATTGTATTTGACACAGATGTCAGTAAACGTGTGCCTTTTTGATGCTTATATGCTGGCTTAAGTCAGGACCCAGGTTCATGCAAATAAATGGATGGCTCTGTTTTGTTCTGTGTGGGATTATTTGTAAGCCTATCAACAAATATACCTGTATGTCATCTGAAATGGTTGTAGTCACTTTATAAAAATTTACAGGTGCATCTCAATAAAATGGGATATACACTCACCGGCCACTTTATTAGGTACACCTGTCCAACTGCTCGTTAACACTTAATTTCTAAGCAGCCAATCACATGGCGGCAACTCAGTGCATTTAGGCATGTAGACATGGTCAAGAGAATCTCCTGCAGTTCAAACCGTGCATCAGTATGGGGAAGAAAGGTGATTTGAGTGACTTTGAACGTGGCATGATTGTTGGTGCCAGAAGGGCTGGTCTGAGTATTTCAGAAACTGCTAATCTACTGGGATTTTCACGCACAACCATCTCTAGGGTTTACAGAGAATGGTCCGAAAAAGAAAAAACATCCAGTGAGCGGCAGTTCTGTGGGCGGAAATGCCTTGTTGATGCCAGAGGTCAGAGGAGAATGGCCAGACTGGTTCGAGCTGATAGAAGGGCAACAGTGACTGAAATAACCACCCGTTACAACCAAGGTGGGCAGAAGAGCATCTCTGAACGCACAGTACGTCGAACTTTGAGGCAGATGGGCTACAGCAGCAGAAGACCACATCGGGTGCCACTCCTTTCAGCTAAGAACAGGAAACTGAGGCTACAATTTGCACAAGCTCATCAAAATTGGACAATAGAAGATTGGAAAAACGTTGCCTGGTCTGATGAGTCTCGATTTCTGCTGCGACAGTCGGATGGTAGGGTCAGAATTTGGCGTCTACAACATGAAAGCATGGATCCATCCTGCCTTGTATCAACGGTTCAGGCTGGTGGTGGTGGTGTCATGGTGTGGGGAATATTCTCTTGGCACTCTTTGGGCCCCTTGGTACCAATTGAGCATCGTTGCAACGCCACAGCCTACCTGAGTATTGTTGCTGACCATGTCCATCCCTTTATGACCACAATGTACCCAACCCATGATGGCTATTTTCAGCAGGATAATGCGCCATGTCATAAAGCTGGAATCATCTCAGACTGGTTTCTTGAACATGACAATGAGTTCGCTGTACTCAAATGGCCTCCACAGTCACCAGATCTCAATCCAATAGAGCATCTTTGGGATGTGGTGGAACGAGAGATTCGCATCATGGATGTGCAGCCGACAAATCTGCGGCAACTGTGTGATGCCATCATGTCAATATGGACCAAACTCCCTGAGGAATGCTTCCAGCACCTTGTTGAATCTATGCCACGAAGAATTGAGGCAGTTCTGAAGGCAAAAGGGGGTCCAACCCGTTACTAGCATGGGGTACCTAATAAAGTGGCCGGTGAGTGTATATTTAGGGAGTTCATTTGAGTAATTCAATTTTGATGATTGTTGCTTACACTTAATGAAAATTCTGAATTTCTGGAATTCTATCACTACTTAAGACTCATAAAAGCCATATTTTTGTCCTAGAAAGTGGGAATACTGAAGGGTTTTGTCTGGACTGTACAGGATATGCACTTTATTTCTTTTTCCCCTGAATTGCTGCAATGTTGTCCGGTCAGGAAGCCATTTAGTCCGGTTCTGCTGAGTTATTAGGAAGCTCAAATTGCTTTAATAGTGGCTTTAAACTCATCTGCATTGTTGGGTCTGTTGTCTTACATGTTCCTCTTGACAGTCAAACACAGTGATACCAAATGCTGTTAAACTAGGTATTGGTGCTTTTAGCAGTCTGAGCAGAGGTCGAGCTCTGCTGAAAAAAGAAATTAGGATCTCTATAAAGTTTATTAATGGAGGGGAAGCATGAACTGCTCTAAAAACCTGGTAGATGGCTGTGCTGACTTTGAAAGTCATAAAACACAATTTGACCAGCAACAGCACAGGATGTGGGTCCTCAAATCATCACTGACTGGGAAGTAGTTATAATTTTGTTCCTCACTACTCTTCCTACAGACTCTAGGACTTTGATTTTGTAATGTTATGCTATGTTTACTTTCATCTGAAGAGAAGTAGTGGGCCACTTGGCAACCGCCAACCCATTTTCCCCTTAGCTCAGGTACTCTAAGACTCAGTTTCAGGAGTGCAACAGTTTTGGCACATGTGCTAGAAATGTCTCGAGAGCTTTCTAGGACACCAACACAGATCTGTGTTGGTGGCTCCTGAAGCGCTGACTCCACCTGCAATTCATGTCTTGTGAATCTGTCGCAAACTCTGATATGGCCTCTACAACAAAATAACCTTCATAACTACATCACAAACCTCTCAAGGCTGCATCAATCTCTGTCCCTTATACAACTTTCTCTACCACACTTTTTTTTCTTGAACCCAATTTTTTATAAATATGCCTGGGGAAATCAGCTTCTTCAGCAGTTAACTTTTTGTGGCTTAGCTGTGGACGTTTTTGTTTAAAAAAAAATATTTTTAATTTGTAAGAAAGTGAATTATGGTCTTTCATTTGGATGTATAGTGCAATAATCTAAATTATTTGAATAAACAATTTAGATTAAATATCCCTCTGCGTTTAATAAATTCAAACAAATTACAATTTCGATATTATATAATATATATTATATAATATATAATTACGAATAAATTCTGATTTCTAATTTAGTCGCAGCAGGGGCGCGCGCAGGAGGTCTCAGGTAATTCACAGGTAACTGATGACGTCATCCAGGAAGTGGAGAGAGGGACGTCCGTGTGGGACACAGCGGCTCAAGACGCTTTTGTTTTGGAGTGGCTACTGTGGAAAAAAATCCCGAAAACACGATAAAAGGAGGAAAGATTTTACCCTCCAGCAAAGAGATGTGCAGCTTCGGTGAGTGTTTGCTCGCTTGTTTTGGGAGCTCTAAAGAAAAAAGAAACGCGTTCTCAGAGAGGGGTCAAGGGTTGTCCGCCTTTTGCCTCCACCGCTGTTATTCACAGCAGGCCTGCAAGCGTTGGACGGATTTTTATTAACGAAACGTGGACATCCTTTGTCCGTTCATTTATGGAGTCCTAGAAAATAATACAACTTTCAGATCAGCAACAGTCCGTAAAGTACGGCGGCCACCGCAGTAAAGCCTTTGCGTGCATAAATGTACTTTCTGCGATTTAACCTGTTCATTAAAAAAAAATTTCAGTTTGATAAAGATTAAACCCAAGAACATTGTGCAAATCCAGCAAGTTATTAATGCCATCAACAGATCTAGATTTAAAGTAATCTTTTAATTTTGCCAACAATTGTCTTCTGCCTTGAAGTAGCTAATATTGGGTTCTGGAGCAGCCGACTAGAATCTGGTAGAGAGGGAATCCGTGGAGGCAGCTGCAGATTAGGGTGATGGCAAGGAGGCCTTCCAGCCTCAAAGACACGGAGATCATCACCATAAATAAATGGTCAAAACATGCAGAAAAAAACAGTCAGAAATTATAAGAAGGCATTGTTTGCTGTACTACCAAAAATAAACTTCAATTATTATTGAGAGGGGTGGAAATATTTTTTACCGTGCAATTCTTAGTGAAATGTTGCTAAACTTTTTTTTGCTTTTCAAAGTTGATGCTCCTTTTTATATTTTTATCTTTTCGGTACACTTGCCTCATTTCTAATCAGAAACAAACTTCCAGGTTGAATAAAATACATTTAAAATCTTTCAGGGGTATGAATAATTTTGGGCTTAACAGTATAACCAATATTCACTCACCCTGCACACACACCCTTCTCCCTCCTGCCCTCTGGGAGGCGTTACAGAAGCTTACGGACCAGAACCACCAGGCACCGGAACAGCTTCTTTCCCACAGCTGTCACGCTCCTGAACGCCTCCTGACACAACTGTAACCCCCCATCCCCCCATACAATAATAACATATGGACTGTCCTCACACACACACACACACACACACACACATACCATGGACTGTTCCCCTCACACACATACACAATTTGTATACAATTCTGTAAATCTTATCTGCCATTATTTATCTTGTATTATAAACCTGCTAATACATATATAATCCTTCTCCTAACATTCCTGTATATTCTGTATAATCTGTGCATATAGCGCCCATATTTATAATTATAAACAACATTTTATAGTCCCCTACTATTACTTTTTACTTATACATACACTTATAAATAATATTTATATCCTGTATAGCACTTCTGGATAGATGCAAACCACATTTCGTTGCTTTGTACTTGTGACAGTGCAATGACAATAAAGTTGAATTCTATTCTATTCTATTCTATAACCAATAAGCCCTTTTCAAAATTGGAAAAGTATTGTTATTTAAAAAAAATGTCTTCTCAAGGCCGTTTACAAAACAAGGCTAATTTCATATCTAGATATACAGAATCCAGGTCGGTCCAAATTCAGTACAAATCAATCCAATTATTTCCAATAAAATTTTGTTGTATAGTCACTTTCACATTCAATACATAACCCAAATCAAATTTGACCCCAAGTATAATACAGTACACATTTCTAAGTTAAATGTGTGGACATTTTGGTTCACTGTTCAGTTCATGCTAGCAGTTGGTAAAACGTAACCTATCTGGGGAGGCCCAGGCGGTTGCATTGAACCTTTGACTTTAGTTGCAACCCCTCTTCCTGAGCAATTAGGTGGCAACAGAAGAAAATTGTGTTAAATTCCCATCTAACACAAAGAAATCTCCAGCAGATCCATCTTCCAGCTCAAGGATATTATTTACCATTTAATCTTAAATATCTGCTGAAGTCCTAAAACCAACACATATTATTACTGTGACAGTAATAAAATCTAAATATTTGTATTAAAACTAGAATGTGTCTCATTGCCTGTAATTATAGCTTCTCACTAATTCCTGTCTTGCCTAATGGCACTGAAACATAGAAGCTATTCCTTGTTCTTCTGCCCCGCAGATAAGGACAAAGGGCCTGGCAGGCTGATGAAAAAGGGGCTGATTCTCATCCTGGTCGGCCATATCAACTTCATCCTGAGCGCCATCGTCCATGGCAGTGTCCTGCGTCACATTTCAAAACCCAGCCAGCACATCAGTACTGAATACACAGTAGCCAACATCATTTCAGTCACATCTGGCCTGCTGGTGAGTTACTTCTTCAGACCTTTTGTTTGGTTTTAAACGATCTCAGCAGTTCCGGGGAGAAAACTGAACCGTTTAAAGGCAATTTATTGCCCTTATTTGAACTAGCACAGGCTGAGGCATTTATAAAGAAATACTGAAACTTCAGCACCTTATCCCACCTAAGAAATCCCTGGATTTTCATGCTACACTTGTGTCATTTTCTTATGATCCAGGGACCTAAATGTAGTAAATATTAGAGAAATGTTGATATGACTTTTACAACGCAGAATTGGCTCAGTCTGTGCTCCCATCCAAATCTGAAGGACCATGTTGTGTGCCAACATCATTACTTTTTCTTTTCCTGCTGACCCCTTCTTACCCCGGTGTCGCCTTTATATCTTCTCTCTTCTCGTCCAAGTTCACCTCTCTGTTTTAGTCTTCCTCTCCTCTGCTCTTCCTCTTTCTCTCTGCTGATGAGAATTACTAAGCAACCACAAATTTCATAATTGTTTATTATTGAATTTTTCTGGTTTGAGAATTAGGTTTAATCTTAATTACATGATATTTATTCATTTTTATATCGTCAAGATTAAAAAAACTTTTATTTTTTTTAAAGGCAGAAAAAGTCTCCAGCAGAACCAGGTTCAGAATGAGCAACCATACATTGTATTTGAAATACATAAAATCTATCCTCCAGTGGCTAAAATTCTGCAGTTTGTTTAGCTAGGCTTATTGAGCAGTATACTTAGTTTTTAGTATTTACGTTGCACTGCAAAAGTGTTAAAACTTAAAAAAAAATTGAATATCTTTTAATGTTATAACTACACATCTCAAAATATTTGATAGATTTTTTTAACATTTTATTTAATTTAATTTTACTTATTTTTTGACAGATCAACATTTGTATAATTGCAAAGTGGAGGATTATTGGAGTTTATACAAATAAAAATCTGTAAAGTCTACCATGCTTCACTGTTCAGCCTCAGTGACTCGATAGTTTGTGGAAAAAACTTTTTGCTGTAGTTAAATCTGCAAGGTTGTGTTTGTTTTCACATCCAGAGTAAAACATTTGACAGTCTTCTAGTTCAAGCTCCATTAGGTTGGTTGGAGAACTTCTGCACTGCAATTTGTGGCTACTAACACAGCTCACCACCGTCAGGGTGTGAATGTGTGACTGTAGTGTGAAGCGCTTTGGGGTCATCAAACTAGTTAAAGCACATTACAAGTACAAAACATTTACAATTTCATTATTCTTTCATCAATTTAACAATGTTGTCACTATTGCATTGAGTTCAGATTTGTGGAGATTTGTGTTTTTTTTTCTTGATGGGTAAGCAGTCTTTTCATTTTAAGATGTCTGATTGAACAAAGGTCTGGGACTTCTTTAGATATTGTTACCCCTGTTCCGAGGTCTGAGAAAAACTCATTCTGGAGCTGTCTCTTTAAATCTAAAGGAGGGACTTCACACCCCCCTTGAGAGCGTTCCACTCCACCGCGTTCGGCCATTTTTGTAGTATGCTGCTGGGGGACGGTGTAATGAGCAAGCAATCATTTTCAGTCATCCACTAGTAGCTTTGCTATCCTTCACCTTGGACTACAACATCATTCTGCAAATTAAATATGATGAATTCGCAAAATCGGTAAGCCAGACGTCCATGACATTGTTTAGCAGCTCTGCGGCAAATATGGTAATTATGGACGTAATTACCAAAATATGGTATGGACGTAATTGTTCCAAAAACATAATAGAAAATAGAGAAAACTGAACGGCTTGAAAAATAGAGAATATAAAGATATCAACGCAGCATTTGGACAGACTATTCAATATTTATGAACTCCTACAGACTCCTAACCTGACAACAGCCAGCTGTATGTCGCTCCGCCTAGCTCCACTCACATACATCTGGGACACCGCCGATAGAGAATGATTTCTCCAACCAATTTTATGGTCTGGCCAATCAGGACGCAGGGCTGGAGTTTCATAGATGTGACGTAGTGGAGACGCGACCATGACGTGAGACTGTTTTGATAGCAATGGCGGCTCGTCGAGGAAGCAAGCGTTAACATCGATGCTGCTATTTCTTCCGTGTTGTCCAATCTACCTAATATTGTTTCATTAAAAGAACATCAGAGAACGGCTCTGAAGGCTTTTGTTGGTGGAAACCATGTTTTCGCCCTTCTCCCGACCGGATTTGGCAAGTTTTGTTTTCCGGGGCGCGTCCGCGGCGGACGCGGAAGCGCCCCGGAGCGGTTAGCGGTTAGCGCTAACTATGTTAGGAGGCCTATAGTCCTCAACGCGGTCGCCCCGGAATCGACTCCGACCCGCGGCGCTTTGCCGCCTGTCTTCCCCCCTCTTCCTGTCAGCTCACTGTCAATAAAACGCATGCCACTAGAGCCGCAAACACATTATTATTATTTTATTTTTTTCTGCGTCGCTATCATCAGCGTCACGGGTTAGCTTCGGTGTGAGTGGTTGAAATAGCACGTCAATAAAGATGACAGACAAGTGGCTTATCCAATCATATGCAAGAATTTTTGATAAGGCCCAGCCTTCTGTAAAGGCAATTCCTATGGGGGTGTCCCAGATGTATGTGAGTGGAGCTAGGCAGAACGAGACATACATCTGGCTGTTGTCAGGTTAACAGACTCCCAAGTGCACAACAAAATGTATTTAAGAACTAAAAAAGTTGATTTGTGCTTGATTTTGTGCTAACAGCAGCTTTAGTGTGCTGTTGATACAACAGGAGACCTCTCACCTGAGCTCCACCCAGATGGCCAGCTATGTTTCCTTTGAACTCCTGAGCAACCACTCAGCAATTAATCTGTCTTTGTACACACTCCCGCTCTCTTTCTCTTTCCACTGCAGTGTTAAAAGTAACCAGCATGAGTTAGCTTATGCTATCATGTTATTTCTTGCAGGTTGATGCGCATTAACCTTTTTATTTCTTCTGTTTTATGATTTAGGACCCATAAGAAAAGACTTGTCTCGTGATTTCTGTTTCCCTTCTGCCATGGAGCAGCAACTTAACAAGCACTAGATAGAAACACTTAGGTCCCAGAGTTGATTATCCTCTCTCTGCTCAGTAATACTGCTGTGTTTTTCCTCTGTGATCAAGACCGAACTTGCCCGTCATAAAGGAGCTGGTTCTTCAAACCAATCAGTAGTCCCTGGAGGGCAGGCCTCATTACATTCATTTATCAGATAAACTGACACTTGTCAGCGATGAGATGGTGTGAACCTTCACTTTTTTTAAAAAATGACTTACAAATGGGATATGATGGTTTTAAATGAGGCAGAATATATAGGGGTTAAAAAATGTATGGATTAGATTTAGTTTTTTTATTGATGGCTTTTTTTCTTGATGTGCTCTGTTCTGTGCTCTGAATTAGTTCACCTTTTTTTAGCCAAACATGAAATTAAAAATCCAGCTTCACAACCGGGGGCTAGGATTCTTTGCTGTTCCACCCGAGCTAATAAAGCCTACTTTGTTCATAGTTAAAATACTCATCTTCTCATGTTGATCTGACAGAGCATTGCCTCTGGGATTATTGCCATTGTGGTTTCAAGGAACCTTCACAAGATTAAGCTGGTAAGAGTTTCATTTGGCTTCACATCTGGTTGTGAATTCTTTTTTTTTTTTTTTTTTTTTTTTTGCAAATCGCTTGATGTTGTCTCTGAATCCTCAGCAAATAGGGCTTCTGGTTTCATCATTCCTGAACGCTTTGCTGTCGGCGGCGTGCTGCGTCGGTCTCGTCTTGGCCATTAGCGTCACCATTGCCCAAAATGGGACCGGTCTGATGTATGGATGCAACGACACAGTGGTGCCCATCAATGCTCGCTCGCCTGTCAGTGCCCAGTGCCCGTTTGACACAACACGAATCTATGTGAGTGAAGGGTGGAGCGTTTCCTGCTTATTTTTCTTGTATATGATTTTGTTTTTGTATTTATAAGCATCACAGGAGAAACTTTATCTTGGCTCCACTTCCTCCTGTCCCTCAGGATACCACTCTGGCTCTGTGGATCCCCTGCGCTCTGCTGTCGGCAACCGAGGCCGGACTGTCGCTGTGGTGCTTCATCGTTGGACTGGCGCTCAGAGGGCTGGCACCCTGTGGGAAAAGCTATATCAAAGAGCAGGTGGGTTTCTTTGTGCGAGGCAGACAGATGTGCTTGGAGGCTCTAACTGTGGTCTGTGACTGTCTGAATCTCTCTCTGACTCAAAGTGGTGTTCTGGTTCTGGCTTGATTTTATTCAAACACAGAACTTAATCATTTGCAGGATATTCATGTCAAGTCGGCCTGGGGAACTTCCCTATAAAATGTTTTTCTTAGCTTTTATTTCTTTTTAATAGTTCGACAAAATTTAAGATATTCTAAATATAGTAGTTAAGTATTCAGTAAACATCTCACTTTTACAGGAAGATTTTCAGAAAGGCGTCACTTTTATTTTGACCTAAATTATAAAACAGGTTTCAGAAGGTCGTATTCTCTTCTATTCTCTTATGTATGTGTGTTATCTAGATGATGTTATGGTTAATAATAATAATAATAATAATAATAATAATAATAATAATAATAATAATAATAATAATAATTAATAATGTAAAAGGTTTTTTTTTTCCTATTTTCTGTGGAGGTTTGATATGGCTAGGAATACTTGTTGGTGTGAATCTAAATTAAAAACTGTGTTACAGTTAGTATTTAATAATTTCTATACAATTATAAGTTATGAGACATTAGCTTTCCTATTAAGATGTTATTTAATCTGCAATGCTTTGTCTTATTGCATAAATAATTCTATAAATAATTCCGTGACTACAGCTACAGTGAGTGGAGTAGTTGTGTTGCAATCAGAAATTCCCACTTTCTCCTGTCACACATGCCCCTGGGCAAGGCACTTTACCCCTAAGTTGCCTACCAATCAGCGTACCAGTGTATCAGCGAGGCACTAGTGTAAAGCACTTTGAATACTCGATATTCAAGCCTTCAATCTTTCCCCTCGGGTCATTATAAAACATTTTTCTGGAAACAAGATTTTATTTTACTAAATTACATAACTAAAGATTTTTATTTTTAAAATTAAGATTTTTGGGACATTTTATTTAAATGTCTTTATGTCATTGTTGAGGCTTTTTAATCCTTTTTTAAAAAAAAAACTCCTCTAACACTGAAATTGCATTGTAACAAATCCAATATTTACTGGAAATCTTTTCTATTTGTTGATGTTTTTCCTATACTTTACTAATTTTTTTTCTTTTCAATGTGACATAAAAAGGGATGATAAAAGGTGGGGGTTTTTAACACTGATCAACAAAAAAATGATCTTATGCCCTCCAGTTACTTAGGTATAAAATGTTATTCTATATAGCCTTAATTGTTCATTATTGTTTTTTTTATATAATTAATTTTAGTATACAATACTTAGGCGCCTATATTTTATTACAGTAATGATGTTCCATTGTTAAATATCTTTGATTATACTTTTTATTGGACAGCTGTAGCAGATGTGTTCAAGCTTATATTTTCCTTCATTTTTGATCCCAGTTGGAGGAAGAGGCTGAGCGCTCGCCACAAACCCGCCGCCTGATCGGAAAACATCTGAACACTCAAGCCTAAAGCGCCTCAGAAGTCTGTTGAAGTCCGTCCATTTCAAACAGAAGAACATAAAGTGCCGACATGAAGATTAATATGTGCTCATAGGTGTGTGTGTCCTGAAATGGCCTCCTCGCGGTTTGGGTTCATTAGTGGCTGGTATGTGCTCAGCGTGTTTTTATTATGGAGAAACCAGTGTTTATATAGACTGAGTTTTTTGTTATATTTTTATTTGTAGGAATTCTTATTCTACAGAATGCAAAAAGAGTCCTTATTTAGCTTTTTGTTCACATTCTTAGCCACTCCATTAAATCTGTTAACTCATGTTTTTTTCTTTTCTTTTTTTTTTAATTCAGCTTTGATTTCCAGTGTGAAACTGGAATAAAATAAAATGATTTACCTTATTTATCCATCCACCTTTATGCCATTAAATAGTAAACTGCATGTTTGTTTTGGTAGACAGTTGGAATTATACCAGAAGGTAAAACAGACATGCAGTGTTTGCGGGTAGTTCTATTATAATGAATATTATCATGATTAAAATAGACTAATAATTATCAGTTTCTGATATAACTTACTGTAATTGCATTGTTAAAAAATCTGTATTTGTGGGACAATAACTCTCCATTTCAGTTTTTTTCTACATCATTTGACATTGCCAAGTTTGTTCATTGATATTTTTTATCAAATATGAAGAGAAACATTCAAATATGTTGTTAAATTAATTTATTCGGAACTACATACATAAAATTGTTGAATCTCGCCAAAACTGTGTACGGACTGAGTGCATTTATGTATGTTCTGTAGAGTAATGGTGGGCATTGTTATGTGGGGTCATATTAAAAGGTTAAAGGCAGTATGTGGGTCAGCAGCATGAGCAGCCATAGAGCCGGACCCCCCACAATTTTCTGACAGAGAGGATCAGGATCAGATCATCCATGAAACGGTTAATCTACGGCCGTGCTTAATGCTGTGGAAGGAAATCATAGCACACAGTGCTAATCCTGAGGCTCTGGGGGACAAATATTGACATAAGTGTTGACTTATACAGTCACAACAACTTGTCAAGCTGCAACAGGAGATCTAAATAATTTTAAGGAGGACTTTAAAGATATGAGTAAAAAACATGATATAAAATGAACAGTCACACATTCTTTGCTTCTTAGTATTAAGTGTTATTGAAGCTTTTAATCAGTGTCATTAAGTTAAGAACAGATATGGACTTCTCATAACTAAACTTTGAAAAACGAAAATCTGGAGCTTTTATGAGTTTTATAATACTGTTGGCAAATGCAGTCACATATTAACAAATTAGAGCATCAGCAAAAATGTTTGTTTATTTCAGTAACTTTGTATCACATGGATACTTTTAACACAGTGGTATATTTGAAGTATTTATTTCTGTTACAGTATTGAAAAGCTAAAATTCTGCTTCTCACAAAATGTAAATATTGAATCACAAATCTTAAAAAAAAATTGATTTTTAACAAAATATGTGAGCGTACTGTAAAGGATGTCCATATGATGCACATTATACAGAGTCAGTACTCTCTGGGCCTCCTTCAGCTTGGAGTACCGCAGCGTGCCATGGGCGCTCTGCGGCGCTGTTAAGGAAGGCCGGGTTGCTTTTATAGCGGCATTTTTTGGGTCTCATTTCCTACAGGAAAAGAAACCCACAAAGATTATCTGTGAGGTTTAAGTCTGGACATTTTAGTTAAGCAAGGGATTACCATGTTTATTAAACTTGGTATTGGTCCATTTGGCAGTGTAAGCAGGTGCCAGTTTGTGTTGGAAAAACAAAAGTAGCCTCTCCACATAATTTGTCAGCAAAGGAAATTATCTAGTTCTCTAAAATTGTCTGGTAAACTGTTCTATTGCCTTTGGATGTGATAAAAACGCATTGGACCAACACCAGCATGGCAGATCCCAGCACCTTGGTGTTCAAATGTAAAGCTAAGGTTACTGTGATCAGAGAAAACGAGGACTTTGGACCCACATTGAGCAACAATCCAGTCTTTTATATCCTGAGTCTGCTGCAGTCCACAGTTTCTGAAACTGAACCAAACTCTTAAATGAGCTTTGGTTCACAATTCTCTTCTGGTAGCACTTATTCCTTTTGCTTGAGCACCCTTTTTCACATGTTTTTCTTCCACTCAACTTACCATTAACACATGCATCCATTGTCTGTACCCGCAAGGTCACAGGAGGCGGGCTACATCCTGGACAGGTCCATCACAGAGGAACTAGAGACACACACCAACACCTAAAGACAATTTGGAGAGACCAATTAACCCAATACTCATGACTGTGAAAGGAAGCAGTGCAACTATTTGCTGCAAGGCAACAGTGCTGCTACATGCATCAGTGTGCAGCCCCCGTTAATACAGTCATATTCAATAAATTAGGATGTTGTTGAAATATTCATTTGATTCAGTAACTCAATACGCTATTGAAAACACATTATAGATTAATTGCACAGACTGCTGTTTTCAAGCTTTTATTTCTGTTTAATATGAGAATTTTCTATTTACTGTTAACAAAAACACAGCATTTATGATTAGAATAAGACCAATAAAAAATGTATAAAGAAATGTGGGCTAAATGACAACATTTAATACCTTTAAGTATTTTCAAAAGGTACTTTTAATCTGAGAAGTGAGCCTGATCAGAATTCATATTCTAATTTATTGAATTTTAAATATTTTTATTAAACCTTTATTTAACCAGATAAAAGACCCACTGACATCCAGACCTGTTTCACAAGTCCTCGCTGTGACCTGGCCAAGAAAGGCAGCAGCACAAGTCATAATGGACAAGACAGACAACGATAACAATTATTCAAATATATTTATTGCCATCAATTTCACAATTATGACTGAACAGCCAACTTCTTTAGCTATGACATTTTAAGGCTTACTCTCTATGTGGAGGGTGTCAATGACTGTTGAGTGAGTGGTTTTCTCTTATGTAAGCCATAACATTTCTGTATTAAAATGCCTTTTTATTGCTCTTATCTAACATCCTAGTTTATAGAGAAACTTGATCTGGGGTTTTCATCAACTGTAAGCCATATAGTTGTGAAAATTAGCTGCAGTAGAGGCCTCAAATATATCACTCTGTGGACAGCAAATTCATTTCTGAATTGATTTACTAAGAATAAATTAACTTGTCAGTAATATTCTAACATATTGCAGTGGAGCTGTTATGGGACAAGAAGATCTGGGCTTTAATAGTGGCACTCTGTGAAGGACAAAAAAGGAGACAGCCATAAATAAATGCAGAAATAAATAAAATGTTGCAAATGACTGGGATTCATCAGCTCCTGTTTTTAAATTCATATTTAGAAAGAATATTTTTGGGCATAAAGCAGCAATCCAGTCAACACATTAGGCTTCATTAGTATGCCATTATACTCCAGATGAATTTTTAAGCAGCTCACTGTAGGGCAACACGCCCACATTCACTCCTACAGTGGTCTGTCTGCGCGGTCACGCTGAGTCCGCGCTCCCGATGCCTAGTGGGCTGCACGCTGCACGCAGCCAGCTGCAGAGGAGAGCCGAGCGGGGTTGTAGCGCTGCGGTGAACGGAGCCCGGAACCAGCCGAACGGTTCGCTGCTCTACACATCAGGTAAAGCGTTTCCTACCGTAACGTCAGACCTCATCTCTGCTGCTGGTGTGATTGTGATCTGAGAAACAGGCGTGCAGACTTGGACAATAAACGCTTTAAATGGAAAATTGCGCGCAGACAGCGCGCTGTTGCTGCGTGGGAGACGCTGCGGTGACAAACAGACTGTGATGGGGATTTTTTTCGCGTGTCACCGCGTGTGGTTGTCTTGGTGGATGATGCGGTGTTTAAGGGCTCTGAAACCAGCAGCCTCGTTTTCCTGGTAACCTAAAGGAGCGGACGCCAACGGCGCGCCTAGCCGTCAGTGTTACGCAGGTGTTCACCTAAATTAGTGATCAATATACCGATGTTAGTGGCGGCTGGCTCGCAGCTCTGCTTCAAGCCGTCGTGACGCAAAGCTTTTTTTAAAAAAAAATTGTCTAATTTGTGCCGCGAGCATATGCGTAAAGTTTACCATTCAGCCACACGGAAAGTCGCGTTGTGTCTCAGTGCGAAACATCACAGAGTGGCGTTACCCTACGGAGCGCAAAACGTGCCATAATGTCATAAAGAATTAAAAATATTTCACCTGCCGCCATGAAAGTAAACTGTTTATAAATTAATGACATTTATTCCTAATTAAATTGGAGGTCCAAGGGTTCCACAAAGAGATCATGAAATGGTTTTGTATATGTTGGAGACAAATACATAATTGAACTATAACATTTATTTGGGGAGTGGTGGCCCAGTGGTTAGAAAGCAGGGAGCTTGCATCCTGGAGAGCCTGCAAGGTTCTGGGTTTGAAGCCCACAAACTGCTACTCCTGGTCCCTGAGCAAGACCCTTAGCCCCACAATGCTCCCCAGGCGCTGCACAGTGGCAGCCAGCTGCTCCCTGTGGAATGGGTTAAAAGCAGGGACAGATTTAACTGGAATGTATGCTGCAATGTTGGAGGTAAGTGTTGTTATAACTAAATCTTCAATTATATATCATTCTATGTCACACATGTCTGAGTAAAATGTTTAAAACCAAATCTGTTTATGAGGTGGTTAAGCACAACACTATTAAACTATTATTAAAAATGTTCTTACTTATTTCATGGTCTTGTGCTGCAACACATCATGAATTGATTCTGTTAGCCTTACCCCTCAAAACCTAGTCGCAATACTACAATCTGTACTTTTTCTTTAACATAAAAAGTACTCCTGGAACAGCTCTCTCTCTGTCTCTCTGTGTGCTCTTTCTTCTCAAACCCTCAGTCGGTTGCATCAGATGGCCGATCATACTAAGCTGAAGACCTCTTCCTGTTAAAAGGAAGTTGTTCCTTTCGGCTGTCGCCACATTCTTGCTTGAAAGAAGCTTTGCTGTAAACTCAATTACTCGATGCAGTTTGCTGGGTTTGCACAGATGACTTGCATTGTAAAATAAATTTGATGGCACTTTATTATAATGTGTACTGAATTGTAATGTATGTAACTGAATTTTTAATCTGTAGCTGTAGTGATTGGATTGCTTTCTGTATATAAATTCGGTGTTTGTTTAGAATTTATATTTGTTTTGAATCGGCATCATACTAAAAAACTGAATAAAGCTGATTGGAACTGAGGTCAGATGGCAGAGTTAAGTGGCCTGATATGGTTTACTGTGCAGGTTAACCAGACCGGTGTTGAGGGTGTATTTAAAGAACAACAATATGTTTATACTCTATTCAGTTAAATATTGAAACAATTGATATATATATATATATATATATATATATATATATATATATATATATATATATATGAGAGAAAATATAACATTTTGATATTCAATTCTTTATTCAATAATTTCTAAAACGTATTTAATTTTAATTATGGCACATACGAGTAACTTTAATTATTTTAAAGATTTAAAAAAAAAGTTTTTATTTATGCCAGCTTTTGCACTCCATATTACTGTTGCCCAGTGAAGGTCGCACAAACCTGAGCAGAGGGGGGATTGTCTGAGCTTCTCATCCGCAGGTGTACGTTCACATCGGCGTCTAAGCTGACAGGAGCCTGTCGCAGTTTACTTTGAACACACTTTCTGTAGTCTGCAACCTGACCCCGCTGACTCAGCTCTCATACAAGAAGATAATCCGACACTGAGACAAGCCAAGACAATTTTTCTTAAGAATGCGAACACACTCTCTGTCACAGCAAAAATCTGCTTTGCACCCATCTGGGTGACGTAAATGTATCACTATAATATGATGACTTTATTCATGTAAAGAAGGGTGGGGCTGATCAGAGATAATATCAGAAACAGTAAACTTCAAGGAAATCCACTTTGCTTTTTTAGGCTATAATCCCCTCTTTGTATTTTAAACTTGTAAGACCTGTTTTCAGGATCCAAAGCAGTCTGACGGTTTAAAGAGAGACGTTTTGTGTCTTTGCAGATAGATCGGCTGAAGGACTTTTGGTGATTATGGTGCAACGGAGCCTTTGCAGTTACCCCAGTCATCTCTGGAAATGTAACAACAAAAGATAAAGCAACGGAAAAAAGACAGACGGCTAGGAAGCCCACAGGAGACAAGTAACAGATGGAAGATGGAGCTCTGAAATAAGCTTGGGGATGTTAGGAGGTTTGGCGGCCTTTGACCAGTGGAGCGCCAGGATTCATAGAAGATCCTTCTGAAGAGGAAACGGTTTAGTCATTCTGAAATGCAATGAGAAGAGGTCCTTGTCTTTTGGAGAATGACACAAAGTGCAGCTCTGTTGAATCTGGAGTTTCCTTGTGCAGTTTAGTCTTGATGCATCCTGTCTGTGGATTTCACTTTTAGTGTCAGCTTGTGGTACTTGCATGACTTTCAAAATGGACATATTTCTCTCTGATCAAGCTGCAGTCAAAATAAGGATGATATAAACGGTCTGGAACACTGACGATATGTCAAACGTTAAAAAGAAAACTCCTGCCGGAGGAGGATGTGACAGACATGGGCTTTCAAAAACTGTAACAACCAGCTGCAGACAAAAAGTCCCTTCCTGCTATCTGTTCGTCCTCCTCCTCCTGCTTTTCTTCTCCCTGGGTGCACCTCACATGGAGTCCATCGAGAGCCACAGTGAGTTCAGCTGCGAGCCCATCAGGCTGAGAATGTGCCAGGATTTGCCTTACAACACCACCTTCATGCCCAATCTCCTCAATCATTACGACCAGCAAACGGCCGCGCTGGCCATGGAGGTAAGCGTTTTTTTTTGTTTTTTTTTAAGTGCATCTCAAAGGCGTTTCATGTGTTTTGTGTGTGAAAATGGGGAATAAGGCTACTGCTGTGAAAGACACGCTGCTCTTTCCGAAATGCAAGAAATTGGACAGGCTTAGAAATGGTGTGCAGAAATGGTTACTGACTACAAAGCAGCAGTCTGCAGAGTTTCATCTTGTTATGTCATGCATCTGCTGGGGTCTGAAGGATTTCTCATGCAGCCCAAAGTGACAGGGCCAGATATAACTGTATCTGAATGAAAACTGACGTACATCATGTGCTAAGGTTAAAACGCAGTGCAGTCAGCTCAGAGTGAGATCATTCTCAGGCAACAGGGCCATCCATCAATCCATCCATGTTTTGTTGTCCAAAATCAAGCTCCAGATGAATTAACACATTACCCATTTGATTTTTTTTTCTTTATTATGTAGGTTACGTGTTAAGATTTTCAAAAAAAAAGTGCTGTACAAGTACAACACAATGGCTTATGCTAATAACTCATATACTTTATTATCAGTGCATAGAGGCATGGGCAGCTCAGAAACAAACACGAGGAATTCTTGCTTTATTCAAATGTTACCTCAGAGCCTTTAATCTGTGAGCTGCAGGATACACAAAGCTGCAGGCATGAAAATTGAGGATTTAAACGAAGCAGGGAAACGACAAGAAAGGGTTCCGCTTCATTTCTCTTTCTTGTGTTACAGATTCTTCTTCTTGCTACATGTTGCTTCTCCCTGTAGACACAGATGGATGTATATGTACTCCCCCAGTCATTCCTGACCTTTTAGTATTTTCATATGAGCACTAGCTGACAGACAGAAGGAGCTATCTGATCAGCAGCAGAGGAGGGAAAATGTTCTTCAATGAGGTGCGTGTGTGATTGAAAGCTTATGAGAAATGCCTGCGTGTGCGGGCATCAGTGTGTAGCAATTGAGGGGAAGAAGTGCCGTACTACACACTCTGCAGTAGTAGACACACACACACTATACATCATTATCATGTTACCTCTCTTTCCTACTCCATTGTTACTCCCTGGAAAGTGTGAAAGGCCACAGAACAAGGTGTTATTCAGTAACTATTCTGTAATTACCTGTTTTTGTCTGGATCAGACAGAATGCTATGCCAGAGTATGTCAAATCTGGGTATTTTCTGAGCTGTTAATTTTACTGAAAAACTATTATTTCCTCACTATAACATGACTGTAACCCAAGCAAATGGAAATAATCTCAAATTTCTAACATGAAACACTTTGATTATTATTTTTTTTTCCACGAGCCGCAACATAACTTGACCAGCCGAGTTTTAACCCTGTTTTGGCTACTATGTAACTGTGCGCCTGAGCTTTAACATCCCAAAAGAATAACACCAGCCACATGTTGAAATAAATCTCCATCCAGCTGTTCATAGTTGGTATATTGAATTACTCCTGCTGAAAAGCAGATGCATTTGAATAAGGCCTGTGTTTGCTGGCAGAACTGCATGTTTAATCCTGAGGGATTTTTTTCCTTGTTTTATGCTCAGTAAGCACTTTCCCATGTCAAAACTACATACATGTCACACAGATGATCTGAATTCTGTCTCAGTTCATGACAGAACAAGATTTCAGGGAATTCAGTTTTCCCTCCACATCAGTTATGCAGTTATTACGGGTCTGGTTCATTACGCTCATAGCTTCAGTTACAGTCATGGCCTTTAATCAGCACATGAAGGACCATGCAATTGTTCAGTCATGTCAGTTCTCCACTGTCATGTCAAAACACGCTGCCTCAAAGCCCTCAAGAACCATCTGTTGTTGAACTTGATTTGACCCAGATGAAGTTGGAGCCAGGTAACAGACACCCACAGTCGCTTCAGTCATCTCTGAAGATGGCTGAGAAGCAACATGAGCCCTGTTATTTTTCCTGCTCTGCAGTGACCGGGGAGTGCTGTCCTGTTGGAAACCCTGGAGGAAATTTAATAATCCTAGAAAACATGGGCTGCATAATGCCAGCCTGTGTGTGTGTGTGTGTGTGTGTGTGTGTGTGTGTTTGTGTGTGTGTGTGTGTGTGTGTTTTTGCGTTAGGAAATTAGCAATTTCTACGACATCTAAGAGACCGCAAACCTTCTCCTTGATCAGTTGAGTTTAATAAACTCTTTTTTTTTTTCAGATTCTGTTCTGTTCAGATTTTTCCAAGTCTTCATTCCTCATCACTGTTTATTTGTGATCATGTTTTAAAAACGGTTTAAATTGTGTTTTGCAAATCTTTGACATTTAAAATATGCTCTCATACAAGACATAAAATATCTCAGCTTTTTTCCCCTGACTGATTAATAAAGCACCAAAGTACACATAATTTAAGAAGTACTTAATCTGATTCAGAAGAACATATTATAGAATTAGCGATTGGCAGCATAAGTAAAATTGTTCTTCTATTCCTTTTCAGATCATAGTTTTTCAACAAACATGCAACCACTAACCCAACTTTATGGATGATCTTGTTTGCATGCATTCAAGTCGGTCCGGTAATAATGTTCGGCTTTGTGTGCTTTCAGAACCAATAATAATTCAGCAGCATTAATTCAGTATTTGTCAAAGCTCTGTATTGTGATCATTATGCTTCTATGCAATGTTTCCATCCCAGTTCTAAATTATGGATATGGTAGCATCAGGTTGTGTGGGGTTTTGCTTCAGGAAGGACTGATGCACTTCACAAAAATGGATGGCATCATCCGGTAAAAACTTTGTGGAAATGATGGTATCTGAAAATGTCAACCAGGAAATTTTTGGTGCAAATACGGTCTTCCAAAAGGACAATTTTTTTTCTTTCCTTCTACCTTCCTGTTTCAGTGTCCATAGTATAAAATATTCCCTGCATAAATTATAATAAAGCTTCCTGAATGTATGAATCAAGTGGAGCACTATGGCGAAAGCGGTAAGGCTCCGCTTGTGAAAGTAACATCTGTTAGGCTCTTTTTGGCATTAAGACAACAACTCTTATTGCCACAAAGGACACTATTTAAAACAAAAAAGACAATGACCCCATTCACATCAAATTGAACATATTAGCTAGAAAGTGGCTTAAGGGTAAAAGTTTATTTTTGAGTGGACACCACAAACCCCTGATCTCAATCTCACAGATTTGCGGGCAGACCTAGAAGCCTGACTCATTTATACCATTTCTGTCAGGATAGGTTCAGAATTCCAGCAAAATATTGTGGGAGGCTTCAGGAAAAGATGCAGATCCTTTGACCCGAAACGTACATTTTAAAGGCACTGCCACCATATACTAAGGAAATACATGTAGTATTTCCCTTTTGGAAGAAAGCGAAATTTAATTTTTTTAGGTAGAAAGAGCAAAAAAATATATATAGTTTTGTGAAGAACTAAATGTGTCTTTTTAGATGGACTATGGTATGACATCACACACCATCTCTCTGTGTTGTTCTCCAATCTCTTGTTTACATGGCCAGGCCGGCAGTGCATGCCAACAATATTGTTGAAATGTTCTATTTGATTTAATGTCGGATAGTGAGGAAAAATTTTATTAGTCTTCTTTTTGATTTGTAAAATTCTGATTTTAACTGGCTAAAATCAGTCATAGTATTGAACAAAGCTACCTGTAGTCTTGAAGCATGGCAAAAGTTTAGGATTTTAATTTAGGTATAATAATGGAGAATAAATATTTACCACTAGACTTTATTCTCTGTTGCTTCCACCAGATCAAGTTCTCAGTTTAATGTTTTAGACATTTGCTTTACTTCAGATTGCCTACCTCTAAGAGAATTCATGAAAAGATGTTACAGACATGATAGAACCGGTTTTGTAGTCATATTTGTAGCTTACATATTTAAAGACTGGCTAAACTGTGGACTTTACAAACGACCTGTCACTGTCATGAATAGAGGCACTGACTATTGATTTCTTAATAGTTCAGCTTCATGTGAGATGCTTTAAAATTGGAATAATCCATGAAGGATCAGAAGTGTTTTTATTTTACGACTAAAGGAGTCGTAAAATAAATTTTTTGTTTATTAAAACGGAGTTTAGCAGTGTTTATAGACTTTTAGTTGGATAAATAAAAAAAGCACACTGTCAGTTAGTAACCTCTGTTAAATCGATGTAAAGACAATTGTGTCTTAAAGAAAGCCGAGCCGTTTTTAGAAGCTGTTGCAGTCACTGTTTGGGTCGGATCACATGAATGGTTTCTCTGCTTCAGGGACAAAACTTTTTTTTTTTTTTTTCAGCCATTACGTTATTTAGTTGACAGATTTTTTGTGTGTGCTTGTTTTGACTCTATTTTTGACTAACACTAGACATTCTGTGTTTTCTTTTGTAATTTTTAATGTCTAGTCTAGCTAAAGGAAACATAACATCTGTAAATGATTTGGGTTACCAAATGAAGTTGGGTTTATTCAGTGTAAAGGTTTATAAGCTCCAGAATTATCATTGTTGCCCTACGTTTAATGGCTTGGCCAGGGTTAAAGAGTGGACGCTGCTACTTCCTCTGTGTGTTAGTTACTGGGCAGGGTTATGGTCCCAGCTGTCATCGCTCACTAGTGCAAACTAGCTGCTAATCTCTCTCTCAGCTCCACAATGATGACATTGATTCCCACGCCAGCGACCACCCCATCTGCTACAATAGTCAATTAAACCTGAAGAGAGAGGACGAAGAGAGGCTAAAATAAGGAGGGAGGGGGAGGTGAAGTCAGAAATATAAATTGTACAGCTAATGGGCATGTTTTTGAGGAAGGTTTTTGTGTACATACCTACTTATGTAAAATAAGAATATAATCCTTACTGTCCATCTGCCTCAGCATGTCATGGTTCCCCGAGGATTTGTTGTTGTGACATTACCTAAGATTGTTGCGTGTTGGAAACACAGATTTAAGCGTATGACACAATAATGAGTGTTCATCACCACCGGAGCAGAGTTTGCCACAGCCAGCTGGCTCTGCAAACCTACAGACGCTAGAGAGAGTTGGCGTCACGCTGTGTTTAACACATTTATCTTGTCCAGGTTTTTCATAAGATTTTTTTTTTTTTCTATAAAAATGTTTTGCAATGTATTTAAAGTTTTAGATTTTCAGTGTGCTGGTTAAGTTTCACTGTTTTGAGAGCAAGAAACAAAAGAGGAAGAGTGTTATATCGATAAAAGCTATAGTTGCTGCAAATGGGACAAGAGATATAATCTGGCACAAAACATTTACTTTTCAAGCATATTCATTCAGCAGCTTAAAGTACTCTGGATGCTTACTGCTTTGATTATGTCCATCTAATGCGACAGCCTCATAGTTTAACAGTTACCTCAACATTTCTGATATGGAAAACTATTGTTCTTTTTTATAAACATTATTCAGAAAGTAGAGGTGCATTTGATTGTAAAACCAGTGGCTGCATAACATAAACATTTTTGACACGTTTCACCTAAATTCATAATACTGAGCAACTACTCTGGCAGTGCATAGTGTTTGCACTGCTAGCCTCTGAATGTAAAAGTTGGTGAAAAAGGAATGCTGTTGCAGCCTGAGCTCAGCGTAAATGCATTTGGATCAGGTTTACATGTTCATCTAAGGCACCATGATGAAAGATGACGATTAAGAGACACTCTTTCTTAAGGCTCTACAAACAATAGCTTGCAATGAGTAAACTTTGTGGGTCTTGAGGCTTAAACAGTTATTTTATGTGTGAATCCACATGAACACACAATATCACATGGACACACTGCTAAATAGCCATGCATTTTATTTTAAAAGAAACTAGAAGCTCAGATATTTCCTTATAAATTACCTTCACTTAATTTTAATTTGTAGATATTAGACTGTCTGACTAGGATTGAGGTTATTGTGTTTAGGTGAAATTACATTTGTTTTTAGTCATAATTATCAAACTTATTCTGGACAAAAGTCGCTCAAACTTATTTGAGAGAAGAAAATATGTAAAAAGTCACAAAAATAAGTATATATTTTTACAATTAATTTTATTTGATTTTTATTTTCTCGTCTCCTTTTATTAAAAACTCCGAATATCAAATACATTAGCTCTGTAGTTTGGCTTTTATGATGTAAGAAAGCTATTGGTCAGTCTAATTAAAACAGCTTTGGTGGATTTTTTGTATAGGAAAGTGCAGCAGGTTGATCCATGCTGATAATAAAATCTTACCAAGTTTGCCTGGAGACCTGGGGATAAAGCTACAAAGGCCACCAACAAGCAGTTTAGAGAGACAGTCATTAGGGGCCTAGCAGGCACACAAATAGGCACTCATTATAGAGCGTGCAAAAAAATGAGACTTTTTGGTGAAACAAAGTGTAAGGACCTTTCATTAACTGCAACTCCTCAAGCAGTATAAAATGTCTTACCGTGCAGCTTATTATCAGCACCTTTGTCCAGTAACATTTAAGACCACTAAAAGGATTATTGGACCCTAGAAATGCTTTCAAGAGTTTTGCTTTTTGTTCTTTTTTTTTCTAAGCAAGGTAGAACTCTTTAATATCTAGACTGAGAAAACTGATCTCCTGACCTAAAAACCGTAGGATTAAAACTAGAATCGGCACAAAATCAATTTGACTCCCTCAACGTTTTCAACTCTCACTAAAAACGTTCACTTTATGACTGAGATTTATAGACAAACGATTTGTTTAAATGCTTCTTAAATTATGGGATATAATTTGATTTAAAAGATAAAAGAAGCTAGGACAGGATACAAAGAACCACAGAGGGAAGTCATTTTGAGCCCACAGACACCGTATACGATGCGGCTCACGCAGTTATCCTGGTATATTTGAATGTTGCTTGGGCAACCAGGTGGCGCACAACTGACAGGGACCTTTACTAACTAAACAAAATAAAAAGGCATGTTACCTGGTGTTGGCATCTAATACAGACACCAGCTATATTATTGGTTCTCTGCAAATTCATGCCATTTTTATTACATGTTATAAAATTTGTATGCTTTTATAACATACATGTAATAAAAACACAGCATAGCATGCTTTTCAATCATGCTATGATTTAGGTTTTTATACAGTTGTTTGATTTAATTAATTTATCATAAAGAATTTGTATTTATTGTTTTTGTGGGTTAACCCATTATCTATATATAACGCTATTGAAATTTAGCAAAAGTAGCTTTTTGGTCATTGTTTTGGCACCTCTGACGCAGATTCAGTAAGACTCACAGGCAGTTTTTGGGTGTTTGTAATCTCTGTAATGTTGAAGTTTAGTACACAATTTTCTTAAAAGGAGCAAAACTTAAAAAAAAATGCTTGTATTTGTTGTAATTAGTTGCAGAGGCAGAAGGAATAATAATTTGTGGGCTACAAAAGGAGGCAGAAAGGTTGGTTAAAAAAGAAGGAGGGGGTCCAGAAAGGGAACGTCAGGAGCTTAACAGAGGGAAATACTGAGTGACAGGTTGTTTAAAGTCTGGACCCTCTACTGTCTTTGCTGTTTGCTGTTTGGGTTTCTCTCATCATGGGGTCCTGTCTTTCAAAATAAGACTGGTTTGTTTATGAAAGGCCACCCTGGGCTTTGCAGGTCTTTTAAATCAGAACATGTGTGTGCATGTCAGACCTAGAGAGTTTTTGGCTTGTTGTGTTTAATTGTACTCCATTTTGTTCTGTGTGTGTGTGTGTGTGTGTGTGTGTGTGTGTGTGTGTGTGTGTGTGTGTGTGTGTGTGTGTGTGTCTGCTTTTTGCTTGCATCTAAAGGGGCTCATTACCCTATTCACTCTGCAGACAGACAGATCCTCTTTCAGTTAAAAGTTCCTGTTTATTTCGGATGAACTCTTGATTATCCCGCTTATTCTGACAGCCTATTGAAGCCGCCAGCCCAAATGAAGCAATCATTTATTTATGAACAGAACAAAGGCGCTGCCTGGTGCTGCTTTTTGGCACACTGCTCCCATCTACATGGCTGCCACCGCCTCTCATCCAGCACCTCAATGCTTGAATGAGATTTGAAAAGAGCTCTTCTATTGCCCAAATACTGTTGCAAAGCATGAGGTAAATTTAGTTGATTTAATTTTCATGTGAGGCATTCAGTTATACTTTAAACATTGTGCCAGTTTGCTGAATGTCATGTTAACAACATCAGTTCATTTCAATTCATGTGTACAATGCGGTTTCGTAATAAATGTTGTCTGTAGTCACACAGATGGATCCAGTTTATACACAAGAATATAGTCAATCCAACCATATAGATATATTCAGTTAATTACATATATTCCAGGTTGATCCGGCCTATAAAATAATACAGTTAAGTTCAGTTTATTGTCAATTCGCAATGAGTTTACTAAGTAAACCCTAGGGGATTGCATCAAGTGATGCGCAGTGCTGCAATATCATCTGAGGTAGCTTTGGACATTCAGGTGCATAAAATAGTTATGCTTGCAGTAATCCCTCATACCGAGCATGCATGTTGCGACAGTGGAGAGGAAATCTCCCCTTTAACAGTAAGAAACCTCCAGAATGATCTGATTCAGTGTGAGCAGCCATCTGCTGCTGCTAACTATGGGTTTGAGACAATGGTGCATAAACTCAAAAAAGGTACAAGAGTAGTTTCTGTTTTAAAGGGGAAGTCCGGTCAACAAGGAAAAATCAGGGTATCATTAGCTATAACTAAAACTAATACATTTGTGGTTATTTAATGAACTTATCTTTAATCAATAAGAAAATAAAAACATAAATTGTCGTCTGAATCACTGTGTATGGGGGCTGACATGACTGCCCAAATATGGGCAGTAAGGGGCGTTTGACATCACATCCTGCGACGTGGAAGAGCGGAAGCGGCGACAGTATTTCTCTCCGCTTTCCATGCAAAGTCAATAGGAGCCGTTCTACACAGCTGCGATCATCAATAATTATTTCGGATTTCCAGAGGACTTCACCGCTGACATTCCCAAGAGCTATTGCTGAAGCAACAATGCCCACGTGCATGGCCATCGGATGTTCCAACACAACTGGTAAAAGAGGAAAAAACATTGCTTATTTCAACACAGTCACTTCAGCGATCTCTCCTCCGCTGTGTGTGTGTGTGTGTGTGTGTGTGTGTGTGTGTGTGTGTGTGTGTGCGCGCGCTCAGCTGCAGCGCCGGTGCAAAGCCGTGCTCAGCCCAGCATGTGCTGGAATGCTCTTATATTTTAATACTTATACTATAATAATCAGCTAACTTAAGTCACTTCAGCGATCTCTCCTCCGCTGTGTGTGTGTGTGTGTGTGTGTGTGTGTGTGTGTGTGTGTGCGCCCCCCGCGCAGCACTTTGCCGTGCTGCGCGGGGGGCGCACACACACACACACACACACACGCGTGTATAGATATATACTGTAGGACCCGACTGAGTTTGATCTTGGAAAATAGTGCGCCGTGACAAACAGAGCATTGAAACTTGCTCAACAGCGGGTCCGCCGAGTGACGTCAAAAAATGGGAGGTGACAGTACTATTCTTGACCAAGATGGATTCCTCCACATAAACATGATTAAATGAGAATTATTATTAATTAAAAAAACTTATAAGTTTTTGCACAGTATGTAGTAGTTTTATATTTAAAGTACTTTCAGCAGTTTGAATTCTGATTTTGACCGGACTTCTCCTTTAAAGAAAAAGTAAAGCGTTAATGACAGTAGTCACTTCTTTTAGTGGCTTCATCTAGGAGAGAAAGACTGTTGAGCTCTGAACCAGCAGTAAAATCTGTAGGATGAAGTGGCAGCAATGGCTCCTTTAAGTGCTTTCACTTGGACAGAGACAGGGTTAAATGCAGTAAGACTATCAGTTTATTATGTAGAAAGACAAGATATTGTTGGCAAAGTTCAGCCGACGGTCCTTCAAGGAAAACATCACAGCTAAACAGAAGCACCGGGAAAATGGTACATGTGAGCTCTTTGAACCACAATCTCACAATGCCAATCTTTCCATCCTTTCAAAAATGTTGGGACTATTTTATCTGGCTCAAGACTGCCTGTTCCCATGAGACGTGTGTTGGGTCCCACGGGGTGCCAATCCCAATCTCAATTTTGTAGCCGTCAACAAACTTCTGGCCTGATACTTATCCACCCTGCTTGGCAGAACTTTATAGTTTGTCATTGGTATGTTTGAATGGACTGCCCTGTCTTTTGGGTGAACTCCACACATTTCCAATAGGGTTGAGGTTTGGAGCGTTAAAACGCCTCTTCTAGAAGCCTAATTTGTCCTTTGAAAAACAAGTTTGAAATTGTATTTGAGAACATCGTCCTGTTGGAACACCCAATTCAATCAATGTTTCTGTTGACCAACAGGGCCATTAGGTGAAAGGATATTGGTTAGAATAAAGTGGGTTTGGGGGTGTATGTACAGTATGTATGTTATTACTGTAGTTTTAAAATTTACCGTTTTTAGCTGGAAGAAAATCCACAATAAATTCAAACTTCTTAACCTAAAACTTTTGAAATTCATTGTTTGTTGTATAATCATTTCACCATGGGAAAAAAAAACTAAAGTTCAATTGCATTTGCAAAAACCTTTAATCAATTTTTGTCAGTACATCTAAACTTTACTATTATTTTGTTTTGATATTTAGGTGGCAAAAACACAATCATTTTGGTCACTTTGAATTAAGGGTGTGAATTAAGTTGTACTTATTTATTCAGCTTTCTGTCTTCTTGTGCTTTACCAAGCTATATCCTCCAAATATAGGTTAGCCATGTCTTATGGTCTTAATCTGAACCCATGACCTGGACTATGAAGTGAGTATAAATGTGTTTGTGGCCGGTTAGAGATGTATAAACCTTTGCGCTAATCCCAACTAACACCAACATGCACACAAATATGCACACACTCAACAGTCATTGATCCCCTTCTCACGCAAAGGCACTCGACACAGTGTAGCTCTAGCATTTTCAGCATACTGCAAATCAGGACCAGCGTTGGCTTTAAAAGCCCTTGTGCTCCTAATTGTGCACTCCTCAAACTACATGCCACTCAACCTTCCAAAAATAGCTCCATTATAAAAGCTTCTAGGAGTTAAAACAAGACAGGTTATTAAACCGGCACTAACGGCGAATAGTTCAATGTTATTTCTACATTTTTACAAGGTAAGTTGCTGATATTCCAGCTACTTTCCTGTTGAGTCCGTAGTTGCTGTTAGAGACGCATTTTTAAAATGGGGAGAAGGTCTGAAATAAAGTGTTGAGAATAAAAAGCAACAATTACACTACTGGTTAACATTTCCCCATGTGGCACACAAAGTAAGAATTCATTCAACCTTTTTCTATTGTGAAAATGCTTCTTGGCAATGAATCCTATACTATTGGAAAGCTGCTTTATTTCCCTTTTTTTAATGGAAGCGGTGTGAACAGTGTGGCGTCGATAAGAGACCACCTGCAAAATTCGGGAGTAAATCATTGAAGACTTGTGGGATCATGTATGGCTGGTTATTCATGCCAGAGTGATCCACATAACCCCAATGGCTGACTTGCAACAAATGCTGGTTGAAGTAAGGGATGCCATCCCACACTAGTGTGTAACCAAGCCGGTGACCAGCATTAGGAGGAGCTGTTGTGGTTGTGTACAGTTCTGTATGCACTACTGAGGCTTGCTTGTTTAATGACTAAATTATTAAATTGTCAATTTATCGTGTTTGTTCAAAATGAAGAAAAGGTCAAACATGTCCTATTCTATAGAATATAGCAGATATAAGGGGGAAGGAGCAGGACTATGTAGTGTAAATTGTATGTGGGCAATCTGAGGCTTGTCGCACACTCTGCTCTCCGTCTCTATCATTTCCATTTGACCTTCCTGTCCCACGCTCATCCAGTTCTTTTCTTCCCACTTTCACAGATTGTGTCATCTCATGTGCGAGCTCGTTGTCTGGGCTTTTTTTGAGATTATTCGCCCATTAAAGAAGCCCCGCTACAATGCATGCGAGTGAATGTTTTTTTTTTTTGTTTTTTTTTGTCTGTCATCCTGAATAAGGCTTGGCCATGAGCGAGTCTTCACATCACCTGTTGCCATGGTAGTTAAATAGGCAGAGAAGGATGGAGAGGAATGGAGGGAGGGAGGGAGACCGGCAGGGGTGGGCGGGAGAGGAAAATTGGATGATGTGTGGCATGTTCTGGAACAAACCGAGGTGGAAGAGACTGCATGGTGTTTATGAAACCAACTCATTTAGCTGCTGAATGTATATTTGACTGTTCTTAGAAGATATGAGGACATTGCAGCCTGGAAAAGTCTCCCCAAAATATTTCTCTCTGTTCGTTGTTGTCGAGCAAAGGCAGAGTGACCGACTGATCAAAGATGCAGTTTCAAGTAATTCAGGCTGTATCACAGATTTTTACATTAGCCTCTTCTTAGCGTGGATAATAGCATCAAGACATCTGACACCTGATTGGGTTAACAGTACTCTCCTTTGGCCTCCTCCTCCCATAATTCATTCAACTGGCTATTTTATCTGTTAAGTGTTCTTGCTGTGAGAGAAAAGCTTTTTTTTGGGTTTTATTGCATTTTATCTTAAAAAGTCAGCGGCATCTGAGATCAGGTTATGCTAAAGCTGCAATATATGGCTGACTACCAGAAATGCCACAATGATTCAGATTATTATTGTTGAAATAAAGTAGATTTTTTAAATATATTAATTATGTAATGATTTTGAAGTCATACTTATTTAAAGGTGCCATGACATCACTGTATAAACCATTTCATGTAGTTGATATTGCAGCATATGTAACTTCTCCAAATAATTTCATGTAAAAAAAACAATAAAACTAGCTTGTTGTTTTGTCAGGCAAAATGTCCCTCCTGAGTAAAAGGATTGGTTGTGGTAATGATATGCAGCTCTACAAAGTTAAATTCACTCGGATTGACTACAACCATGTTATAGTTGTAGCCCGCCCCCCCCCCCCCCCCCCCCCTCCATCCACACCTCTATTCTCGATGCAACCCTCCATCACAAATCCATTATTATGGCTGGTGGAAGTACTTGTGCTGCAGGATGTTTGGACAGACGAGGCCAAACAGACCAAAGGCTTTAACCTGGCGGCGCGATTCACCACGGTGGGACCAAAATACAAAGCCAATAGACTGCGGCACAGAGCTGGCTGGGCTGCGAGACACCCATGTTGTGGCTGTGAAAGCACCGTGGGGTTTTGCGTCAGTCAACCGGATTTTTCATATAAAAACACACCTTGATTACATTTGGCAGCATTTAGAAATGAAATAAACTCATGGGTAATGACAGTGTTGTAGACCCCGCCTTCTGTGTTGGCACAGAAGTTTTTTTTTTTGTTTTTCCAAAATTTGTTTGATTGAAAACGGGCAACTTGAATTCCCCCACAGGAGACAGTCTTCAGTAAAGTCCCCATAAATTAACTTTAGCCACTCTTCTGTGATTCTCTCTTTTTCGCACCCACGGACATATTGGCTCCCCTTTTTAGTAACTGCTGTGAAGTTAGTTTGAGGTTGAATATGGGATAGTCGCGCTCTGGAGCGTCTGGCTCCTGTTCAAGCCGTTACAGGGAGGCTGATCTGGGGCTGCCGTTTGCAGGCTTCTCTGCCTTCCTCCTCTCAAGTGGAGCAGTCAGACATGTAAGCTCAATTCACAGCCAGTGTATCAGCTTAGGGGAGGAGGGTGTTTGGTTGATGGTGTGCTCTGATTGAAGAACCAGAATAATGCAGAAAGACAACCTACGTAGAAAGATAACCCGTTTTCTGATCTGACCACCTCTGAGCAGGTCGTTTGGTATTCAGTTTCGTCATTCACATGGGCTCATCAGTGCACAACAGATAATTTTATACCCCCAAAAACCTCTGAAAAATTAAAGTTGTTGTCGTGGCCCCTTTTTAAATGTGACAATAATTAGACAAAAAAAATATTCAAATTTGTATTTAATTCACAAAATTGTAGCTCAACAATAAAATTAAAACAATACAGAATTATTTTATAGTTCCTGCTCTTCACACGGACAATGACATTTGATTGGATAACTTGTAGAATATTATGGACAAGAGCAGAGTTAGCCAGATGATAATAATAGTCAAATATGCTTTTGTAAACCAATCTCTTTATTTGAAAATGTAATTGTTTTCTCACAGTAGTTGGTAAAACAAGCTTATGATTTTTTTTTATTTCATGTTTTTGTTTTGTAATATGTTTATCAAGTAGTTTTAGAGGATTTCTCGTCATCTGCATCTCAGACCTTCCACTTGATTGAAGCGGACTAATAATGCAGAAATGTTTTTTTTTTGTTTTTGTTTTTTCCTTATGCTGCAAGCTAAGACTCGATCAATCTGTTGTTCTGACCTGGGAGGGAAACAGAGTTTAGTCAGGCTCCACATCCTGAATCAGGGAAAAAATTTCAAATATCTGCGTACTGTGGGAGGATATGTAAAGATGTCTAAAAATTACTTAAACATTTCGGTGTTTAACAAATTAAAGAGGCGACAGCCTGTCGGACTCTAAATGATTATTTTTCATCAGAGATAACATGGCAGCAGTTTGTTTTGAATAGTTTGACATATACATAAAACATAAAATGTTAAAATTATGGCTTCATAGTTTCTGCCCAACATAACATGACAGATTAGCAAAGTGAGGGAAGTCAATGAATACTGGTGTTGGAAGGAGAAAAAAGGAAAAGCAGTGAGGGTGGACAAATGCATGTCAGTATAATTGTGAGGAGTAAATGGGAAGGAAAGAAAAAAAGAGCTGAATACAGGAGAAAGAAGATGGGAGGAGAGGAGGAGGGGAAGTGAGCGTGAAGGGGAATGCCATTAACGGCTTTGTTCGGTCCTCCCGACTGAACGTTGGATAGACTGGATAGACGAACAAATGTTCGAAAGGCAGGGAGACGGTGAGAGACCAGCGCCCCTTTAACTGTCCTCTAAGACGTTAGCAGGAGAGCATATGTGCGTCTCACCACAAGCTGACAGGAATTCACAACTCCAAACCTATCTTTTGGGATTTAGATTTGTCTATCAGCAAATTTGCCATTGTAGGCATTTTAAAATAAGCAACCGGGAAATGTTGCTGGAGTTAAAATTTCTGCAGAGTTAAAAATGGAGAAGAGTATGATTAAAAATATATTCAAAATGGGATGTGGGTGGTGCAAGTAGAGTCATAATATAAGTTATATAACTGTGAGCTGTAATAATACACTTCAACACTGGAGAAAGGGAAAGAGAGAATCTAAACTGGCTGTAATGCATTACAGCAGGATGCTGTTGATAGTCTGAGTGGGAAAACAAGATGGAGAAGTAAACAGAGGTATTGCTTCTGCTGCAGGAGAGAGGATAAAGGGTTTAGCCCTCATAGTCAGTGGAGACAGGATGTTGCTGGGATATTATGCAGTAGCTAGGAAATGGAAGTAGCTGATGTGGTCTGACAGCATTTGCGCTGCAGGCTCTAAACCACTGATCTGAGAGTGAGCTGAGACAGAGATGGCACGTGAAGAAAGAGTGGATGCGTCCAGATATACTTGTGCAAGGTTTATGAAGAAAATGCCATATATCTCTTCTCTGAATTTCAAGTCAGGATCATTATAAATTTTTATAAATTCATTTTATGGTGGGTATTGTATACAAAAATATGTGGTTTTGTCACAAGTTTTAATTGGGGGGGGGAGTAACCAATCAGTGCAAACCTTTAAGAATGAAAAAATCTTTGTCTTTATGTAGACATAATGAAACTTTGGTGAGACACCAGCTCAGAATTCCCACAGATTCACACAGATGCAACAAGAAATAATGTTCAAATAGTTGAATGAACCAACAACACTTTCTGAGAAGCTGAATGTGTGCAAACAGCCCTTAGCATCTGATAAGATTTTATTGTTCGAGTCGAAGAAGACAGATGGAAGTCAGTTTACAGAACGATGTAAATTACTGTGCAATTGCATGAACATATCAGACAAAACACTCCCTGAGAGGCAGAAAAGTGTGCAAATAGCAACATTTTCAATGTTTAAGTTAATTAATGCTCAAGTCAAAAAGACAGCAGGCAGTGTACAGGATGATGTAAAAAGATACTTCAGAATATATCACTACTTGTGGAAATCCAACAATCGTTTAATGTAATAAATGTTACAGCTGGGCACCAGAATACTGAGGGACAATTCTGATTAAAATGGATGGACTGGAGCCAGTTCAAGACTTGTCTTTCCAAGCTTCAACACAATAACCTGCCACCTTGATGTGACCACAACACAAAGCCAGTCACTGTTAAAGGAAGTGTGAGGTTCTCGCACGCCAAGCACTCCTTCAAATCCATTTGACTCTCTAATCCACCGAGAAAACGCCACTTCTTTTTTTTTCCCTCAATTCCTTCCCACTTCTCTGCTTTTCTTCTCACCCTCCTGCACTTTCCAAACTACGAGCCCACCTTCTGACACCCATCCCCCAATTAACACATTCACAAAAAAATAGCCACAGACTAAACAAAATCTGAGAAAACATGATATACGTTACTGGGGCTGCCACTAATTGCCTTTACTAATTCTCATCCAAAAAATGTGTAGTTTTAGGTTTTTTTTTCTTTTACAATTTATAGTGTACCACCACCTAAAAAGTAAAATGTTTGCCCCCTCAAAGTATCAAATACAAGTATAAGGTGCTACTTCTTCATAAAAAGTCCCTACTACTTGTACATTAACAAATAAAAGCCTGAATGTTCAGTATGCCAAATATGAGGATGAACAAAAAGCAAACAGAAATAGGACTCGCTTGTCATGAATGCAACTCAAAAGAATCTGTTTTGTTCTTTATTTAAAATGGGTTATAGAGGCTGTAACATTTCCATGAAACTTATAAATGAGGGGTACTTTTTAAATTAAATGTACATTTTATGAGTTTGTTTGGTTTGAATTAAAATTTTACCATAAACATTATCTACACAAATAAATGTGACCTAAAACTCAATGAAGTAAAGTTGATTTGGTCGGCTGCTCAAAGTCTGCACATTAACACACAGACACCATTTTAATTAACCTAATTTGCTTTTAAACATTTCTATGAACTCTTAAGATAAAATGTGGCAGGCAGACAATGTTTCCAGCTTCAGAGTGCAGTTGGAAGCTAAATAAAACCTTGGATGTCGTCGCTATAGCTGCTCATCATTAGTTGCGCTTGTGCTGCTGTGGTTTCTAACAAAACCTTGCAGAGGGCCTAAATTCCTGGTTATCGACAGACTTTGACTGCTTCCATACTTCAGACAGCTTGGGAAATGTGAAGTAACCACGGTCTGCATCCTGCACACCCGCTGTGACCTACGCTACCAGGAAAAAAAACAATACTTTTGGTAAAGGTATAAAATAAAGACGATAAACTTATAATTTGTTGACTATAAATATTGGTGTCCACGGATTAATTATAGCTGAGGTCAGTGGTACAATTTTAAAATTGTTCAGTTTAATTTTCAGTACTTGAAGCTGGTCATTAACACCTAAAGAGCTGATCCCTGGCCTTCTTATTGCCATCTGCTATATTTGATTTCATCAGATCCAGTTAATTACAGGGCCCTTTGGAGGGAAAAACTGTTCAACCTCAAGATGTTGCAGTCTGGTGAAAAACCTTTCCGCACGCAATAGTCCTCGTTAAAACACTCCATCGGTTTGTGCCTCCAACATTACAGCTGTAATTGTTGTGTTTTTTTTGCCTAAAGTGGACCTGCTTATATTACAGTATATAATTGCTAATCACATGACCCATTCACTTTAATTTTTCCTTTTTTGTTGTTAATTATTTTACTTAAAGCTTTTTTTTACCCCTTGATTCCCTCTCCCTCCCCTGTGGAGCGAGAGAGTAAAGAAAAAGAAACTTAATCCTCCTTTTGAAGCAGAGGCGGACCAGTCGGAGGGCTTTCACTTCTTTCTTTTTTTCCAGAAAACCTTTTTTCTCAATGCTCAGTTTCCTTGACACACAACCACAGTTTTTTCCTTATATTGTTTCTTTAATATTATCATTTGCTGTTGGATAGATACCAGATACACCTCTACATTGTCATTGGGATGTTATCTTTAAATACGACTAGAAATGGTTCTTCTTGCACCGAAATGGCCACAGACAAGAAATCTAAATGTGTACTGTTGTTTTTAGACTTGCTCACTAATGCTTCTGCCAAGTGGCTCAACTGAAAACCATCTTTGGCCAGTGGAGAGTATTTTATAGTCAGTAGTGTTGTGGGGGATGGACTTTTGTGTTAAGGAATTTGTTGCTTTTAGACAGTGACAGGGAAGAGTGTTTCTGATACACATTTCCACAAATATCAATGTATTGGTATTTTAGAGCGAGTACCAAGTAGTGCAGATTTCTGAAGTGGTTTTCAGACAAATAAAAATCTGGAAACTTGGTGTGCTGTTAAATCCAGTCTAAATGCTAGGTAGTCAGTCTTTTAACTAAATTCTGTTGAATACTCTACAATAACAGCTAAGATTTGGCTAATGTTAAAGCAACGTTTAGATGATATGAAATCTTTTCATGGCAAAAATGTGTTTTGTGGCCCACTACAGATCTAGAAAATGTAAACTATTTAGTTACAGCACATACTCAAATATTTAATTTGAGCCAAGTTAACATTGAAATAAAATACTGGAAACTCATCCTTTTTAAATTTGATGAGCAGCTTGTGCTATTTGCATGCTGACACTAGAACTGCTAAGTCTCCAATACTAGAACCACCACAGGGAGTCATTTGGACTCCAGGGGTCCGTTCTTCGTACGTTGCTTAAAACATCCGAGATCAAATGAGACATCCAAGATGATTTCATCCGGCTAATCATGATCCAGCTAATTGGGTTCTTCGAACACACCTGTTGTTTATGATTAGTATGGCAGGATTGAGTTATCTGAGATAACTGCGCGTTCGTGCGTTTGTTTAAAAGGGGAAATGTATCGATAGTAGAAAAAATTATCAGCAACGCTGCTATTGGCTGTTCAGCATGGCCAAAGAACGCCCACAGTTTTTCTCCCAATCAGAACACGAGCTTTTAATGGAAGGTTATGCTGAATTTGAGTCATTAATTAAAACGACAGGGAACACCTCAAAGTCTGCTAAAGCCAGGAGAGAGGGCTGGCAAAAAGCAGCAGAAAAATTACATGCATAAGTGCTGTCCATGTTAGATGTTTCTATCACTTTCTACAGTATGTATTTTTGCATTTTAATAATTTCATATTTACTTTGTTCTTTTATGTCAGAGCCTCCACGGGAGCCACTAGAACATGGAGAAAAAAGTGAAGTACAAGAATATTCTACAAAATGGTAGCCTTTAATTATTATACTATATTTTAAAAAGACACTTTTTCCTCTTTTTAAAGGCCACTGTTAAATGATGTGTTTGTTTATAACAGCCACCAAGAAAAAGGCTGAAAAAAAAAAAACAGGTTCTTTTTACTTTTGTTGCATGAGGCATGTTTAACCCTTTCTTTTTCTTTCACAAAATGACACATGATGCCATCCGTTCCCTATATAAACGGCATCTTCAACAAAAAATTTAGTATTTTGACGTGAAAAAACACAAATTAAGAGGAGAAATTGAACTCCACAACTTGAAAAAGAGAAAACTTGCACTAGAGATCGAGTTGCTTCAAAAGGACCTTCAGAGTAAGTTCTAATACACCATTTGACAGTAGTATTGCTGACTTTACATAACTATCTCTTATTGCAGGCAAAAGATGACTTGCTGGCTTTTCCTTATAATTTTTTTTTAAATAAAACGACAGGAACTAAGCATTATTTGTTTCGTCTTTTATTAAAGATTAAAAAATGGTGTTCCACAATTCTGTCCCGTCCTCTGCCACTAGGTGGTCCAAGTGCACTGGCTGGACCAACTTCCCTATCTCCTCCGCTTATAAAGCTGCGATCTAATCCTGTTTACATGAAATAAGCCTGCTCGCGAGCAGGTTTAAGCTTGCACACATGTTGCTATGACAGCAAGTCCAGGATGAGTTTCGAAGAACCAAACGATCCAAGATCATGCCAAATCGTCAACAATCAAATCCAGCTAACTGAGTTAGCGACGTACGAAGAACGGACCCCAGGTCAGAGGCGTATAAACAAAGATAAAGATGACATTGAAAAAGTCTGTTTTCCTTCAGTTTTTGAAAAATGAGTTTTCTTTTTTCTTGTTGCATTTTGGGACTGTTTTTGTGTTGGGCTGAGGAGGAACTCTGCAGGGAATTATTAATATGAAGTTGTCGGGCCATAGCTGGCATATTTTTGTTGTAGCACACTCGTCAGCTTGCTGAGGTAATATCCAAGACTGAAGCTCTCCTGGTCTCAGGTCTGCTTCTGTATTTATCAATCACTTTCAAGGTTATCCAAAACTTGTCTTAATATAATATTGATCATAGACCTCCTTCACTTTGAAGGACTTTCTGGGGGGAGGTGCCAGAAACGATATTCATCTTGATCATTCCAGAATCGGTAATAGTCAAACTTTAGCCCATAAAACAAAAATATGGCCCACTGTATTTCTCTTTTCAGATTATTTTTAAGGATGCAGATATATTTAAGCAAAAATCCAAATTATATTTGTGTTTATTGCAAATATCAGTCATTAAATCAAAAAGTCATACTTTATTTAAAATCCCTTTGTCATAGCAACAGCAAGCGGTGATGGGGCAGCTGCAGCCTTTCACATTGTTTGTGTTGGGGTGAACATGACTCCCCTTGGTTGTTCTAGGTATATTTGGTGCTTACTCTGACATTTTATGTTACAAGTATCCTATAATTGAGGAGAAATTAAAAAGAGAAATTTGAGGAAGTCACGAAAAACAAGTCACAGGGGTTGGGGCTTTATTTAAAAAGTAAAAAATGCTTAAGGAGTCAAAATTACTCCTTGGTGGTTCTAGTAAGTAAAGGGAAAAAAACATCAGGTAGAAACATAATTGAAAGGGAAAGTATGGGACCCATCACCCATCTTACTCTGCTATATTTTTTAGTGTTTGTCAGAGCCTGCTTTCACCCTTAGATCAGGTTTGGGGGCGTTCCTGCTTTCCTTTTTCTGCACTTGTCCATCACAACTGACATACATAATGTCAGGCAATTTGCTTGAGTTATTCTCCCTGGATTGGCAATCCCTTCCCCTCTTGTGCTGCGGCACAGTAAGGCCACTTTGTATCAATATTCTCTTTGTAGCGAGAGATGGGGGGCAATTGCCCTGAATGTCAGAATAATTGCACACAGCTAGCAGCATGCGATTTCTGTTCTAGACACGCAAACCTTGCTGCATCACACACACTGAAAAACACAGTAACTGGGGCACACACTAAATATATGAAAAATGCACAGAAGACACGAGCAGAATGAGGACATGAAGTGGAGATTTGCTGGGATGACTTTAATTTAAAAAAAAAGCCTGTTCTTTACTCGCATTTGGGACGTGGGTTGGATTGGTGGACAGGTGGGAGATTGTTCTTGATTCACACTTGCGGCTGGGGAACTCTTTGTGTCCAATGGTTGTAAAATGCATAGACCATTCAGTGGGTCCCATTAGTTTCTACAGTTATATGAACAAAATAAAAACTTTTAAACATGAGGTTAAATCGTGTCTTTGAAGAATGGGCTTGCAGTACGACTTCTTGTAGTGTCACTCCTGCAGCGTAACGTTGCATCGCCTCTGTAGTTTTACTAATTAAAGAGGAGAACGGCAGCAAGTGTTGTGAATCTGACGTTCTGGTGTTAGTGCCTGAACCATTGTTAAAACGTTGCAGCTAGTCCAGACTTAAAGCTGCCCTGAGATGACATTTGCTGTGAATTGGCTGGCTGTAGTTATTTAAACCAAAATAAATTTAAATGCTATTGAGTGGGTTGTAAAATGCTTGACCTATTGACAGAAGACGAGGATTCTGTGCAGATTCTTACACGTTTGCGTGCAATCCTGGGAAACTATGTCACAGCTCATGCATCGCTGCATCCATTTACTGGTGGAGCTTCTCTCCCATCTGTGGATCTAGAACACAGCAATTGAGGAACGATCAAAATATCCTTACAACCCCTCACTTCACTCCGGCTCGCCCATAAAACACGCACACAGACCCACTGATGCATGAGTGTTTGTCTGTGAGCATATACAATTGATTGTGGCAAGAACTTAATATAAGTGCAGCTCTGTGTCGCATGTTCATTTCACATCTACACTGTTTAGTGAAGTGTGCAGTCGGCACAGGCTGGTATGAGATTTTCACAGTATGTTTTGATAACAACACCAAGGTGTTATGGCACAAAAATTCTTAACAACACAATAACAAACTATTATCATAGTTGTAATATATGTTATCTGTTACATTTATTTATGGTTATTTAAATTCATAGAATTAAGCAAACGTATATAACAAATACCTAATTTAATTAGAAGCTTTCAAATAAACATGCTTATTATAGAAAACAATGTTTTTGCAAAAGATAAAAAAGCTGATATTGGTTGGGTATCCAGTCTGCAGACGGCTGATGGACAGACATGCTGCTCATAGCTTGCCAAATGGTTTTACCATCATAAGAGGGGTGCTGGGCGGAGCTCCTTCCATCTCCAAACCATGACTGCCTGTGATTTTGTGACAAGAAATGGCCAAAATTATTTTTGTGTTGTTTTTTTAAGGAAGGGGGAAGCATAGTAGTGCTAACAGTGGGATTCAGCTATTTAAATTAAGTTACTTTAGTGTAATAAATCATTTAGTTTTGCTATCCTAAAATATATCTGAAGCATAATCTTTGCCCTTTGTATTTAGCTGTCTGATCGTTCTTTTTAGTTATACTGTTAACTGGCCTTATTAAAAAAAACGCATTATCTCATGAAGCTGTAACCAAAATGAAAGAATAGTTCAGGGGGGAGTCATGGATAGTCAATAAATATACATTTTGTAAATAATTGTGGATTTAGCAGCTACTTTAAAGGTTGTTATTCCTATTGTGTGACACTTATCTGCCACCAAAATGAAAGGAGCATATAATCCGTGTAAAGAATATCCCTGCTGCTTGTTTGCTCAGTTCATGGCCACATAGCTCAGCCTTCAGAGGTCTCTTTGCTGTCCCCTACTTCAAAGCAATGTTTGGTAACATGATTGCAGGGATTCATATTTTAGAAGCTTTTAAATATTCATGTCATATCAAGTAGTGGTGTAAGTTTCTGCAGTAAGGATAGAGCTGGCTTGTCCTCCTGGTTTTCCCCTCTGTCCCGTTTGATGGCTTTTTTAGATCAATTATGAGCACAAAAGGATTTCCCAGCTTGTTTATGTGCTCTTGGTATATATTGGGTAATGGGCATTAAAAAGTGTGCCTTGTTGACTTCTAATATGATTTAAACAGTTGAAAATGAAAATGTTTGATAGCTAAGGGTGAGGTTTTACTTGATATTTGCTTTGCTCAAGTGCGAGCCACCAGAATTGACAGTCCTGGTTAGATGTTGAAACGTTTTTAGAAAGAACTGAGCGAAAGTCTGGTTGCCTCCGATTTAAGCCTGATTGCTGTTGCAATGACCCGGATAACTGAGAATTTGCACAGGCATAAATATTCTAATATGTAGTTCAACATACAAACGTTGTAAGTTAATTCCTTTAACCTAAAATTTAGATGTTTTTTTTCCCCTCTGTTTATTCCTAAAGCCTTTTCATCCAATGGTCAACTTGGTGTGCAGTGCCGACCTGAGGATGTTTCTGTGTGCCCTGTATGCTCCGGTGTGCACAGAGTATGGCCGATTGTCCATGCCGTGTCGATCCATCTGCCAGCGGGCCAAGGACGAGTGCCACAAACTCATGGAGATATTCGGAGTAGCTTGGCCAGATGACATGGAGTGCAGCAGGTAGGGATGGAAAAAAACTGTCCAAAAATCTAAGCTGTGTATAAACACCTTTCCATGTCTATGTCAGAGGTACAGGTCTCAAATATTTCATCAGTGAATGTTGTAATTGATCGTAGATTGAGCTTTCACTGGTCTCTTTGCTCAAATCTTGTTGGTGTTTTATGATATGGACATCATACATTAAGCTTCCAGGATCAGACTACACTCCTTTATCCATCGTCTCACCTACGCCTTTTATCTTGGCTACTGGGGACAACTATCCTGTACAAAAATAGGAGATTATCCAGCTGCCCTGTTATATTTATGACCACACACAGTCAAATTGGAAAATTCAAGAAGTGAATGAGAGATCAGTGAAGGAAAATCACAGATTGACACAAAGCAGGACTTTCTTGTTGGACCTTTTTATAATCTGGATTTTCTGCAGGAGCTACAAATATCAATAAACTGATACGTCTCTTATCTTTTCATTTTGTAAAAACGTCTCTGCACCATCAGGCCACTTGGATCGTTGTTCAAATGTTACACCTGATGTAATTCAACAGAGATCATGGATTGGCTGTTCACTGCAGCAATTTAGTGCACAATAAAGATTTGCCGACATAAAGCAATATTACATCAGCATGTCCCACATGATTAATTTGTTCTTTTGATCATGTCTATGAAAATAAGCATTTCACATTGAACTAAGAATGGAAATAACTTGACACTCAAATCTAATTAGGTCAGACTGGATCTGTATAAAATGACTAAAATGTTGATTTCCAGGTGAATCACAAAAAAGATGGAGGTGTGTAATAAGGAGGGGACAGATGGCTTCTATTTAAATTCCTGGAATTAATTTTTCAATTCAATTCAGTTTTATTTATATAGCACCAATTCATGAAACATGTCATCTCACGGCACTTTCCAAAATCAAGATTATACAGATTGGTCAAAAAATGTCCTATATAAGGGAACCAGTTGATTGCTTCAAAGTCCCGACAAGCAGCATTCACTCCTGGGGAACCGTAGAGCCACAGGGAGAGTCGTCTGCATTGTCCATGGCTTTGCTGCAATCCCTCATACTGAGCAAGCATGAAGCGACAGTGGGAAGAAAAACTCCCCAATTAACGGGAAGGAAAAACCTCCAGCAGAACCAGGCTCAGTATGAACGGTCATCTGCCTCGACCGACTGGGGTTAGAGAAGACAGAGCAGAGACACAACAAGACAGACAAAAACGCACAGAAGCACACATTGATCCAGTAATCTGTTCTACATTAGATGGTAATAGCAGGTGATCTGTCTTCCCTGGATGATGTCACAGTTAACAGAACACCAGAGTAAGTGTACCTACTATGAAGAAAAAAAGAGAGAGAACAAAAAGTTAAAAGCTGAAATGATGACAAGCAATGCAAACTGGAGAACAGTAGAACTCAGTAGAGTGAGAAAAATAGGCCCTGATGTCCTCCAGTAGCCTAAGCCTATAGCAGCATAACTATAGAGGTAGCTCAGGGTAACATAAGCCACTCTAACTATAAGCTTTGTCAAAAAGGAAAGTTTTAAGATTAGTCTTAAAAGTAGTCACAGTGTCTGCCTCACGGACCAAAATTTTTAATTAACATTTTTTCACTTTAACATTTATAACAATAAATTCATGTTCAAATTCAACATTACAGATGCTGATAATGGACCTGATGTTACTTGAGACTGCTGATGGTGTTTTGATGCTGAAGGCCAAATATAATGAATAATGATAATAATGAAAATATTTTTTTACATGTATTCAGGTTTGTAGCTCACAGCAGTATTTAGACTCCTGACCAGCATTGTTTCTCTGATCCACATGGACATGACCCAGCACTCATATTTATTCAACCAGCCCTCACCGAAATTAGACTTGTGAGCCAGGCGATGGTTATGTACGTTATTTATTTATTTATTTTGCATATAGGTGCTTCATGTTTTAAATCTTTTTTTGTTATTAAAAAGGCTGGTTTAAAATTATTCATACCATTCTCAATAATCAGAGAGAGATTCTCTATTGGCATCAAGCCGTCAAGCCCTGCGTGGTCTGATTGCTCAGCGGCGCGTTTCCACGGGTGTTTTGACCTTTTACCTTGGTTGATGAGCTCCGGTTCTTTGATGTTCGGAGGCCTCCGCTGACATCAACCTAATCTGCAGCCGCCTCCACAGATTCTCTATCAGATTCAAGTCGGGACAGTCGGCCGGGCCGCTCCACAGCCTTGATATTGCTTCGTGACCGAAGAAATATGTAGTAAATTTTATACCTAAATCTGTCAGGGATATGGATAATTTTGGACTTGGTGATAGCTTTAAAAAAATGTACAGTTCAGGTAAATTCTGCAGTTAAGGTAACCTCTAAAAGATATGTTTAGTCCTAAAAAATCTCTTCATCTTAATGTTATGGAAGGTGGACTCTACATTGATTTAAATACAGTTTAAAGAAAATGCAATCCTCCTCATGTGTGATTTTTATGAATTTAAATCTCAGAAAAGCTGGTAGCAGATTCAGCTTCATGTTCTGACATGAGGTGTTATTTCAGGTTTCCAGATTGTGATGAACCTTATCCTCGCGCTGAGGATCTGCTGACGGGCTCAGAACCCACGGACCAGTCATCCATGACGGTCCAGAGAGATTACGGTTTCTGGTGTCCCCAAGAGCTCAAGGTGGACCCTGACCTGGGCTACACCTTCATGGGAAGGAAGGACTGTTCTGCTCCCTGCCCATCGATGTTCTTCAGTCGGCAGGAGCTGACCTTGATCCGATACTTCACTGGAGTCGTCTCAGTTGTTTGTCTCTCTGCAACACTCTTCACTTTCCTGACGTTTCTCATCGATGTTACAAGGTTCTGAACCACTGAACTGCTAATCTGGTTTCTGACATTAGTTTATTTCCTGTATTAAACATTTCTAAATGAAATTCAAGATGAAAATAAATCCTAAATATGCACCATTAAAGCGAATGAGTGAAAACAACAAAGTTGTCTCTTAATAGGTTCCGATACCCCGAGCGGCCCATCATCTTCTACGCTGTGTGTTACGTCATGGTGTCGCTGGTCTACTTCCTGGGTTTCCTTCTAGAGGACCGAGTAGCGTGCAATTCAGTGAGCCCGGCCCAGTTCAGAGCTTCAACCATCACACAGGGCTCTCACAACAAGGTGAGGTTTTCAATGATTAACTTCTTTCCTAATGTCAGAATTTCTCACGGGAATGTTTTCACTTTCATCCTAAAGGACATCAGCCTCCTTCCACATGGTTAAATAAGCAGAACTTGTTCTTCTTGTTTCCCTCTCAGGCATGCACACTTTTCTTCATGGTCCTGTATTTCTTTACCATGGCCGGCAGCGTGTGGTGGGTCATACTGACAATCACTTGGTTCCTGGCTGCTGTGCCTAAATGGGGCAGCGAGGCCATCGAGAAGAAAGCCCTCCTCTTCCACGCTGTGGCCTGGGGCCTCCCAGGGGCCCTCACTGTCTCCCTGTTGGCCTTGAATAAGATAGAGGGAGATGGGATCAGTGGAGTGTGTTTCATAGGGCTGTATGACATCGACGCCCTGAGGTGGTTTGTTCTGGCACCGCTCTGCTTCAATGTGGCGGTGAGTGCAGTTAGAAGAAAAATGATGAAAGAAGGGATCAGTGGGAGGGTATAAATGATTGATTGTGGAAGAGATAAAGGAGTGAATGATAGAAACGTGGACTACACTTTAAGAATGAATCACTCATTGTAATCGTACAGTATCTGTCTGAGTGCCTTCTTCCCTTACGTAATTATTTCTTCAGGTTGGCGTCGCCCTGCTTTTAGTGGGAATTGTCGCTCTGAACCGGGTGCGGATGGAGATTCCACTGGAGAAAGAGAACCAGGCCAAACTAGTCAAGTTCATGATTCGAATGGGCGTGTTCTCGGTGCTGTACCTCGCCCCGTTGTTCACAGTGATTGGGTGCTACATGTATGAACACACCTATCGGCAGATCTGGGAGACGACATGGATGGACGAGAACTGCAGGCGCTATCACATCCCCTGCCCATACAAGGTAAAGGAAAGCAAAAGACAACACAGTAATGACAAACTGTCATCTTTTTCACAGTTTTTAATCACTCTAGTTAATGCAAGACAAACATGTCTGTTAAGTATCACCATAACTAAAACCATTTGCCACCTTAAAGGTCTTTCCCATTTTAGCTTTTTTTTAAATCACATTTAAATGTTTCTGATCATCAAACATATTTTAATATTGGATAAAGATAACTTGGGTAAATGCAAAAAGCAGTTTTCAGTCAATGAAAACCAACCTGGCCATTTGTGAAAAAGTAATTGTCCCTAAACCCAATAACTATTTGTGTCATACTTGTCAGTAACAGCAGAGAACAAGCGTTGACCCAGTCCTTTAACATCACTCCTGAATTATGACACACTCTGCTTTGCAGAAACATTTTAATCCAGTCCTTTCTCAGGGTTTGAGTGTGAACGGCCTGTTTAAAGTCTTACTACTGTATCTAAACTCCAGGCTTTGGCTAGGCCACTCCAAAACGTCATATTGAACCATTCAGGCGTGGCCTTGCTGTGGTGTTTTGGATCATTGTCCTGCTGCAGAACCACAGTGTGGTTCCTGTACTGATGGCTGGACATGCTCCTGCAAGTCTTGAGGAAGCAAAGCAGCCCCAAACCGTCATACTAGCACCACTATGTTAGACTGTGAGTATGATGGTCTGCTTCTGAAATCCTGTGCTAATTTGCATCAGATGAAACATAACACACACCGTCTGATAAAGGTCCGCTTTTCTCATCAGTCCGCAGAATATTTTCCCCAAATTCTTGGATCATCGGGGTGTTTTTTGATAAATGTGACACGAGGCTTTCTGTTCTTTCTGTTCAACAGTGGTTCTGGTCTTGGAACTGGCGGCCATTTTTGTCCAGTCTGTCTTTCCCATTGTTATATCTTGAACTTTGACCTTAGTTGAGTCAAGTGAGGCCTGCAGAGCTTTAGATGTCGTTCTACGTTGCTTTTTGACCTCCTGGATCAGTCACGCACCCTTGGAGTAATTTTGGTTGACCAGCCTGAAAAGGTTCACCACTGCTGCATGTTTTCTGATGTACCAACGAGATTGTGTTGTAACCTTTTCCAGGCTGAAAAGATGTCAGTGACTGTTTTTCTTCTGTTTTATTAACTTTTGTTTTGCTTATTTTGTATCTTGTGAGATTGAGCTCAGTTTTCTAAAAAAAAAAAAAAGTGGTTGAAAAACCAGGGCTTTTACTTTTTCCCATGGGACCAGGCCAGTTTAAGATAAGATGAGATAAGATATACTTTATTGATCTCAGTTTGGTTAGCCTTCATGAATAAAATACTTTAAATCTGCTCTTTTGTATTTACTCAGGTTACAGTTGTAACTTTTCACTGCACTGGATGTTAAATTAGACTGATTTTTTTAATCTTTTAAAGGCTTAATTGTTTTTTGTTTAATGTTGTACAATATATTCAGAATGTTAAAAAGGAAAGTTGGAGAAGAAAAAAAAGAGATTCGAGATGAAGAAAAGGAGCCAAAAAAATGTTGGTTAATCAAAATCCATACTTGGCATCACAACATTCAGCAATAGCGTCACAATTGTGTGTTTGCTGATGTAATGCAGCCCTATCAGTGGCTGCATTATATATGGTGACCGGTATATAGGAGGTTTTTGTCATGAGTAACAGCTGAAACTTCCTTACCTGTTGCTGCACACTGCTGGTCAGCTTGTTGATTGAAGGTCTGCGACAGATAGCAATTGTTTAGAAACATTCAGCTTTTTGGGAAATATTTCCAGTTGGGGAAAAATATGGAAAGAGGGATGATGATCTGTGCAGCGAGCACTTGAAAACCATTACTAAAGTCTTGTGAATAAGAATCAAAATGAAGATGTTACGGATGGCCTTATTATTATTATTATTATTATTATTATTATTGTTGTTGTTGTATTGGATTGTTGTTTGTGTGAACACCATGAACTGAGGATCTCATACCGGCACATGATATTTTTCAAGCATTTTTTTTCCTACAAATCATTAGTTTAGTTTTTGCCATTTTGAACTTTAAAGCAAACTGTAATATTCTGACTCATTCGGTGAGAAAGGCCTGTGTGCGCTGCTTCCACTAACGGGCGCTGCGGGGTGTGTCCGGTTGAGGGAGGAGATATTTGTGGAGGAGACCAGAGTGCTGTACGCATCATTAGCTCAACTAATGCAGCTCTCCAGACCGACTCCCAAAAACTACAATCTTTGTTTTCCTCTGGCCTTCTTTGTCTCCTTGTCTTTCACTCTTTCGGCTGGTTTTACTACACTTCCATCTTTGGGTCTCCCCCTTCTCCTCCGTTTCTCAGCTGGTGTCTCTTTCTTTTGGACTTTCTCAGTCATGCTCTGCTGCCTGTTCTCTATGAGGGCTTTGTAGCGCTTATGAAGAGCAGTGGGAGGTTGGTGTTTATATACAGTCTGGTGCTAAATTATTAACCAGAAAAAATGGACCCCCACTCCCTGCTGAAAGTGTGCACGACATTTTTAAATTACATTAGACTTCCAGACAAGTGTTGGTCTCCATATGACAGGCTGTATGAGCATATGGAGGCAGGTGTAGGCGCTTATGTTACTGCTCAGTGTTTGTGTAAGCTCCTGGGGACAGACCTCGGTTATACGCTGTTGTGACTGTGGGATGACAATATCTCTGCGTGTCATTCGACCTGTCCCTTAGGTCACTCATATGAGCAAATGCTGAATGATGGACAGGATAGTTTAATGTCTTTGGAACGTTGGATAATTCTGTGTTTGTTGTTGAAGATCAAGTGACTTTGTCTGTGGCATATTTACAGTAATATACTAAAGTCCCTGGAGTCCTTGTCTTTACTTCAGGGTTTAAAAAGTAAACAATACCTTGAGATACTTCTGACATGTTTTTACCAATGACCCCATATATCCGGGTGGAGGTTGGCACTTACATTTTTCTTTTGTAATATAATTATGTTTAGACTGCCGGTAGTTCCCCTTTGGTTTGTTTAGTCAAATTTCTTTCGTCTGTATTTTCTGAGCAAGTGGTGCAGTAAACAGAACGGGTTAATAAAAGCCTCCAAACTCTGAAATAATGAGGGCAAAGCAAAGGTCTTTATTGCACCGGCTGCTCATGATCATGATTTCTTAGTTACATAACAGCTCTAAACCTTAGGATTTACTGTTGGTCCATTTTCCCGTTGAGTTTCTGAAGCCTAGCATTGGGAACAACAATGCTTTTTTATGTTTGAATTAAAGATGCTCTCATTGATCAGCCAGGGAGCAGCATCTGCCAGTTTATGTTGATTGGTGGTCTGCGGATCCGACACTGAAAAGTCTGGATTTATTGTCCCAATTTAATAAGTGCAACAAAAGAAAACTAAGAAGTCCCATCATTTCCACTACATGAATATATCAAGACAAGTCCTGTTGATGCATTTTGTTTTAAGTTCAAATAAATTAAAATATAAATTGTTTGGATGCTTTGATGCGCAAATTGGGATGATCTCGTATTTTCAGGTGGATTTCACCTCTATCAAAGAACCTACAGCATTTTTTGTCTTTTTTGGTCTGCAGTCTTCAGAACATTATGAATTTATTATGTTATCAAAATGAGAAGTTAAAAGACTTGTGCTTATTTTATCTGAAGTTCAGTGGAAAAAATATAATGGTGAGGCTTTATAGTTTTTGCTCTGAGGAAAAACCTGGCTCACAGAATTGGATATCTTTAGACTGATCAACTTTGGTTGCTGTTAGCACCATCTTGTGCTCTTGCATATATATATTGGAACAATTCAAGTTACATTTTGTTCCCAATTAAAGAATTTCAGTTTTTGCACAAGAAACATTTGACGGTGTTTTATAGATTTCCTCTCCTTCAAATGTATCATGAGGGAAAATAAGCATCAGTAAAATCTTAAAGACCTCAACACCTCATGTAAAAAATAATTAGTCTACAATTTACATTTTTCAGCTGCTCTGCTATTCGGCCCCTAACCATTGAGCAGAGATAAATATAAAATCTGTGGTGGAAAAGCTGTTGGCATACACCTCTCCTTCAGCCTGCACCCTGTTTCATTACAGCAGATTAAAATAAAATAAAAATCTGGCATTTACATTTGTAGTGTTTATGATAATAGACGTATCTGTAAAGCAGAACAGCAGCTATAATAAACTCCTGCCCTCTGCAGGGAGATGGAGCAAAATTCACATCCAGCTGAGGAAAGAGCTGCCGCTGTTGAACCCAGTTTGTGGTTCAGCTGTTAAGACAGGTGGGGGTTTTACTTGGATTCGCTCTCATCTTCAAACATCTGAAATGACTGACTGGGATAAAAAACACGTCAGGGCTGAATACTTTTAATCCTCTTAATCTCTAAATAGTTTCAGTGGTATTCAGTGCTTCCATGTCTAAATTATTTAGAAAGTAATTACTGGGCAACTATGCTCCTTGTACCCCGATAGTCATTCTAATGTTTTAATATCTCTGTTCCTGTTAGGTTGAGCAGACCAGCAAGCCAGCCATGGTTCTGTTCCTGATTAAATACCTGATGATGTTGGTGGTGGGGATTCCCTCGGTTTTCTGGGTGGGCAGTAAGAAGACGTGTTTCGAATGGGCCAATTTTCTGCATGGACGCAGACGCAAAGAGTGAGTAGTCATGTTTATAAAGCCATATAAGGATGTTAACCAAGGATTGCTCTGTCTCCTCGTGTTTCGCTAAATACAACCCTTGAAGGAATGTACTGTAAAAGGTGCAAATGTTTAACCTGACTCCGCCAGATGTATTTCGCTCCGCCTAGCTCCACTCACATACATCTGGGACACCGCCGATAGAAAGTGATTTCTCCAACCAAATTTATGGTCTGGCCAATCAGGACGCAGGGCTGGAGTTTCATAGATGTGACGTAGTGGAGACGCGACCATGACGTGAGACTGTTTTGATAGCAATGGCGGCTCGTCGAGGAAGCAAGCGTTAGCATTGATGCTGCTATTTCTACCGTGTTGTCCAATCTACCTAATATTGTTTCATTAAAAGAACATCAGAGAACGCCTCTGAAGGCTTTTGTTGGTGGAAACCATGTTTTCGCCCTTCTCCCGACCGGATTTGGCAAGTTTTGTTTTCCGGGGCCAGCGGACGCGCAGACGCGGACGCGCCCCGGAGCGGTTAGCGGTTAGCGCTAACTATGTTAGGAGGCCTTTAGTCCTCAACGCGGTCGGCCCGGAATCGACTCCGACCCGCGGCGCTTTGCCGCCTGTCTTCCCCCCTCTTCCTGTCAGCTCACTGTCAATAAAACGCATGCCACTAGAGCCGCAAACACATTATTATTATTATTATTATTTATTTTTTTCCTGCGTCGCTATCATTAGCGTCACGGGTTAGCTTCGGTGTGAGTGGTTGAAATAGCACGTCAATAAAGATGACAGACAAGTGGCTTATCCAATCATATGCAAGAATTTTTGATAAGGCCCAGCCTTCTGTAAATGCAATTCCTATGGCGGAGTCCCAGATGTATGTGAGTGGAGCTAGGCGGAGCGAAATACATCTGGCGGAGTCAGGTTAGCAAATGTTAACTAAAGAATGAATGAATGACTGTTTGAGGCACAACAACATTCACAATTATAGTAAAAACACTATAGAAGATTAGAAAATAGATTAAATCAGATGTTTATCTAAATGGGGAAATTTCAGCTTGTGCGCACATGTGGTTTATCACTTTGGATAGCAGCAGAGGCTTTTACTCCTTTAGGTTTTACTTCTAATAAAAGCGCTTTCATCCTACATATTTTTTTGTTACAGAACATGTAGAAAAATTCCTACAGAAATTAGATTCCTACATCAAACCACCCTTTTAACCTGGAGAATATGTAGTGTGTTTCACTCTGCGTTGGTAAAGTTTCTCAATAAAACCACAAACTTCTCAGTGATCTTACTTCACTAAAATGTATCCATTTATGTCAAACTTCAACTTCAACGCACATTGAGTTTGAATCTGAAGTACAGGTCAGATTAAAATATCATTAAAAAAGGTAATCCATAAAATTCAGAAAGTAAAACATTTAATTTACACAAAAAATACATTAATATATTTTAGTTTTGGTATTTATAGCTGAAAGCTAATGAAAATCCAACATTTCTTTAGTCGAAAATTAGATTACAAAAGAAGAATACAGAGAAGAACAAAGAAAAATCATGTTATGACCTACAAGCAGACAAACTGTAGATGAACTTGAAAGTTAAGTGGAAGGAAAAATTTAGGTTGGGTAAAAAAAAATTATCAATAAGCAAATGGAACATCAGGCTCAACTATTGAACAAGAGACAACATCAGAAGCATCTTACCTGGATAAAAAGAAAAAAATCCAGAAAGAGAACTTTGGGCCATTGAAAAACATTCCAGACTTTTATTTAAAAATAAATGTTCAGATCTGGAGAGGCTGTGGATAGTAATTTATATTGTTTGATGCCTAATGGGAAGCTTTCTGCCGTTGCTGGATTGTGTGACACGTCATCTGTGGATGCAGCTTTACTCTGTTTATCATGTTCAGTCGAGCGCAGTCTACCAGGAAGATTTCATGCTTCCTGCAGACAAGCTTTATGGCAGGGGTGTCAAACCAGTCCTCGAGGGCCGGTGTCCTGTAGCCTTTAGATGAGTCCCAGGTCCAGCACACCTGAATCAAATGGTAAATGGCACTTTAACTAGTCTGACAACCACAAAGCGCTTTACACTACAATCAGTCACACCCTGATGGTGGTGAGCTTTGTTAGTAGCCACAGCTGCGCTGGGGAAGACTGACAGAAACAAGGCTGCCATGCATCAGCGCCACCGCCAGCAGGCAATTTTCGTGAAGTGTCTTCAAGCCCGAGGACTTAAAAACTGAGACTGTCGGAGCGGTGGATCTAACCAGCATCCCTCCAGTTACAGGACGAACTCCTGCGCGACTGTCGCCCCAAATGGCTGAATTAGCTCCTCAGTATGCAGTCAAGTTCTCCAGAGTCGTGCCAATGACTTGATTATTTGACTCAGGTGTGTTGAAGCAGAGTAACAAAAGTAACAGGACACCGGACCTCGAGGACTGGAATTTGACACCCCTGCTTTATGGAGTTACTGATTTCATTTACTAGCTGGACTTGGCATCTTTCTACACTGCCAGAAGTACCAAACCGGACTTAATGACCGTGGGATTACTGAGCTTGACTGCCCAGCAACCTAAAACTGTATGGAGTATTATCAAGAGGAAGATTAGTGACACCTGACCAAACAAGTTAAATGCCTGCATTTATGTATTAAGTATTTTATTCTAGTTAATACTAGAATAAAATACTAGTTTTTCTATTCTAGTTTTTTAATGTGAATTTTTGAGTAAACACATCCTCCTATCTGGTCTCTCTGCAGCAGTGGGGTGAATGAGTCCCGACAGGTTCTGCAGGAGCAGCCAGACTTCGCTCAGTCTCTGCTGCGTGAACCAAACACCCCCATCATTAGGAAGTCCAGAGGGACGTCTACTCAGGTAGGACTACAAGTGACTTTCAGGCTCTCCCTGTGTGTCGGTGCAGAGATGGGCAGAAGCAATTATACAGAGTATGGTCACAGTGCCTAGCAGAAGCTTCAGGGCATATAGTAACAAATCTCTGGTGGCTGTTCTTGCTAGATAAAATAAACCATGACAGTAAATACTGGACAGGTTTAACAGTCGGTGGTCATACAATATAAATAAAGCCAAAAATGCAGATTTTTATTGAACAGTCTTTGTGACATCACAGGTTGCCATGTGACATTAAAAGCATGCGTTTTTTTAAGCACTTCTAGGCTTCAAGCTGAGGCGCAAAAGATAAAATCAGGGCTTTCTTTGTTATGGCAAAAATAGATATTTTTAAGTTTCCTTTACATGTATAAATAAATAGATACTTAAAGAGCAAAAAATCATAGTTAATTAAAATCAATTAAGTTTAATGTAAACATGTTTGCATGTCGTTTTTAATATAACGTGATTTTAGACAATTTATGTATTTCTCTGCAGGGCACCTCCACCCATGCTTCCTCCACCCACTTGGCAGCTCTAGATGATCTTGACGAACCAATCAGGACTCACCATGGACACCCTGCATCAACCAGAAGCAAGCCCAGCAGCATCCACAGCAAGGGCAGCTACCACGGCAGCCTACGCCGTGCTCGGGATGACAGGTAGCTGAGAAAACCCACGTTGCTGCATCACTCCTTCCTCCCCTTGCTTCTGTCATCACTCCTGTGCATCTCCATCTCTCATAGGAGCGATTCTTTAGCTTACCGAGGCACACTGGACCGCAATCTCCATGGTAGCATGCCCCGGCTCGACCACCCGCTCTCCACCCACAGCAGCCTGCATAAGATAGACAACCACTCCAGGCACAGCAGCCAGCGGGACATATCGGAGGCTTCGCCCACCCGCATCGCCCACGGAACAATAGGGAGCGACGGCCGAGCTGCTGAGAAGGACAGCACCAGCGCCTGAACAGTCGACATCACCAGGAAAATGCTGGAAGAACGCTAGAAGTGAAGGTTTACCCTTCCCAAAAGATCACAGGATGTCTGGTCCTTTATGACTACGTCAGTTTAGCTGGAGGTGTCAATCAGGGAAAACTAGAACTTAGGACAGAGACCAGTAACTTGCTAAATGCTGTGGGGGAGAACGTTCATTGCACTGTCTAAATCCTGGTAATGTCTGTCACTAAAGTAGCTTGTTTATTCTGGCCTGCAGCTATTAATGCTCATCTCTGCGTGGCTTCTTAGACAAATTATGGGCCTAAAACCGTGGACCTTTTTGTTTAGTAAAATATTTTTATACTGTGAAAACTGCTGTGTGTGCAGAAAAAGGGACATATCAGGGGAGATAAAGGTTAAAACCTTACTTTGATAGGTGCAAGGAAACTAATGCTTATTCAGTCCAATCGGGATAGATGTACCCAAGTCCAGTCATGGAGAGCTACTATCCTGCTAGATCCAACCCTTTCCACCATACCTGAACCAAATGAACGACGCCTCTGCAGGGCTGAATGAGATATGGGGAAAGTTCAGGAGGGTTTTTAAATTACGTTTCGTTCAGATTTAAATAGCTCACCTGAGTGGTCACTTTTTTTTTTTTTTTTTACAAGTGTTGTAACATCCACCCCTGTACATGCCGTTTGCCTGCCAGTGCAGAGAACTGGCAGAGGAACAATTATTACATTTAGCTTCTGCTTATAAATGTAACAACCTGTAAATATTTATTTTCCTGCAGTATGATTCCTAATCCTTTGTCACTGAACTAACCTACCTCACTTGTACCTTCCGCCTTCTGTTCTGCATTCACATCACTGGGTGCTGCCACAAAAGTAAAAATGGTGACGATGGCTCACTTTGCGGTTTTCAAGTCTACCTCTTAAGTTCAATCCCAACTGGCTTTGTGTACTCCATTTTTACCACTAGCATCAATTGGTTCCCAAAAAAACAAAACATTTTAGCCTTTTAAACAGGAGAACATGGTGTGCATCAAGATTGTGCAGTTTTCCCATAAATGCATCAGGCCCCATAAATGCATCAGGCCCAATCTCTGCTTATCTGCCTTCTTTTACTTTGTACATAGATTTCCTGGATGATGACTGATCTGCCTTCTGTTTCTCCACCTATATACTATTTTTGGACCTACAGCAATTGTCTGTATTTTTTCATGACTGCTTACATTCATTAACCAGAGTGCTTTTCTCTCATCATGGGACACAGTTGGAGAAAAGAAAATGAAAGAGACACTCTCAGCTTTTAAACATGTGTTCACACAGGTCCGTCTTCATAAACCTTTCAGTGAAGCATGGAAGAAAGAGGAAAAAAAAAAAAAAAAAAAAAAGCTCAGAACTAAAGTAGCTTAAAACTATGAGGGTTGAAAATTGTTCTATGTTGTGATTTTTAAAACTTGACTTAATTTATTTGCAGTTGTGATGTAAAAGCTTCTTTTACATGCAGTCTAATAAACTTTTAAGATTTGACTTTGTTGTGATTGACATCTCTACTGCACAATCAGATCGTATCTGTTGCGGATCTATGTCGCCAAAGCTGAAAGTTCAGAATCAGCCGTGTTGGGATGTAAAGAAAACCTGGAGGTACTTACAGCTTGAATAGCTTTTCAAAATCAACATACACCAAGTTAAGACCAGATGCCCGAGCGTTCCCTTTTGCGGCGGACGATGGCGGCTACGTCTTGTTTGAGTGCGGAGACGCTCTCCTCCAGCTGCTCAGAGAAATCTCTCAGCAGACGACTCTGCTCGTCCACAAACAGTCGGAGTCCCAGCAGGTCTGACTCCTCCTGGAGAGCAAATGCAACAAGCTTTTCTTAAAGTAACTGCATACAAAAATCACTAATTACTTTAATATTCAATATTTTAGCCTGGGACCAGCAATACTTCTCAGGCTGCATAAAGACAAGGGTACATACACTGGGTCTGTGTCTGCGCAGGCGCTGCAGCTGAGCCCTTACAGAAGTCATGCTGTGGTAGAAAACTTTCAGGGCACGTGCAAACTCTGCATCACAGCTGGGACGCAGCGACCGACCACGTGCAATGTCCCCGCCTGAAACCAGAGGAGGGAAACGTGGATCTCAGAGTGAAACTGCAGGTTAAATGTGTACGATGGAGTTACCGTTCTTGGCTGTGTTGAGCTGTTCTCTCAGACTGTGATTTTCTCTCCGTAGTGATTCATTAAGACTCTTCTGGTCCTCCAAGTCCTGTTGAAGAGCTTTGACCGAACAGCTGAGCTCAGCAGAGAAAGATAGCTGCAGCACAAAACATTTATGAGCAGAATTTTAGTTTTACTTTCTCATTCCTAATTTTGTTCATAATTTTATTTCACAAGGAGAAATATCTCAACAAATCTGGCCTTTTTGAAAAAGTTCCTGTTCAATTTCCTGTCACAGTCAAGCCTAAAAACATTTTTTTTTAAAAAAAAAGACTTCACCTCTATGTCAACCTGAGGTAGGCTAAAAGATCTGAAAGATCACCACATTGTGCCGCAAGCTGAAAAAGTTCAAGAACATACGAGAAAGAGTCATGGACATCAGTCTGAAAACTTGCAAAGCCGTTTCTCAGGCTCTGCAACTTAAGAGGACCACAGTGAGAGCCATTATCCACACATGGAGAAAACATGGAACAATGGAGTGGCCGACCTAACAAAATTACTCCAAAAGAGCGCAGAGGACTCATCCAGAAGATCAGAGAAGAACCTAAAGCACTACAGGCATCACTTGCCTCAGTTAAGGTCACGGTATTTATGACTGAGCATGAATGGCATCGATGGCAGAGTTCAAAGGTCAAAACCGCTGCTGACCAAAAAGAACAGAGTTACCTCATTCTCCAAGGTTTGAGTCCTGTTATATTTGCTCTAAAACAAAACATTTCAGAAAGAGATCGTCATACTGGCTATTAAACACGGTGAGGACCTGGACAAAGGGCTTCAGTTGATGGAGCCATAAATTCTGCTCTCAACCAGAAAACCTTGAAGGACAATATCGGGCTTTCAGTTCATAACTTTAAGCTCAAGTATAGTTGGGTTATGTAGCAGGACATTGATCCAAAACACACCAGCAAGTCCGCAGAAATGTCTGGATCTTTATCCAATTTAGATGCTGTGGCGTGGCCTTATAATCAGGCCGTTCAAAGACAAAGACCCAAATATTGATCAATTAAAATGATTCTGGCAAGAAGAGTGGGCTAAAGCCCCTCCACAGGAATGTTAAAGAACCATTGCCAGTAATTTAGGTTATTAGGTCTATATTAAATTACTTTTTCATAGAGGGGCAGTTTGCTTAGTTTTTTTTTTTTAATAAAGCAACCATTTTAAAACTGCCTTCTATATTTATTCCAGTTATCTGTGTCCGATATCAAAATTTGTTAGCGTAACAGCGTAAAAGGGAAAAAAAAAGATTTTTCCTGGAACAGACATGTTTGGCTTTTGTGAGCATACAAAACTGAATATAATCTAAATTGGCATTTGAATCCAAAGCATTTGGAGTTTAAAGTCAAACTTACTGCAGCTTCTGATGGAGCTGACTCATCGATGATGAAGACGCCTTCTGCAGTCATCCGCACAGCTTCCAGGGATGAATTCATCTGATTACAGCCCTCTAAGACAGAAAAGCAACGCTGTGTAGCCAATCCTATGCATGATAGCATGCCAGTGATCTTCACCATGTTATGATCTCATTTAGTCTGGGGACAATTGCACCAGAGCTCAGATGCTTAGGACTCGGCAAAATACTTTGTTTACCAAAGTAAAATACATTTTCATGTTATTCATAAACATTTTTATTAATTTCACAATCGATCTGATTATTAAAGGAAGATGTAATTTTTTTTTTGCAGAGGCCAATTAGCAGCCATTAGCAGTTATCGCATGGCTTAGCTGCTAATCCAATTTATTTAAGAAAACTATTGTGCTGCATAGCAGTATCTGAAATATCAGTAGTTATTTGGAGGCTGAAAATGGCTGGAAGAACTTTATTGTTGTGTTTAGAAAGCAGGGCCATTCAGAGGTTTCTTAGAAACTTAAAAATCTCTTGCCATGCTGTCACAATTACTCCCAATAAAGAGCAGCACAAACTGGATTTAACAAGAACAATTAAAAAGGAGTGGGAGGACCCGATTCAGAGCCAGGCAAGAATGCAAATATCTGAGAGTGTGTAATTTAGGACTAAAATGCTTCATGGGTCTTTAGCTGGCAGCTGCACAACGTAAACACCAGCATCTGCATCAACAGGAAAAATTAGACTTCAGGCAGAATTGCTAATAATACAAAAAAGAGACAGAAATGGCTGAAAGAGAACAAACACCGGAAAACTGGGGTGTTGTGGACGTGTCCGTCCACAGAAGCGTGGTGCTTTAACCCATTATTCAAGTATAGTGGAGGCAGCATGATGGTCTGACAGTGGACTTTGGAGATGGAAGGGACCGTGTGTGAGGAAGAATAGGACCATATTATTGTACAGGAAGAAAAGGTCCTTGGTAAAAAAAGAGTTCATATCTTAATACAACACAGACTTCTCCAAAGGTACAGTTTGTATAGACAGTGTTCTGTGTCAAAATCTGTGTCTGAAGTGCACCGGAGACAAAATGTAAAACACGGATTCTGTTTGGATTGGCTAGAATGTTAAAATGGCCAATAATGGGATGAAGTCCCTTTAAATATGCCCTTTATGTCTTAGGATGTGAGATTTTGATGTTTTAGAAGTGTATGTTTTGTACTCTGAAATAATCCCCAAATGGCTCTGAAGATGAAGCTTTTTTTTTTGTCATTGAAGGCCATTGTTTGTTTTTGCCTCCGGAGAGCTCTTAATTGGGGTGGATTTCATGCTACAACAGGACATTGTTTGGCTGCTATTTAAAGAGCAAGTCAGACTGTAATGGAGTAGCCAGACTAGTCTGTAGATCTGAATGCTTGCAGTTAATCAAGCCAATCCACCCAGTGACCGATGCTATAGGAAGCATGGTGGGAAGTCTCATCTGATTGCCTGGAAAACTTAATAGGTCATTGCTCCAAAAGTGTGTTTCTTTTTTATTGAGAGATAAGTTTGAAGAACACATTCATACATTTCCATTTAAGTCATAATTTGTGTTCTGCCTTTTTACTACATTTCCAGGTCAGACTGATGTGTTTCTAAATGAAAACTGTGCAGTAGAGAATAATTAAGCTTCTTTCTTACCTTGAAGACCCCACAGCTCCAGCACCACAGCACTGCTCTGCAGGTAGTCCAGCAGACGTTGGGATGTGTGGATGGAAGTGAATTGGACCCGGTGATCCAACAGAGGGTTGATGTTGTGCCACACGGCTGGAGTGTAAAGTGGCTCACTGCAATCAAATACCCTGAAACTAATACAGCAGAGGAAATTTAGTTGTCAGATTGGCTGGAGACTCCATGTTCACACGCCTTTATTTTGTTATTAAATTATCCTCAAAGGTTTTTAAAATGTTCCATATTTCTGCTCAAGTCTCACCCGATTTGAATCCCCCGATTGCGGGCCTCCCTGATCCAGCGAACCCCACAACACTGATCCAGGACCACCTGGAAGTCCAGTCGGCGACCCAGGGCTTCAGATGGGTCAATCAGGATGTCGTCCTCCCCCAGGGGGCTGGAAAGGTGCATTTCTTAGACACCCACACCTATCTGTGAAGTTGCTACTGTAAATGTGTGTTTGTGTGTCATACAGTCCAGTGGAAGTACAGGGGAGGAGCTCGGCTTGGATAATGGCCTCCTCTGTGCCCTCTGAGCCCAACACCTGCAAACAAAGAGGGCTGCATCTAGCATCTGATGACGCTGCTGGCTGTGTGCATGAAATATTTCCAAGTACCTCTAGCTGCTCCTCCAGAGGGATGCGAAAGGCCAAAGACTGAAGCCAGAGGTGAGCAGTTCCCAGGAGCAGCGGCTCAACTGGATCCCAGAATGGGTCTTTATCTCTGGGCAACACTACAGCTGGGAGATCCTCCACTCTCTGACAGCAGCAAACACACAGAAGTCTCACAGGAAAGCCGAGTTACTGCTCTAAATGAGAAAACTTTTAAGCATTTTTATTAGAAAGATATCCAACATGTTTGGCATATTGGAATCAATTTGTCATCAATACTGTTTTACATGGATAAACAGCCTTTAGAAACACTGGTTTCTTGCAAAACATGTCAAATGTCCAAAACACACTTTGTCCTCGAGCTGTTCAGCCTTGAACTGCTGGTAGACCTCCTCCATTAGAAACTTGCGGTTTACAAACTTGGCTTTGGACCACATCCACACCTGCAAAACAAGCATAAGAACTAAAAATCATTCAGAAACGCCTTTCTGGTACAAAGGAAGTCTTAAACTAGTGTGCACAAAGAACAGAGAAAGAAAACTGGAGAAACACCTGCCTGTTTGCTTCCTGCAGAGGTCACTCTGACAACAATGTCTTTCTGCAGATCATGACCCCGAGAATCCGACAGGGCCAGATTTTTGATCTCCAGCTTAAATTCAACTCCCTGAAAATAATCAGGAAATCAAAGGCAAATATATCAACTCATATCTGTGTGGGCTAATGTGAAGTTACGGCAAGGCCCCAGTGACTTACTTTGCTCAGCTCCTGGCTCATCTGGTTAGCCTCAGCCACCAAGGGCATCAGCTTGATGTAGTCATAGAAGACAGCTAAGAGACTGGGGTCTGTCTGGTCTGAACCAGTGTTGGACTCACCTACACATTAATAAAAATTACTATTTTTTTTTTTCCCCCACATGCAAAGAAATGTAAATCCCACTGAGTGACAATTTCACCCACCCAGGTGGATGCCCTCAGCAGCAGCCAGCTCAGACTGGAAGTAATCATAATCATAGCGACTCCAGTCATCCCCACCCCTCTCAGATGGATAACCGATGAAGAGGTAGGTACAGTTTGAACCCAAAATGAGACGGTCCTATTAAAGATAGTTGAAATAAAGTGGTCTTTGATTCATTTAGTTTCATCTATCTTGCAGCCCTGTGAGATTTTCTTATTGAAAAGTGTTTTGTAAATCAATAACTACTACTAATTAATATATTTGGTACAAATGTAAAAACTAACCAGGTGTTGCAGCTCAGTTGTCTCGTACACAGTGTTGCCATTAACGATAACCTTTGACCCCGTCAGTGGAGCCAGTGTTACACGGCGTTGTTCATTCCTGAATACAGCATGACGCTCCTGGATCCTAGCTCACAGACAGACATCACTGTGTTTCCATAACAAAAATAATCCTTTTCTGATGCATTTATATAAACCACACTTTGAATCAACCATCAGTTTGTGGGTTTCTGTGGGCTTTCCATCTGTATTAATTGAAAGGAAATCTCACCCTAAGCCCTTGATAGGAATGGATCTAGGAGAGGAGTCACAGAGCCCGATGCCCCACTCACCTGGAACAAAACAAAATAAAAGGTTTTTAAACTAATTTAAAACTACTGAATTTGTTTGAAGCCACCCTCTAATTTATTCTCCTTTATAAGAAGCACATAAAGGCTTATTTGTGTCATTTTCCAGCTATTTATCTGAGCAGTGGCACGAGGTTCCTCAAGGTTTCTCTCTCGTGCCACTTTAATTTAATATGTACATATTCCACTTTGCTTAAATAAAAAAAAGGAACACAACACAATCTTTTGCAACACAAGACTTTTTATATTTCTGTCCCCACATGACCAAAGTCCCTTATAGTCAAGAAGTGTGTCCAAAATACAATATAGTGGATGGGTCAGTATTGACACCAGCCTGATGAAGACCATTCAGACATCATGTTTTTGGTCCCAGAAATTCAAGCTTAATCATCTGGACTAAACTGGACCCAAACTACAGAGCCTGTCAGGCGGAAACCCATTTGTAGGAGTTGGACACAGATTTGCATGAAGTCTATTACTGAATCAGCCCAGTACAATCTGAAATACTGTATAGCAATAATCAAGGCTTTTTTTTGTATTAATGACGTTATGCAATGGAGTGATGGAAATGCTCTTAAGATTCACTATCTGATTGTTATTAAAATCTCATTACTGTCCAAAATTAAGAAATCTATCAGGTTCTGTCCTATAAATACTTTGGTGTCACAAATGACCATCTGCTTTATTAGGAGAAAAAAAAACCCCAGATTAAACTGGTCTGTAAAACAAACAGTGCAACGTGGCCATGGTCTTGAGCCAGAAAAGGGTAGAGTGCCTTCACTGAGTCGGGGAGGATGTCCTGACCCTAGTTGAGGAGTTTAAGTATCTCGAGGTCTTGTTCATGAAAGAGAAAAATGGAACGAGAGATCGATAGGCGGGTTGGTGCTACGTCTGCATTGAAGCAGATCTGTCATGGTGAAGAGAGAGCTGAGTCAAAAGGCAAAGCTCTCGATTTACCGGTCGATCTACGTTCCTACCCTCATCTATGGTCGTGAGCTTTGGGTCATGACTGAAAGAACAAGATCGTAGCCAAAATGAGTTTTCTGTGCAGGGTGTCTGGGCTCTCTCAGAGATAGGGTGAGAAGCTTGGTCATCCAGGAGGGACTCAGAGTAGAGCCGCTGCTCCTCCACATTGAGAGGAATCAGTTGAGGTGGCTCGGGCATCTGGTTAGGATGCCTCCTGGACGCCTCCCTGGTGAGGTGTTCCGGGCACGTCCCACCGGGAGGAGACCCAGGGGAAGACCCAGGACACGCTGGAGGGACTATGTCTCTCGGGCTGGGGGAGGGAGGTCTGGGGCTCCCTACTAAGGCTGCTACCCCTGCGACCTGACCCTGGATAAGCAGAAGATGATGGATGGAAAATAAAAAAATAAAAAAATAATTTACTTCCTTGTATTTCTGATGTCTTTTCAAGCAAGAAAATAAGTTTCTTTACTCAATACATTAGTGTTAATGAGGGGGTTTGCAATAATGTAGTACGATGTACCATTCAACTCTTTCAAAAATAAAAAAAGCTTTGTCAATTTAAAATATGCTCTGAGATTGTAGGCCACACAGTCAAAAAACTTAATGAATAATCCTACCATGAAACTATGTTGAGAATAGCTAATTATCTCCTCTTACCCTGAGCATGCTCTGATTCACTTGTTTTGACAATAAAGGAGTATTGTACTGTATTATTATAATAATGACGCCTTCACCGGTTCCTGTAAAATATTTAATCAGGCTCTATACCGCTGCTTCTAGAATCCTGACGGACACCAGAAACAATGGCTCACATCACACCAGTCCTTAAATGACCTGGCTACCTGTTTGTAAAAAGAAAGATTTTACAATATTCTGACTGGTCAGTAAGGGACTGCATAGTTTTGTGCCAAAATAAAATTTCAGAGATGCTTCCATCAGTCCATCAGATATTTTACAGATGGACTAACCCTCCTGGATGAAAAGCTTCACCACCCCTGACAGCTGAGCGTCTTCGTTGATGTTCAGGATGTAAGGATACATCTGCATCATCCTCCTCTCCTGACAGCAAATTTAGAGAAAGACGATCGATTACCAGGAAAAGAACAGAAAAGATAATTAAACACAAACATTTTCACCTGAAACAATTTTTTCACACCTTAAACCACTTTACGATTATCCAAATTCTCTGCATGCATTTATTTCCAAGCTCCTCAGAACCTAAGATGCCCAGTGTACCTGTGTGATGCTGGCATACTGCTGCTCCCAGTCTTTGAGCGCCTCCTGCAGGTGTTGTTCCCACAGAGTCTGAATGGCTCTGATCTGGAGCTCGTTCTGGGTCAACAGCTGACGAATTTCCTCTGGAGCAAAAGATAAACAAAGAAAACCCAAATTTGATTAACCGCTCTCATGTCTGCCAGCTGAACGTTGCTCTGGTGTGTCTAGACACTTTCTCTCACTGGACTCGTCACTGGCTCTGCGCCCCTCCTGGTCCATTCGGCTCAGTTTCTGCATCAGTCTGGTGTTCTCAGCCTTTAGCTCCTTAACAAGCCGTTCAGTCGGGCTCTCATTCACCACGGCCTTATTTTGGATGCGCTTTGCCCTGAGGTGTGCATGTAAAATGTGTTAGTATGGTGGAAACCAGTACTATTCACCATGGTTTCCAAAGCATAAATGATTGATCAACCTTTCAGCGTAGCGCAGGGTGGAGAGAGACTCCTCATAGCAGATATCTGCAGGACTCAGAGTGGCAATCTTGAAAATGAATTTTACAAATTAGCACACTGCAATGCCTTGCAAAGGTAATGATACTACGGCAATTTCTACCCTTTGTTCACATTATAACCGCAAAGTTCAATGTATTTTATTGAGAATTTCTGTTTTTGACCAACACAAGGCGGCACATACCTGAATTAAAAGCAAAGCGATATATCATTTTCAACATTTTTCAGAAAACCTGTAAAGCGTGGTGGACATTTGCATTCACTGACTCCAGTTCAATGCTAAACAGCCACCTTTCAATGCAGGACACAGCAGCGTGTATTTTAGAGTAATTTTCTACCAGCTTTGCTCAGCCAGATAACTGAAAATTATCCCCATTCTTCACAACAAAATAACTTAAGTTCAGTCAGATTGGATGGAGAGCGTCTGAACATCAATTTGAAAGTCTTGCCACAGATTTTTTATTGGATTTTGATTGTTCTAACATCAACATGCTTTGCCTGTATGTTTATGAATGTTATTTTGCTGGAGGACCAGCCTCTCAACCACTCTCGAGTGTTTTGCAACCTCTAACAGGTTTGTCTTGCGGAATTGATCCTGACCAGCTTCCGTCCTTGCAGAAAAAACATATTCAAGCAGCATGATGTTTTGTATGCTCCTTTTATATACACCACCCCCATGGTAAAGCCCAGGGGTATTTTAACATGGGGTGGAGTGTTCAGAGCAGTTTTAGTTTTCTTCACAGAGTGTTTTGCATGTAAGCCAAAAAGTTCAACATTTGTTTCGTCTGACTGGAGCACCTTCTTTCACATGTCTTCTGTGTCCTCTAGATGGCTTGTAAAAGCACCGCCAACAGAACTTCCTTTCAACAACGACGCCATTTTTGACACATTTGTGTAGCGCATCATTAATGGTCATCGTCTTAACAGATTGTCCAACCTGAGCTGTGGATCTGTGCAGGTCCTCCAGAGTCACGGCAGGGCTCTTGGCTGCTTCTCAAACCAATAATGCTCTCCTAGTCTGGCCTTTCGTTTTAGGTGGACGGTCATGGTTTTGTGGGTTTACAGTTCTGCCAATTTTTTTCCGTTTTCGGAAAACGCAAATTTTGAATAGAGCTCTGTGAGACGTTTGCCTTTTTTTAATACCCCAAACTTGTTTTTAACACCTCCACAGCTTTTCCCCGACCTGCCTGCTGTCTTCCTTTGTCTACATGATGCCATTTGTTCCCCAACAGTCTCCAACAAGCCTCTGAGGCCTTCACAGAATTGAATTTATTGATGGGTATCCTATTAAAGGGGAGTGAACACAATATTTAATATTTTTCCCATTTTTATCTTAAAAATATGCATTTGAAAACTGGGATTCACTACCTTGTGTTGGTTTCTCACAAATTATTCCAATAATATACATTTCCAACTGTAACATGAAAAACAAAATAAAAAGTATGAATATTTGAAAAATACGCAATGTCTGTTGTTTTTTTATTACTGTAATAAGTCAGAAGTGACAGTTTACCATGGCAGTGCGACTGTTTCCTCCCAGCGCAGACTGCAGCAGCTTGGTGAGAACAGAGTCTCTGTAGGGAATGTGGATCGCCTTCTTCCCTACGGCAACATCTGCCAGGGCGCTGGAGGGACAGCAAGAAGGAATATGGAGAAAACTGATGAGACCCAGCAACATGCAAGTAAAGGAAAAGCAAACAAATAGCAGCAACAGACCAACCTGATGACATTGCCCAGCGTGGTGAGGCTCAGGTTTATGGCCGTTCCCTCTTTGAGTCTGTCGGCTTCAGACCCTGAAGACCGCTGACGCTCACTGCCAGCCAGGTCCACCAGGTTGATGTTGGACTGCTTTGTGATGCTCTCTTTAGAGAAGATCTGATACAGAAAACCTTACTTACTGAGTTGCATACAGAAATAAAAATCGGCGCTTATTGTTAATGTTCTCATGAGCTTGTGTTCTACAAAAGAAAGAAAAAAAATCCCCTTAAAAACAAAACCAAAAAGAGGTTACGAGGCAGTTTAAGGTATAATATATATACCTATATATATATATATATATATATATATATATATATATATATATATATATATATATATATATATATATATATATATATATATAGAGACCACTAAGAATGTAAATGAGACCACTTAGACCACTAAGAATGTAAATGAGACATTTACATTCCTATTTCCTTTTTTGTATTTTTTGTTTTTGGTATTCTTTTGATCCATTGTAGATATGAAGATTCACTGTATATAACTGAATGCACCTTCCCTACTCTGCACCTTCTTGTATGAGCCGATGTGACGAGTGAATTTCTCCATTGTGAGATCAATAAAGACTATCTTATCTCTTATCTTATCTTATAAGCTTTCAGGCATCAAAAAAACAAGCAAGATCAGCATTTTCAGACAACATAAGCCCGAAACAAGATGGGGATCTGACAGAAATCCAGAGTGAACTAAAAATACTGATTGGGTAATAAAAGGAAAGTTTGGGCAGTAAAAACCTGACAGAGCAATTTAAACTTAATGACACGATGTGTTCGGCTGGGCTTGGCTTTGCTGTTTCACAACACACCGTCAGCTGACTGACTGTACAGCAGAAATGGGATCAAATTGCATGCAACCGGACCTGAATTGGACAATATAATTTGATCAATTGGGTTTAATATTTTACAACTGGACATGGCATTAAGTCTTGAGATGATTTATTGTGAACTGGTGCTGTAGAAAGAACCTGAACCAGGTCAGGTTTGGTCCAAACTGCACACATTAGCCTGAAACCAAACTGAGTTGAATGTTAGAAAACTAAACAGCAGTTTCCTCTGAAAGTGTTTTTTCGTGTGTTCTTCTTGAATTTGGCTGACCTCCAAGCCTCTTACCTGTTTGAGCTGCAGAATGATGAGCATGTGTGAGCGGCTGCTGTTGGCGTTCATGTGAGTGGCAGCGGTGGTTCGGGTCCTGGTCCCCTGCTCCATCAACTGCTCCACCTGCAGTCAAGTCAAAGCACATCTGAAAACCAACCACAGTTGACCAATGTGTTTTACTGAGTTTCAAAGGCAAGCAGAGTTTAGGGGCCACAACAGATTTTCACCTCTAGTTTAAAGCCTTGATCTCAGGGTCTCTTGAGAGGCAGTGGGGTTTTCATTACTTGTCAGTTATAATCATCAAAATTAAAAGAAACAAACACTTGAAATATATCTGTCTGTGTGTAATGAATGAATATAATATACAATTTTCACTTTTTGAATGGAATTACTGTAAAAAAAAAAAAAAAGAAACAAAAATTTCAAGATATTCTAATTATATGACCAGCACCTGTATAAGGCAGCTAAACCCACTCAGTAGAGCTGCTGTTTTCTCCCCACTCTACTCATCAAGCACCATTATTATTATCATGTGCTGCAACTCATTTCTATGTCTATGTGGCTAAAAAAAATTATTTTCAGGTGTCAGTTTTATTTCAAACCCTTTGAAGCGTTAAAAAAACATGTCAACACCCAAAACATGCTTTAGAGATTAATAATTTATCTGTATGAAATCTCTAAACAACTTCAGCCCTAATTAAAATAACCAAAATTAAACAAATCTGGGGTTTTTAACCTTAAAAAATCTGTTTTATTACTTGATATCACAAGACAACATAATGTTAGTTATTTTCTATATAACAAATTATAGTTGTTCGCATCCAATTTAAAATATAGTATTTTCAAATCATTAAGGACAAAAACATTCACTTCAAAGAAAAAATACTGATTAACATTTGTCTCCTTTTTAGTTTAAATCTTTTAATCATCTTCAACCCTGAACACAATATTGAATATTTATCAACCCTTTAAAGTGCATCATTTTAGTTGTCTTCACTATAATCCCATTATATATTTAAATGCACTTCTGGTTACTTCTGGTTTAATCCTATGCTTAGTGATTCCCATGAATCATAGGTAAACGCCAGTGTGTTTTCTTTCTTTATTGGCAGTTCAGGAATCGAGTCATAAAAAGTTGTTTTTCTGCTTTGCACCTTTATTCCAATTTCTTAGGGATCAAGTTTAAACATCTAACACAAGGAAATACTCCATACACAAGGAAGACAAAGATACTTTTCTCCATGTACTAACCCGAGCTTAACAAAATGTCCATACTCCATTTCTAGACTTGTTCAGATTTTTCCAGATAAATAAAAACATAAAGTAGTGCATATTACGCATTTGCGGTACCCCCTACGTAAATAGGATTCCCCGATGTAACAAAGAGTTTCCTCTTCCAACTCTTAAGAGCCAGATATCTGAAATGCAGGAATAAGAGTTTCCCACCTGAGCTGTGGATCTCTGTAGCTCCTCCAGAGTTAACTTGGACCTCTTTGTTGCGTCCCTGTTTAATTACAGACTAGTACAGGCTGTACTGGATATTATTGAGGGTTATCAAAGTAAGATGGCTGAATACATCTAAACTGCACTTTTTTTCCTTTCCACTTCCTTTATATCCCATTTCCTGGTCTGCTACGTGTGAAAATGTAAAAAAAACATTGTTTGCAAACAACTCCATGTTCTTGTACCTGCAGCGCATTCTCACATGGGATTTTACGAAGACCCTCAACATAAAAGCCCCTTTGCAGCTCTTCTCTCACTCTGAGTCCACCTGCAGTCCGAGACCCCCGAGACAACAGGTCGACCACCTCGAAATAGGGAAGCACATGAGAACCATAAGCTTTGCAGTCAACACAACAAAAGCCCCAAGGGTAGAAAAGGCTGGGGTGACAGCAAAATATAGGAAGTAGTAACATCTCTTTACAAAAGGAACCAAAACTACCTGCTCGTTATAGATTTCCAGCATACTGAAAAAGACCTGAGGACACATCAACAAACATTTAGACTAAAAGCCCACTCACACTCTTATGTTAAACAAGATAAACCATTCTCTTTTAGGAGGGAATGTTTTTCATATTTACAAGAAATTCAGATAAAGTCCAAAACGTTAAAGTAATTTAACTTCCATGTAAGTGAGTCTAGCAACGTCTTATTCAATGCATTACCTGACACTGTCTGTTTTCTTGGTTTCCCCTGATCGCTTCAAACAGTCGCTCACATAGTTTAGGAACCAGGCCTTTGTTGGGCCCGTGGCCCACCATCGAGTAACTCTTCCCTGATCCGGTCTGTCCGTAGGCTAGCAGTGTGGTGTTGTAACCCTGTACGTGTGATTTAAGGTGTGTTATGAGGCAAATCTGTGCACGTAACATCATGTTGGAAACAACTCCAGTAAAAAGGGGGAGGTTCGGACCTGCAGAGCGTTCTCCAGTATTCCCACTCCGAGGTCCTGGAACACGCTGTGCTGGGGGTGAAAAGATCAGCCGCCATCACACATACTCTTGTCTCTGCAATCCTAAAATGGGATGCTTTTTACACAGCACTCTAAAATCAACTTTTTACTCTGGTAAATGTTGGTAGCCGTGGAGCTCACCTGGTCAGCGTACCGCCCCCCCGGCTCTTCAGGGACAAAAAGACCGGAGTGGTCTCTTGTGAAGCCGCTGTGGGACCAGTACGCATAATCAAAGCAGAAGGACCGTCGGTTGTGGCAGTCACGCGGGTCCTGGATGGTGATGGAGGTCGACACCAGGGAGATGATACAACGGCTGCCTGCATCCCTCTCTCTCTGTTTGAAAGGAGGAGAAAACGAGACTAAAGCGGGATGCCTGGATTTATTTCGTATTTCCAGGAAAATCAAAGATTGGAGGAGGAACAACCAAATCCTGACAAACATGGAAACTTGTTGGGTTAGCTTCACTGAAACTAAACATCCAATGTATCACACAGGACCTTTCAGAAGTATTCAGACCTCTTAAGCTTCTTTGTATTTGCTCGTTACAGCCACAAACTTCAATGGATTATCTTTGGTATCTAGACTGGCATTTCAAAATTGTGACGCGAGTGTTTTACAGTTTAATCTTACAAATAAAAATCCGATCTCCGTGTGCACGCATTTATATTTAGCCCCCTTTGGTCAGAAGCCATCTAAATGGTTTATAGACTCCATCTGTCTGTAATTTAAGCCAAATATAAACAACTTTTCTCTGAAGGTGTATTATCATAAGGTTTGTTACAGAACATTAGTGGACAAAGAGCATCATGGAGACCAAAAATACTGCAGACAGGTTAAAGTCGTGGTGTTTACAGAAGCATCAGGTTGTCAAACGATATCCCAAGCCTCAAACATCTCATCGGGAGGAGCTGCAGACATTCACAGCTCAGGAGAAGGAACCTGCTTACTGCACAATTATAGGTAATGCACAAATCTAGCCTTTGTAGATGAGTAGCAAGAAGAAAACCACGGTGGAAAGAGAGCTATGAGAGCTGCAATTTCTCCACAAGATATTTATATTGCAAAGCAAGCATGTTGACACTAAAATTTAGATTTTGTTTTGGCAATATGCAAAATACTGTGTGTAGAAAATGAAGCAATGCACGTTATCCAGAACAAATCACCCACAGTGAAAAATGGTGGCAGCATGGGTGATGCTTTTGTTTACCACAGAAAAAGAGACTGGTCAGATTTTTGGGTTGAGATAAATGCAGTACTGGGAGAAAAAAAAAAGTTAAAAACTACAAAATCACATTCCAGAGGAACAAAGATACAAATATGCAGCTAGAGCTGAAATATGAGGGTTTATATAAAAGCACGTTTCTAAATGAAAATGTCCAATGACAGTCCAAATGAAAATGCGATTGGCCAATTTTGGCAACACTTGAAAAATTGCTGTTCAAACACTCCTCAGACAGATTGTCTAAAGATGGTGAAGAGGCGTACTCCAAAAGGTCTGCAGCTGCGTCAAAGAATGAGGCTGAATTCATTCTGTAAAAAGGTGGACATTTTGTTGAAGATATAAGAGAAAAAAAGACAAGGTTTACTATAACAGAAGAGTTTATCATTACTCTAACTTTACTGCAACCAACATCAAATCTATCTTCACTATGTTGTAAAAGAAAAAAAGAGAAAGAAATTACTCTGACATTCATTTCAGCAGCCTGTTGCCAAATAGTATAACTTGTTCTGCAGTCATAATTCAGACAAATAACATTTTACAGTTCATTTTATATTACTTTTACATTTTAAATGGCATGCACTGTAATACCTTAAACCTACTGAATGTTTTAAACATTTATGACATAAATGATGTTCAAATTGGCAATGAAAACATTATTCACTTGTGTACCTTTATGGCACAGTGCCGCTAATAGGCAGCTGAACACAAACAACTACAATAACAAAATGTGTATCTCCTAACTGGCATCATAATATCTATTATAGAGGTTTATGGTTCAGAAAATTGAACTGGCAGTTTGTTCAATTAAATCTTTGGTCAACGGTGTCGGTGGATTACTGCTTTACCCCTTAACCAATGGATTGACCATAATGTCACTGGTGAAACAATGAACAGGAACCTTTGGCCTCTACAACATATACTGCTGGCAAAATATACAAGATGAACAACAGTGTACCCAATATGGATTCCTGGGGAATTATGTTTAAAATGAGAAGGGGGAAAAAATACACGTATAAAAACATAACATTTGAGCCACAAAAAAAAACATTAGGCAGAACCTGGTCCCTGCAGTCGCTACACAACCAAGTTGGGACACATGAAAAGCATGGTAAAAAATTACATTAAAAAAACAAACATTATTAATACGTTTTTGTCTTGTTTTATTCTGTTTCTAAATATTTGTAAGTTTTGTTAAACTTACCTTCTGCTTGGGCTATCTTTTTCTGCTCTGCCTGCACACTGGTCCCAGTATCACACCTGCTCTGCATTAACTCATTACTGCCTCAGTGTATCGGCTGAGTCTGCTGTTACTTTATCTTTATCCTCATTAGATGTCATTTTCTTTAATCAGAATACGCCTTTTTAAAATTAGGGCCATTATAGGGCCTTGTCTACATTTTTGCAGTGCTTTGGTTCCAAATGGGTTCCCTCTGTAGAGCCTCCTTAACCTGTTGCTTTTCAGACACCTACACGGACACAGTCAATGTAATAAACAGGAAAAGAGGGCAGACTGACCTTGTTGAACGGTCGCACTCTGACAGCCACTTTGACACAGTCCTTCCTGTGCATGTCTGAGGCTTTGGCCCTCATGGTTGGACTCAGGAGACAGACTGGCTGAGAGTTCAGCTCCCTGCAACAGACCAACACACAGCTGTGTCGAGTTACACAGCAACATGGAGACATCCAGCGCTGAGTCTTGCTGCAAAGCACGATTCAGATACTGCCGTGCATGTGGAGATGGGATTGAACTAGACACTCAGTGGTTTAGGGTTGTTCTGGATCAGTAGAAGGGATGATAGATATTTAATGAAAAGAAACATTTATAGCTGTTATTTTTCTCTGAAATTGTTTGTGATGTGGAGAAGGGTGGTTCTGGTGTCACTTTCACCTCACCTAGGCTATCTCCATAAATTATAAAACAGAGTGCTGGCAGGCTGGCATGCTAAACACAAACCCTCTTCCAGTAACTTTACCATCTACATTTCAGACCGCAGAACCAGTTGTTTGGATACACTTGTCAGCAGGAATATATTTTAACCAATTAAATCAAGAGGGTTTTAGATTTGTTTTTGTACTCAAGTTTAATTCTGGCTGGATAGTTGACCACAGCTCTGACCAAAAATGGAAGAGCTCATTTAAATCCGTTAGCTTACAGCCACAAACCCAACTTTAAAACCTAACCCAGACGCTTTCACTTTGGTTCATACTGGCCATTTGTCCGTCCCAAAACCAATGTGTCGATGTATGTTTAGGATCATTGTACGGTCGAAATGCCAAACTGCGAAAGTGCCAGTCTTCTGCCCCAAAACTGCTTTTGACCAAAAAAAAAATGGCCAGGATGTTTATGAGAAACTCAGGTATCGCCAAGACCTTATAGTTAAACAGCCGTGTCACTATCCACAGTGAGAAGTACCTACTCCAAAATCAACACATTTAAGGAGATTTGAAGAGAATTAAGAGGAATCAAGGGGAGGCTGTACTAACCCTTCAATTAGCATCATGCTCAGGATCTGTTTTCACTACCAATGTTGCGGTTATAATGAAGAATGAAGAACTGCCTCAAAAATCTATAGGTTTACTTACAATCGACATACAAATATGTAATCAAGTTCACAATGAAGTTTAATCTTTAACATCTTCAAAATCCATTTCATTTCAAGTCTGCACCAAAAGGCAATTGAGATTTTTAAATATTGATTTAACATCCTTTTTGGTCTGTTTGCTTATTTATTTATTTTTACATCCAGCAAAATATCTGCATCTTCACTTTGCATATTTTAGAAAACAAGAAAAAGGAATAAAATCAACTGGTGTCAAGTTTTCTATTTTTTGACTATACAGTGGGGCAAAAAGAATTAGTCAGCCACTGATTGTGCAAGTTTGCCTACTTAGAAAGAGGAGAGAGGCCTGAGAGAGAGACAGATAACGCGTTCTAACAGATGCCATTAATACAGGTAACAAGTAGAGGACAGAAGTGCTTCTTAAAGAAGTTACGGGTCTGCAAGGGCTAGAAATCTTGCTTGTTTGTGGGTAACCAAATACTCATTTTCCACCATAATTTACAAATAAATTCTTTGAAAATCCTACAATTTGGTTTCCTGTTTTTTTTTTTTCTCCTCTCATAGTACCAGTGTACCTACAATGAAAATTACAGACTAAGTTGTCCGGTTCTCTTGTTTTATACAGACTCGCTCTCATTAAAGGAGCAATAAGTAAGAAATTTACTGCAACATTAACCATAATCATTCTCATTTGACACCCGGGCTGGGAGTAACATTCCTATAAGCAATCGGTCCTCTCCATCAACAACGTCTTAGTAAAGTTTTCTCCTTTCAAACCTAGAAGTAGGGTGCTGATCTACTTCGGTGCAGTGTGCAGCTTGCGTTTACTTCCTGGTTCCAGAGCCAATCATATGAGAGTTCCCAGGGTTGCCAAAACAAATTTGGTGTTTTATGTTGGAAAAGGAGCAGCAACGTGCAAACATGGAAGCCAGTAAGAGAAGCAGACCAGAAATAGATCAGAATATATCAAATACCTATCCTGTGCAAGTAAAAAATCAGTGGTTTCACAAAAAACACAGCAGAACGGCATATTAGATTGTTGTCACTGGCAGGATGTTGTACCGAGTTAAGCCACTAGGTAAAACAGTATTACTTATTGCTCCTTTAAACACACACACAAAATAAAAGTAAAACAAAAATACACAAAATGACCAGCAGGTGTCTCCCTTTATGTTCATTTTATTTCCTCCTTTTACAGAACTTGTGTGAAACTCCTGTTTATTACCTGCTGTATAAATAAAACTCAGACCGACAAGTATATAGACACCTTTTTAGAAACATGCCGCAGGAACAAAGACACTTAAAGGAATGTCAATTTTATTAGATGGGATCACATTAAGGCCCCTAATTTGAGAAAACATTGTTTGTTTTTTTGTTGTTTTTTTCAAATCTTCCCCAGGACTGACTAAAGCTTGTAATGGCCTCTCTCCAAGCCAAAGTGGTTCCCTTCCTGGGATGATAAAAGTCAACAGAAGATACAAAAGATAGTTAGGCAATATGACTTTAAAAAAAGCATTAAAAATCTCTGTTATGTGCAGACCCAGCACTCTGATCTTGTGATGCATTTTTCCCCTTTGTGCACTGGACCAGTGCCACTGGTCCTCCTGGATATTACACAGCCACTCAAGACGGTAAAGAGAAAATGAGACAGACACCCACAGGATCGGAGGTTTTTAAGTTTAGCCATATTTATCAAAGAGCAGTCATCAAAAATAAGACATTCTACATACATTCATCAGAAAACAGTCTGAATCAGATGCTTGTTGCCGTAAATTGCATTAAACAAATTTAACATCTCCAAAGCTACGTTTACATCTGCAAATTGTTGTGCATTTTTTCCTCCATGTACATCTCTCCCAGATCTGCTGACAGCAGCGCAGTTTTCCACACAAAATCCTCCAAAAATCCATTTAGGTTTTAAGACTTTGGCAAAGGCAATCTGATATGATCATCAAATGCATTCAAGACACTTCAAATTCAAAATAAACTTAATTCCTTAGGATTTAATTATTAACTTTATTTGGAACATAACAAATTACTATATACAAATCTAGCAGTAGAAACAGACCCCTACGAGTTGGTTGCCTTTTTTCTCTAGAATAGAAAAACAACAGGCCTTGAATTTTTAAAATTAAACCTCGACAAGAAATGAAATCCTTAAAATAATTGTAAATAAAACCTCTTTATGAGATCAGTTCAGTTTATCATTGGGAGCCTCTAAAAACCTGCATCTATTGCTTTTCTTTGTGCCTTTCTGTGTCCAGAGCTCAAGCTGAAAAGAAGAAGCCAAATATAAAATGGTCGCTTATCAAGTGGCATCAAGTTTGCATGAGAAGGAAATGTAAACTCCAAAAATAAATCCTCCTTCACACTCAATCTGCGGCGTTTAGTCCCACCTCCACGACTTCAGATCCCCTGCAGCAGTTTTTCGTTTTTTTAGAGAAATCGAAGCTTTAGGAGGCATTTCAAGAAGCAAGTTTGGTTCAAATCTTCACGCGGCCGTCTGAGGTTCACCGGTTACCACCGCCTCCAGGCTTCTCAGAGTTTCCTCCTCCTGGTGACGGGTTTGGAGAAAACGGTGTCCATTAAGCGTTTGCGCCGAGGGTTCCTGGTGGCGGTGGGGACCTCTCCGTCTGTAATCCTCTTCAGCGCCAGCGGGAGCGGATTGGTTGGACTGGGCAGAGGTGAGATCGGGTTCACCTTAGCGATGGGAACAGACTCCGGGACAGCTCTGGATCTGAGAACCAGGGGAAGCGTTTCATTCGTTTTAGTTCACCAGTCAAACATTTTATGTATTTCCATAATAGGTGAAAACAAAAGAAAATGCAACATGCGGATTAACTGGGTTTAGTGAAAAGCTGGTTTTAAGAACAATTCTTACTTTGCTGTTTTTTGACTTGCTTTTCTGGGTTTAGATATTTTCTCCACTTCAGCGTGATCCTCCTCTGAAGAAACTTTATCCTGGAAGAAAAAATGAAAATAGGATTTGACCCTTCCTTTATCCCTCAAAATGATTATTATTATTGCACAATTCTTCAGACCCCTTCAACCTTTTAGTGATTTTGTAAAGTTAAATCATAAACTTTAATGTACTTTACTGGGATTTTATGTGACACACGACAGAAAGTAGCACATAGGAGTGAAGTTTAAGGAAAAAATGCTGCATGGTGTTAATTTTTTTTCACAAAAAAAAAAAAATTAAAAAATGGCAAAAGTGTTACATGCATAAAATCAAAAATCTAGCATGTTAAAGTTTGCTGTAATGTAATGTATAAAAACGCTTAATTTGAATAAAGCACAGCAGCAGCTATCAATCACAGCAATCACACGCTGCTATAAAGCAAACAGACACAGGTGATTATTGGTGAGAAGCAAAATTAACAGGAAGGTTGAATACAATTTATGTCTGGGGCGAAAAGTAAAACATTATTATTTGGTTCTGAGATTTAAAAGCTGAGTGCTGTGGTGCTGATTTGTACCTGGAGCGAGGCATTCCTGCCTCTTCTCCTGCTGCGTGTGACTGGAGCCTCCAAGTCCTCGCTGGGAGCAGACTCTGCGTTATGCGCTGAAACACAGGAAGGACGCGAGGTGAAGACCTCCATGGATGGGAGGGGGAACGTAAACCTGCTGGGAGTCCGCTCACCTCTGGTTTGTCGACGTCGGGAGGGCGAGTAGATGAACGAGCTCTCTCCTGGACTGGACTCGTCTTCCGCAGGTTCAGGTACCGGCCCGTCTTTCACAGGAGGCTGAGAGGAAGTCTGCTCCTCTGAAGCCTTCGTGCTCCTCTTCCTGGTTCTCTCCGTCTTTACTAAAATACCACCCGTATACCACAACGTAACACATTTACACACAGATATACATTTTGGTTTTGTAACCTTTTAAACCGTAACTATTTAAAACCTGAGGAATTAGACCCTGAAAGACATCTAAAAGTTAAATCGTATGTACCTTCCTGTTTCTCCTCCTCATCCTGGAGTCGCTTGATGAGGGCGTCTGCAACAGGAGTTTCAGAGTCCACCTCTAATGGTGAGTCCAATAGGGGAAGATCCTCCTCAGGGTGGTCCCAGAGTCCTCTCCTAGATGGACGGCGAGAGTTGGACCGACCAGCGCTTTTGGTGGAGTCAGACTGGAGGAGATCTTTGCTTTCTTTCACTTCTTCTGGAGTCGTTTCTCTCGTCTTTCTGTTGCTCTGAGGAAGGGACACAGCGACCAGTTTGACCTAAGGGTTTTAAATGTTATGTGAAGCATGAGATGGATACAAATGACAGAGGGATGCAAATGGTGACGATGATGATGAGGCTGAAGCCTTACTTGTGGATACACATTTAGGGTGATTCTGCTGGACTGCCGAGTTGTCCTCCCAGGGCTGGAAAGTTGCTGTTTCTTCTCTTCTTCTTCTTCAAACACGACTGGCAGCACCTCTGGTCTCACCTTCCTGGCGCTGCGTTTTACAGGAGGGACAAAAGGATCCTCTTTATCCTCTTCTTTACCCGCCTCCAGAGGTGTTGGCTCCACCTCGCCGCCACTCGTCGTCCTTCTGCTGGACCTCCTGGGAGTGCCTGGCTGCGTGGTCCTGTGTTTGGAAGGAGTTTTGGAGCTGGCTCTTCGGCTCCTTGTTTCCACAACTTCATCCTCTTGTCTGTCCTCTGTGATTTCTACTTCTGTGGTAGCAGGCTTCTCCTTGCTGCCGGTTCTTGTTGCGGTGGCACTCTGCGAACGTCTGCCTGACGGAGGCGTCTTAGAGGCTGAGGCAAAGTCTTCAGCCTCCTCTTTAGGAGGCTCTGACTGACTTTTGCGACTACTTCTGCGAGGCGTGACGGTCTGGAGCGGCGGACCTTTTCTAGGAAGACGAGTCGGTGAGGCAGAAACGGAGCTGTTGGTTTTTTCCAACTCGGCGTTTCCATCCTGCTCTGGCTCGTCCGCCGAATCTGGCAGGGAGGAGCTGAAAGCGACCCTCCTTCCTCTTGTCAACCTCCGTGTTGGAGTAGAAGGAGCTTTTTTTCTCAGAGGGGTTTGCTTCTCAGTCTGACTATCTGAACCAACGACCTGCTCCACAGGTTCCTGTTTCACTGTCTGATGCCTCGGTCGTCTCCTGGGCTTCTCCTCCGTTTCCTCCTCAGATCTCACGTCGGTATCTGACGACGTTATGCGGTCTCGCCTCAGGTTCTCCTCAGCAGGCTCCGTTTTTTCCATCTCTGTGTCAACGGGCCCGTTCCCCTCAGGCAGCTGCGCCTCTTCAGCAGACGCCGCTTTGTCCTCCGCCGTCACCTCCACCTCAACTGCTTCTGTTTTGGAGTCCGAATCGTTTACAACGGCTGGAAGTTCTCCTGGAACCGACGCAGAAGCGGAGTCCTGATCTCCAGAAAATCTTCTAATGTCTTCTGATTTTAAATCCGTTTCCCCTGCAGAGTCTTCAGCCTCCAGCTTTGCTGCGGTGAACTCAGTCTGCAGCTCAGCTTCTTCCCCCAGTCCACGAACATCATTGTGATCCAGGCTCTCCTTCTGTTCTTCTTCTGAAGCTTCTTCCATGTGATCTGTGTCTAAAGGAAAGCCGTCAGGCTTATCCAAAAGGTCTTCACTCTCCATGTGAGGCTGGGCAGGGAGCTCAGACAGCAGCAGATCGTTCCCGACAGCCGGCGCCTCCTCGGCTCCATCCTTATCCCCTTCCAGCATCAGCGTGAAGTTGGTGAGAGTTTCAGGCTGCTGCTCATCGGTCATGGCGCTCGGCTGAAGCCCAGGATGAGCGAGGTCGGAGCCGTCCGTCGGGCTCTCTTGTCCTTCCATGAACTCGAAGGGAACCAGCAGAGTTGTGGGCGGTTTGAGCTCCATGTATGAAGACCCCTGCTCCAAGCCTCCGTCATCGTCGCCGAGTCTCACCATCACAACCTCGCCTTCCATATCTTCCCCCACTATCTGTAAATACATTCAAGATGAAAACCGCTTACTCTAATCGATTAAAACGACACACCTACATGCTTAAAAGCATGAGTAGCAGATTTTATAGGACTTCAATGTGATCCAGAGGAGCTTCTGGTCGGCGGTCGTTACCTTCATCTCTGCATCGGGTGTGATCAGCGAGAACGCAGCGGCCTGCTGCTCCGAAAGGTCCTGCAGGAAGTGAGTGTGTTCCTGTTCCTGCTGCATGAAGACTGAACTGGGCTGGAGCGGTGGCAGCCTCCCGTTGCCCTGAACCTCGTCGATGATCTCCACCTCACTGCCGGAGTCTTCCGCCTCCTCCTCTTCATCCTCTTCCTCCTCAGCTTCATTAGACGACGACTCTTCTTCTTCACCGTCATCCTCAGAGTCAGGGCTGGACAACTCTTCGCTATCATTCACACTCACCACAGCTGGGAGAGCACAGACAGAAAGAATGAGTACATTTAAGGAGACCGCGTGTAAGCGTGAGCGTGAGCGTTCTTCCTCACAGTGGGAGTCGGTGCCCGTCGGCTCTGAGGAGGTCAGAGAAATGGTCGACTTCTGTGTTGTGAACGCCGAGGGAGCTACAGCTCGAGGCTCCTCTTCCTCTTCCCCCAAACACTCACTGCACGACAAGATGGCAGCTATTTTAAACATCTTTAAACAAACATCTTTGCAGGTTAAACCCGTTATGTAGAGATTACAGTGTTGTGAAAACATTTCACAAATCACAAGATTCATTCGTCTTGTGAATCAAAAGCGACAACAAATGCAAAGAGTATCTGCTCATCACAATAAAACCATCAATCTAGGCTGTGGCTACAGCTCAGAATAGAAAATGTTCCTCTGGCTATAAAGGTCCATTCATTACTACGTCACTGAAAAGTGCATTTACTTTAACAAATTAAATCAAGAGGTGCCACTTGTACAGATTTATTTAGCCCATTTAATTTAGATGCCGATAACTAAGAGCTAATAAAAACCCAGGACTGCCGGCTTTGATGGTTGAATCTCTATTTCTGTCTTTTTAAACGGCGCTGTCACTGATTTTAGGAGAAGCGCCCGCACCTGTTTAAGGAGGTCTGGTTCAGCGATGTGCTGTGGATGGCTGAGCGGCTGAGAGGAGGAGACAGGGCCTCTCCAAACAGCTGCTGTTGTACAAACTCCGTCAGATCTAAGGGGAAACAACAAAGGCTCATTACTAAGACAAATTTACTGGAAATGTCAACGATTCACTCCAGGCTTTCCTTCATTTTTAGTGTCAACATCTATATGTGTGCTCTGCAAACGTTAGAGCTCACCTGTGGTCAGATCCTGATCCCGCGCTGCTTCGTTTCTGACACTTTCTTCAGGCGGTTTGGGTTTCTCAATGGTCAACTCGGCTGCCTCCCACTGAGCATTCAGCTCTTCACTTTTCACCAGCTGCTCCTCAGGTCGCACCTCAGGGCCTGAGCTCTCAGTCACCTGGTTACCAGCTGCACAACGCAGAGAACTCGTTAAAGAGGAGCGGCGAAACTTCAAGCCAACGTGATTTCTTTCTTTCTGAGAGAATATTAACTCCAAAGGATTTGGCTGAAGCGTCGGAGCTTCTTAGTGTTGGAGGAAAGAAATCAACACCCTCGGTTAAAAACAATAACCTACCCTCATGGTGAGCAGACGGCTCCTCCTGCTCAGGACTGGCCACATCCTCCCGTTTGCTCGTTGAGACAGTATCCAGACTCTCTTCTCTGTCAGATGCAGCTCCTTCCTCCTCGTGTACCTTCAGATCAGAAGCACCCTCGGCGACCTCCTCACAGAGTTCGGCTTCCTCCAGAAACTCCTCTTCCTTCTCTGCATCCTCTGAAGCGAGGTTAAAGCTTTCCTCTGGGGTCATGTCCGACCTTTGTTCTGGCTCTTTTTCAGTCACAGGCTTGATGTTAAGTGTCACCACATCATCATCATCATCATCCTCCTCCTCTGCAACGTCTTGTCCCTGTGCCATGTTAGGGTCTTCTGAGAGAGGAGCATCATAGTACTCTAGAGTGGTGTCTGTTGACTGAACAGATATCTGGCTGGTGTCAAAGTTCACACTAAGGTGTGTCTGACTTCCAGCTGGTGGGTTTGCTTCTGCAGTTTCTTCCTGGGTGAAGGACGGCTCCCTCTCAGAGCACCTCAGCTGTGGCGAGAGAACACCACCATCTGGAGGCAGGAACTTTACACGAGGATGCACTTCTTCTTCTTCCTCCTCCTCCTCCTCCTCCTTAGCAGGCCGCAACGACCAGGTCTTGCGTGTAGCTTTGGGGCCTCTGCTTAGCTGGCTGATCTCACTGTCTGCTGCCATCTACAAAGTAATGCAAAGAAAACTTCCACATTAAAAAAAAAAATCTACGTCCACAAAGTAAACGAGAGGTCCAGTTACGTGACGGCAAGCACAATCACTGATCTCATCCGGCGCTTACCCCGTTGGTCCACCGGATCCCCTTCTCCGTTTCCCGAGCCTCTGCTTCTTCAATGAAGGTGATGCGGCTCTCTTTGCTGCGCAGAGGGGGGGTGACGGAGCGCCCGGGGGAGGCAGACGGAGTGGCAACCGGCGTAGGTCTCAGGCTGCTGCGCAGGATGGACTGGGGCGTGAAAGCTGAGAAGACTGGGCCTGAAGCAGCCAAGGCCCGCGCTCGCTGGGAGAGAAGAGAGCAGACAAAAAGTATGGAGTCACGGCGCACCCCAGAGACACGTCCTAGGACTTCTGTTTTTAAACAAATGACCTATGGCTGATTTTCTCGCATTCATTGCCTTTCACAAAATACAGATGATCAAAGATTTGCAAATTGAAACGTGAAACACGCCTGAAATATCACCTCCAGCATGACAGCAATAAAATAAATGAAGCCCTTGTTTTGTACATAGCAGAGAAGGGCTGGAATGTGCTACTGCTGAATTTTGCAATGGCGATTATGATTAAGCAATGGTTGTTTTCCATAATTTAAAATTTGTCACCATTTCCTGTGAGCTTGTTGTCCACTAAAAATAGTTTCAGCCTAAGCATGAAGGCGGCGAGGCCAATTAGAGACCAAGAATGCACCGTATTAGTGGATGATAGACAAAATAAGAAACCCTTCTAAGTGAGTTGTTTGCTATTCAGTTCTGACTGTGGATTAATATATTGTGCTGCACTAATTCAGAATGTCAAATATGATGAGAAGGAACTGGAAAAACCTCATAAAACAGGCTTCAAACCTGTCAGGAATGCAACTCCAAAGGAAAAACGCTCCGTCTACTAAACTTTTACCAAACAATTTAGTTTACATTTATATACTCACTTTGACGACTTGTGGCGTTTGCAGCAAAGTGAGCTCAGGCGCTCTTCTGGTGCTCTTTGGAGAAACCAGGGAGCTTGGATGTCTGGGAGGACTGAGGAGAGGCCGAGGAGTTTGACAGGAGGGGTGGACTACCAGATCCATCAGCCTGAGACACGTTAAGCAAGATAAATGTCCACGTTTCATTATTTAAAATAGTTCTTTCTGCAAAAAATTATTCAGTTGTTTCTGTGCATGCACTGACAGTGTGTGTATATCATTAAAAATAAAGAAAAAAACTAGATTAATATGTTGACACTTTTTATAGTGAAATATTTTGTGCATTGCAGACAGCAGTTTACGAAGAAAAAAAGAATTAAAGGCTGTCTCCAGAAATACTGAGATATAGCAGCATGGCTCTCAGACATACCTTGACCTTCGTTTGGACGTCATGGTGATGGGCGTTCCTAGGAAGGGATCAAGAACAGAAAGGGCTGATGGCCTGGGTGTGGAGCTCTGAGCACCCCCTCTGTTTGGTCTGAGAAAAATATGGATCGGTCACATTACAATTAAACATATTTAAATGCTGCAGAAGACTTATGTGTAAAATTCTCACGTCTTGGCTGGAGAGGACTGGGGTGTAGCATCTTTGCCTAGCCACACCTCCTGGATCTTGGCGAGGACATTATCGATAAATCCAGCTCTGGACATCACCTTTTCGTTGGCAGAACGTTTGGTGATAGTAGACAGCGGCTGTGGCCGAGAAACTAAAGAGTGTAGAGCAAATATGAGAGATTCTCTAAGCAAGTGGCAAAACAGCGCAGTTAAACCATGTTCCCACAGAGGAGGGCCATTAGATTAGATTAGATTAGATTAGATTCAACTTTATTGTCATTACACAGGTACAAGGCAACGAAATGCAGTTTAGGTCTAACCAGAAGTGAAACAGCAGCAAGTGCAGGATAAACAATGGTTCCATAAGTACAGGACATGGGTTTTTACTAAATAAATATAGAGATGGATACTATTATAAACAGAATTTTACTGATAGATTTGTCCTATGAGTATAATATATAGATAACTAGTATTGTGAACTAAATTTACAGCTGGATATGTACCGAATATAATATACAGGTGGATTTTACTATAAATAGAGTTTTTACAGATGTTATATATAGATAACTAGTATTGTGAACATTACCTTCTTTGCGAATGGTGGAGGGATGTTGGTAGGGCTTGGCTCTCTCCACCGCCAGTTTTCTTTGCACTCTGGGCAAAACTTTGCCATACTGGTCCATTATCGCGTTTCTGGTGGTGGATCGCTCTTTAAGCTTTGGGTCTCGCTCATTCTGCAAAAGACGAAACGAGTTTTACACTTTTAATAATCTCTCAACACACAACCTAGTATTAATGTTAAGCCTTTTCTGTCAAAAATATCAAAAGATTTTGTACAGCTAACTCTAAAAAAAAAAACGAATAACTTTGTTAATATCTTAATAATGAGGATTTATTTTCCCACACACCACCAAGTTCATCTTGAGGGTTTGGTTGAGCTGCAGAGCAGGAATGTAGTTGGCCTGTTGGAGGTAATGAACCATCAGCAGTTCTCGGTTTTGAAGACCTCCTGTGCCTTGAAGAAACTTTTCCAAACAGTCCTGAGCCCAACAAAGAAGATCAAGGATTAACAAAAAAAAAAAAAAACATGAAAGGTTGAGTAAAATAAGAAGTTGTCTCCAGTTTCAGACTGATTATGCCCATCTGTCCGTTTACCTGTTCATTGAGGCCCAGAGGCAGTTTAAGCAGCTCTTTGATGAGGCCGAGCTCCTGGCAGCTCTCGTACAGAAAGCCCAGCATCTCAGCAAAATTCAAGCCGTTCGTGTGCTGCCGGAGTAAACACCACGCCTCAACGAGGCACCTAGGAGCAGAGCACCTTGGCTGGTTGGCACGTTTGAAACAAAGTTAAGCATCGGTGCACAGAAACTGCTCACCAGACCGACTGACCTGTTGTGTAGCAGCACAGAGAGGCAGAGTTTGGCCTGGCCGGTGGAGGTAATCGGAGGCTTTGTCACGTGGAAGTAGCGGAGCGCCACTGACTGCTGGCCCTGACACATCAGCGCCTGCAGGACTCGCTCATGCTGCCACTCGAAATGAAACTGAGAAGCAGCCGGGTGCAGGAGCAGATCGAACGAACTCTGAGGAGGTAAAACAAGAAAATACTGACGCAACAAATACATTAAACCCCAGAGAATCTACAAGCTACTGTCAATAGGAGGAGAGACTCCAGACCCAAAGAGTGCAGGTAAAGCAACACGGGCTTCCTGAACGCCTCAGCAGAGCCTCGGGTTAATACCTCGCTGCACTGATGCAGTTATTTATGCTAAATGAGCTGCAACCATTAGGCTGAGCGCATATAATGAACCGTACACTGACAGACTGCTCTGTAGGTTGACATTTCTCCATTAAATTTTTTTTTCTTTTACATTTTAAAGATAAACTGGATTTTGAGTTTTCATCAGGATCCTTCATAACTATCAAAATTAACTAAAAAAACCTGCTTGAAATATATATATATATATCATGTGCAACGGATCAAATTCAAAATAAATGTCATATTTTCTATTAAACTACATAAACAAATGAAATTTTCAATTATATCCCTGCTTATCAAGATACACTTGTATACCTGATTTCTCATTGAGGACATAGTTAAATTAAGTCAGGCAACGCAGTACCAGATTCATGAATTACTGGATTTAAAGCTTAGAAAATAACAGAGCTGCTGTCTCATTGGTAATTAATGCGCTTTCTCAGAACGGAAGTCCACCTGCAGCTAAATGACGCCCCTTTGATCCAATTTTACCTGATGGTCATGATGATCCAGTAGCCAGAGTCCTTGTACCAGTTTAACCAGTCCGATGGGGATGGCAAACGCCGTGGGGAAGGACTCTACTGATGTCCCATCCTTATTGGGGAAGGAGTACATGACATCCAACAACAGGTAAATCACCTGGAACCACAGGTCAAGGACGCTAATAGGGCTGTGATAGAGTTAATATTTATATTAACATTATGACCTTTCACAAACGTCATGCTAAAAAGAAAAGAAAAAAACTGCTGAGGCAGCATGACACAGCAGCTAGTTGCTGTTAGCTCAAGGATACAATGGCGTGCTTGGTAGCTTCATCTATGTTGTCCAGAAGGTAGAGGTCAAGCAAGGCCTGTGGATCATAGACACCCAAATAAAATGAATCTCTTTTTTTTTTTTAAGTTTCTTCTGCAGAGATTAAATACATCAGAAAGAGAATGGTAAAAACTTAATCTCCCTACATGCAGCGTAGGTGGTGGGTACTGCCCTGTTCCACCCTCATCCCTTTTCCACAGATCGGTCAGAGATGCCCCACACTGTCCAACCAGACCATCGATCATGAGGCAGTCTGCACACCATTTGCTCCTTAAAGAGAGGACAGAGAGGACATACGCATGAAAACCTGAGACAGTAAAAATCCTCAACATAATATCTTGATGTCCCCTTGAATATATAAAAAAAATGTGGGACTGATCGTGACTTCAGGACTCACTTGGCATGCCTGGCCAGCTCCTCCCTGCGTATGGAGTAATAGCTACTGATGACCGAGTGAGTAAAGAAAGGCCTGGGAATCTGGAGAGCATCTTCATCTGAGGGGAGAGATCAGCGAGGGCAAATACGATGAGTACAGGGATGGTTACAATATGCCTTCATTTAAAACTATTTGTTCTACATAAATGAAGGTGTGTACCAAATGAATGCAGAGAACAGGGTCTCCTTTAATTGATTTTTGGGTTGTTTTAGGAATAATCAAAACCGGAACCTCATTATTTCTTCACTTAAAGGTTTTTCTAATACAATTCTTCAGGTTGTACTATAATTTTCCTTAATTCTTAAGGAATTAGCTGAAACAGGATTTCTTTTAACAACTTTTCTGAAAGCCAGAGTTTGGGTGAGCATCTCTTTACCTGATCCCTCCGGGAGTAAGCCGGTACGACAGAACCAGAGGACCACTTGAGCGTATTTAGAAATTAAACTGGACACAATGTTCTTGTTCATCAGACCTGCCAAACCTGCAAAAAAAAAAAAAAGAGACACCTAAAGTTGATAAACAACATCTTAAAAGTGATACTAAGAAAACCTGATATTGCTAAACATTGAAAATATTATGAAGATATCGATTACGTTTCTTCCTTGCATCTCTTTCTTCTGTACCATCGCTATGACCTGACCAATCTCTCAGAACTTTCTGATTTTAGTCACTAAGAACTATAATATCAGGCTATAAAGAGCAGTGAAAGTCCATTAAAGTCAACAAATGCACTGCCAAGGCCACGCCACCTGGAACATGCAGCCTTTTCACCTGCTATATAAAATAAACTACAAGCAACTGTGGAAAAACAGATTATTAGTCTCAGTGGATTTTCTAAAAAGGCATTTGAGAAGGAACGGGTGAAGGTGTTGTTACTGACATCACAGGCTAATAAAAGCCCCGTATTTGTGTGGGTAAAGCACCTTGCTGTGTGAGTTCCTGAGCTTCACTGAGCATGCAGTGGAAGATGGCACTGAGGTTACTGAGCAGCCGCTGGGTGTGCTGCAGCAGCTGCAGGGTCTGAGAGTCAGTGAAGTTGGTAGAGCTGTCGAACAACGGGGCACCTGCAGACCAAACACACGCATACAGAGAAATATAAACCCACGGGAAACGTTTGATATCAACCACAGGGGCCTTTAATAGGACCCTGAGAAGGTAAGTTTGTGATATTTCTAATGTTACATGGTGCTGCAGAAGTCTGAGCGGTTATTGGCCTGGAAACCCTACAAAAACAGGTTATGCAAATATTTCCGATCTATTATATGAAAATAAGACATATGCAAATGTGTTAGAGAAAAAAGATGTTTCCACGGTTTTTTATGTTGCAGAAACATTTCAACTGCTTCTTAATTTCCAATTTGATTATGATTTTTGAGTCTATTTAGATTAGGAAGACTTGAAAAAGATCAGTAAAGGTTTCCTTTGAGCATCAAACTTGTCTAAAGAGACCTCCTATATAAATACGTACAGATGCCATCCAGCTCCTCTTTGGTCTGGACCACTTTGTTCCAGGCCCAATCTAGGATGTAGCGCAGGTTCAGGGCCGATCCGGGTTGTTCTGTTTGGGGAACGAAACCAGGAGTTGACAGAAGAAACACTTGGCAGTACAGCTAAAATGTAGGAGTACATGCTTGTATGATTCTTCTTTATTTGCATGTTTAAAGCTACAACATTAACCATCCTTTCCCTTACCTTCAGCGGTCCACTGCTTAATACAACCAGTGATCAACCCCAAGGAACTGGTCTCCACTGCTGTTGATAGGATGGCATCAAGCTGCTCCTCCTGGGGACCAACGGGAAGGTGGAAGTAGACATTACTAAACCGTTCAGCATGAATATACAATTCATTCCCTTAATTACTGAAATAGTTTAAAAAGGTGTTCTTAAAAAAAAAACAAATGATGCTGGCTCCGATTGGGTTTGTCTCTTTCAAGAATGCCATTGATACTAGATGTCTGCAAAATACAGACGGCTGGCCAATAAACCGTGTTTCGTTTAACCATTAAATACCTTGATGTGCAACAGAAAGAGCATATTTGAGCAAACAAAAGGAGGTGTTTTGTATCTAAAAAGCCTCTAGGTACCTGAGAGAGGTTTGCTGCCTGAGCGTCTGACACGCGAGACGAGAGGAGGCCAGACATAAGGCATTGGGAGTAGCCGATGGAGATGATGTCACTGGAACAAGGAGCAGCTTTCTTCAGGAAACTTAAGGTCTGGATTGAATGGCAAAAAGAAAGTTCTGGTCAGTCTAAAAGCCCAATTTAAATATGTCAGGACTTAAACATGTCATCTGATTTAGGAATACCTAACAGCATTTGTTTCACTGCCTTGCAAAAACAATCATTCTCCTTGAACCTTTTCACATTTTGTGAAAATATGGACTGAATTTATTTAGCACTTTTCCAGTCATACTGACGCCTCAAAGCGCTTTACACCAAGATGCATTCACAAACACGCATACATTCATACTCCGATACGCAGATCGGTAGGCATCAGTGGAAACGAACCACAACTCCACTGCAGCTGTCTCCAGCAGCGACTTGAAAGATTCAGCCAGTATTTTTAGCTATGATGTGCATGTGTATTCAGTCACTTTTAATCTCATATATTTAAGTAAAATCCAGTCAAACCAACAGAGGTCACCTAATACACAATTATAATCCACCTGTCTGCCATTAGATCTATCTACCCTTTCTCCAGCGGCTTTATGTGTTTGTTTAGAGAACATCGGTGAACAAATAGCATCATAAAGATCTAGAAACAAAACAATCAGAAAGATATGGAGTAGTTTAAAGCAAATTTACATACTTAAAACACTTCAAACATTGAAAGCATAGCCTTGCAACTACAAACCTGCCAAAACAAGGCTGACTAAACTGAGGCTGGGCAAATAGTATGTTCATCAGAGAAGCAGTTTAGAGACCCATGGGAACTCTGGAAAAGCTGCACCAATGCACAACTCAAAGAATCTGTGCACAGGGTGAGTATTAGTCATGAACTCTACAAATCTGACTTTTGTGGGAGAGAAGCAAAAAGAAAGCCGCTGGTGAAGAAAAGCCAGATTTACCGTATGCCACCAGGCATTTAGAGGACAAAACCAAAAGAACAAGTTGTTCTGCTCACATGAGACCAGACTTTAAAAAAAATAAAAATGTCAAAACATGAAACAATTTTAAAAAAGCTAAACTATATGAATGTTGAACGTAATTCACCACAAACTTGCCTCTTTTTGATGCCCAGTGCAAGTTAAGTGCACAATTCCAGTGTTAAGTAAGCAAGTAGCATCTGGAACAGGAAAAAAAACAAAAAACAAGTTTTTAAAGTCTTATTTGTAATGTTGGAGTAAAAATATACAACAGAAAGCAAAGAGCCTACAGAGATGCCGTTAAATACAACTGTTTTTCAGTTAAAAAAAATAAATAGAAAGATATTGTGGAACATATACAAAATCTTAACCAACCGAAGTTATATGTGGTTGGGTTGAAGTACTGTTCTGGAGGTGGGCAGGTGAAGGGCAGGCCCCTGCTCAGGCTGCGCTCATGTACAAGCACATCCAGGAAGCTGTGGGGAGACACCATCTGCACCACAGAGTCCAGGGACCAAACTGCCAGGTAGGGACAGTCCTGGAGAGACTCCCCAGTTCTGTCGAAGAGACCAGTCAGCATAAAATGTTTATTTCCAAACTCGAGCATGCATCAGTGGATCACTTTGGCACTTAAATTTGCAAAGTAACCTAGATAAACATGAACTTAAATGAAAATACGTCTCCACAGTACCTTAGAGAGTCAGGCATCTGTGCATGGTACCAACGATTGATGTCAAAGACGCCTATATACGTAGAGGGACTTCCCTGACCGTAAGCCTTGACTTGCCAACAAAAGATGGACAGGCTGGTGTCAGGGGATGCAACTGGGGGAAAAAAAAAAAACATGAGAGATTAAGAATGGAGTAAATTAAAATAACAGCAGGTATCTGTCAGGCACAAAAACCAGAGGGCTGTAATCTAAAGTGCAAAACTTGTATATAAGTTACGGTTTTTGAAAATCTGGATAATGAACATCAAAGAATATTTCTGAGCAGCCCACATCATATGTCATCAATCTGGTTTCAGGAAACAGTACCGTTACAGCCACCATAAAAGTTGTCAATGACATTGTTGATTGTTTATGTGCATAGATAGGCTATGCTCCTGTCCCTTTAAGAAACTGCACTACGTGTACAGTCTGTATTCACATGACTCCACCCCATCCAGTCTGAAACAAATTTCAAATGCTGAAGCGGTGGCTGGGGTAGATCTGCTCCAGGAGGAAGAGGAGCAGCTGTTAAGTACGTTGCAGTCACGTCTGATCTCTGGTCTAGTCGCACAATGGACCCGTACATTAGCCTGACTGTACATTACATTAGTGACAAATGGAAAATGCACACCGGAGTCCTCCAGACGACATATTTTCCAGCCAATATGGAAATGGTGGGACCAGGTTTAAGCGCGATGCTGCATGGGACATCAAAGAAGAGGTCCTCGTCGGTATTACTACTGACAACGGCGCAGGCCTAGTTAAAGCTGCCGAGCTCAATAGGTGGATGCGAGTGCCGTGTTTTGGACGCAGGCTGCACCTGGCAGTCGGTAAGCGTGCACATCTTAATGGAGTTACCCATGTATAAAGGTGCCGCAGCTCCACAGCGTAATCGTTGTCTCATAACCTTTAACCCGTATGCTCTGTTAGGGGAATTTGTGTAGTTGGGAGTTGCATCTATTAAGATAATTTAGCTGTGATTGTCCAGGGGAACTAAACCATCCATGACGATTCCTCTGGGACAATTTACATTTCTTTAAAGAAAAATAGAGAAATCGTCCTACAAAACTTGCTCCTGTTTTAGGTCATATTTTGCTAGCTCATTTAATCTGAAACGTATATTTTAATGATTTATATAGTTACTGTTTGTAACATTTGCTGATGTTTGTTTTATCAAAACCGGTCTCTGTTGTAAATGAGATCTCGGCTCGCCTGTATAAACAAAAGTTAAATTTAAAAACGAAAAACAAAGTTAGGGTTAGGTGCTAAAAATGGTAAGAGTTTGCAGATCAACCCACTGCTAACCTTCATTCATACTGTCGTCCCTGTCAGGATGGGCTCTGAATTTCTCAATTGTCTGGCAGCTCAGCAGACGGGTGTTTGAGGCCTGAGCCCTGAGAGGGAAAGATGTGCCGCTTAAATCCTGACTGTAACGTTCCTCGCAGTACTCAAGACCCTGCGTGAGAAGAACAGGAGGATGGGAGACCGTGAAAATTACTACAGATAATTTAACCTTTTTAAAACAGAGTGGACACCGGTAAAACTGACAAAACTGCAAACCTCATAGAGGATCTTCCCAGAAGTCAGACACTTTCTTTCACTGAAGGCCAGCTGGAGCAGGTGAAGGCTGACCAGATCTCCCTCACTGTGTGAGAGTAAAATACAACAGAATAAGAACTAAGGTGAGACGGAGGAGGTGCTTATTTTGTCAAAAACTAAAAACGACGACGGCACAGAATCTAATTCTTACAGATCCTGAGAGGACTGGACAGCCCAGAGGTAGCAGCAGTTTCTGGGGTCATTCTCTGGCTCCTGGAAGGTGAAGGCGTAAACAGACACCCTGCCTCCCTCCAACTGTGAGTGGTATCTACAGAAATGAACAAAATAACACATTAATAAAGTTTTTCTAATAAGTAGGGCTGGATGAGACATGACAGTTTCTTCCCCCAGGCTGTCTCTCTGATGCCATGCAAAACTGCAACCAATGTCTTCCTCTTTTGTAAAAACACATTTACAAAAAAATATATTTTTATACACTTATACATAAAATGTCTTCATCTAGAGCACAATGGAACTTAAGTCAAGCTCCTCGTTTGCGTGCACAAAGCCAAAATTAAAAGCGATTTTCAAAAAAGTAATCAATTTTCACATTTTCAATGAATTGTAGGTTATTATACTTTATCTTCATGTTTTGCAAGTAAATTATAGGCTTATTTGGTATATTTCTGAATATATTTATGCTGCATTAAACAACAAGTGTCACCAAATCTATTAGAAGCATGGAGAGACTATATATAGTACAGGAACATTGAATCACTGGGGGGAACTGAAAAAAACACAACATCAAAGATGTGTGAATGTATTTACATTTTTTTTTTCTTTGCAACTCACTAAATGCAGAAATAAACAAAGGTCTCTTCATGGCAACAACAAGGGCTGAAAACAAAGTTGTTCTGCTGTGGTCGGTGTAGAATCCACCTACTGCTGTCACTTAACACACAAAACTATTTATACAGTTTTATTTACACCCACACCACAACATTGTAGGCTCTTCCTGTTACACTGTACATGTACAGATAAAAGACAAATACTCACTCCTTCTTTAGAGACTTCATGTTCCACAGCTGTAAGTGTCCATCAGAAAATCCCACGGCCAGCTGGTTGGTTCTGGGGATGTACTGCAGGGCTGTGACGCCGACACCGCTGGGCGAGTTCAGCTGCAGACAGAGATGGCGGCCCTGTCTGGTGCCGACCTCCCTGAGCCTGGGGATGTCTTCAGGAGACTTGGTCACCACCTGCAGGTCTGCAAGCAGGCAAATAATAACACAGGCATTGAGTAAAGATAAAAATAGTAAATAGGGCTGGGTATCATCTAACATGAGCCGATTCGATACGTTTCTCGACGTAGCTCAGCTTGATTTGATTTGACTCCAATATCGATATTTATTACTTTCAAATTAATGGAACAATCAATCAACAAAACCAGCCAAATATCATATTTATGTTCAATTTATTGAACACTGATATATTAACAGGAAAATAAAGTGGATTTGGTACAATGCATTTAACGTATCACAGAAACAAAAAATGTGCCCAAACGTCTGATTTTAGGGACGCGGGCGCTTCTAAAATCCTGTCGGCCATTCCGCAAATTCGTCTCACTTGCTCTTCCTCGCTGTGAACAGTAATGGCGTGCTGTAATAACGCCCCCTATGGGTTAGGATGTATATCGATAATGAGAGCCAGAATATCGATATTAAATAGTTTTTTTTTTTTTTAAACATCGATACTAATCTTTGTATCGATTTTTATGCACAGCCCTAATAGTAAAGCAGTCCCCGAACATTTTGGAATCCAGTACTTGTTAAAAAATTCAGATAATTCAACGACCTAGACTCCGCCCTTTGACGTTTTCCAGTCTGGCTTCCGTGCTCACCACAGTACAGAGACCGCCTTTATCAAGGTGTTTAATGACATCCATATAAATACAGACTGTGGAAGAACCACCGTGCTGGTTCTATTGGACCTCAGTGCAGCATTTGATACCGTCGATCACTCCATCCTGTTAGAGCGCTTGGAAAACTGGGTCGGCCTCTCTGGTACAGCTCTCCACTGGTTTAAATCCTACTTAAAGGACAGGGACTTTTTTGTGTCAGTAGGTAACTTTACATCCCAGACGACAAAAATCACATGTGGGGTTCCCCAAGGGTCCATCCTGGGTCCCCTCCTTTTCAATATCTACATGCTCCCTCTAGCTCAGATAATAAAAAACAACAACATCAGCTACCATAACTATGCAGACGACACACAGCTCTACATCACCATGTCACCAGGTGACTATGAACCAGTTCAAGCACTGAGTAAATGCCTTGAAGAAATCAATGCCTGGATGTGCCAAAATTTTCTTCAATTGAATAAAAACAAAACAGAAGTAATAATATTTGGACCAATAGAGGAGAGATCAAAGGTTAGCACACAGCTTCAGCTGCTTCAGCTAAAAACCACTGATCAGGCCCGAAATCTGGGTGTAGTGATGGACTCAGACCTGAACCTCCAAAAGCATCTAAAGACAGTTACAAGGTCGGCTTTCTATCACCTGAGGAACATTTCCAGGATTAAAGGACTAATGTCTCAGAAGGATCTGGAAAAACTAATCCATGCGTTTATATTTAGTAGAATTGATTACTGCAACGGTGTTTTCACAGGTCTTCCCAAAAAGTGGATCAGACAGCTGCAGCTGATCCAGAACGCTGCTGCCCGCGTCCTCACTAAGACTAAGAAAGTAGAGCACATCACCCCAGTTCTAAAGTCCTTACACTGGCTCCCTGTATCTCAGAGAATAGACTTTAAAATACTTCTGTTAGTCTATAAATCCCTAAATGGCTTAGCACCTAAATACATCACAGATTTGTTATCAGTGTATCAACCCTCCAGACCACTAAGGTCTTCTGGCTCCAGCCTACTCTGCATACCTAGAACCAGAACTAAACACGGAGAAGCAGCATTTAGTTCCTATGCTCCACTGATCTGGAACAAACTTCCAGAAAACTGTAAAAGTGCTGAAAGCCTGAGTTCCTTTAAATCAAGATTAAAAACACACTTGTTTAAAATTGCCTTTGACTGTTCTAGTTAAACAGTTTTACTGTTTTTAATGTTCTTTTTTGTTACTACATTCTATCCCTACTTGCTTTTATTCTATTTTCTATCTACATTTTATTATTTTGCTATATCTTAATCGTGTAAAGCACTTTGTATTGTCTTGTACTGAATTGTGCTATATAAATAAATTTGCCTTGCCTTGCCTTGCCCTGATAAAGATGTAGCACAAACCGAAAAAAAAAAAAAGTTGTTTAATAGGAGATTTAGGGGCCAATAAGGGGTCCCTTTTGTTTTCCAGTCTCACAGTTTGTTTCCCCTTCTCACCTGATGCCTCCAGTTCACTCTGGCTGCAGGACAGGTCATCCAGACAGAGGTCCACAAGCAGGACGTGACCCAGATCTGTTACCACTACAGCAATGCCGAAGAACCAGCGTAAACTCTGGTGGAGGTGCTGGGTGGATGTGCTTGCTCCACCATAACTCACTAGAGGCTCAATAGCTGTAATCTGGATGGAAAAAAGGACAAACATATGAAGGTTAGGTACTTTAGGCTGAGAGATCGTGACTTCATTTTGTTGGTCAAGTCTTTTAAAAAGACAGACTCACAGTACCACTAGTTTACAACCATCGTCTCTCAACAAGAATTTCACAGGTTTTCCCTCTTTGTTGGAAAGTTTGTCATAAAGTTGTCAGCTAAAAACCTTTGTGACTTTTGATCTCAGAAATAGAAGAAGAGGATCACTGAATAACAGACCCACCCTGCCTGGTATGACCACAGCTTTCACCACCCTGGACAGTCCCAGGTCATAAAGACACAGCACGCTGCCTTCTGTTTCCTCCAAGCCGACTAACAACCCAGACCTGGAAACAGAAACAGAAAAGCATTTGTTACCGAGCTTAAAAATCTGCAGACAGTAACAGTATAAAGCTGCAAACATAAAAAAACATTATGTGATAAATTAAAATGCATCTTATGTTATTGTCAAACTACTTGTTTTCCACCTCATACAAAACAAAAAGAAATGTATTTGTGCAGCAGGTCTAGCGACATCAGACACAGGCTATATTAGTAGCACTAAAAATCACACAGAAGTGAAATACGATAATGTTAAAAAAAGCAGCACTAAGAACATGCAAATCTATTTAATATTAGTGATTTTTACTCTATAAGCATTTTGCCTGACTAAACACAAACTATAGACCATTTTGCCTGCAGCAGGCTCCCTCTTCATCACTGTACTCTCATTACGGTTTACTAACTCAAAACAGCATGAAGTATTAAGGTACTGTTTACTGGTAATTTGAAGAAACTTTTCATGAGAAATGGTGACCCTGTGATAACAACACACCAACTAATTTAATTTGCAAACCCAAAAACCAACTGTATGAGTGGGATTGTTACTGTTTTCACTGTTGGTTCCATAAGATCAGCTAGAAATGCTGCACATACCTTTCAATAAATCCAACCATGATGTTCTGCTGAGCAGTAAAGTTGCACTACTTTTAGTAAATGTTGTAGTGCAGATGCTTTTTGGAAAGTTTGATTTCCAGAAGCAGTTTTTCATTTTGTACAGGTCTGACGTTTTAGAGCCAAAAGGGACACTTGTCGCTGTTATCGTCAGTAAAAATTAAACTAAATGGTGAATTTCTCTGCCTATTTTGCCACCAATACCAAAGACTTGGGCTAAAATGCAGAAGTAATAAAGACAACATTTATCTACATATGGCGCGTGCCCCTGGTGCAGATGTTGCCTGCACCACAGGCAGGTTTGAAGCTGATATACATGAGCATCATCAGTGGGTAAAACATCAGCAGCTACACCCCTGGTTACCTGTAAAAAAGGCTTCAGTAAGAAAATCAAGTTGCAGCTGTAACTGTGCTTCTGTGAGCTCCTGGATGACTGACCGTCACACAGATCTTCTCCACTGTGAGAAGATCCCTGTGGGGTTTAGAGAGCAGCCACGTAGGCTACACATATGCAGCTTTGTTTACACTAGATCTGGACCTGCATGAAGCCAAAAGAGACGGAGCCACTTTGATTACTGCCTCTGCTAGAAGGAAATGAGCCAGAATCTCTATTAAGTTGTATCTAGAGCTAACAATATCCCATCAGCCACTCTGTTGTCAGAGCTGGCCTCGTCTGAACCCAACAGAATCCTGTAAACTTTATCACGACACAAAGGGGTTTTCTTCCATAGCATACAAGTGTTTTATTATTATTATTATTATTTGGTATTACAATTTCATGTAAAAACACCTTTGAACTGTTATTACTACTTTTAACCTTCCATTTTCAGCACTTCTGGCTCCACAGTGATCGCTTCTTAGAAGTAGGAACGTTAAAACGGCAACTGATATGGGCCTATTAATCACCGATCTAAGACAAAGAACGAGAAAACAAACAACAACAACAAAAAAACACAGATAGCCCCAAGGAGTGTGAAGCGGAGCTCTGACCGTTTGAGCCAGCTAAAATCCCTGGCAGCCAGGACAACGGGCGGGTGCTCTCCTCCGCCACTGAAACAGTACGCAGACAGCCGCTCTCCTGTCACTGCGTGGACCACCTCCAGATTGGCTCCACTGGCCAGCCAGGCCAACCCGCTGCGCTCTTTGTATGCAAATAAAACAACAACAAAAACCTGGTTATAATTTATGTTACAGCTAAACAATTCGGTATTAAAGTAGGTGAATGTAATCTAGAAATTATTGCACCCTTTTCTGTAAATAACTGGAACAATATAAGAGAAATGCGTGTCGACAATTTCTGTGATTGTGAATTCAGAATCCCTAGCTCAGCAGAAACATTGGTGTCGTAGCCGCAGTCTGATATGGACTGTGACTGAATTCCTTTAAGCTGTTAGATTTGCATGTTTCATACCAAAAACACATCTCCTACAGCAAGAACTAACTAAAAAAATGCTTTCTCCATTTGATTCTAAAATATAACATTACTAATTCCTCACATAATCCTTCAAACAATGTTCTACTTTTGTCAACAACACTCTTGTTTGCGGAGAAAAGGATGAATTATTGATAACATGTAAGCTTGCTTACCAACAGTGAACTTTCCATGGAGAACACAGTCCAGGCTGATCTCATCCTCACCCAGAGCATCTAGGGTCACTCCTGAGAAGGGCAGCAGGCTGCTGGTGACTTGGGCAGTCAGGTCATGCATCGTTCACTGGGTCAACAAACGCAGACAGAAGATCATTTGATAACCGCTCTTCTGACGGGCCACATTTATTCCTTACACAGAACTATTTTTGCATCTATGATCTAAATAACACGCTCCCAAACTATCCTTAAAATCTAGAGGACGCATGTGTCAACTCGGTATCCATGTGCTCGGCTGGGTCTTTAGCTCCAACTAAGGCTTTGTTTCGAAGCACAGCTGCTGACAGCTGGGCCTGTAACTGAGCTTGGGTCCTGATCGACAGGCTGCCGCACATCTGCTAGCACATGTACGGCCTGACAGCAAGCGCCGATGAATGGCTGGAGCAGAGGACAACAAGAACAACTAACGAGGCAACTGCAGGGTCAGGCTTTCTGCTTAATGTCTTACTGAAGCTTTTAAGAAAACTCAATATGACGCTTTAAGCCTTTGGCACCACTCATCTGAATGAGCCAGAGAGTCTGCGATCCATTAAACAAAGCAATCTGAGGTTTTTAACGTTTACTCTGCGATTCTTGGTCTTTTTTTTTTTTTGAGTAAACCTGGCTTGACGTACTGTGCATCCAAACCTAATCAGAGGAACAACAGAGAATAGAGACAATCTGAGGAAGAAAAGGCTTTCTATAGACAGATAACTGAGATATGCATCTGGCCCTTCAGAGATGGTCCAGGTACTCTATGGCAACATTTTGGGTAATAGTATGAAAATCTATTTTGTCAGTGTTGACAATTTTGAGACTTTTTTTTTTTTTTAAATCACCAAAATAAACAGAAATTTGTTATACGTCTGTGTGACAGGCTGCTAGGGACAAAGTGCCTGAAAAGACTACATTTAGATAGATGTATGCATCTATTTCAATGTATATTTGATGCAAAAAAGTGTATCAAAGCACTCTATTGGTTGCATTATTTAACAAAAGAGTTTTCAGTAATTCGACATGCCCTTCACTGATCTGAGGAAAACTGGCTGGCCTCTGGTCGTCTGATTCATCTCCACTCAAAACATCTGAGCAGTACTGAACAAAAAAGCCTCACGTGTGTTTCCTATACGGCTGTTTCCTTTATTGATGTACTTCTATTTTATTAGGTTGGCAGCTGCATCTGGCCTGGTGTTCTGTTTATCTGTGACACCGTCCTGGAGTGGAGGCGTCGGCTGCTGCTGCCCCATCTTTCAGTGTTTAACCTGTTTTCTCTCGCAGACTTCGCTACTGACTGAGCTTTTATGTGCTCCTTCGTCCTATAAACCAGGGCTGTCCAAACGTTTCAGCTCGTGGGCCGAAACTGTCAAGTCAAAAGCACCTGAAGGCCAAAATATAAATAAAAATGACATAACCAAAAAAATATTTTTTTTAACCTGATGGGCAAAATATTATCATTTTAAACTATCTGTATTTAGCAAATTTTAATACATAAATTCTAATTAGGGTTTAATACACCAAAGTCTGCATTTGAGATAGCTTTGGTCCCATTTACTAGGAAATTAAAGAGAATGTAAAAAGTTTGGTTATTAAAAGACATATTTTGTGTTGTACCTAACATTTAATTGTAAGATTTGAAGTTGTTCGCAATAGCTGAAACCTAATTAAATTCAATTAAATTGTATTTATATAGCACCAATTCACAGGATGTCATTCCCAGGCACTTTACAAAGTCAAATTCAATCAAATCATATGGAATTAAAAATAAAAAGTTTTCATCTGCACAAGCCACCAGGGCTCCTTGGCCGAATCTTTGTTGAAATGCTGTTTAGGGGCCACACAAGATCAGTACAGGGGCTGCAAATTGCCCCCGGGCCACACTTTGGACACACCTACTATAAACTCAAGAGTTTATAGGCTCGGCTGCGCTTCTTTTCTCGAAGAAGCCACTAAAAGGAGCTAGTACTGCCACTACCCTTTTACTTTCCTCGAACATAGAAAGTACTCCTGGTCCTGCTGGAGGTTTCTTCCTGTTAACGGGGAGTTTTCCTCTCCACTGCCACTACATGCATGCTCGATATGAGGGGTTGCTGCAAAGTCAACGCCGCATTTGCTACATGCTCTTCCAGGAGGAGCCAATGATGCACGTCAGTGATGAATAAATCTGCTGGGTTTCCTTGGATAGACAGCTTTTTAAAGCAAGTCTCTCCGTACGATTGTTTTGAAATTACTTCAAGTGTCTTGAGGTGACTTGTTGTGAATCGGTGCTATACGAGTAAACTGGTTTGAATGAAGTTGCCATTGTGTCCAACCCAGGTTTTCAGATGTTTTCAGTCAGCGACGCGGTGCACCAACCTGACCATTGGTCCTACATGAGGGAGGCGCACAGAGCGGTGCAGACAGCAGACGCAGTGTGTTACATCTGACACAACACTGCCCTCTGTGACCACCGGGGAAAACAACACGGTGGATTCAAGTGAACTCCCGCGCAAGCAGCCAGCTGACACGGAGACGACACGCGAGACGGCACACGTGTGGACGAACCAGAGCACACGGCAACAAAAACGCAACAATCCCCGAGTTTTCATCGGGGAGCCTCACATTAGATACAACCCAAACACCCCCGGAGAGTTTAAACAACACACGAACGGATTAACGCCACATGTGAAACTACAGCGTTAGCACTTGAGATCATGGCTGACGTATCTGCTGATCGCGTCTAAGAAAGATACACGCCATTAGTCGGATGTATATGAAGTAACATTTAAGAGGTACACAGCGAAGACAATTGGAAAATGTCATCACCACAGCAACGATTAGCTTCACCCGACGTTGGGCTAACTTCTCCAAGAGCAGCTAAACTAGCCTATGACCCTTTTAGGAAGAAAAACACATGTCCATTATCCTTTTAAGCGTAAACTTTTCCAACGAGTGGCTGGAGATGTCAGTGTTTTAAGGCCTAAACGAAGGGTAAAGGATGTTTTCGCTCTTCCTTTTAGTTGCATTAGCAAGCTGTTAGCATGCAAGGTCACACGGGATTAGTTCATTTATCTTAACCGTGTAAAGTTGGCTAAATAAGCCCAGCGCTAGCTAACAGTATGTGAGAGTTTGACACTCCGGTTATTGTGTGATAACCAACCATACTTGTCCAACAATGAGTGAACAACAACGCTGACAAGGGCAGTTATTAACTGGTCAAATGAAAGTGGGGATAGTTGAAACGACTAGCTTGGGCTAAGTTGCTTCTCTTGCTAACGAAGCTAACTCGGAGCCAGGCTTTTTTTTTTTACTATCGCTAGATATCCCTCCCGAGCGGGGAGGGATGTCTTAGCAGAGGCGACGTCTTATTGCGGATTCCTTTCCATCAACAACACCTCGACTCCTTAGGCTGACCACATTTACTCTGGCGATCCTGCAAAGGCAGTTCAAATCTAACGTCAGGCTAAGCGCAGATAGCCTGTAGCTCCTGACAACACCGCGGTCAGACACGTCTCTCTGTACGGCGCTGTAGTGCTCTTATTGCAAATCGTCTCCACAGCTTTATCCAGCATAAGGGAAATGTGGGGCTGTGTTACATCGGGACTAGCTAGGCTAGCAAACGTGATGCACTGCTATCATCGTTAACACTACCTGTCCAGGGATGATGAAGGCTTCCGAGCCACTATTGCTTTGTTTTTCCTCAAGAATCTCTCCTTCCTCTGTCATAATCCGATTGTTCTCGAAATACGCTTATTCCAAGATCCCCCGAGGAGTTTCCAAACATCAACAAGAACGAAATGCTCTTCAGACTTCAGGCTTTCACAACACGAAGCGCCATTTCCACAGTGGGAAAGTACGCCGTGTGGTTCTTCTTTGTCGTCCTCGTTTCTGGGCGATCGGGAGCGGCAAAGACGCACTTTCGCCCCCTTCAGCTTGGGCAGAAGACCTGCTCCCAGGTAGTCATTATTTGCTCAAAAACATATTTGTAAAAAATACTTTGCAGGAACACGATCATAAAAATAAACACAAAATATCTATCAGAATTAAAAGGACGTGTTTTGAAGGGTCCATTTATTTTGTATAGAGGAGTTGTGATCATGCCCCATGTACTTTTTTTTTTTACATGGTGTCCTGTGTTATGCCACAAACATCTATAGTATTTTATGTGACAAATGGACACACGGTTGTGCATAACTGTGAAGTGGAAACCTCCATGACTTAACACTTTGTAGAACCGCATTTTGCTGCAGTTACAACTGCAAGTCATGTGGGGGTATGTCTAATAATCATTCTCACTTGTCCGAACCAATTCTGAGGATGGACCACAATCCAGAATGGAACATTGTCCTTGTACTGACTGATTGTTAGGGTTCTCCCATGGTTGTGAAATTCAAGGAAACGTTTTTAAATTATAAACAGAATTCCAGGTCTGGAAATGGTTAGGAATTAACATAATGGTTAGAAGTTGCATACCGTCTTCACTCCTGCTCCTCTTGCCCCACTGGTCTCCTGCTCTGTGGTGCTCTATTCCTATTGCCATACATTTTAGTAAGTTAGTAAAAAAAAAAAATCTAGATATGCAAATCTATATTATCAAGAATCAAGAACCTTTATTTTCACCACGTGTTACCACAGTGAAATTATTTGAGACAGACACCGACTCAGGATGCACACAGATAACATATGACACACAGACACGACAAGACATAATATTTCCACACTATTTTATTTATTTTTTTAATGGATGAAATGAGTTGATTGCACTGACCAACACACTTCCCGAGGATCTTAAAATGTCCAAAAAGTGGACCATATGAATTACTGTGTTGCTGCATGAATTAATCACCCGAACGCTGTCAGATGGAGTATGCAATGCGCAATGCAGATGGAGTATTTCTAAAATACTAGGATGTCTTCATACATTCTGCTTATGTTTTGCCAATACATTTTCACTCCCTAATTTTCTGGTTATTCTGACCCATAATCCCCTGTACAGCTGAAGATTTGTCATGTGACTAATCACTTGCGATAGTGCAGACCAGTCACAGCACAGGTGATTTATTTGCAACAGCAGATACTACATTTTGATACTTGCTTTTCTGGTGCACATGCTACCTGCTCCCTTGTCTACATCTAAGCTTATTAAGAAGATATCCCAGTCTCAAGGAGTGAATATGACGACCTCAACCTGAAGTACTGGTAACTTCAGGATGAATATGTCAATCTGATGCAGGAAGTTAATAACCTGACTCCGCCAGATGTATTTCGCTCCGCCTAGCTTCACTCACATACATCTGGGACATCGCCCATAGAAAGTGATTTCTCCAACCAATTTTATGGTCTGGCCAATCAGGACGCAGGGCTGGAGTTTCATAGATGTGACGTAGTGGAGACGCGACCATGACGTGAGACTGTTTTGATAGCAATGGCGGCTCGTCGAGGAAGCAAGCGTTAACATTGATGCTGCTATTTCTTCCGTGTTGTCCAATCTACCTAATATTGTTTCATTAAAAGAACATCAGAGAACGGCTCTGAATGCTTTTGTTGGTGGACACCATGTTTTCGCCCTTCTCCCGACTGGATTTGGCAAGTTTTGTTTTCCGGGGCGCGTCCGCAGCGTGAACCATATATAAGCCGGGCGTACACTGTACAAGTTTTTCAGTCGTGGTACTTATATACATCTCAAACTGTGCGACGGAACCGCGGGGTTTAAAAAGTTCACCGCTCACGATCTGTGCGGCGCGGCGCTTGGACGCGACCGGACTGCTCACACTGTACGTCGTGCCCCCTCTGGGACCGCTCGCTGTGGTGGCAGAGGCAGGCGAGCGACGGTAGGTGACAGGGACCCAGAGCAGGGGTTCGAGCCCAGCTCTGGCGAGGCCCGCAGGAGGCACTGGGCGTCGGGGGAACGGAGGGGAGAGAGGAGGGACGAGACGCACCGGCGGCCGCTCGGCACGGCAGGTCGCCCGGCCCGCACCCCCCGCGAGCGGAGGAGTGCCGAAACAGGCGGCGGACCGCGGAGGAGTGCCGAAACAGGCGGCGGACCGCGGAGGAGTGCCGAAACAGGCGGCGGACCGCGGAGGAGTGCCGAAATAGGCGGCCAGCGCGTTGCCGCCCTCCCCAACGCCCCCGCGAGCGGGCCGGGCGGAAGTCGCTTCAGGGACGCCCGCTCCCCTCCCTCCGCTGGCGGGGACGGAGAGGAGGGGAGGGCGCCCCCTCGTAGCTCTGCTTGAACAGCAGGATGCGCTCAAGAAAACCTCACGACAGCCGACTGAATTTCAAACATGTTTGATTTTCACCGACCGTCCGATTCTTGATCGGGAGGTAGTCGTGAGAAGCCAGTCCCCCCTCCTCCCCCCCTCTACGATAAAGCTGAAATTCGGCCCGATTCAAAAAATGCCCGCACGACTGAAGAATCGGCCCGAATAGGGCAAAAACTCGTACAGTGTACGCCGGGCGTACACTGTACGAGGCCTTTAGGAGGCCTTTAGTCCTCAACGCGGTTGGCCGGGGATCGACTCCGACCCGCGGCGCTTTGCCGCCTGTCTTCCTCCCTCTTCCTGTCAGCTCACTGTCAATAAAACGCATGCCACTAGAGCTGCAAACACATAAAAAAAAAAATAAGTTTTTTTTTTCCTGCGTCGCTCTCATCAGCGTCACGGGTTGGCTTCGGTGTGAGTGGTTGAAATAGCACGTCGATAAAGATGACAAGAATTTTTGATAAGACCCAGCCTTCAATACAGGCAATTCCTATGGCGGTGTCCCAGATGTATGTGAGTGAAGCTAGGCGGAGCGAAATACATCTGGCGGAGTCAGGTTAGGAAGTTGACACACTAAGGGGTCCAAAATCCAAAGTGCAAAGAAGAACCTTTGAATGAACAGAATCCGCTAATTTAATAAATTAGATGATAAGGATGTGACCCTGTTAAATGTGTGCGCACCCAGGCAGAAACAAAATATTTCACAAGAGAATATTTGATTTAATAGCATTCCAGTCCACTGGAGTTTTAATTAGAGCAGGCGACCTCAACGTATTTTTCAACCTTAAATTGGACACACCACTAATCAAAAAAGGGAACTCCCTCACCTCTGAAAGATGAATCAAACGAATTCAAGATGTGGGTTTGTTAGACGTTTGGAGGTACTTTCACTGCCAACACGGGCAGTTTACTTTCTAGTCAATTCATCACAATGCTTGTTAAAGAAGTATTTATTTTTACATGACTCAGAGAGGGAACAGCTAAAGGAATGTGAGATAAACCAGAGAGGGATTAAAACATATCCCAAAAGATTAATAGATGTTCTGCAGTTGTTTGAACCTTTGTCCGCCAACACCCTCAATCTTAATAAAACACAAACTTGAGATTAAATTTTGCACCATTATTAAATCTTAAAACAAGCCCACGTTCAACTGGGATTCTACCTCTATTAAATAGTTAAGCATCAAATTTAAAAAAGGGCATAACAGAGTTATTCTTTGAAAGCTATGTACTAATTTACAGAATATCTAAACAGATTGGCCTCCCTGCCTCTGGTTCTCGCCAACCGAATTATGACAATAAAAACTAATATTTTACCTATCTTATTTTATCTGTTTTAGTCCGTACCCATTCACATGATAGTTTAGAAAATGACATAATATTATATCCTATTTCCTCCTCGAACTGGTCTATTAGGAAACCCAATGCTGGTTTGACCTAGTGAAACAACTCAACATTCAGAAAGACATACAAGTTTTAATGTGGCCAACCAATGATCCCGACTTCCAACCAGAGGCCTATTTCACAAAACCAAGATAGAGGATTAAACCAGGATTTTCCAGATATCCTGTCTGAATTAAGCCTGGACTTGGTTTCCCATAAGCAGTAAATTACCATGGGGATTTATTCTGCGTAACTTGCCTCCTCCTGAGTTTGACAGAAAGGCCTTTAATAGAGTATGACGTGTTGAGGGAATTAGAATGGCTGATTAACAAGCAAAGGTGTTGTCAATAAAGTCCGATGTTACACCATTTTCCACAAAACTTTGCTGACTCCTCCAGAAAACAGAAACATATTTCCCCTTGCATTGCTGCTGATCAGCTAAACCTGCTAGGGCCCTGCTTCACAATGAGGACCTGAACAGCACAATGGAGAGGAAAAACATCGATCACGTTTTTTATAATATAGTGAGATTTATAACAATATGTCGGTGTACCGGGGTTCATGTTGGACAATGATTTGTGAAATCCCTCCAGGCTGTATTTATAATACGGCAGGTCCATGTTGTTGATGGTCATCATACATGTTATTTATTTAGCTGTACTAATAGATTGTTCAGTGGCACTAGTTTGTGTGCTATAGGTGAAAAATCACCATGTGTGTTGTTCGTACGTATTTCGACCTGTCACGTGTACTCCAGCAAATAACGAATTAAGAAGGTCACGTTCTACTGAAGGTCTCGCTTGTTGCCCAAAAGTGAAAGAACGTGAAACAACCAACAGCGGCCAACACAAACAGCACTCTTCAGTCACTGTCTGCACGCACAGGTCTGCCACAACAGCTCGTAATTGACAATGACCATCACTTTACTGCAGAGGAGTTCCAGTGTTTTCTTAGCAGCAATGGTGTAGGACATATCACTTCAGCTCCCCATCATCCTGCAACAAACAGCCAAGCCAAATGGTTCATTCAGTCTTTCAAGAGGTCAATGAAAGCCAGTAAGACAGGGGGAAAACCACTACAACAGCTTATTGACAACTTTTTATTGGCTTACAGAAACACAGCTCATGCAGCAACTGGACAGACACCTGCCATGCTCTTCATCACGTTTGGAGCTGTTGAAATCAGACATTCGGAGGAATGTTCAAGACAAACAGTCCTCCTTAGTGGAAAATACAAGGAACAAAACCAGATCCTTTGACATTGGACATAAAGTTCTTGCCAGAGACTACAGAAGCCCAAGTCACAAATGGCAGCCTGGCACAATTATGTCACCTCTGACATATAACATAAATGTTGGAGACAACTTAATCTGGCGCAGACATGTTGATCAGATTCTAGATGCAGAAACACACATGGTTCCAGAGCAACCTGGGAACACATCTACATCTCAAGATTCAGAAGAGTTTACCTTTGCTGGGGTTCCGGATTCAAGCGAAACCGCCAACACCCAAACACACAGCACTATGGACTCTGATCAAATGGGCAGACTTTGGTTATCCTGAGAGAAATCGCAGAGCACCTTAGACTGAACATAGATTTTCTGTTCATTTCATAAAGAAGCATTTCCTTCAGGGAGAGACAAAGAGAACGTTCTGATGGGTTTACGAGTTGTGCACGAATGGCGTACACAAATGAAAGGTCTCTCCGATGAGCTGGTCCAAATATGAAGGCTGTTTCTTGAAGTCATTGTAATAATAATAATAATAATAATAATAATAATAATTGAACTTTATTGATCTCACAATGGAGAAATTAACTTCTGCATCTTAACCCATCCCCTTGGGGAGCAGTGGGCTGCCATGTGTGGCGCCTGGGGAGCAATCTGGGGTTAAGGGTCTTGCTCAGGGACCCAGAGTGCAGGCTGTGGGGATCGAACCGGGTACTTGCAACCTTCTCAGAGCGCAAGCGCACTGCTCTAACCACTACATTTTCAGAATAGACTTTTGTGCCACTTTTTCAAACTTGTAGTCTCTACATCAGGGGTCACCAACACAACAAGTAGCCCTCGAGGACCACGCCCACGAGCCTGTTCTAAATAACACAATCCACCACCAAAACCTTATTCAGTTACTCTTCTTGTTTAATCACACTTGCGTTTATATAGATATAAAAATGACAATATCTATAACAAATGTATTTATTTTAGATAAAGTTAAGGAGAACTTTGACTCTTCTAGTTCAAAGGTCTGTACTGACAACACCAGTCAAGTAAATCTCAGTTTCCAAAAGGTTGGTGACCCCTGCTCTACATAGAAACTTGTACGGTTAAGCAGGTGGGAAGCCTTAAAGACATCCAAACTATAGACCTACTGACTTTACAAACAAAGATGATGCCCTCAGGGAATTTTTTTTTTAATAATTCTGTCACATCACACATTAAACATTATTCAGTGGATTGATGCTAGCAATGTTTTGTTAAAGAGACTGAATCTATGGCATGTTAGCTGGGCCTAATCTTAATTTCAATGTATCTGACAGTGTTGTGAATGCATTGTCACAAAGTTGCTTGCATGCACATTAAACACTTTCTGGCCCTTTAATGGCTTTCCATGACTGCTAGACCAAGTCTGATCATTTTATGAGGGAGTTTGAGTCAGTCTTATGATTCAATAAATGTGAAAATAAAAATGTGAGAAATTAGTTGCCGAGTTTCACATAAGACATGATAGCACCTTACCAGTTTCTGGCCAGCAGGGGACACATTAAGCTGTGTAAATAAACAGTTCATGCTGCTATTTTGCAGCAAATATTCTTTCCAAGAAAGAAAAATTGTAAGGATTCCCCCCACATGAGCTCTTCTGAGCGACGGCAGTAATGACTTTCAGCAAGTGTCCATATAAACATTTATTTTTGCACAAGCAAATGTAGAAAAAAACAAGTACTCTGGAAATATTTGGCAGCAACAGCAGAGTAATGAGACTTCAATCAGGGAGGTAAAGGACTTTTTTTTATAGATATCTCCCTTTTGAAGCTTAAAAGCAAGTGGCCAACAGGCTTAAAGCAGATGCAACCGCATTTTCACTCAGTTCTTTCTGAAAAAAACAAAAAAAACAAAGACAAATCCGTAACAAGATAAAGCAGGGGCGTGCGCTGATGGCGCAGGGGTAGTGCGCACGGCCCATGCAAAAAAAAAAAAAAAAAAGACACTAGTGCTACAACACCCCCCCTAGAAAAACAATATATAAAAAGAATGATAAAGCAGATCAAAGAGTGATTGTGACGTTACCAAATTATACCATTATACAAAACACAACACTATTTGATAACTTACTGACAATAAAAAAAATATAAAAATACAAATTGGACTCATACACCCTCAGGTCTTTTAATTTACAGAGTCTGACAATAATTCAAGTGCTGTATTCTGACGGAGTGACTTCCTCCTCATCTGTCGTTCAATCATTAAATCAAACGCTTGTCTTTCTCTAGAAAAAAGGAAGAAAAGGGTTGTTCATCAGTTTCAACATCAGGCTAAGTAATTATTCTTTATATTACACTCTACTATTTGAAAACACCCAAATCCTACCTGTTACTAATGCATCGGCCTTCCAGGTACTTTTCTTCTGCCTTTTTCACAGAAACATTATCCACCCCAGCAATAGCATAGATGATAGCCTGCACAAAAAGACAATAAACTTGTAAGTGTAAAAAAATGGCAGCTCTGTATGTATAAACATATTTCATATATTTATCAGTCTTTTCTCGCCTCAGGAAGCAGCACGTCTAGAACAAAAGGGACACGCTCCATGGATGTCAGCTTAGCCAGGCATGGGGATTTGGTCACAGCTTTTCCATAGACCTCATTTAGGTACCAGTAGACTTGGTCCAGTTGCTGATCATCTTCCAAGTAGATATTCACCACTCTCTTCCGCTTGGGACTTAAGAAACTCCGAAGCCATCTGGACTGCTGCTGCCCCTGGATCACAGCCTGCAAGCGGATTAATAAAGTGGGTTCATACAAGCAGTGATGATGGTTTAATATTGATTAAAAAATATCCACTCCCAGCACTTAGTTCATTAGAAATATACCAGTAGAAATCATTAATAAAAAATAAAAACATTAAAGTTTTTTTTCTTATTTAGAGCAGGTAGGGGGCAGAGAGATTCTAACAATCTAAATCAAAATAATTAAATTCAATTTATATAGAGCCATTTCATGAAACATCATCTCAAGGCACCTTCCAAAGTCAAATTCAATCAGATTATACAGATAAATATGACATTAAACAAAAATACTTTTGTGTAATGGAATTAGTGTACAATTATTCCTACTGCAGCTAAAAAATAACCTGAGAGAGAAAGACTTTTGCTTTGTAATTAAATCACATTTTTAATAAAATAGAAGTATTTGAGAGAATGAGAAAAGTTTGTCATTGCCAATTAAATTTAATTTATTAATAAGTAAATATAATTGGAAGAAAATACATAAATTGTTGCACATTATTTGGTGTTTCCTTAAGTAACTTGTAAAAGCAGTGTGAAAGTGGAGAACGGACAGGTCAACATTGGTTTGTATTTCTCCCAAACCCCTCAATATGTTATACCGTTTTTTTTTTCTTACAACATCGCCATATTTGTGATGATTTTCTCTCTCGTTGCAACATTTTGCTGGAAAATATCTCCAAAGATAATCATGCAGAAGAACATTCGGATTACCTCCAAATATCCCTACAGAGAAGAATAAAGCTAAAAACAAATGCTGAAGGCTCCTGATCTGCTAGTCGAAAACTGTCAAGGCAGACGTGGTCTAATGGTACGTTCACGCCAAAGACGAACATGACACTTTTTGCATTAATCGCATACCGTTGGTTGCTTGACATTTCTCCTCTTTCTTGCAAACAATCCGCGCTGACAACGCAGCCATCTCCCCCCCCCAGCTTGGTTCACTCTGTCATCAAATAGGAGGAGCATCTATCCGCTTGCCGGTTCCCCCTGTCTGTTCAACTCAGAGTGGCGGAGATGGATTTTACAGAGCGAGTCACGGTGCTGTATTTAATGTGGAAAGCCGAACAATGCCATTGGTGCCCCTTGGTCCACCAGAGACGCACCTGGTTCAGCAAGTACCACCACCTGGAGCTGGGTGGTATGGACCAAAAATAATATCTCGATATTTTTAGGCTAAATGTCGATATACAATATTTATCTAGATATGTTTTTCTTTTCAAAAAGTAATTATAAAAAGGCATCTCTGAAAAGATTTATCCCAAATTTCTCATGGGCACATTTTTTAACAAACAGCTGTGGATAAATATGAGAAACGGTTGAAAAATAACCTAAATAAAAGTTTAATGCAACAAAGATCATCTTGATATAAACGATATAGTCTCATCTTAAACCCCTTTAAAAATATCTTGATATTTTTAAAATTGAGATATGTTATCCAGCCCTACCACGACCTGTAGCTGTGTCTGGATGACGAGTGCTTCTAGTGGTACTTCCGTCTTTTTAGGACCCAGTAGGAGGAGCTGCTGACCCGCGTCGGGGGACGGATCTCCCTCTGGGACACCAACTACAGGCGTCTTCGGTCACTAAATCCATCATTGCTCAATAGAAATATAGCCTATAATACATAATAATATAAAAAAAAAAATTTTTGTGCTTAAATAACTGGACGAGGAGCACCTTTAACACGGAGTGATTGACAGAAAAGTTCAGAGTTTTTAACTCCTCGCTTGGCTCTAGACGCAAGCCTACCGCGCCTATTTGCAGTTTTTCTTCGCTCCATTTGTTCCATTCGCATCGCGGACTGTTAACATGCTCCTGAAAGCACCTTTTCATAGGGATAACACCAAAAAAAAATATCAATCACTCGCTCCATTTGTCTCATTTGCCTTCAGTGTGAACGCACCTTAATACCGGAAATACCTGCATGAATCATTTTTAAACCATAAGTGAATTTAGTTAACTATTTGGTATTGAATAAGAATTTGCAAATGCATCTTAAAAAAAAAAAAAAGGATAGATGATGTTAGTTATAGGCCATTTACCCATGTAAATTTTGAGTTTTAAAAATGTTACGGTTTTAAGACTAGTTACATCTGTTTCTATGGTAAAAGTCATGGCAACAAGATGAAGATTTCCGTTTTCATCTGGGTGTATGGAGCATAAACTAACATCCGGCTTCCCTTCCTCCACTTGTTGTTATGCACTGCCAGCCAGCTGGCTGAAAATAAGCCTCCACCTATTTCTTGCCGACAATTTTTTTTTTGTCTGGAAAAATGTTTGGTTGTTAAAAAAAAAGAAAGAAAGGATGGTCAGTATACAAAAACAAAAGAAGCAGCATCCAGTCCTATTATGGTAGCACTTTTTACACCTGCACTGGAAATGGATGAAAGACCTGTTTACTGGGTGGGACCATCAGGTCCACTACCAGCCAAAAGCAAAAGTGATGAGGTGGTAAATTTGTGCAGGTTTTAGTAAGTTGCACATCTGCTCACAAACGTATATAGATTTTAGGAGCATTATATGTTTCAATTAAGACTGCACATCTTCCAGAGAAAACATCGCTCCAGCAAAAACAAAGCTAAACATCCTGGCCCTGTCCTCTCAGGGTCAGGATGTTTACAAGGTGGAAGTATGATAACCCTACCTAAAAGGCAGTGTTTGGATCAAACTGCAGTCCAACACACTGTTAAATATTGTCATGGGCGGTTCTAGACAGGGTCCAGTACCCCTATAGAACTGGCCCTGGTTCCTGTTATGGCCCCTGTCCTGAAGCCATAACACTAAATCTATTCCTTATGATATGTGCTGGCACAGAAACCGTAACTGATAGGTCCATTGGACCGATTTCATTTTCTTACCTTTACAGTTTTACTTTAACAGTGATTTAAAACTTAAGATGTAGCACTTTTAGCTTCAGCCGTACTGAGACTAGCTCAAAGTTTTTATAACAATATTATATTGTTTGAAAAACAAAGCATTTTCTCAGCAACATGGCACCATTCTGGTAGATATCAGTATGCTGTTGCAGCTCCGCTGAACCCATTCATTTACTGCAGGTTTTGTCAGAGTGTACAGAGGCAACTGTTCAAAACGCTACTACCCACTTCTTAAATGAAAGCCTTTCAAGATACAATAGGATGCGAAATGTGAGGGAAGGCTTTCCACATCAGCAGCAACAGAAAGAACCGTACCAGAAGATGTTTCTCCACCATACGCAGTTTGACAATAAAGTGAACCAGCTTCTCATTGGCTCGGTTATGGGCAGCTTGTGTTCGGTCTGGCAGCAGCCGCTTTGAGGATGTAGAAGCATCTTCCCTGTCCTCCTTTTGATCTGCACACGGTTCCTCCATTATGGTATCACAGGTGATCATTACTGTATCTGCGGCTGCCTGTGGATACATCCTCCTCACTGGGTAGCCTAAAGCAGATAAAGACAAAGACAGTGATTAGTTTTACCAAGAACCAGCAAGTGGAAATGTCTGTTAAAGTATCATTGTATGATGCCACGGTAATGAAGAAACTTACTCATGTCATGATTACAATACTCAATGAAGGAGCCAGAAAACGAACCACACGCTTAAAACAAAACAGGAAAAAAAAAAAAAAAAATGATTAGAACTTGCTCATAATTCACAAAGATATCAATGCTTACATGAAATGTGAACACCAGCAGCTTTTATGTGCATCATGCTGCCAAAAGTATTCGCTCATCCATCCAAAAAATCAAAATCAGGTATTCTAGTCACGCCCAAACGGTCAAAAATTCCCATAAACATGTCAAAACCTTGTGGACAACTTTCCCAGAAGAGTTCAACCTATTACAGCTGGAAAAGACAGACCAACATCAAACTGAACCATATGGATTAAGAATGGGATGTCACTGAAGCAAAACAATGCATATTTCTGTTCAACTCACAAATCCCATTCCCACAGTACAAAAGAAATTAGTTGCAAAGTTGAAGGTCACCTCAAACAAAAACATTTTGTAAAATTTCTCCTTGACACTCAACATCCACCTGTCAGGCCCCCTCCTCTTCATTCATCTATTCAATTAAATTTTATTTATATAGCGCCAATTCATGAAACATGTCATCTCAAGGCACTTTACAAAGTCAAATTTAATCATATTATATACTTAATTGATCAAGTCAACCACAGAATCAATTGTCATCGCTATACTGATGACAACTGGATCTCAAAACCCCATTTGCAGCTCCAGCGTTGTCATAAATCACTTGAATCTTAAAGGGGTGGCTGGCGCACAATTTCCTCTGACAAAGCAGCTTAAAAGCTGAAGCCATCAGGACACCTTCTGGCCATCGTTGACCCCTTTTCCTCAAACCTATTCAATATTAATAACCACCACAACCATTTCTGGTAACAACGTCAATATTGGTGTAAATAAATTGTTACACGCTCGACCTTTAAATACAAAGTAAAAATGTCTGCAACATATCCTTCATTCACCTTCTTACTGTCCAAGATGCTAAGCTGACCTTTGCCCGTTCAGACTGGTCTACCTCACAGGGATCTCTACCAAATGCTGAGACCCTAGTATATGCAACACACTCTGACACATTCAGTACTGCAAATTTCAGTAATTAAAAAAAAAAAAAAAAAATGTCTTATAGTCCGAAAAATACGGTATACGTTTTTTTTTTTCATAGTTTGGCCAATCCTGCAACTTGTAGTCAGGTGCGACTTATATATCAAATTTAAACAGTAATTCATACTGACCAGCATGATCCAGGGAGTAAACATTACAGTATATAGCCGCAAGAGGGTGCTCTAGGCTTGTGAAAACTATATGCTGCTCCTGTACCACTTAAAAATTCAAACATTAACATATACAAAATAAAGACTGAACACGTTTGTATGTTGTTTTGCTGTTTCAGTATGCATACACGCAGCGGAGCATTGCGTTGTGCAGCTCGCCGGGCAAAGATCACGACAGAACCCCGATATTGGGCTGTCCCGAGAAGTTAATAACAGCTAGTGTTACCTTACAGTTATGTTGTCCGGGCGGTTTACAACTTCGCTGATGGCCTTGATGAGCTTTATGATGCTCTGGAACATCCGTGTCACACTGTTAGCTTAGCACGTAACACCGTTACGCTCTCAGTCTAATTTCAGCGTAATTTTGACAACTTTCAGCATAATGGCCCATTACACTGAAATGTGCTGACAAGAAACACTTGTTGGTGTTGCTGGCTTGTTATGCTAATTTACTTCATTCAACCTCCCAGGTACGTTTGTTATGCAGCCTGTTGAGGATGCAACTGTGTAACTGAATAAGTTGCCTTAACAGATGCCAGTTTTTAGTCTTGGATTTTTTAAAATAAATTTCTAAATTATTTCTTTTTACCCTTTATGACGCATTTTTGACTGATTATTAAAAAAAGCTGTGTTTTTTAAGTAATCAGTTCTTTTAAATCGAGATTTAAAAACACATTTGTTTAGGATTGCCTTTCACTGTTCTAGTTAAACTGTTAACTGAAACATCATTAGTTGAAGTTTGTGGTCCAACCGTTTTAAAAATCATTAATATTTGCTTTAGTTTCCAGTTTCCCATGTTTTATTTTGTTTCAATTTGTCTACCTTTCTACAACTTCTGTTTTTACTTTCCTATGTTGTAACCATGTAAAGCACTTTGCGACGTCCTTGTGCTGAAATGTGCTATACAAATAAATTTGCCTTGCCTTGATGCAACTTGTATTCCGGAGTGACATTAAGTCCGAAAAATACGGTAATTTCCTTTAGGAGAACCTTAGGTTCTTAAATCATGTATTTATAGTAAACATTAATTTCATCACCCACTTTGGTTTCCCTCTAATGAAATTGATATAATAAATGTATTTTTACACTTTGCTTCTATTTTAAATCCGAAGCACCTAAACATTTGCATATTGCAAGTGTATTAAAAGTAACATCTAACCGTTACTATTATTCCAACTAACCAATGCGGATTCTGTAGTCTTCTATAAAATCCAGCGCCCACGTAACAGCAGCCTCATACGACTCTTTGGCTTTTTGCTAGGGGAGAAAACAAACCGTCATTGCCAGGAAAACAGAGTCTTCACAAATCAATGCATGCATATCAGTGTATGAACAGTTCTTACCATCAGCTCATCTGCTTCTTCACAGTCAAAGGGTTTCAATGATTTTAGAGGCAATGTAAACCTTTAATAAAACAAACAATAGATGAAAGGAAAAAAAGTTAGTCTGTTATGCTCAACGACTGATCAACATAATAAAGTTCAATTATGTGTTTACAAGATAATGGGCAAATATAATTTTCAAACAAATGTAATGAAATAACATGTTTTTTGTTCCTACCCTTTCTTATTGTGAATCCCTGTGAAAGCCTGGTCAACAAACATGATACTTGCTTTCTTCTGTTTTCGGTTCACATTTTTTACCTACAGCGGAAACATCACAGAATCCAAAATGTCAGAAGTGCTGAAGAGTTAGAAGGTGGCAGGTTGATCCATTCAAACTATGCATGTATAAACTGCATGGGGACTATGCATCATACCTTTGAGGAAGCAGACAGGTACTGTGTCCAAGGGATGAATGTGTTGGGGCATGAAATGTACATATTAACCCCAAAACACAAGACATGGTGAATATACTGTGTGAACTTGGTAAGAGTGACATGAACAAGGAAGTGAGTCCTGTACTGACATGAGCTGAAAGGCCACCCAGAGGGGAAGAGGACTTTAAGCCAAAAGCAATATACCGTAGATGGCAACATTAATTTTAAGACATAACCTGTGGTCTGGTTAAATTTAAAATGAAGCGTAAGGCCATAAATATTATTGTCACATTTGGAGGAAAAAAATAAGGATGTTTGCAAGCCTGAAAACAGCCTCCAAACTGCATAGTATGGGGGTGGCAACTTCATGTGGAGGTTGTGCTTTGCTGCAGGACGGTCTGGTGTAATTCCCAAAATAGATGGCCATAAGTAGAAATAGTGATCTCAATACATCAGACGGGAAGTATCATCTACAGGAGACCTCCTGTTCTCTTATAGATGTTACACTTGGTCCTGTCTTACAGTGGTTAACTCTGTTTTGCACATAGACACAGCTATTTGATGAGTCTTTTATCTTCTAGAGTTGAATACTGGCTCAGAATTTATCTGCTTGCCTGCGTTTCTTTTAGACAAAGCCACTTCAGGACCTACTATTGCAACAAACCTTTTACTTTTCTCTCACAAAGAAAGTAGTCCTGGATAAGAGCTTCTGTATATTTTGTGTCTCTGCTCAGATCTCCAGTCGGTATGTATGTATGTATGTATGTATATATATATATATATATATATATACACACAAGCTCAGTATGAGGGAAAGCTGCAAAGCCAAAACAATGGAGGCGACCGTCCACTGTTGCTCTAAGCTCTTTCGGGAGGAGTGCATACTGCAAGTCAATGACTCGACGCAATCTGCTGGATTTCCTTATATAGAAAATGTTTTAACCAATCTGGATGATTTGATTGAATTGACTTTATAAAGTGCCTTGAGATGATGTGTTTATCGTGGATTGGCGCTACATAAATACAAAAATTCAGCTATTTAGTAAATAGGAAAAAAATTCTAATCCTAACTGAGATAAAACGCAAAAAAGCAAGTCTCATTAAACAAATCGTGAAAAAAGTGTTGTGCAGTGCATCTAAACATCTGGTTTATATTGTATATTCCGATAAGTTCTTGCAAAAAGCACAGATTTTTCTGAAATGTTCTCCGTGTGAAATTCATTACCATCTACTCTTTTTCTGTCCTTACCAATGCAGGCCAGTAAGGATAATTTCGACATTTGCCCCACACAAATGCTCCTTCTGTGATAGATGGAGGTTCTGTAAGACAAAAACTGGTTTTAGTTTCCTGTGGAGACTGCTTGCATTCAGTCACTGCAGTTTTCGCCTCACTGATGTTTTTCTTCATCAAGAAACTCGGTAGTTCTTCCTCCTCCTCGTCCTCATCTTCACTTTCATCCTCTAGCATGGCCAGAGAGGGCAGCTGCTCCTCAAAGTGACTCAGTTCGATTGAAAGATCTGAAGACAGCAAAGATTCGTCTTTTTGGGGATTGGAGAGCAGACGGGACAAGATAAAAGAGTCAGAGGCAATTCCAGTATTCATCAAATCAATGTAAAATTGTAGCATTTTTAAGATATAAAACCACTGAAAAAATTAACCACAATTTAAATCTGAAACAAGCAAAAGGTACTTTACACAATTAACTGTATTCATGGCCCTTTAAAGCACATTTGTGATATTATTTCTACACATTATGCATTATTACTACATTTATTTTAAGCATACTGAGAAAAATTCACAGCTTTTACCTTGGTCTGCTGGATCAGGTTTCTGCAGCTCAAACCTTGGCCTTATGCGTTTGGATGGGGGAGGAGGGCCTTTCCCATTTACATCTGCAGGCTTATTCTTTCGCGGCCTGCCACGCGGACGCTTAGTCACAGTCCCGTTTGCCTGAGTTTGCTTCTTGCCTCGTGTAAGTTGTCTTGGCGGAGAAGTGTGACTCCTTTTTTGAGATTTCGATTTATGGCATGATGAATCGGCCTCGGGAGTCTACAACAACACAAAAAAGGTGTTGTATTTGCACACTGTGTTTCATTTCCAATCTCTGTTTTTTGGAAAATCTAGATTTACCGATACTAATTTTAGCCAATTCTGATTTTAAGAACAGCCTTCAAAATATTTGTTTCTAGCCTTTCTGGCATGAGTATTCATTGTTTATATTAGGAGCAGAGGCAATGTCAAACATCTCTCAGCATGAGAGAGCAGTTGCTGTAAACAGGGTTTATTATTATTATTATTAAAAAAGGCTAAAAAAAATTTGGACTTGACACCAAACTGTCTTTAGCATCCTACATTAGCAGTTAGCACGGCATGTTGGGCTAAAGTTGCTTTCATCGGTATGGATGACCTGGAAAATAGACCTGTAGCCAAACCATCAGATTCTAAAAGGCTGCCAACATTCCCACGTCTAGCATGAACAATTACAGACAGCGATTAAAAGCTCAAAAGGATAAAACAGAGCAACTTTGCTAAAATATCTGCTTGTAGTGCAAATAAAATGCTGACATGTCTTAAGAACTCAGCATCTAACGTAGGGCTGGACGATAATTCAATAACAATATCTATCGATCGATAGACGTGTGGCGCGATAGGAAAAAACAGGATCGATAAAACTTCGATAGACAGTTTTCCTTCCTTCCTTTCAGCCTATCATATTAGTTGATACTACAGTCACTACTTCCTCTCGACCAATCGTAATCGCGGACCCAGGCACGCCGTCACAAAGCGCCGCTCTCTCAAACCACAACACACAGCACATGAATATGTCGCAGCAAGGAGCGGCGGAGGAAACGGTCCCAAAACGGGGTTTTACTAGTTCGCCAGCATGACAGAAATAAACCACAGTGATTTGTAAAACTTGCAAGGAACCCGTAAAAACAAAGTCTGGTAACGCAACCAACTTGTTTCATCACGTAAGCCGCTCAGACCCGCAGCAGCGTGAGCTGTGTCAGCCCCGCGCGACTCCGCGTCCTCGGAGGAATCTTCTGGAAGTTCTTCCAAAGCAAAGCAGGTATAGCAGCTAAACTGGGCTCCCTTCTTTGTGATAAAATGAAAAGCGTCCAAGCGGCATAAGGACGTCACGCATGCAATAACATGCTTCATAGTGATGGATATGCTGCTGTTGTCTGTAGCTGAAAAACCTGGCTTCAAACAACTACCTGCCACTCTTGATCCGGGATATAAAGTTCCAGGACGCAAGTTTTTCTCTAACAGCGCTCCCTAAATTGTGCAACTAATGCAGGGAATCAGTGCAAAATGAGCTGCAGTCTGTGTCCTTACACGCCACAACCTCGGACCTCTCATTTATAAAAAGAGAAAATCTGTGGGGTATTGTGAAAAGGAAGATGCAGAATGCCAGACCCAACAACGCAGAAGAGTTGAAGGCCACTATCAGAGCAGCCTGGGCTCTCATAACACCTGAGCAGTGCCAGAAACTCATCGACTCCATGCCACGCCGCATTAATGCAGTAATTGAGGCAAAAGGAGCTCCAACCAAGTATTGAGTATTGTACATGCTCATATTTTTCATTTTCATACTTTTCAGTTGGCCAACATTTCTAAAAAAAATCCCTTTTTTGTATTAGCCTTAAGTAATATTCTAATTTTGTGACACACGGAATTTTGGATTTTCATTTGTTGCCACTTCAAATCATCAAAATTAAATGAAATAAACATTTGAATGCATCAGTCTGTGTGCAATGAATAAATATAATGTACAAGTTACACCTTTTGAATGCAATTACTGAAATAAATCAAGTTTTTCAAAATATTCTAATTTACTGGCTTTAACCTGTATATAAAAAGTCTAAAATCGAAAAAACACAACAACTTATTCCTCTGTTTACATTTCCTATCATGTCTTAGGAGATACTGGTCTCCTTTCCTATCAGAAACAAACTTCTTGGTTTAATGAAAATATTTTTTAATTCAAATCGGCCCTCTGGCAACAGTTTTGGACTTGACCTCTCAGCAGAGTTCACACTTGTACCCATATAACGAGAGCATTTACTTAAAACAAATTCCTGTTAAAATATGAAGATTGGGAATCTACTGAATCTTCTGACTGATTGTTCCCATTAAAAGGCTCACAATCAAAAGAGTGAGTCTTTTAATGCTTCTCATTAAGCACAATTGCAGGATGCATCACATTTTCTTGTGTCTGCACATCTATGACACTTGAAGGGGTTAATACCATAAAACTGCAAATGTTAAATGTCAGATAAAATAATACTTACATAATTGGCTGTGATATTTTATGAGCCTTCTAGTTTGCACATTTATGGCCAAAAAACACTGCATTTGATGTTTTAATACTTTAATAATCCCTTTTATTGTTACTACAATAAATACTGCAAAATGTGGCAATTAACTTTCAGGCTCATATTGCCCATAGACCCAATCATTATTAATATGATGCATTCATTGATTGAACAACACAAAGTAATTATTTTTTGAATGATCAGTGCAGCACTAAAGCTATGCCATATGCTTATTTGAACAACATAGCTGACATCTATAAAATGAGCTTTACACCTCACCTTTGCTTTAGTGATACATTCAGTGTACTCTAGCTGCTCTTCGTCAGCTGCAGAAGAGGTGAGTATAATGTTGGATGTTGAGGAGCCGTGGACAGGCGTTGAGGTCTGGTTGCTTATTTGTGTCCATCTCCTTGGTCCCTTGCGTCTCTCAGGAGTAGTAGTCAACCCAAAAGTGGGGAGATCATCTGCTACTGGAGAATGGCTCTGTTTAAAGACGGGCGTCTTTTTAGATTTACGAGGTCTGCCTGGAAGATAATATGAAGATAGCCTCATGTCAGAACAACCAAGAAATAGCTGAGTCTTAGCTAGCTTTGAAATAAACTAGCACAAAAAAAACAGCAGATGAGGTGATGCATCATTACCCCTCATTGTTGTATGGCTCGGCGTGGTCCTCTCATTGAAAGGATATCCTTAGAGTTCATTGACTGACGCACAGATAAACATGAGCACAAAAGCAACATTAATTCCCTTGAACTGAGCAACTTGAATTTCCAGTGGAAGAATACAGTTGACAGACAGGCTTAGGAATGGAGGGAGAAATGTTTAAGTAATGAGCTTCTCACTGATACATCCGTGTTGAATACAGTACGGTATGTTGCCTAACAGTAAATTGACAGGAATTCATTGCTGCATGTTTGTTAACCACCATGCATGAAAACGAGCAACCTCGACAGTTGAGTCCAGAGAGGTGCGTTTAATAAACAAGCATCAAGGTCACCTGTAGATAAAAAATAAACTGTTTAAAAAATTAAAAGGAATGTGTTGAACATCAAAAGATATAATAATAATAATAATAATAATAATAATAATAATAAAAGCCCAGGTATATAAATCCTGGGGTTTTCGATGTAAAGGGGGCTTCGAAAGCAGCATTTAGTTACTATGCTCCACTTATCTGGAACAAACTTCCAGAAAACTGTAAAAGTGCGGAAAGCCCGAGTTCCTTTAAATCAAGATTAAAAACACATTTGTTTAAAATTGCCTTTGACTGTTCTAGTTAAACAGTTTTACTGTTTTTAATGTTCTTTTTTGTTACTACATTCTATCCCTACTTGCTTTTATTCTATTTTCTATCTACATTTTATTGTTTTGCTATATCTTAATCATGTAAAGCACTTTGTATTGTCTTGTACTGAATTGTGCTATATAAATAAATTTGCCTTGCCTTGCCTTGCCTTCTCAACCTAATAAATTGGATTGGCGAGGTTTGTGTTATTCGGCGGATTTCTGAATCTTGTTTTTGTCCTGCTCTGTGTGCTCAAGCTACATTTGCATGACACACTTGCAATTGGTACGACCGATGCGACCTGAATGTCGCATCCATGCAAAGTTGATGAAGAGAAATGCAATGGCCAGAGAACCTCCCAAGCAGTAGTTTCTTCCTGCATAGTTTTCCTCCTTTAACCCCCGTGTTATCGGGAAAGAGGTTAAGAACAGAGCTTGGAGACCAGAGAGAGCAAACCGATATGACAGCTAAGCAGGCAGAAAGTGACAGCAAATTAACGCTTCGTATTAATCTGAGGAATGAGCAAGACCTGTAGTCTGCCTGATAAACAATAGCCCCCGAAAACATATAAACCACACCTCCGTGCAAAGCGTGTAAGGGCGGAATTCCTCATTTTTAAACGTGAATGTCAGGCTCTAAAAGCGGAAACTAGGATGGCAAAACATAACAAGCCAACTGCCAGCTGAACACTGGCGAGTTTAACAACAAATATGAGCTCACCTCAACGATTTTATGCGTTCAGAAACCCAGAATGGTGCCAACATAATATTTACTGCTGCACCAGGTTGCTATCAGTAATGTTCACAGTTGAACAACTAGTACACTGCAAAACTGAAAGCAACACGTCGTAAACACAAATTCCTGTTTGGAACAAGTCATGACTCTTCCTTCCTTGGGCAGTGACGTTCTCTTAAGGAATCAGCCGAGCGCCCCCTATTGGTCCGGATGATAAATGACACCTGGTTTGAAGCGCACCTTTTTTTATTTCTTAAAACATTACAATAATTTAAATAAATTACAATATAACTGAAAAGTTAACTTGTTTTCAGTGACTCGATTCACTAAAGGAAACGTTAAGATTAACATCAAACAGACTGTTTTCAAGCCTTTATTTCTGTTAATGGTTTTCTGTATAACTCTGTTGCTCAGATAAAGATGCTTACAGTTAAGGAAAACGTTTAAGAGATTAAGAAATCCCTTTTAATACTAAAATGTGAGATTAATGAAAAATGTGCTCAAAGCCTGCTTAAAAGTTATTGTCGAAAACAAAGGCACTTTTATTCTGACAAACTAGCCTAATTGGATATTCTAATTTCCTGAATATTACTGGAGACCAGGGGTCTTCAACTCTAGTCCTCGAGGTCTGGTATCCTTGGGACTTTTATATGCATCCCAGGTCTAACACATCTGAATTAAATGGCTGAATTACTTCAATATGCAATCGTGTTCTCCAGAGTCCTCCTAATTACCTGATTATGGAGATGTGTTGAAGCAGAGACGCATAAAATTTGCAGGACACAAGACCTTGATCACTGGAGTTGAAGACCCCTAAAGGCAGAGATTGGAGGGTTTCAATGACTCTGGTGGATAGCTGTTCAGTGTTCCTCATAATTGTGTATGTGTAACTGGTTCTTTTCTGCGTTGTGCAAGTCAGCTGTGAATGATTTGCCCGTGACACAGTTTGCCTTCTGGAGATGGTCGTTTATTCTGACAAGAACAATGAACACAAAACAACCACGTTATGGGATGTCCACTCCAAATCCTCTGACCACAGCAAACACAAAGGGAGCCACTAACTCCCAAGGTTTCCCCTCCACCTATAGTTGTGTTGACCACTACAAACAAAAGAAGAGATGCCACTACCCAGGGCAATAGAACCATCAATTCCCAGAGCTGAAAAAAGAAAAAAAAGTCATACCTCTAAAATATAGCTTATAAATGGCAGGAAAAAGATGGAAAGATAAAAAAAAACCCCGAAATCCCACCTAACACAAGCAACCATTAATTCCTAGAACGAGTGTTGGAGGATGCCCCGCTTCTCCCTCTGCTCTGGGGTGAGCCTAGGCGAGGTTTAGCAAGCAGACAGCTAAACCCAACCCAGGTATGCAGCAGCGGGGATGGCAGGTCTTGCAGCACAGAATGTAGGGAGCCCAAAACAATTATAAAATAAAAACAGGTTAGGACAAATTAATTGAAATGAGGCACAAACCTGCACAGTCTGTCCACACACCAATAAGGCCAGTCCCTTTCCCTTCTCACACACCGACAGAAGCAAACACACGTAAAGGTGGCAGCTGTTGACGACACTGACCACTCCACCCACATTAAGATCTGGCGGTAAATAATCCCATCAATTATCTGCAGGTTGACAAATGTAAAAAAGGAGGGGCCCAGACTGCAATCCTAAATTGTTCCATAACACAGCAATGTAGGAGCACACAGTGACGTGTGCCAGCCAAAAACACACACACACACACACACACACACACACACACACACACATTATATATATATATATATATATATATATATATATATATATATATATATATATATATATATATATATATATATATATATATATATATAAATTTTTTTTAGTTCATTTGCTTTTACCTTAGAACCTACCTTTAAATTAGATTGTTATTCATATTACTAATCTAGTGTGTAACTCTGTATGTGTTTTGCCACCCACTGTCACGCCCGAATTTCCCCATTGCTTGACAATAAAGTGATTTCTTATCTTGAATAAAAAGTAATGAAGGCCATACATGTTAACACAAAATTTAGATTACTGGAATAGATTTTGTTGTAGATTGAATCTGTATATTTTGTTTTGCTAGAAATTCAATGTTTAGCTCTGCACAGTTAATTTAGAATCTGTTTAACGCAGTTATATTAGCCGCAGCGGTTGGTCTAGTAATACCCCTTACTACCTGCAGAGGGCACTGCGTAACTGCTCATCTGCTGATCACCCTGGTTTCTGGTCAGTGGCTGAATGCACTGGTCTTCACTGCAAAGAAAATCCACACGCAGAGATTTCTAGAGTCCATACTACGCAATGTGGGATCATGATAATAATTTACAATAAAACTTTTGGTGGCATAAATGACATGACAAGTCTGGAGCCCCTGGCTCCGCAGCAGAAGAAGACTTGTAACCCTGATAATGATGGAAGTCTAGCCCACGGAAGTATATTTCCCGGCGTGTTTGCAGGACCGTTTCATTTTACAGACATGTAAATTGAATCCTCCATATGTCTAAACTGTATACACGAGATCAGACAAGTGTATGTATATATATATATATATATATATATATATATATATATATATATATATATATATATATATATACAGTAGTCCAGCTGCCACTCAGCTGGCACCTCTGGATGTGTGATTGGCCTGAGGTCAATGAGGGGCAGGTTGGTCCCGCCCTCTTCCAGATGTGCGTCTCGCTCCAGTGTCCTCAGTCCGCTGCTGCCTGGCTGCGGGAGAGTGCCGCGCGTCGGGAAGTCAATAGGAGGGTGCGCATGGGTCCGTTTAAAGTCTCATCAGCGAAGCGCAGACTCCTGTCGCCGAGGCGCTACTCCTCCTGATGTGTTGTTGATCGTGTTTTTTGATCTGCACGCTGGACTTCACACTGGAGGAGATAAGACTACCTGAGCGGGTTGAGATGCAGAGCTAATGGAGGCAGGCAGGACTGAGCGCGGTGCCACTCCAGCGCACTGAGCAGAGGATCACAGAGCCTCATTCGGAGCGGAGCGCAATCTGCCGCATCACCCGTGCGTCCTTTTATCAGCGCTTCAACTAATTCTGGCCACATTTCCGCCAAACTGTGGAGGCAAAGGAGCCTGTTTTGTTTTCCTGGCAGCTTAATGGAGATCACACCTCGCTTTTACCACATGCATCTGAGTACGGCGTGAGGTGAACCCCAAGCCCGAGAAGAGCGACCTGCGGGGGCGTGTAGCTTAATTGAAATCGATCCAGCGGTTTCTTTTTTTTTTTTTTTGAATGTGAAGCGGCAGCAGAGGTTGTTTCTCCTCTCCTTATCCTTCCTCTCCTCTTACTTCCAACATGACTTCACTGTCGGGGACTAAGGAGAGGAGCAGCCGGAGCAGAAAACATGGGGTAGGTTTTTATCTTTAAATCCCCAGTGAGTTGATGCTTCTCTATGTGTAAACCTGGACAGTCTGAATACTTATCATCCATTCAGTGCTGCATGCGCCTCACTGCACCACCCACCACACCGAAGTGCAGTTTGCTTCCATTTTCAGGTGGTCATAAATATACAGCATGATGACAGCCCTCATTAGATTTGTGTCCATGCATACTTCACACATCGCTGCTCATGGTGTCACAGCAATGGGTTTCAATTCATCACACGAACCCCACATCTCTGCAATTATCACCTCCAAGTCAGGTGTTATTCTTAAACTCACACCTGTGTCTCTGCCTACCCTCTACAGCAGGATTAGCTTCAATTTATTACACAGGGTGGGGTCATATTATACCAGTCTCATCACTTGGGAATGACTGAGCTTTCCCGCCCATCATTTTATACGTCGCAGCCTTATTATGGCCCTAGAATTTGTGGCCCTGCAGCAACTATATCAGTAGATCTGTAATACAATTTCAAAAATCCAATTCTCAAGTCTCTGTGACTCAATCAGTAGATCAGACCCGGTCACCAAAGGCTTGATAAATATGTTATTTACTCCTTTTTATGTGGAGGAGCAGCAGCTCTACTCCAGGCTCCTCCTTTTCTCCCTCTCCATCCTACTATCACTCTTAATCAAGACCCAAAGATAATAACTTCTGCTTTTGAATCAGCGTCTTAACCCCAACCTGGAGAGAACGGTCCACCTTTTTCAGAACCATGAGCTTAGAATTATTGGAACTGACTTCCAGTACCTGGATACACGCCTGCAAACTGCTCCAATGCCTGTTGAAGGTCATGTCACAAAGATGCCAACAGAACCACATCCTTTTCAAAAGGAAAAATTAAACCCAGAGGTTTCAAAACCAGACATCCTTTCCTCCATAACTATGCCTTGAAGTCCTATCCATGAACAAGACAAATAGGACTGGGGACAAGGGGCAGCCCTGACGGAGTACAACATGCACTGAAAAAATCTCACCTTTGTGCTGAGACTAAGGTCACAGTTCTGGCTTTAGTTGTACAGCAAAGCCTTTACAAGTGTCCCTAGTACCCCATAATCATGCAGCACAACGAAGGAAGAAATCTTGGGGGACAAACCTCTTCTCCAGATCCACAAAATACATACAGACCATACTCCTATGATAACCATACTCCTATGACTCCATCAGCAGTTCCCCAAGGTTAAAGATCTTGTCCACTGTCCAACTACAGGATAGAAGAAGCTCCATTACTTCCCCTGAATACAAGGTTTGACAGCCTTCTTTCCAAAACCCTGGATGAGGATTCTTCGATAATTGGAAGAGACTCTTTTTTTCTAAAAATTAGGACCACTACCTCAATAATTTTTTCTACAGGTTTCCCAGTCCTCCACCTGACCTTGAAGAGGCGTGTCAACAACGGCAGCCCTTCAATTTCTAGAGCCGTCAGCATCTTTGGACACATCTTTTTCTTTTCTGGCGCTTATCACTGGAAGTTGTTACACTACAATGGCAACCTCTGTGATGGTGATGGATTTACCTTTTCCTGAATCGTCAGACTTCCACCTTGGTCAGAAGGTGAGACGATCCAGGCGTCTGATAAGGATGCCTCCTCGGTGCCTCCATTTGGAGGTTTACCAGGCATGTCCAATTGATGAGGAGACGCCAGTGCAGATTCAGACAATATTGGAGACTATATGTTTTGTCTGGCCTGGATACACATTGGGATCTCCTGGAACAAACTAGGGAAAATAATATCCGGGTTTCTGGCTACCCCTGGAACATGATGTCAGACAAGTGGAACATGATAGATGGAGGGATACTATTTTATTTATGGGTATATATGCCACAATTTAATCTTAAACCTTAGACGTTTGACACCTCTGCTGCTATAGTTTTAAGTGAACGTTTTATCTCATATTTGTTTGCATATCACTGACTACTATGATCAGTAGGTGTTATTAGCTATTTATGATCAGACTATAGTAGAGATGTAAGAATACTGACTTATGGTTTTCTTTGGGGTCTGACTTGCAGATTCTGACTTGGAGAAAGAAATTATCTGCAGGTCATTTGACAGAGGTAGCAGTTTTAAATCCAACAGAGAATGAAGGAACTAAAATATTCTTCCCAAATTATGCACATAGCCCTAACATCACTGTATGTGCTGTTGCGTGGTGCATTTTTAGACCAAAGACAGTTGGAGCTGTTAGTTTTTGATTACTTTAGTAAATAGGAAAAATGTTCAGTATTAGACCTGCTTTTGTCAGCATGTTGGTATCATAAATGGTTAATGCTCATTTATATTCACCCACTGACCCATTTACTCTGCCCACTTTTTCCTGTTTAGAGGCACAAGAGGGTCATATTATTCAAGCAGTTTATGGGTAAGAGATGAGGTGGGCCCTGGACAGGTTGCCAGTCTATTACAGGGCCAACAAAGAAATCCACACACACGGCTTAGCTTGATTTAGAAATAACCAATTAACTGAACACACATGTTTTGTGAACGGTGGGAGGAAGCTGGAGTCCCCAGGGAAAATCCAGCCATACAGTGGGAGAACATGCAAGTGCCCAGCCAAGATTCAGACCCAGGACCCTTGTTGCTGTAAGGAAAGAGGCCTAATTATCATCTATATTCGACAGCAAAATTAGCTGGTAGATGGATTAAACACCCAGTAGACAATAGAGCTTTTATTCAATTTATTACTTATTTAGAATAACACACTGTTGACTCAGAACGGTTGAAAATACTGCCCTGCTTGTTCAAGAAAAAGAAAGAGCATCTTTGTTTTGCCACATAAGCAAAATGCCAACAGCTTTAAACAGCCCATATGCTCTCACATTTACATCCTCTTTAAGATTATTTCCCTGTCCCTGAGCAACCTCTCGTGTTCACACAGTGTTTTAAGCTATATTGTGTCTTTCCATTTGCCTTCTCACAGATGCCCGACTCCTCTCCAACAAAATCGTCCTCTTTTTTCCCTGACACGTGGTGCCGAAAGGCCTACGAGGAAACCTCCCGCTCCAGCACTCGCCCGGCGCCTGAGGGAGCCGGCTCCATGCCCAGCTCCACAGGCACCCCTTCCCCAGGCTCGGGAATCTCATCACCTGGATCCTTCTCTGGATCTCCAGGGACCATCTCCCCAGGGATTGGCACTGGATCACCGGGTTCTCTCGGTGGCTCTCCGGGTTTTGGGACCGGGTCGCCGGCCTCAGGGAGTGGAAGTTCCCCGGGAAGTGAAAGGGTGATATGGTGCGAGAGCTGCAACACACAGCTGACAGAGCTGAAACGTCAAGCGCTGAAGCTGCTCATCCCTGGACCATACTCCAGCAAGGTAAACACTCTGTTTCCCGCAGTGTTCTTCTGGCGAACATAAACATAACGCTTAAAATATTGTTCCTTGATTAACTGCGACATTGTGACAGTGACTGTCGTTAATTTGGCTGCTCACAAAGGACTGGGGTTCAAATCATTCCCTTGTTTACAGTGTTGCTGTGTCATCAGAGTTATTGTTGTCATAAATCAAAGGGATGCTGCATGAGATCCTCCCCCAAGCCGAACAGTGGTGAAAATGAACAGGAGCAAAACAGCCCTTGGGATTTGGAAAAAATTATACATGAGCATTTAATAAAGTTCCGATGGAGCGTCAAAGCAAGAAGTCTTTCATTTCGATTCCACATAAATAGATTTATTTACATAGCAGCATTTCACAATTGATGCTATGTAACTTTCCCAACAGATTCACACCAATAACATACAGTCCCAATTGCAATGCAATTATAACACAAGCAAGTCCATTCATGCTTTTCGGTCATGTGAGAATTTTCCAGCTGATAATCATCTTAATAAATAATTTTATCATTTGAAAATTTCTAAATTTGTATTTATTGAGATTGTCTTTGTGTTTTTCAAAGAGAATTTGTGCGATGATCGGAAACCTTTCAAGCAAACAGAGAAATCTTTAACGGGACAAACATCTTTCATAGCTGTATGTACTGATATTCCCTTGAAAACGGAAAGGGGGAGAACTGAAGTACACTGAGTATGGCTGTTTAAAATTGTCATGCAAGTCCATTTCCCAGTATTTAATACATTTATTTACTCATTTTAATACCAGTCACTGTTTTTAAACTAGGAGTTTTAGAGTGCAGTCACTTGATTCTGGATAAAGGAGTAAATTATTCACTGTATACAGTATAGATGGTGCTAATTTAGGCTTCTATATAACAGTTTCCAGCTTTTAAATTAACACCAATGTTCCATAAATTTCATTTTATTTTGCTGCAGCTATATTGGTTAACAAATAAACATTGCAATAATAAGGAGCACAAAGTGAACTGGAACACGATACTTAGTCTATGAGACTTACTACACAGACTGTACGTTTGTGCTGGAGTTTCAGGTTGTTTTGAATTAAAGAGTTTTATTATTTTGACATTTTTTAAAAGGTATGTGGTTTGCTGCTGGTTGAAAGGCTATTAATTAAGAGCAGTTTGGGAGGTTGGGTTCAAGTCTTTGATTACAGCGTTCTTTGTGGTAAAATTTATTGCAGGAGAGAAAGAACACAAACACACAAAAAAGCTGTATCACCTGCTGTAGGTCCTTTTTTTTGAGAAACTTTAGTAAAAAAACATTCTTTATGTCTAGTCACTTTGCAAACACAAACTTCAGTGTATTCACAGGGATTGTATGTGATACACAAAGTAGAGCCTAATTATGAAGTGGGAGGAAAATAATACATGGGTTTCAACGTCTTTGACATACATTCAAAAAGTGCGGCAGGCGGGTATTTAGTCCCCTTAACTCTGATACACATAAATATAATCTAATGAAAGCAACTGCCTATAATAGCCACCTAATAAGTAAATTGAGTTCACTTGAGGGTCATTTAATCACAGTATAAATCCAGCTGTTCCAGTCCTGGAACAAAGATGCAGAGAAGTTCTAGCTTGTAGTATCCAAAGTTTTGAACACTTCATTAAACACAGCGCAAACCAAATATGGAAAATGGAGAGAATACGGCACAAATTCAACATGTCCAAGATATAGCCAGGAGCACACAGATCAGAAAAGCATCCAAGAGGCTCATGGTCTCTCTAGAAGAGCTGCAGAAATTCATAGCTCAGTGAAAGAATCGGTTGAAAGGACAACTACTAGTTGTGCATTCCACAAATCAGGCTTTTACACAAGAGTAGAAAAACACGGAAAAACATTGTTGAAATTTATTTATTTTTATTTATTTATAAACATTTATTAGAGGATCAGCCCCATGAGATGAAGCATCTCGTTTTCATGGGGGTCCTCAGTAACATATCCAAACAATGTAGAAAGGAAAACAACAAAGTAGATACAATATACAAGATACAAGAAAAAGACCACACCGCACTCACACGCACACACACACTCACACACAAGCTCTCACTAACCCCTCAACACAGAAAGAGTAAAGTAAATCACAGTAATTCCCAAACCGCAGTAATTATACCACTAGACAATAAATATAAAATAAAAATAAAAATAACACCAAGAAAATCCAATTTTAAAATTTTCACCTCCTGTAGGTGGGCACAGCAAACATGTGGAAGTAGGTGCTATGGCCAAAACCGAACTTCCTGGCTTACATGCTTAGTGGTCGCAAAATAGCACTCCGTATCACCACGGTGAAACATAGTGTTGGCAGCGGCATGCTGAGGGGAAGCCTTCAATAAACAGGGATTAGGGAATGGGTCAAAGTTAACATGGAGACAGATGGAGGTAAAAACAGGGCAAAAGAGGCTGCAAAAGACTTGAGATGGGGATTCACTTTCCTGCAGGACACCAACCCTAAATATACAGGCATGGTTTAGATCAAAGCATATCCATGTGTAGCAAGAGCCTAGTCACAGTCCAGACCTAAATCAAAATGGTAATATGTGGCAAGACTGAAAAATGTATGTTTACAGACACCGTCCATCTAATCTGATTGTGCTGGAGCTATTTTGTAAAGAGGAATGAGAAAACTGTAGATGGGCCTGTCACGATTTGGGTTTTGTCTTGGTTTATGTTATCAGATTTATTAGTTAAGTTTCTGCTTTTGGGGTCTTGTTTGGTTTTGTTTTAGACATGTTGTTCTGTTTAGGTTACCTGTTTTCCACCTGTCACTTTATCAGTTCTGTTTGGTCTCCCCTCAGCAATCTGTCAGCTTTCTTGCCTTGATTAGATCCACCTGCTCACTTATAATTAGTCTTCACTCCTGTTCACCTGTTCACTCCCCTATATAGTCCTGCCACAAACCTCTGCAATCTGCCAGATCATTAACGAGCCACGGTGAGTTTAGTTCCAGCATTCTTTATTCTGATTGACCTGTTGACGATAACCCGAGAGCCTTTTTGATTCTGAGCCAGCCTGTTCCCTGATCTGTTTTTCCTGCCCTGTCTGACTGATTTACCGGTTTACCGACTAGTTTCTGTCCTATGGTTATCCGAGCTTGCTTTGCCCTGTCTGTACCTCTGCCTATTTTGGACTGCTTTTTGTGTACCGGATTTTGGACTGCCCTTTTGACTATTGAGCCCGCCTGTTCCTGTTTTCATTATTAAAATCCTGTTTTTTGCCTTAACCTCACTTGTTGGGTTTGAATACTGGGTTTGCCTGATTCACGATCATAACAGAATGATCTGGCCCACTAAAACCTATCGCCCAACAAGTTTTTAGAGGTTTTTTTTTTTCCCCTCCACACGCTATGGCTTGGGAGGGTTCCAGATTGGCGTTCTGTCCCCCTGGTATCGGTCCCAGACGCCATCTCTCCAGCAGCCGCAGCAGCAGTAACCCGCTGCCTGCTCCGAGTTTACGATTGGGAGGGCTCTTTGTCACAAATTCAGATTCAACTCAGAATAGAAGGGATCACTCACCCAGCGACACCGCTGTCGGCTCTGCCCATGGGTTTTATCCAGAACCAACTTTGTTTATGGAGGTCGAAGCGGAGGTGGTGCGGGATCTTCGCCCGGATCTTTTTTTCTCTCTCCCTCCAGAGGAGGAGATGCAGGGAACGCTGTGGGCTCCACCGATCCCGGCTCTACCGACAGGATCAAACCTCCAGCAAGTCCTGCCGTCCCGCCGTCGGAGGAGGGGACGGAAACCTGTGGGTCGCTCCTTCACCCGTTCTGTTCGGCCGACAGGCGAGTCAGTACCGCGCCCGTCCGTTGCCACTTCCTGCCCAGTGGATCGGAGTCCGGTGCTTCCCAGAGCTGAGCAGCCCACAGCGCCTCCTGTTGGCGCCCGTGATGCTGAGGATCTGGCTCTGGAGGACCAGTTAAGAGCTTTTGCCCCTATTATTAAAGACCTTAGGGAGGCTCTTTTCTGCCAGTATTCAGAGGAGCTGGAGGCAAAATTAAAGGAGGTCGAGGGGCACTATAGAGCGGCTCTCCAAGGGTTCTATAGTGGACTCAATCCTGTCCCCAAGGGTCCAGCCGACGCCCCGGCACCTGCACCTGTCCCAGAGGACCCGCCTCCTACCTCAGCTCCAGTGCCGGTCTCCGGCAGCTATAAGGCAGCACTGTCTGCGCAGCCGGCCCAAGACGCTGCAACCCCGGAGGGTCCGCAGCCGGCCCAAGACGCTGCAACCCCGGAGGCTCCGCAGCCGGCCCAAGACGCTGCAACCCCGGAGGCTCCGCAGCCGGCCCGAGACGCTGCAACCCCGGAGGCTCCGCAGCCGGCCCGAGACGCTGCAACCCCGGAGGGTCCGCAGCCGGCCCGAGACGCTGCAACCCAGGAGGGTCCGCAGCCGGCCCGAGACGCTGCAACCCAGGAGGGTCCGCAGCCGGTCCGAGACGCTGCAACCCAGGAGGGTCCGCAGCCGGCCCGAGACGCTGCAACCCAGGGGGGTCCGCCGCCGGCCCGCGACGTGGGAACCCAGGAGGGTCCGCCGCCGGTCTGCGACGTGGGAACCCAGGAGGGTCCGCCGCCAGTCTGCGACGTGGGAACCCAGGAGGGTCCGCCGCCAGTCTGCGACGTGGGAACCCAGGAGGGTCCGCCGCCAGTCTGCGACGTGGGAACCCAGGAGGGTCCGCCGCCAGTCTGCGACGTGGGAACCCAGGAGGGTCTACCACAGGCCCACGATGAGGGGGTTCAGACGAGCCCTCTTTCAGGCCGCAACTCGGGGGCTCATCGGGACACTGGGCGCCGTGGCCCTCGCCCAGACGACAAGCGGCGCCGTGGCCCTCGCCCAGACGACAAGCGGCGCCGTGGTCCTCGCCCAGACGACAAGCGGCGTCGTTGCCCTCGCCCGAACGACAAGCTCCGTCGGGGGCCTCGCCGAGAAGACAAGCACCCAGAGCCCCATGGAGACTTAGAGGCCCCTGGACCTCTTCGGAAGCTCTTACCCCCTCATCTTTGGCTTGACAGCCAATTTCCCAAGTGGCTGACCAAACTGTCTTTGTCGGAGGTTCTGGAAGGGTTATTGATGAGGTTCTGGGTGTTAAAGGGTCTGGGAGCATCTGAAGTCTGTAGCCCGGGGCCTCCTGAACCTGAAGTCTGTAGTCCGGGGCCTCCTGAACCTGAAGCCTGTAGCCCGGGGTCTCCTGAACCGGAAGCCTGTAGCCAGGCCCCGTCTGAACCTGAAGCCTGTAGCCAGGCCCCGTCTGAACCTGTAGCCTGTAGCCAGGCCCCGTCTGAACCTGTAGCCTGTAGCCAGGCCCCGTCTGAACCTGTAGCCTGTAGCCAGGCCCCGTCTGAACCTGTAGCCTGTAGCCAGGTCCCGTCTGAACCTGTAGCCTGTAGCCAGGCCCCGTCTGAACCTGTAGCCTGTAGCCAGGCCCTGTCTGAACCTGTAGCCTGTAGCCAGGTCCCGTCTGAACCTGTAGCCTGTAGCCAGGCCCCGTCTGAACCTGTAGCCTGTAGCCAGGGGCCGTCTGAACCTGAAGCCAGTAGCCAGGGGCCGACTGAACCTGAAGCCAGTAGCCAGGGGCCGACTGAACCTGAAGCCAGTAGCCAGGGGCCGACTGAACCTGAACTCTGTAGCCAGGCTCCTCCTGAACTCTGTAGCCAGGCTCCTCCTGAACTCTGTAGCCAGACACCTCCTGAACTCTGTAGCCAGGCTCCTCCTGAACTCTGTAGCCAAGCGCCTCCTGAACTCTGTAGCCAGGCGCCTCCTGAACTCTGTAGCCAGACGCCTCCTGAACTCTTTAACCAGGCCTCTCTTCTAGCTCTTAGTCCGGCGTTGTCTCCAGCCTTTAGTCCGGCGGCAGGTTCTGTTCTTTCTCTCTCCAGACGTCGGTTCCTGAGGGTCCGGTTCTACCGACGGTCCCCGAGGTTGCTGCTCGGCCGCCGGCCTATGAGAGACCTGCTCCGCCGCCGGTCTATGAGAGACCTGCTCCGCCACCGGCCGCCGGACATCGTTGCTAACCGGGGCCGTCCTTCAGGACACCCGCCGGATTACCTGTCTCACAGAGGTCGTCCGCCGGAGAACCTGACACGCCTAGGACGTCCGCCGGAGAACCTGACACGCCTAGGACGTCCGCCGGAGAACCTGACACGCCTAGGACGTCCGCCGGAGAACCTGACACGCCTAGGACGTCCGCCGGAGAACCTGACACGCCGAGGACGTCCGCCGGAGAACCTGACACGCCGAGGACGTCCGCCGGAGAACCTGACACGCCGAGGACGTCCGCCGGAGAACCTGACACGCCGAGACCGTCCTTCGGGACGTCCGCCGGAGAACCTGACACGCCGAGGCCGTCCTTCGGGACGTCCGCCGAACAACCTGACACACCGAGGCCGTCCTTCGGGACGTCCGCCGGACAACCTGACTCGTCGGGGCCGTCCTCCTGGACGACCGCCTGAGAACCTGACTCGTCGGGGCCGTCCTCCTGGACGACCGCCTGAGAACCTGACTCGTCGGGGCCGTCCTCCTGGACGACCGCCTGAGAACCTGACTCGTCGGGGCCGTCCTCCTGGACGCCCGCCTGAGAACTTGACTCGTCTTGTTTTGTTTGAGTTTTTATTTGGACATTTATTTGATTCTAGCCCTCCGTCCTGTACCTCCCTCCACCCACCCGAGCTAGTCTGTTTTGTTTCTGAGGCCGTCTGGAATCCGGCCTTGAGGAGGGGGTTCTGTCACGATTTGGGTTTTGTCTTGGTTTATGTTATCAGATTTATTAGTTAAGTTTCTGCTTTTGGGGTCTTGTTTGGTTTTGTTTTAGACATGTTGTTCTGTTTAGGTTACCTGTTTTCCACCTGTCACTTTATCAGTTCTGTTTGGTCTCCCCTCAGCAATCTGTCAGCTTTCTTGCCTTGATTAGATCCACCTGCTCACTTATAATTAGTCTTCACTCCTGTTCACCTGTTCACTCCCCTATATAGTCCTGCCACAAACCTCTGCAATCTGCCAGATCATTAACGAGCCACGGTGAGTTTAGTTCCAGCATTCTTTATTCTGATTGACCTGTTGACGATAACCCGAGAGCCTTTTTGATTCTGAGCCAGCCTGTTCCCTGATCTGTTTTTCCTGCCCTGTCTGACTGATTTACCGGTTTACCGACTAGTTTCTGTCCTATGGTTATCCGAGCTTGCTTTGCCCTGTCTGTACCTCTGCCTATTTTGGACTGCTTTTTGTGTACCGGATTTTGGACTGCCCTTTTGACTATTGAGCCCGCCTGTTCCTGTTTTCATTATTAAAATCCTGTTTTTTGCCTTAACCTCACTTGTTGGGTTTGAATACTGGGTTTGCCTGATTCACGATCATAACAGGGCCGTCTATGGGATTACAAAGGTGGCAGAGACCAAAGGACATCAATCTGTAATTGGAGGAAAAAGTGGTTCTACTTTAAATTACTGACTCAGGTGGATATATTTTGTGTACATTTTTCCCCCACCTCATGATTATAAACTACATTGCAGTTCTCTATTACATGAAATGCCGGAAAAATACATCCAGCAGAACAAAATGGGGGAGCAAAATTCAAGTAGTGCAAATACAGAATTTCTAAATTTATGCAGAATCCTTTTTTGTGGCTCTGTGTCACATCAACAGCGTACATGCCGAGGTAAATATGAGTCAACCAATGTACCCGTCAGGCTCTAATAAACCTCTTATTAGCGCTCTTTGAATTCCTGCTGTGATGTGGGTTTTTTAACCATAGGTAAACACACCTGACTCCACTACTTGGAAAGCTTTGATGCAAAAACATGATCCTTTTCATCGTTTTATTTGTTTTTGTTTGAACAAGCATCAGTAAAATCCTTCAACAGTGCTGTCAGGTCGATCTTTTATTGCATAGCAGAACTGGTTTAACACACAAGAAAAACTCCCAGATCTAATTTACATTTTTCCTCTTGCCTGACATGCTAACCTTCTGTTTAAAGGTGCACACGAAGCAGCTCGCACTTTCTGATTTTAAGTAATTTTAAGTTTCTCTTAACGTAGTCTATGTGCTGTCCATCTCTTTTCTGCTAGCCGAACAGCTTGAAGGCGAAAGCAGGAGCTGCTCTGCTTGCTTTCAAATACCTGAGGGTCATTATTGAATACCTTAACAGTTCAGTTATTTTAGCCAGGTAGAGTTTCCCGTCTGGCTTTTCTTTTGTTTAACCCAGACGTGAGTAAACTGACCTTTGCAGGTGTTCTGTGTCAAAGAAAAACTGAACTTGTGTCCCCGGTGAAGCAATGTGACCCAATAATCCTTCACCTTCAGCAAATGTGCTGGAACAGCAGTTTTGTGTGTGTGTGTGTGTGTGTGTGTGTTTGCCCTGGTCTACTGTCAGAATGAGACCTTGTGTTATTCCCATGGGACAGAGGGGCATGTGTGACAACCCCCCCCGCCCCCACACATGTACACATATCAAGAATACTAACACACATTCATCGACTGGTACAAGCTGCACAAACCCCTGTTTGTCTCATGAATATGAATACATGGCTGGTCATGCATATCCTACAAGTCACACAAACCCACACACACAGAATCTTACCCCGATCTTAAACCAAGTCTTTACCTTCAAACTGAACAATTTATGCAGCTGTGACCTGCTTTTGGTCCCCCCAGAAAACACACAAACTTCCCACAGAGTGGCTGTGTAAACACATTAGTCCTCACCACATGAAGAAAACATCTCCACACACACACACACACACATGCACACGCATGCACGCACACATTATGTTAATGATGACCTTCACAGCTCTTACCTTTAGAATATTGTGTTTGCACGTCTGCTGTTTAGCAGATCTGCGTGAGCATGCGTGCAGATTCTGCAGAAAGTGTTCGAGATAGATTTAGTCTTTTTACACAAGTATGGCAGTACAGCTGGTAGAATGTGTGAACTTTCAAAGGTACACCTGTTCAGTTGCTTGTTAACACAAATAGTGAATCAGCCAATCACATGCCAGAAACTTGACACGGCATGGCACGGGTAGATGTGATAAAGACGACTTGCTTGAGTTCAAACTGAGCCTCAGAATGGTTAAATAAGGGGATCTAAGCACCTTTTGACATGCCATGATTATCCTGAGTATTTCAGAATCTGCTGATCCACAAAGGGTCAAGTTCATAGTGTTTGTGGTTGGATGGAAGCGCAGACATGTTCAAAGAGTTCAAATTGAGCATTGTTCAAATGCCACAGTCTACTTGAGTTTTGTTACTGTTCATGTCCCTCCATTTATTCCTCAATGTTCTTTTGATGGCTTCTTCCTGCAGGGTAATGTGGACCAAAATCTCTGAGGAATGTTTCCAATGTCTTTTTCAATTTATGCCCTGAAAAATTTGGACCTTTCTGAAGACACAAGTAGGTTTATCACTGAACTAGTAATGTGTACTTAATACACTGGTTGCCAAGTACATAACAGTTCATCGAAACAAACTGATTTATCTCTTTGTGAATTTAATGCAGTGATTCTCAAATAGTAGAGTGCATCCCCTAGGGGCGGGATGAAGACATGACATGGTGGGGGGAGGGTGCTAAATGGGACAATAGCACCATTTTCTGTTCGGTCTGTACCTGCAGTCAGTGGTATATAGTGGAAGCAGGAGATTCTCAATAATCCTCAGAGCGACTGCTTAGCTATGAATGTCTGTGTATGAATAATAATAACAATAAACACCTGATTAATGTGACTGCATTTTGTCTTTAATATTAACAGTATGATATTATTTTTACTATATTTTGAGCTAGTCTATTTTAGGTTTCTGTATTTTGTTGGTGAGGAGGTTGATATCTAGCTAAAAGTGATGTGCTTTCTTTCCAGAGAGAGAATGTACTGTGTCCGCAGGCAGTGAACATTTTATCCTTTGTTTTGACTGAAGGGATGTGTCAGGCTAAAAACCTTTTATGCTGTTGTTGATATTATATAGTTTATAAAGTGTGGCAATATTGAAACATTGCAGTTGTTAGAAACCATAGTTCTAAAATCTTTTAACTGTTATACAATGTAAAAGGGATTCAGAGTAATCTTCAGAGCGATGACTTTAAATGCATTTAAAGAGAAAACAGTAAAAGTTATATTTTTTAACTATTTTGTTTGGATATGGGGCCTTGAAACTTTTTTCATTCTTCAAAGGCGGTGCAACAGAAAACATTTGAGAACCACTGATTTAATGGAATACAAGTCCTTAATACATTTAATTGCTGAAGAGGACCACGATTGCTTGTGGTTTAAAACAGAGCTGACAGTTTCCAGATGAAACCGCAGACAACTGATGGAAGGAGTATTGACAGCAGACATAGAGGAGCAGAGTTAAGCTGTTTCAACTGTTGCTTTTTTAGTGTGACATAATTACTAACCTGAAATTAAAGTCCGACTACTTTCAGGTTCGTTTGTCCGTTTAATGACTGCCGTTTTAACAGTCAGCTGGATAAAGATGTGTGTGAAGCATCAAGGTAATTTAGCTGGTGGCTGGTTGGTGTTAATACAGAGCAAAACGGTGCTCTGCAGGCTCAGAACGAGCAGAATGTGTTTTGGTTTTAGATAGAGAAAAAGCATATGACTCAAAAGCACATCTGGCTGCACATCTGCACTCACTCAAAGCAGTTGTCCCTGCTCTCCTGGTGTGTGTAGCCGTGTATTTATTCCTTATATCTCCGCCCAAATCATTTTCCACTCCCAAGTGGATGGAGGAGGATCTGTTTTTGGTTGGTTCGGGTCACTTCAGGAAAGTGGGTATGTTGGCCTAAATGTCTGTTTCTGATCAGCTGTAAGTCAAACCTATCCGTGTTTAGAAAGTAAAACATATACAACTTTAGATCAGACATGGAAATAAAGCCAAATAAGGACCTGTTTGTAGCTATATTCCCCTGAGAGGACCTCCTCATGGAAGCTTGATTTAGTGTGATTGCTTTCATGTGTGCTTTTCTTTGTGTCTGTTTGAGTTTGTCATTTAAAGCTTCGCTGTGGGAGTTTCCTCTGGATATAGCACATATTATACACGCACTCAAAATGTTTATATTAGCAAACTCACTGATGTGTCTCCCTGTATTAGATGGTACATTAAACACTTGCCTGCAATTTCTGCCTTGGATAAGTTTTTGGTCTGAATGCCCATCCCTAAGGTCAAGTACAACTAAAGAAAAACGAGAGAACGGAGATACTGCTAACCTGGCATCCAGAAATGATTAATCTCTATTTGCAGTATAAACAAAGAATGGTTCCCTATGTATAATTTTCGGCTTACCCTTTTTAATAAAGCAACTTTTTAAACAGAAATTTTTAAGTTTAGTGATAATAGTTCAATACATTTGCTCTTTCATAGAAAAAATGATTCAAACCAAGTGTAGCATTTAAATGTGTTCATAGAAACTCAGACATGGACTCAGAGATAAAGACATAATTCTGTGTACTGGGTTGTAATAGTGTCTGTGTGGACTGGAAATATCCTTAGTGACGTTTTGTTCAGTTTTTTTAACCAATGTTATAAAAGCAATGTTCAAGGAGCTTATTAAAAGAACCAAGCTAAATCTGACAAGCATATTCACTTGGTTGTGTGAGTGGTTGGCTCGGGCCAGTAGGAGAATCTTTAAGTATTATAACTATGAAAAGAATACCATGGCTATTTGGCATTACATTATACAAACCTTATACAAACAATATACAAAATAAAACCTTGTTAAACCTAGAAGTGGTTTTTAAGTAAACGTGCCTATTGCACAGAATATAATTCTCATTTTTACTACAGTTTTAAGACAGGGTTGGAATTATGGGTGGAGCTCCTTTAAGCTCCTACCTTGCCAGGTTTGCTGCCGAGTTGAAAACTGCAGGTTATGAAGGTCTAGTAAAAATGCAAATACATTTTTAAGTGTGTGTAGCCTCTGATGTGCTCTTGGATTGTTTAGAGCTGTGGTTCTCAATCCTGATCCTTAGGGCCCATTGTCCTGCATGGTTTATGTGTTACCTTGGTACCGAACCCCTGACTTAATAAATTTGTTACTAACAGGAATCTGACGCATGTGATGTCATGCTATGGAGGTAATGCAATCATTTGTATCAGAAGTCCTTGAGCAAAAACCCATCTGTACAGTGGGCCTGAGGACCAGGATTGCCAATCACTGGATTAGTTCAAATGTGTTGGGATCAAGGGAGTGGAATTCATTGTTCTACTAAGTGAGTCAGGACAGGGTATGTTACTTTTACCATGACGTCACTGTCTAGTTTTATTTTATTTACCAACTAGGTTCCTCCTCCTGTTGTCTTGATGTTCTACCCACAACTTTCTTTAAGAAAGTTTTCCTTCCCGTTAATGGGGAGTTTTTCTTCCCACTGTCGCTTCATTCTTGCTCAGTATGAGGGATTGCAGCAAAGCCATGGACAATGCAGACGACTGTCCCTGTAGCTCTACGCTTCCCCAGGAGTGAATGCTGCTTGTCGGGACTTTGATGCAATCAACTGGTTTCCTTATATAGGAACATTTTTGACCAATCTGTATAATCTGACCCAATCTGTATAATATGATTGAACTTGACTTTGTAAAGTGCCTTGAGATGACATGTTTCATGAATTGGCGCTATATAAATAAAATTGAATTGAATTGAAGAATGTTTTGTCTTTTATAACATCTGATTTGACTCAAATAATATGTCATTTCTGTCAAGAGTATTCCCCCAGGCCCTAAAAACAGCAATTATCACACCACTGTTGAAAAATTTGGACAAACTACTACTGCAGAACTACAGGCCCATCTCAGTTATGCATTTTTGCTGTTCCCTGCTAGGTTATTTTATTTTATGGGCTGGCTGGCTGTTTTCCCACTCCAGTGCTGCTCCACTCTGCTAGTGGAGCAGCTACATCTGCCCTGATCTTAATTACCTACAGTACATATTTTTTACCTGTCACTCTGCCTTTATATACCTGCCTCTTTCAGGAAGTCTCCATCAGATCGTCTGCAAGTCTAGAGTGAGAGGTAGTCCAGGGTTCCTGTCTGTATCACTTGTGTATGACCCTGTCTTCTCGTTTTGGATTTTCCTTTCTCGCCTTGCCCTCATTCGGCTGTCTGCCTTCTGGACTCAATTGGACTCAATCAGTACCAGTCGCCGTTTGCATCTGTTTGACTTTAAATCACACATGCATAATCCGATTTGCTTCAAACTGAATTTGAATGATCTTTATCATCCCACAAAGAGCTCATTTGGATCAGATATGAGTTTGGATCAATGGTGCCCCCTACAATATTTAAACAGCTCGAGCTCCGTGATACGTCACCAGATCTGCAACAAATTGTGTGTGCATCATCATGGATGACTGTTTGATAGGTCGGTGTGGCAAAGTAATGACTTCTTTTAGCCGCACCCACTTAGAACACAGTAAGCCGTTACAATGATGAATGTCATTATCTTACAATCTTGGCAGTAGGCTCACCAGAGGCTGGGAAGTGTTGAGGTGCCGATGCTGATCTCCTGCGGTCGCAACGCAAGAGTTGCACTTTGCAGTGAGGGCCAACCAACGCTGCTTTAATTGGTTTGGTTTTTCAATAAACTTTTTAACCACAACATCATGTCTGGCTGAATTATCAGGTTCTCTGTCTGGCTCAGCATTACACAAACCTCCCCTTTATCAGTAAGATTATTGAAAAAGCTGTGTTTCAACATTTAAATACCTTCTTAACAATGACTAGCCACGTTGAAGTATTCCAGTCAGGTTTCCGGGCTCACCACGGTACAGAGACTGCAATTGTTAAGGTGTTCAAACACATCCATATAAATGCAGACTGTGTAACAACCACAGTGCTGGTACTATGCAGATGGCACACAGTTCTACAACATCATCTCACCAGGTGACTCTGAATCCATTCAAGCACTGAGTAAATACTTGTGCTTGAAGAAATCAATGATTGGTTTGCCAGAATTTTCTTCATCCATCCATCCATCCATTTTCTGACCCGCTTAATCCCTCATGGGGTCGCGGGGGTTGCTGGTGCCTATCTCCAGCGTTCACCGGTGAATAAAAACAAAACTGAAGTAATAATTTTGGACCAATGGAGGAGTGATCAAGAGTTAGCACACATTCGGTTTCAAACATCCAGCATGCTGAGGTTAGTTACTCTTCATTAGTACAGAATGTCTGCATAGTGTAGCATGGGATTAAATTATATTATGGGGTCATTGCTGCAATATTTGAGCAACAGTTGTGGGTGTGTGCGAGTGCTGGTGCGAGTCCTGGGGAATGTTTTGACATCGGTGGCAGCCTGGTGTAGCTAATGATCAAATTGTGCATCCTAAAGTGTTCAAAGAGTACCCAGAAAATGCTAGACCATTAATTATCTAAGGCAGTGTGTCTTCATACACTAATGCAATGCAAGAGCTTCTTTTACCATCTCTCCGTCTTGGAAGGATTTACTGTTTTTAACGATGGCTTCGTTGAAGCAGCTGACTCATTGTTCCGAGACTTGAAAATAAGGCAGAGATATTATCTTCAATCAAAGCTCTGTAGCTGTCAAGACCTACAGCTAAAAGGCGCTGTGAAGCCATGGCTCGAGGATTTAACCCAGCAACTGTGGAAGGACATCGGAGATTGTGAGTGTTTCTCCCTGCAGTTGGACGAATCTACAGATGTGAGTGACACAGCCCAGATGTGCATTTTCATTCGTATGGTGTTTAGTGATCTCACTGCAAAAGAGGAGCTATTGACAGCACTTCCCATGAAGGAACAGAGGCGAGGAGAGGACATTTTTCAGACGCTTAAAAACTTTATTGAGAAAACTCAGCTCCCAGTGTACAAATTGGTGTCTATCACCACAGATGGAGCACCTGCAATGGTTGGACGTGTGAATGGATTTATTGCAAAGTGCAGGCAGGAGGATGCGTTCCCAGACTTCTTGAACTACCATGCACGCTACACGGAGCAGATGAACAATTGTCTGTCAGAGATTGACAAACGCTTTCAAGACTTTTCTTTGCTCGAGTCTGTCTCTACATTCATGTGCTATCCTTTTCAGGAAGATGCTGAGGTTGATTCACTCGCATCAAACATTGCAGCACTGTTTCACTTGAACTCTTCTGGAGTGGAAGATGAGATTTTGACTCTACAAACTGACATTGAGCTGAAGTCGAGAGCTCATGGACAGTTCTGGAACTTACTCACAGAGGAAAAGTACCCCAACATGAGGAAATGTGCTACCTCCTTGACTGCATTATTTGGCTCCACTTATTTATGTGAGTCAGCCTTTTCATACATGAAGATCATTAAGTCCAAATACCGTTCCACCATGACGGATGAACATTTGGAAATGTGCTTGAGGCTGGCTGTCAGCAGCTACTGTCCAGACTATGCATCCCTGGCTGATTCAATTCAGTGTAAGTCATCAAAGTAGACTAAATGTAAATACTTATGTGTGTTGTGCAATATTAGCTTATTCGGTTATGGAAGGTACATCAACATACATTGTACATACAAATAATCCTTAATAAACTTGAAAATAGTTATATGTTTTGCTTTTTTGTCGTGGGTAGGTAGATCATTTTGACTTGGTTGTTTTATAAGTAGCTCGCATGCTGAAAAAGTGTGAGCACCCCTGGTTTATGCAATTGTAAAAAACTGTAAATTCAACTAGGGTTCACGGCCGCCCTAATCAGTTAAAATAATCTTAGCCACCGGATTATTGTTAGATGTTACCAGTAATTAGCCTATAATTTGTGTATTTATCAGATTAAGCCTTGAAATATCATCACTCTGAGGGATATGTAACTGCACAAGGGTAGCTGGCTGTTCTGTAATAACCAAATCCCATAATACCAAGGGCCTCCGGTAACCACGGCAGCTGGTGCTGCCTCTGCAGCGACATGTAACAGATGTGAGCTGCATACATATCTCTGTCAGTGTTAATGGGCTCCTCATAGCTGTCTGTGTATGTGTGGTAAGTGTGTGAGAGACAGTGAGAAGAGAAATAAGGTGAAAATATAAGGTATTCATAGGGATGATGGCACATTTTAGTGTGTTTCTTCGGCTATATAATTTGTGTGTGTGTGTGTGTGTGTGTGTGTGTGTGTGTGTGTGTGTGTGTGTGTGTGTGTGTGTGTGTGTGTGTGTGTGTGTGTGTGTGTGTGTGTGTGTGTGTGTGTGTAAGACAGAGAGGAAGAGAAAACAGTCATCCCCTCCTCATGCCTTTCAGGTGTGAAAGACATTAACATATAAAGAGCTGGTCTCATCAATAACTGTAAGACGGGGTGGATGGATGGATATGTGTGTGAAGGAAGGGGGAGATGCTGATGCAGCCTGAATTTTTGAGCATCTCACAAGCCTTATGTCAATACCACAGCAATCTACAAATGGTACCAGTTCAGCATTAGCAATGACTAGTTTTTCACTATCTCAGTTATACTGCACTTTATTTCAAACACTGCTGTAAAAGTGGACTCTGCTGCATAATTTTCAATTAACACTAGAATGAAAAAGCAAATTCATAAGGCTTTTGTGTATCCTGGTAATGCAGGTATTGGTGATGTAAGGAGACTCGGATTAAACAATTATGACTATTAACATTCCTTTTAAGTATGGATGCTACACGATATTTATTGTCACACTGTCACATTGTTCCATAGAACACAAAGACTGTTCTTGAGTTAAAAAAACAACTTATTGATTAGTGAATAGGTCACTTCAGAACAATTTTATTGCTAATGATAAAAAATAACTGCATTTATTAATATTTTAAAAATATTGATTGTAGAAAAAGTTGTCAAATTCTCAATCCCAGCACTGCCTTGGGCTTTTGGTGTATGTAATCATTGTGATGAGAAATCCGGTCTCTTGAGACTATAAAGAAATTCAGGAGAAACATGAAGAAAACTATGCATTCACTGTTCTACTTTAAGAATTGTGTCTGTTTCGTTGACTAAAAAATTGTATTTAAAATTCCATCATCGACATTTTTATCCATGGGAAGGTTTACATCCAAAAATAAGGACAAATTGTAATTTTTGACAAGGACTCCACATGGGTTGTGATTATGAATGTAAAAAATGTCTGACTCTGACAATTTATGGTCCACTGACACAGAGTTGACATAATATTTGAGTCTATTGACTCTTGTGCAGCTCTTACGGATTTTGTCCTCTTAAGGAGTGAAGCTATTGAATATTTTAGTAATCAAGTACTGTATAGAGTAATCTCTTGATTAATAAAGCAATTGAATAAACAAGTGCTATGCCACGTGTTTTAAACATTTACTTTTCTTAAAACCCCTACTTAATTCTGCACAGTAAAAATACACCTTCATCAGAACTGATGAAGGTGTATTTTTACTACGTGGATATTTTAAGTTGGCCATGTAGACGTCCAACAGTGTCCTTTACAAGAATATACCAACATAGTTAAAAAAAGAACTACGTTTGCTCTGTGAAATCTTAAACCTCCACGCAAAAAGACGCTAAGAGCCACTGGACTGCCCCATGTGGTTCCCTTCATTTGGCATTCTGTGCCTTTAATAGTAAAGGCTGATCATACCCAATGTCGTTTAATGATTTTGTAATTAACCTAATCTGCAAACTTACACGTGTGGTTAGCTAATTTGTTTTATTACAGAGTAAATCTCTTTAGTCTTTTCCTCCTAGACTCTTGATAAGCCCAGTCTTTTTGTTCTAATTTGTCATATTTGATCATCTGTTTTCTTTTTTTGTTTCAGTTAGATGTGCTTTTCCCTTAACCCTCACAACTGGTCCTAATTTTACATCATCCCAGCTGGAATGTGTCCCTCATGTGGTTTTGTTTTCTTCTCCATCAGATCCTTATTTCCTTGTCATCCTTGTGTGTGTCCATTCACCAAGTGCTTGGTTTGTAGGGACCTCATTTAAGACTTTTATCTACTTTTTATCTGTCGGCTGTATGTAAAAAAATTTGAAGTCAAGATGACCCGTCAAGATCTCATATGGAACTGTCCTTAGCTAAAGACAAATTTTAAATTCCTAGCAAACTAAAGTACAGGATATTTGTCCAACTTTGTTGTTTAAAAATAAGGAAAAAAATAACCTGATTATGTTTAACGGAAATGTGCGAAGGAAAAAACAGAGTGGTTAAGACGGAAAATAAGTAGATTTAGTTAAAGTTGTAGCAATTAATCTAATGGCATTATCATTGCCATTAATGACACTGACCCATAGAAAACACTATTAATTACATTTTCAAGTTGATAACAAGTAGGCAGCTCCAGTCAGCAAAACCTTCTATGACCTTTCTATAGAGACTGAAAAGCTGTTCAAAAGAAAAAGGAAGTAATTTCTAATGTGTCATAATAAGTGAATGGAAAAGCACACAGCAGACGCCACAGAAATTTGGACAATTGAATCTCAGCCAGAGGCGGATTTTAAATACTGTGCACAAGACAAAAACTGTTCAATTTTCAAGATATGGTTAAAATGTAAAAAGTTCAAGTTCAAAATTAAAACACACACATTTGAAGAAATTTCAGCTGGTTTGACTTAGATTATGACATGGGCCATTCATATTTGTTCTCTATCTTACAGAAAAGTCGAGGTTTTAAATTGTCTACAAATGGGGGAAAAAAAACAGATACTAACATTAAAGGAACTTAAAATCCTGAAACAGAAAGGATATAAATATACCACACATTCATAGGCTGCAAGACCAAACATGAACACATTCCCCGCTCCGATACACTGGCAGCATATTGCAACAACAGGCAAATCACATGCATGAACGCACACACCCAAACAGACACACGACAGCTTGAATGGATACCAACATGCAGACTAAGGTATCCCGAGGATAGTATGAAAACACACACAAATGAACACACAAAGACACGTGCATATGGGTATTACGGAGAACATTAGCACATTACTGGATAATGGTGGACGTCTCAACAGCTGCTGCACAATGTCAATTGTTACCATGGCAACTGCCACTCTTTTACCCACGCAATTGACAAAAGTATAAAACATGTGAAGTAGATCCGAGTAGGCTAGAGGTCAGCAATACAACAGTTTAACAGTCTGTCAGCAATAAAATACACAATTTTAGCCAAAAACTAATAAAGGTGTATCATGATCTAACCGATTTCATTTAAAAACAGAAATCCAATTTTCACAACTAGGCTGTTGATTAAATAAATTCACATACTGCTATATTATGAATTATTGTTACACCCAAAAAATTATCTATGCTATTCATTTATTCTCATTTGATTCATACGGGGAGATTACCAAGGTTAGAGTGCAGTTTAAGAATCAGCCTATTCAAATGTACTGTGTTTTCTGTTTATTTCCTTATGTATTTTTGTCCATTTCGATCTTTTTAAATTAAAAGAACACCAACATTTTAATGTTAGCCAGGTTATCCGCCATGGTTGTGAGTTTGTTTTATTGATGTCCAAACTAGTCTGTTTCACAGCAGACATTTTGACTTGGGTTAAATAGGAAAACTCAGGAACTAACTAAAATTAATAAAGAAGTAGTTTTTTTGCTGATGTTCTACTTAAGCTTCAGTCACATGGCCTCCAGTCCTGCCATGTATGGTGGTGGTGTATTGAAAAACACACTTTAAGAGGGTACAAACTTGAGGAAATGAAAGGGATGTTGTCCAAAATCAATTGCACTTTGAATTGTCTTGTTACTGAAAAGTGCTATATAAATAAACTTGCTTTGCCAATGTAATTCTAACACACTCCCTTTTTTGAATAGGGCATGTGTATTCGGATCAATGATATGAAATATACAATGCCATGCAGAATAACTCTGTGAAACTGGGTACATTCCTTTTGAGATTACTTTAATTTGATAAAATTTAATTTGATCTTTTTCATAAAGATGAGTTCCAGTCTGACGCTGAAATTTCAATGCTCCGTGGGTGCCCCCTAATAGTCTGATATTTATTGGCCGAAATAATCAGAAAGTAGTGCAGGCCATCTCTTTATGAAAAGACAAAGGAGAATTGGGATGACAACATTTTCCCAAAGTACATTTCCATAAATTATGTATTTCATGCAAATACTGAAACAAAATTATAATTTCTGTGACCATTACCATATGGAATGAATGCATTGAAATTTACGTTGTGTGAATATTTTAGTACATTTGTCTGTTCAGTCATACTGGCAGCAATCTAGCAATATCACAGTCTACAACGTTTACTAACCATCATCATTAAGGTGTAAAGAAAGGTCCTTGAACATATCCTATTAAATTCAAGACAAGAATAACATATCTTTTTCCAACTAACTTAATAAGGATTACCTGTGTATGCATGTCACATTTAAATGACTCACAATAGTTTAATTTGTTGGCCATAAATTTAATCACAAACTATTTAAAAAATTCTGAGTAAACACCTTTATATGCCCTAACAGTTAAAAAGGATGTTATTTTTTTGTCCGTTTGATAACCTTTCAAGAATTAGTTTGCTTTTAACGATAAAATCAGAAAGATATGAATCCCAAACTTTCAGAGTTGGCCGACTGAGCTCTGCATTCAGGGAAAGCGCTACATCATAATTAGCAGCTGTTAAGCCACAATCTATTTCTCCACACTTTAAAAAAGTTAGCACCATGATCCATAGCAGAGACGAAAAGTGAAAACGTTGGGTGTTCCAGCAGCAGCAGGTGCCAGATCCACCACTCCGTGACGCTGTGAAGTCTCGCTTGCTCAACGGTTTATTTGAAGACCTGCTAACCACACTTCTAACATTAGTCAGTCTGCTGTCAGAAGCTGATAAATCAGACAGAGACACGAACATCCGCTCACGCAAACACACAGCAGTGCACATGTCCACGTGCACGCCGACCATCGCAGGCTATCAAATTGTCACACATAGCACATCTATCTTCAGCATCTCCCTCTTGGAAGATCTAATGACAGACTGAGGTGTCAGGTACAGGGTGTGTGTCGATGTAAACTTTATTTCCGGAAAAAAAAAAACTTTTGTGTTTCTAGGATTTTCTTGAGTTGGATTCATTGAGTTTCTATGAAAGATTGTGACAAGTTGAGACGCAAATGCACATTTGAAGTACCTGTCAAAGTGAAAATACAACTTTTATTTATGAAAATTATTTTTTTCTGCGCACAGTCTATGTTTTGCATGAAAGGATTAAATGGTTCTGTCAGCACAACATGAAAATGAAGTATCAGTTGTTTTTGCAATCAGAAATTAATAGACATGCACAAGGGAAATTAGTGTTTATCAGATAGAAATTTGCAAGTACATTGGTACTTTCACTATGAGTCTCTCAACTTATGTGTTTTTTTTTATATGAGCCATCTCTCAGCCAATTCTGTTGGTTTGAGTTCAGAGCTAAAATTCTGGAGTACGAGCCAGCATCATATATCCCACCACTAGTTGCCGCAGGGACCCCCACAGTGAATGCCACAGTGAACGCTACAACATCCGCCTGCCAATTTGTGTTTCCCTGAATAATGGCAGTGTAGAAGATGACCAGGCGCCACTGTGGAAATTTGTCCTTTTTTAGTTGCCTCAGGAAGTACCGTCTGAGCTGGACCTTCTTTCGAACAGTGTCTGTGTGAGGACCATCTCAGGTCCCTAGAAAAGGTGGTTTCTGTGAGCTGGAAGAGATCCACAGCAGACATTGTTGTTGAGTTTGGAGAGGGGAGGTAGTTTGGGGGATGTTCTCTAGAAGTCCTCCAGCATCTCTGCCATCTTGTACGGATTAAGCTTCAGGTGGTTCTGACCACACCAGTGGACCAGCCGATTCGTCTCCTGTCTGTATGCAGACTTGTCATTGTCCTAGAGCAGACCATCTGAAAAACAAGAGAAGTGGGGAAAGCGCATACCCCTAGGGCTGTGGGGGGCGTATGGTTCTTGTGTGCAGAAAGATGCTCCCTAGCCTTACTTGTTGCTGCCGTTGAGGAAGGAAGCTGGTGATTCACAGGCAGTTCGAGGTCAGCAATATGAGCTGGGTAATTTCTGGAGGTTGATGGTGTTGAAGGCTGAGCTGAAGTCCACAAACAGGATCCTGGAGTACGTCTGTGGGTTGTTGAGATGGTGCAGGATGAAGTCTAGTCCCAGGTTGACAGCATCCTTTGCCAACCTGTTTACCGGTAAGCAAACTGCAGGAGGTGGAGCAGGTTGCCTGTGATCTCCTTCAGACCCATCAACACCAGTTGCTCAAAGGTTTTCATCACTACAGATGTCAGGGTCAAAGGCCTATAATCAGTTATCCTTTGGTACCGGGAAGACGGGGAGGCATTTGAAGCACAGCTCCAGAGACTTGTTAAAGACCTGACTTTTAAATGGGGGCCATTTGGTCAGAGCATGCTTTCAGGCAGAAGAGGGAAATAAGCTCCTGTAGGCAGTGACCCTTTTCAAACCATTTCAAACTGCATGGTTGTTAGCTGAGAAGCTTTTTTTTAGTTTTTTATTGTAGCTTCTCTTAGCTGCATTGAGCTCCTTGGTTTGACCCTGCCCTGCTCATACAAGACCCGGTCCCCTCTTCCTTGCTCCTAATCAGCTTCTTCAGATGTGAAGTGAACCATGGTTTCTTGTTGTACGTATTAAAGGCACTGGTCTGCAAGCATTCTTTGAAAGGACCTGGAGAAAACAGTTCTTGTAAGATAATGTTCAAATCCAAGGAAGCGAGACCTTGCTACTTATTTAAACAGTATTCAGACAAAGGTTGATGACTAACATAAGCATCTAGATAATGGAAGCCAGGCAGTATTTAACCAAAACCTGGGAGCTAAAACATTGGCTTTAAATGCCGGTTTGTATTTGTAGAAACAGTTTAAATATGAAATGTTGTCATAACATCCATATCTATGATTGGTAGCTGGATGTGTTACAAGAATGGAACAACATGCACAGCTCTGTGTAGTTCTGCTGCAGTGCAGTGTTTGAAGTGGCTAGCCGATTTATTTATGGCATATGAGCTCACTAACTCACCGCTGGGCCTCTGGATGTGTCAGAGATGACACATTGACATTTCTGGCTCTGATAAATGTGAAGCAAATGCAGCAAAAGGGCTTTTGGTTTTGAACAAAAATACGTGTTTGAAAGCTTTGCACTTTTAAAAATTTCCTTGTATTAACTTTTGTGATTAAATTTGTAGTTTTTGTGTGAACCCTCCGGAAACTGTATGGTTACTTCATGCTATTTAAAAACCACCATATTACCAATATACTACCACTGATAAACGCTAAAGTAAAACAGCTACACAACAGTAATAGAAAACAGATTCAGATAAAACATCCTTGTGGGAAACATGACATGGCTTTCTTAACAAAAGCGGCTTTGTGTGTTTCCTGGCTCTTTCCTTTTAGGGTAAAAACTATGATCTGCCTTTTCTCTTTCCATTTTTTAATGTACTTTAATGGCCACTGCCTAGACGAGATGAATGTTTGTGTGTGCGTGTGTTTGTTTGTGTGGATATTCCAGGCGTGACTACATTGGTAGCTGTCTAATGCTAAAGATAGGATAAAAACAGAGATGTGTGTGTAGGGAGGACGGCGAATCTATTGTGTCAGAACAGTGTAAAGGGCAGAAGGTGAAACTAGAACAGGGATGACATTTAGGCCACAATTACAAGTCTAACTCTGGGGCAAATGTCAGTGCAGCCGTTCTCTATCAGGTACTTTCTTTTACCAAGCTTTTATTCTTTTAATAGCTTCTGTGTGATTGTGCTGGTTCTTAAAACAAATCTAAAGTACAGTAGCCAATTTGTCCTCTGCTAGACTACATTCAGATTTTCACACCCACTCACAAACACACTGAGAAGAAATGATCATCATCCACTTCTTCCAATACTTGTCATCCTTCTCAGTTGCCCAGGATCCCCTCCGTTCCTCTACCAATCCAGCATATATAAAAGGACAGGGCTGAAACAAACGAAGAGTTAGAAGGCAAAAGGGAGAAAATGTCTGCTAGAGATGGAGATAAAAAGAAAGAGAAAAGTAATAATTTATAGAGCGTATACAAAAGGTGGAAAGTGTGTGTTTGTAAGAGAGACAGACCCAGGATTAAATTGGCTGTTTGTTCCCACCGTGTGCCTCGATCAGACTCAGAGAATAGCCTCTACCCGTTGAACTTTGCAATTACTTTCAGCAGATAGAGCCTGAGGGGCACAATTTAACCTGTTTAAATTGGTTGTTGTTGTTTACTTTTATCTCCTACTGTTCACCAGGCTGTAGAGGGTTTTTAAGTTAAGCTTTTTTGCTAACATCTCTCTGTCTGTTATGTCTCCATATTTCTGCTTTTGAGGTTCCTGTTTTCCTGTTTTTTTTTCCATCTTAGAGTGCAGAAGCAATATCTGATTCATGTTATGATCTTGGACTTAGAGTCAAGTGGTTGATAATGGAGTCTCATTCCTGGATTAGTTGTGATACTGAATGCAGGTTTGATGAATCAACGCTTTTTAACCTCAGTAGCTCTCACTGGCCTCACTGACCACCAGCGGAGCACTGAGCCTTCCTTCATGGAGCTCATACTTATGAATGAGTGCCACTGTGTAAATGTATAGCCTAAAAAACTGCAGGGGAACTTGGTTGCTTTTTTGGATAGGGTTTAAAAAAGCATTTTAGTTTCTGAAGTTACATGATTAAAGCGCACCATGAAAAAATGTAAGTTTTATGTTTAAAATGCATAAATGCATTTTTTTTAGCTTTAGTGGAACTGCTTTAAAGGTGCCATGACATCACTGTATAAACCATTTCATGTAGTTGATATTGCTGCATATGTAAATTCTCCAAAAAAATTACAAACAAATAACGTCAACTTGTTGTTTTGTCGGGCCAAATGTCCCTCCTCAGGAAAAGGATTGGTTGTGGTAATGATATCCAGCTCTACCAAGTTTACTTCACTCTGATTGGCTACAACTATATTTGTAAAACCTGTCAAACACGACACACACACACACACACACACACACACCTTTCCCTCTCCCTTCACACCTCTGTTCTCGGTGCAACAAATCCAATATGGTTTTATGGCTGGCTGGAGTGTTTGTGCTGCAGGATGTCTGACAGGCGAGGCCAAGCTGCCCAAAGGCTTTAACCTGGCGGCGCGATTCAGCACAGTGGGACCAAAATAAATAGCCACATAGGCCGCGGCGTGGCAGGGAGCTTGCTGCAGCAGCACTTATGCAGCTGGGAGCCAGCTGGGAGCCAGCTTTTCACAGCGGTGACTGTGGCAGAGAGCTCACTTTCCCGGGCAGCAACAGGAAAATCTTGCAGCTGGCAGCAGTTTGGCTTCAGTCAGTCAACCAGATTTTTCAGTTACAAACACACCTTCCTTGCATTTGACAGTCTTTAGAAATGAAATAAACATATGGGTAATAACAGCTTTGTGGTCGCCACCTTCTGTGTTGGTGCAGAAGTTTTTTTTTATTATCCGTTTGTTGGAAAACACAGACTTGAATTCCCCCACAGGAAGCAGTCTTCAGTAAAGTCCCCATAAGTGAACTTCAGCAACTCTTCTGTGTTTCTCTCGACCTTCGGGAGTCAGTGGAACCATCATGCATTTTTGAGCACTCTCGGATATATCAGCTCTCCTTTTTAGAAACCGCTGTGAAGTTAGTTTGAGGTTGAATATTGGATATTCACGCTCTGTGGCTTCTGTGGTGACTGCCTCCTGTTCAAGCTGATACAGAGAGGCTGATCTGGGGCTGCTCGCTCCTCTGCCATCCTCCTCTCAGTGGAGCAGTCAGACATGCTAGCGCGACTCGCGGCCGGTGGTGCAACAGCTGGGAGGAGGAGGGGAGGGGAGTGGAAGGCTGTTTGGTCGATGGTGTCCTCTGATTCTGGACCCATACATGGCTGAACAAAGACAAAATTGGCCAAAAATCGCCCCAAATTAATGTGGCATCTTGACTCCTTTGAGAAAATGAAACCTTTTGAACATGAATAGATGGAGTGATTGATGGTGTTCCTGAATATGTAATGTTTTATGTTCTAACAATATCTTTTTGATGTTTACACAAAAATGTGTCATATTCATACAATAAAAATATTACACTGTAAGAACTTGAAAACATTTTCGTTACAATGATATACATTCACACGTATAGCCTATTGTACAAACATGAAAAGTATAGTTTGAAAAGTAAGTTTTCACATTATAACATATGGCTCTATGTTTCTATTGTCTAGGTGGCAGCTCATATACAACAGCTTGATATTTATTTTCTATAATTGTTAAAGGTTAAAGGTATAGTGGATGATCTTTTTTCAGCTTCCGAGTTACGGGGGTATGATCTTCTCTATTGGTTGTCCCACATGCCAATCATTGTGATGCGCTCACCTAACGGCAATGTGTGTCCACTACACCTTTAACACAATTTAAAAAAAGATTGAACAAAATGACAGCAAATATAAGACAGAAGACCAACAAGGTAGAACAATACTACTTATAATAGTAGAATGATCTTAGTGTAAAATAAACAAATCAATCTCTTAGTGTACATTTACAAATTACATTGTAACTTAACAAATCTTTTTAAAGCTATTATGATGCTTGTTGCTGAATAATTTTTTGCTAATCAGTAAGCTGCTCAAAACATGTGAAGTTAATTTAATGGTTAGATCCTAAAAAGTTTTTTTCTAACTGTTTTAAAGTGGGGGCTGCACAGTGCTGCAGTGGGATCACAGTTTCTATAAACTGTTTTGTAAACAACCTTTTTTTCTTTTTCTAAAAAATGTGTTTTTACTTGTCACATTGTTTAAAGACAGTCAGAAAAATGGAAATCATCCTGAGCAGGAATCAATCAAGATACACCAGTATAAAGCAGATGATTTTAACAATATCAGTCCTGCAGTATAATCCACAATTTAGATCATTCTGCTTAACCTCAACTGCCACCTCAAGAAAAAAAAGCATGGATATTCATCCCTATTTCTGAGGCTGTTTTCAATAATATCTTGATGCCAAAGCATTAAACCAGTTGAGAGGAAGCTAGGGAAGTTGATCCATGGCACTTTGGTCACTGCAGAAGTGGTCAATCACAACGGAATCAATGCAAAGGTCTCAGTGATAGAAATTAAAGAGTATCTGACACAAGCACCGCTACATCTAAAACTGGATGATGCTCATGATCACAGAGCCAACACTCCGCTCGTACTTAGCGATTTTTTTAATAAACATATCGACAAATTAGAGGAGGAAAGCCTCACCAAAATGCTGGGTTTCCACATGCAAGCCAGAACGGCTTCGGGGCTTCTTGGCACCAATGTCTGAAAGCTGTTCTTTCAAAGAATCCTACCTCACTTTGTGTTTTGATGAAGAGGACGCAGATTGCTTTGAATCATATAATTTCTCACAGACGTTGAACCATGTTAAAATTATCTGAATGGAAATGCAAAAACCCAATTCAAGATCATTTTCATGCTCAATACATTTATTCTTTGTTCATATCCTGAAACGTGATGGAAGTGTTTAATTAAATAGCTTATATGGACTCAGGTTAAGACCTCCCTGTAAAAGGCACAAATGGAGGTGGCTAAATAAGCCAGCAACAAATCTTACACAGGATTAAAGAGCCACTTTATCTTGTTTTTGAAGGGGTCAAGGGTCATTTCACCCCCTCAATTTATCACTGATTAATGTGATTGAGCATATAAGGATGTCTGTTGGTAATTACAGAACAATATCTAAATGTTGATGATAGATTTACAGAAGTGCCAGAAGTGCAAAAGTAGCAGGTATAGCTGCAAGCTTGAGATGATTGTCAAGCAGCTTCTTTTGAATTACCCCATCAATGCGGCGTGGCATAAGGGCAAGCAACTTTTTGTCATTAACAAAATGGTGTTGACAATAGATCTGGTCCAGTAGCAGCTTAATGCAAGGACTGATATAATTTTTTGAGGCACACCAGTATGTCAATACTCATCTCTTTGTTTTTTTTTCTGTGCTTGGTTTCTTTTCAATTGAGACAAGTTGTTGAAGAAAACAATTTGAAAATAAATCAAGAAAACTGCAACAAATGGACCACTTTTAGAAACAGTCCAGATTTCATCCACCAGGCGGTGAATATTTCTGTACTGTCAGGTATTAAACCATGAGATGTTAGGCAGATGGTTACCTTCATATTCCCCCCCTTGTGAGTCTCACTAACTTTAGCAAGGAAGGATACTTCTGGGAGGAAGGGATGGAAGGGAAAAGAGGAGGAAAACAGGGGAGCAGGAGAGTGTGTATGAAGGGGTGGGACGTGGCAAGATGGATTACCCACAGCAACAGGCAATTTATCTCTGTCAGAGTTAGGAACAGGAAAGGAGTCACAAGAGAGGGGACCGAAGAAACTGAGAGGCAAAAGCTTTGGGAGATGTTGGAAAGATGGATAAGAGGTAGCTTAGGATAAAAAAAAACGATGGATGAACATTTGTCAGAATCACTTCATGTTGTAAACCAGCTGGAATTATTCTACAACAAGTCAAGAGGAGGAGTTGGCCCTTCCCTGGAAAATATGAAAACAGAACAATGACAGTGCAGATAGGGAGGGGAGTAACATACATATTTTTGGATTCCATGTCCTGCAGCATCTCTTGAAGTGTGTTAAAGTTAAAAAATAACTCTATAGCTCTGTTGGGAGGATCCTCATGGTTCAAATGTGAAGAATAGTATTGGCACTTATTGCTGAGTTCCTGGTTTCAGAACGTTGTGAAGCCCTTTATGTAAAATAAATCCTCTGAAGCTGAGCCACTCATCCTATTACTGTGCTGCTGTGATGATGGGACACCGATATTCACCTTGTGTAAAAGCCAAGTCCAGAATTCAATTAAAAACAATGAAATCAGACAAAACAGCACAAATATCAGCTTGTTTCACTGCTACGGTTTAAATGCCACTCCAAACTTTATGAAAATGTATAAGTAGAAAGGACTTTATATTATCTATGATGATCCCTACTCCCAATCATGAGAAAAGGGAGAGAGAAGATCTGATGAACATTATAATCTAAGGACATAAATTATAATAATTTCAATGTGGTTAAGATCTGAAACTGAATTAAAACAATTTTGTTCTCCAAATGTTTGTAATACGCCACAGAATTTTATTAAATAAAGCAACCACCCACACAGTCATTATGAGGACTTTGCATTGATTTGCATTCATTTCTATAGCCTAAACATGACCCTATTACCAATACATACCCAACCCTAACCTAAACTCAATTCAGATATTAGACCTAAACCTAACCTAACTCACATTTGTCCACTTTTGCATTGTGTGGACATGCACAATGCTAATTGTCCGCAAAATGATTATTTGTCAAGAGTGGGTCCACACAACTATAGCTAGACATGCCTACATGGTGCGGTGTGTCTGTTCCATTCAAACTTCAGTCGGTAAATGGTCAACAGTCCAGGGCAGCTGTGACCTTTTTAATAGGTTTCTCAGGACATAAATGCTGAAAAATTTTCTAATTTCACTAGTTTTGATCTCTGAAAGGGGCACTAACTGGAACACTACTCTCTCTGACTCCACGAAAAGCAGAAAGTGGAAGTTTGTGCTTTCATTAATAAATAAATCCACTAAGGTTGTTGGATTTTATCAATGCATTTGAACGCAAATGTTGTAAAACACTGCAAGATTTAGCATGGGTGGCTGTATTTAAATTTCTTGTTTGCAAGCATAAATACAGAACTCCTGTTGTTCATTGTAAAGTCAGTTGAAAATATGGTTAAAAATTTGGGGAAATGTTTAGCATTAATCATACAGGATAATAAGACTTTCCTAACGCTCAGGTAACCTGAAATAAATATATCTCTTGGTACCAATTAAACTGTTGAATTAATCTTTTTAAGTGTCTTCATTATTGTTTTAGTAATGGATCGGACAGATTAGAAGTAGAATACTGGGAGTAGATTTCACTTTTCCTGCTGTGAAATTAATCTCTAAATTATCTTGAAGCAGGAAAAAAATAGAACAGAAATTTTTGTATTTTACTCTTTCGGGATAAAATAAGTGGAAACATTAAAGCAGACATCATTATTAATGGTTTATTTAATGGAAGATAAAAAATAGCCTGTGTGGACTCATATTAAGCATAGATAAAGTACATTATTAAATCACATCTTTAGTGTCTAGCTGTATCATCAGACCATTAAGATAAGAAACTGGGTTTGATTTTGGAGGACTTTTTGTAAAAAGGTTAAGTTGCCAAATAGGTCCTTTAAGCATAATCGAACACCTACAAATTCCGGCTACTCAAAATACAATCTGACTAAATTCCTGTCTGTTCATTCACTTATTAACATTTCTTACATAGGGCAAAACATGCTTTTCTGCATTTTTCTGTTCTGTTACAAAGAAGGTTGCAAGTTTATGGTTTCAAGATTAACTAGCAACAATTGGCAATAGACATACAACCAAAAGTGGACATTTTCCACTGAGAGCACTTTGCATTGTCCTTGTACTGAAATGTGCTATACAAATAAATTTGCCTTGCTTTGATAATCTGGCCTTTAAATCTATAGCATTGATAGCAATAAACCTTTTATTTTCTATTCATGCTGAATTTAAATGGCATAAAACCTGACAACGTTTATTATGAAATCTATAAAGAGGCTGCAAAGCTATCACTAAAACATGCAAGGGAAACGTTCTTTGCGGAAATCATAAACAAAAACATCAACAATGCTTGCGCTTTATTCACCCCAGATGAAAGATTCACAAACCCTCCTGTTATTGTTCCATCATAACTCCACTCTTCCAGGGCCTGCAATGAATTTGCCAACATTACAGAGAAAGAAAAATAGAGGCTTAATCTGCACATACACGTCAAATCCAGTACCAATGTTATGCTCAAATATAAATGCAGAGAAAATTACTACTTTTCAACTATTTCTGTAAAAACTTAGAAGAAATTATAGATCAGTTAAGCTCCTCCTCCGGCTGTCGTGATATCCTACCTACAACTTTCCTTAAAAAAGTCCAGCCTGTCATTGCATCTGAGTTGATAAATGGTAAATTCATCCCATCATCAGAAAAGGTTGATGGAAACAGCAAAATTCGAATTAACTCACTAAATTTAGCAAAAAAGTTTTCATGCTCGCTTGAGTTGGTTTTTGACCTTTTTAAAAAACAGTAAATGCGCTAAAGAGGAGATGGAAACATATTTGTGGAAACAGTTCTGATGTAGCGAACTTTTACCTCACATGACTGATCAGCTGTTCATGCTGCTGGCATCTTCTCGGATATTCACATAATGCTCGAAAACAGGTCTGGAAGCAACAACAGGTACGTGTGGACCTAAGTCTCATCCGTTAGAAAAAAAAACAAAACTTTACACATTCATAACTTCGCTCCATTACTGATCAGTGGTATGTGCTAGTTACCAACATCTACTTCTTATTTACAGCGAATGTCAACGTATGACGCTGTACGTGCCCTGGTTAATTCGCAACAAGTCAGTGAATTGGAAACACGTCTGATGCGCATTTTCTTTTTTGCCATATTTTAAAAGTTTGCTCAAAATTCCCATGAGAATTGGATGGAAACACAGCTAGTAAAATTATTGAAAAAGCTGTGTCTCAACAGTTAAATAGCTTCCTTACAATGACCAACCATTTTGGTGTTTTTCAGTCAGGTTTCTGTGCTCACCACCACACTCAGGCCACACTTGTCAGTGACATCCACATAAATACAACCTGTGGAAGAACCACAGTGCTGGTACTGTTGGACCTCAGCGCAGCATTTTACACCGTTGACCATGATATATTATTATAGCGACTGGAGAGCTGGGTCGGACTCTTGGGTACAGCAGTCAATTGGTTCCATTTCTACCTAAAGGACAGAGATTTCTTTGTGTCAATAGGTAACTTCTCATCAGAGCAGACTAAAGTCACATGTGGGGTACTCTAAGGTTCAACCCTGGGACCTCTTCTATCATATCTATATGCTCCCACTAGCTGAGGTAATAACAAGAAAGATTAGTTAACATAACTACGTAGATGATACACAGATCTACATTACGATGTCACCAGGCGACTCTGAACCCATCCATGCGCTGAACGGATGCTTAAAACAAATTCACGGATTTACCAAAACTGAACAGAAACAAAACTGAAGTTATTATCTTTGGAGCTAAAGATAAAGGAACTAGAGTCAGCACGCAGCTTCAGTTATTACAACTACAAACTAGTGATCAGGCCTGAAATCTGGGTGTAATGATGGACTCAGACCTGAACCTTCAAGAACACGTAAAGATAGTTACAAAGTCAGCCTTCTACCACCTGAAGAACATTTCCAGGATTAAAGGACTGATGTCCCAACGAGATCTAGAGAAACTCATCCATGTGTTTATCTTTTGGCTGCATCTGATCCAGAATGCTGCTGCTCGCGTTCTCACTAAAACCAGGAAGAAAGAGCACATCACACCAGTTCTAAAGTCCTTACGTTGGTTCCCTGTAGGTCAGAGAATAGACTTTAAAATACTTCTGTTAGCTTATAAATCCCTGAATGGCTTAGCACCAAACTACATTAAAGACCTGTTGTATCAACACTCCAGACCACTCAGATCTTCTGGTTCTGGTCTACTCTGCATACCCAGAATCAGAGCCAAACACAGAGAAGCAGCATTTAACTTCTATGCTCCACAAATCTGGAACAAACTTCCAGAAAACTGCTAAACAGTCGAAACACTGAGTTCCTTTAAATCAAGACTGAAAACCCACCTGTTTAGAGTTGCTTTGGCCCATAATAACAACATTGACCAATGTATTTGATGTGTCTTGATGTTTTCACCATCAGTGAAAAATTTTTTTACTAGTCTTACAACTGAGCCACCATCAAATCAATGTATTTGATTTTGTTTATGTTTTCATGATGTAAAGCACTTTGAACCGCCTTGCTGCTGAAATGTGCTATACGAATAAACTTAACTTGATTTTATTCCATCCATAAACTCATAAGAAAAGTAGTATAAATGAACAGAAGAAGTATTATTATTTGTTTACACTAACTGGCAGCTAGCTAGCCGGTAAAGATTGCTTTCACAATGTACATTGCTAACCAAATGTCCAATTTCCACAGCAGCTCTTTTTCAGATAGGGAAAGTCGCTTAGAAATAGGCAGCACAGTTTATAGGGAATTCTTTTTACATTCAGACAACCCATATGGATAGCCAGCTAATTTATAAGCAGGAGGCTACAAGAAAGTATAACAAAAAATACTGGGCATAATTTTAAAGAACAATTTCATTTATAGCACTGGGCACTGATGTCAGCGGCTAATAAAAGCCAAGCAGGCTCATTTACACTGGGGGGTTGGTGGTTGGCGGTGTCATACAGCAGAGTGTTAAACAAGCTGAGACATGATCCGTATCTCACGCCGTTAACAGGAAAAAGTAATTTATCACACGTAGCTTAAAAATGGTTTCACTTTTATACAAGATTAGACAAACCTCACAGATTCATTTTCAATCGGAACAAAACTATTGTTTTCTTCCCACCTCTTTGACTGGACTTAGTAACGCACCTTACAAATACACAGAGGGCAGAACAATCTTTTTATATGTGCGTCTGAAGGAAAAGTGATGTTTCATCAGCGGAAAGACAAATTCCATAAATTAGCTTAGCACACACTAAGCTAATTTATGGTAATTTGCAGGCCTCTAGTTAATTATAACTGTCAGCCCCAAACAGGCTGCATGAAGGTTGGAATATGTGCTTAAAGTGCACTTTCTAATGAAAGACGTCTGCTCATAACCTTTTAAAGAAGTGTGGTGTCAAAGGAGACTAATACCTGCAGTGAGGTGGAAATATACACATCCCTTGCAGATTTATTCTGTTCTTGCTTTTATTTCTAATGCTCAAATATTTCAGTTCATTAATAATAATAATAATAATAATAATAATAATAATAATAATACCAAGGATAACTAGAGTATTTACAAGTGCTTTTTCCAAAACAGGATTTAATCAATTAAGAGAAAAGAAAGCTATCCAAACTAACCTGGCCCTATGTGTAGAAAAGTAATTACCCCCTGTGCAAAATCACAAAATGACTGTGATCAAACACGTTTTTTAAAAAGCTGAGTTCAGTTTTACTAGCCACACCCATGTCTACTCACTGCCAAACGTATAGAATGATGAAATCAATTACATAGAAGCCGTCTAACAACAAGAGGTAGGCTAAAGTTTCTCAAAAGGCAGCAGATTACCTCCGATATAATTTAAGTAATTTCCCTCTGGGATTATTAAAGTTTGTCTGATTCTGGTCTGATTCTGACTCTGATATGAAGAAATTCCAGAACAGATGGAAAAATAATCGATGTCTATCAGTCTGGAAAGAGATACAAAGCCAATTCCAAGGCTACAGGACTCCAAGCCCTATAGTACAGAAGTGGAGAAAACATGAATAGTGGTGAACCTTCCCAAGAGGGGCCGGTCTACCAAATTATTCAAACATGGAACATTTTGGACTGCGATTGACTGGCGACCTGTCCAGGGTGTACCCCATTGACAGCTGGAGACAGGCACCAGCACCCCTCGTGACCCCACAAGGGATAGACGTGTTAGAAAATGGATGGATGGAAATTTGAAACATGCCTGTGTGACGACAAAGCAAAAAGAGCAAAAGTCTGTAAGTACTCTAAATGATGAGTAAGAAAAGTTAAACCTCTGACACCTCCCTTAAGTCAAGCCTCTCTGGGGCGTGTTGGCTATATCATCATGCAAACTAGTAGATTTTCCTAATCCAGGGATAAATAAAAGCACATGTTCATCTTTATACTTATACATGTAATTCTATTTTACGATGGATACCTTTCACGCTTTAAGTTCTGTGTGTTTATTTAATTGAAATTCAATCTGTTGATGTCAAGATTTTATGAAAGGTACTTCAAACTAATGCACTGCATAGTAAAATGCTGGACCCACTTGACTGAAATAAAAATTGATTTCAGTGAGAGAGACTGAAAGCAAACGAGCGAGACAGATGTCTATGGAGCAGGTTGGGCTGGAGGGTTGTGTCAACATACAAGTGTGTGCAGAAGCTCTGGCTACAGCCTGCAATAAAGAACATCAACTCAAGTAATTCTTACCATGTTAGTGTTCCACTGCTTTATTGTATCTGCTTCAACAGGGCAACACGAACAGTCTAATTTGTCGTCTTTGTTGTTAATGCGCAAACATCCCAGGAGGGTGTGACATGTGTCCCTGAGTGTAGCCGGGAGTGCGTCTTTGTCTGAATGCATACCTGTGTGGCTTTTTTCAGTTGTGCAAATGTGTGCGTACTAGTAAATAGGTCACACTCATGTCCAGACATATTTCAATTTTGCACCTAATATTGAATCATATGAGAGAGAGAGACTGTACCGATCCGTTGTGGTGAAGAGAGAGCTCAGCCAAAAGGCGAAGCTCTCGATTTACCGGTCGATCTACGTTCCTACCATCTATGGTCACGAGCTTTGGGTCGTGACCGAAAGAACGAGATCCCGGATACAAGCGGCTGAAATGAGTTTTCTCCGTAGTGTGTCTGGGCTCTCCCTTAGAGATAAGGTGAGGAGCTCAGTCATCCGGGGAGGACTCAGAGTAGAGCCGCTGCTCCTCCACGTCGAGAGGAGCCAGTTGAGGTGGCTCGGGCATCTGGTTAGGATGCCTCCTGGACGCCTCCCTGGTGAGGTGTTCCGGGCACGTCCCACCGGGAGGAGGCCCAGGGGAAGACCCAGGACACGCTGGAGGGACTATGTCTCCCGGCTGGCCTGGGAACGCCTTGGGGTTCCTCCTGAGGAGCTGGCCCAAGTGGTTGGGGAGAGGGACGTCTGGGCCTCTCTACTGAAGCTGCTACCCCCGCGACCCGACCCCGGATAAGCGGAAGAAGACGGACGGACGGATGAGAGAGAGACCATTTAATAATGTGATTAAGCTAGGCATTTTCCACCGAGAGAAAAGAAGTGCAAAACTAAAACACTTTGTTTTATGCTGTTTCTGCTCCCTTCTCAAGTCTAAATGTTACACACAGATGGTTGATTTATAGTTTTCTCAATAAGCTGACAAACAGGTAAACCTTTGGATGTTTTATTAATGATTTCTTGATTTTAGTTCTATATATTTATCTCATTTTATTCTTCAGTCCCACGGACCATGTTCAGTCAACAATATTTGCATGTGTTGGTCATGTTTAAAAAAATCAATGCAATTTGATATCACACATTCCAAGAATCTTAACCATTTAGTTTAGGTACATTTTATCGAACATTAGATTTAGTGGAAGAAAAGGAGATTCAAAATTTAAAGCTGAACATTTCATTATAATTAACTCTGGTGCTGGGTGTTTCTTTTCTCCTTCCCTTTTTGTGTCTACAATGTTTATTTCTAGAATTTTAACATCCTGATTACACACTAAATCATTATGAAGTAAATTAAAGGTTTTTAAGGAGCTCATGGGGATTAATTTGGAAGAACAGGAGACTTTGTTTTTAAAACGGGTTATTCTGATGTTTGGTCCAATTTTCCGACACTGTGTTGATACTTGGACTTTAAAGTCCTATTAACTTTTTAAAAATATGATTTAGTGCTTCTAGACCATTTGGCATCATTCGCTGAACTAGTTTGTGCTGAGATTTTACTAGTGGTAATCAGAAATCATGCTTGGATTATGAATTATTATGAGACTATTCTGAAGAATTTGTTGTTTAGGTTAGGTCTAAATCTGTTTTTGGCTCAGGGAAATTGTTTTCATCTTTTTATATTATGCATTGTTTGTATAATATTTTTATGTGTATGTGAGAGAGAGAAAGAGAGTAAGCAAGTAAGCAGATTTGAGAAAAATGTGTTTTCATGAGGTGGGGCGTTTGATCTCAGCTAGCAGACCATTAATCTTTATTCATGTGCCTATCCATGTGTTTGATCTGTGTGATGCCATTTTGTGTTTCTGACCTTGCTCTTGCACAGACCCCAGACTCAATCACTTACACCCTCACAGGACAACATGTCATTCCTTGTCATGAGAGCAGCGTGTGCGATGATAGGCCACCAATATAGGTGACGTGTATGTATTTCTCTCAGTGTATTTGCTTGTGTGGGGCTTTGTGGGCAGAGCAGGTGCCGGAGACCATCTGTATCTCTTCTGCATGATTTCACTGATCCCAGACCTGCTGAGAACTGCCTCTGCATGTCTGTATTAAGGAGTAGCAGCAGAAGGAAATAGTAGAGAAATTTATAATCAGAAATATCTGAGGCAGTTAATCAGAAACTAGAGCGATGGAAGAAAATCACTATTCTCCTCTTAAACAAGGAATGCGCACACACCCACACACACACACACGCACACACACACACACACACACACACACACACACACACACACACACACACACACACACACTAAGTTTCTGATTTACAGAGTTAAAAAACACACACGTTGCTCAGTTTTATCCCCTTCAGGTTCAGATGTGGTGCCTTAAGACTACTACTAAATTTAGCAGAACTAAAAACTGTGGGAGCCAATGATTAAAAACACAAAGGAGCATTTCACCCGACAACCTTTCTATTCAGTAAAGGGTGCATTGACTGTGTTTCCACACATTTCTCCCCGAGTCCTTTTTGTGCAATATATGCACACATAAAGAGATGAGAGAGCAAACAGCACCAAGCTGTCTTTCCCCATCAGATCTCAATAATAGCATCCGTCTGTGTCCAGTCTGCACCCCCCCCCCCCCAACACACACACACATCCTTGTTTTAAATACAAAGTGAGGACCGTGCCTTCACTTCCACTGACTTCCATTCATTTTCAAATCTTTCTATGGCCTAACCCTGACTCTAACCCTACACCTAACCACTGGGGGTACAAACCTAACCCTAACTGACACATTAGTCCTAAACCTAACCCCTAGCTCAGAAAAAAGTGCGGACTGAAAAAAGGTCCTCACTTTACATCAAAGTCTTCACTTTGCTAGTAAAATGTGCAAAAAATGTTTTCACTCAGCTGCAAGTACAAGAGCACACATACACTGAGTGTTGAGTCCAGTCACTTTGGGAGCTGCGTTCTTGTTTTTTTTTGCCTCTCCATCTTTGGCCGTGCAGAGCTGAAGCTGTGTTTACCCTTGCAGGAGGAAATGAATCACACACACCGTCAGTCTGCAGTGCTGCTGAGACTGATTGAGTCACTTGCAGAATCATACTAAACTCATTGGCAGAGCTTGAAGAGATGTAAAGATGTGACGAAAGGAGGGGATGGTAGACTGTAGTAACGATGACAGTTCACATCCAGACATCATTATGTAACCATAAGCTCATTAAATGACGTGACAGAAGCAAAAACCTTTGTCCATCTGCTGTTGTAAAGTTGTTTATCTGACCGTTTGGATTGAACTCTGATAAGGGAAATATTAGAAATATTTAATCCCCAGAAATGCGTACTTCTATTAAAAACATGAAGTATTACTAGTAATAAAAATTGAGAAACTGAATCAGAGGACATAGATGTATTTTTCTTTATTAGAGGGTGTTAAAGTCCAGTTTTTAAAGGAACATTTGTTATAATATTTATATATATTTTTTACTTAAAAAGCTTAACCTTTTTAAGGAAAAAAAAAGGAAAAAAAAAAAAAAAAAGCTTAACCTCATCTAAGGCACCATACACTGTTAAGGGTTGTCAAAAATATCGATACTCTGAAAAGTAGCGATACTCAAACGCTGTATGTGGATACAATACTAATTCAGCATTGTATCGAAACTAAATATTCTGCATACAAGCGAAGAAGGGAAACCCAAAGATATTGACAAGCCTGTGAGCAAACAGCGTTTTAAAGTGGTGGCAACGAAGTCAAGCAGCACAACAAACTTGGCAAAACATCTCAAGGACTGACACCCTGGCCTTCATGATGAATTCCTAAAAGTTAATAAAATCAAAGTTCCTGTTAATAATTCAATTTAATACATTAAACGTATTACCGATGTTAGCGCAACCGGGGATCCGCATTAATGTTGTGTGATTAGCTGTGGCTAGCAAGCTACTAGGCATGTGTTATATTTGGGTTATTTATTTAGCATTTATTTGCACAATTATTAAACTAGCATCTGAGAAAGCATGTTACATACGAAGATTGAGAAAAGCGAGTTTTTCATGTTAATCAAATATTTTTTTCTCACTAATTATTTGTCTTTTTTTATCCCTGTGGTATTAAAAATGTTATGGAGTATTGAATATTTTCCTGGGTATCGATATCGAATTTGTAATTTTAGTATCGCGACAACCCTAATACCGTTTACACTTAATTTTAGCTTTAGCAGCCTTAATCCATTATGTGTGTATTTTAATGTGTGCAAGAGTTATAGAGGAGTTATAGAGGAGTCAAGGGAGAGTAAAAGTTCAGTAACCATCCCTGTTTCAGACCTATATTCACCTGCTGTGCCTTGCAAACATAATCACACCCCCTCAAACCCCTGTAAAAATTTTAAATAAACCTTAAAAAATGTGGCATTCATTTGCATTCAACTTTCAATACTCTGAAACCATTTAAATAAAATCCAGTCTATCCAACTGCCCCCTAGTAATTGAGCTGCACAGTATATTGAATTGACATTGCATTGTCAATGTGTGCAATATTGCAATAGCAACAAACTGGTCAGAAACGACAACTGATTTAGAGTCTCATACATTCACACTTGGAAGGCAAATTTAAAAAAAGATGCAGTTGTTGTGGTCTGTAATTCCACAGCACATTAACATTTTTAGTAGCTGAGATGTGGAAACTTACAAAAAATGAGGGTGAGACTGTGATGATGGAAAAGAGGCAAAGAGTCAGGAAAATCTGGGTTAATCCTGATTGAGATAGTCATAGCAATAGTCAGCAATAGCTCTGCAAATACAATTTGCCAAAATTGTGCAGCCCTACCCGCAGGTGTCAACTAATTATACATAGAGCCTATCTGTATTTAGTTTACTAATTCATTGGTTGGAGAACATTGGTGAACAAACACATCATGAAGACCGAGGAACACAGCAGGCAGGTTTAAGGGAGGTTATACAACGATATCCTCAGCTTTAACCCTGTCAGAGAAGTGTTTAATTTATCATCTGAAAATGGAAAGTATACTACACACTAGGGCTGCACGATATATCACAAATCTATCGTCATCACAATATCAGAGATTACAATATGCATATTGCAAAGAATCGCCTGGAGTGCAATAAGTGTTAGCTAATCATTTAAGCACCCTGAATGCAGCCTAATATGTTTGGTGACATTTGCAGTTTATTGCAATATAAAAAGTCTGAGAATATAAAGAGCGGGTAAAGTTGATAAGAAACTACAGCTAAGTTGTTGCATTGCTAAAACATCACAAGTCAGACAGAGGCAACCTTTTTGTTAAAACCTTGTGTTTGAGATGGAAACGATAGTAGCTGAATAGACTATTATCTCGGGTCTAGGTTTGTTATGATCCTAAAGCAGAGATACATTAACACTTAAATGTGTTCTGTATTTATCGCAAGCTATTTTGTTTACTAATATCGCACATTGCAACTTTTCCTAATATTTTGCAGCCCTACTATATATCTGTATGACACACCTGAAAACCTACTAAGACATGGTTGTCTACCTAAACTGGAAGGAAGTTTACACAAACTAGCCTTAGTGATTGATGATCTTAAACAAAAAAGAGCATTATTCACAGAAGAAGCCAAAAGGACCGCAAAAACACAAAATAAGCAGTGAGTGGCGGGGCGGTTTGAATACAAATTTACATCATGTTTTTCAGATTTGTAAAAGATTCTTAAATTTAACCAAGTTTGCTTTTCATGGCACTTCTAAATTATGCACTACATTGTGATGAGCTGTGATACAAAATCCCAATACAAAAACTGTAAGTTTTTGGTTGTAACATGATAAATATATTAAAAAGTTAAAATGGTATGAATACGTTTGCCAGGCACTTATAACTCTTCCTTTTTACATTTGCGCACATTTTCTCTCAGAGTCAGATATTCTGTTTTTTCTCAGTTTCACCGTTGTTCTTTGAGCTGCACTTTTTAATCCTTAAATGATGCATTTTGTCTGTCTGTCATGACTTTGAGGCAAAAGATACCTGAGAAGCTTAAGTCTGATTATTTGTACACCTACTCTAATAATAGAGCCAACACTAGGACCTTTGGCTGTCAGAGAAAGAGTCCGTCTAAGGGTGAATGTTTGAGTCACATATGAACGTAGATCAGTTTGTGCTTTTACAGACTAAGCCGTACAGAACCAGCACACAATGCACCCACGATGTTGTTTGAAGTTTATTTTTACCATTGCCATTCTCAAAATTACTGACATTTGGTAAGAACCACTTTAAACAACATTTTAGCACAAAGCGTTCACCCTAAGCAAAATATTTCTCTGAGTTCCAGGAAGCTTTATTAAGAGTCCAAAACATCTAAATACTAATTTGCCATTATTACCCTGTGTGAGAAGAATGGGTCCATTTAAGTTGCAGACTCCAGGGGCCTCAGTAAAACCTTTGCTTTAGTTCTCATTTTAACATTCATATTTTTGCAAACGTTTAAGGCTTTTATATCCTCGCCTTCTAACCGAGGGCCAATAAATGATGAAATGGTATATGAAAACGTGTTATTATAACTGCTCTTATAACTATATAATTTATACTATAACTACTTTCATGTGAATTCATTTGGATGCTTGTATAAACACTTTTGCACCGTAAAATCCAACTGTCTGGTACATTTAGCACCAGGTTTGACCTCAGTTCTACTTGTGCCAGACAGCAGTTTTGATACCAACTGGTTTGCACGAATGACAAGGTACTCTTTATCTCTAAACACCAACGGGGGGGCGCGCGCGCATACACACACACACACACACACACACACACACACAGTGTCCTGCTGTGTTTGTGTGAGCATAGCTTGTGGTCGTGTGGTTTGTTGGTATAACCAAGGAGGCAGCTCTCACATTAAGGAGCAGTATTTTAACGTTAGATGAAGTGTTGCTTTGTATCCACATAAGCACTCAAACATACACATGAACAAATGGGTATATTGATAGAAAGTACCAGATTTGTAAGTGACTGAGGCTTATTCATTGAAAGACTGAAAGATTGTAAGCTGTTGCTATCAGCCTATAGGATGATATAGAAAATAAATGAAAAGTGGAGTAAACTAATTGCAGAATGTCTCTGCAGACGAGCAAAGACTTATTTATTATTATTCCTGAAGGTTTTGCCGTATTTGTCTGTCAGTCATCTTTCTGTGTGTGAATATCTGCTTGTTTAGATCTGCTGGGAGACATCTATCACAGGCTTAATAATTTCAGGCAGAAATACACACACACACATGAGCTCCCTGTGATTATAACTCCTGTATTGATTAAAGGTGAATAAACAGAGAGAGCCAACACATCACTCTGACTAACATCTCCATCTGCAGATTCTTCCTGCTGTCGTGTATTGAGATATTCAGGTAAAACCCCGTGCTCCTGAAGTGAGCTGTGAAGGTCTTTGCTCATGCGCAGAATTAACACACTTTGAAAATGTGCTGGGTTTGTTTAAGCAACCGCAAATGTGCAAAGTTTGCAGGAGAAGATCAAGAACTGAAAGTTGAGGCTTGGAAATTTGAGGCTTGGAAATATTAACAAAAACTTTATACATTTGTCACATTTGTGGTTGTAGCATGACTAAATGTGAGCATGTTCAAGGCGTGTGAATACTTTTACAAAGAGATGTAGGTAGAGAAGACAACTCCACCACCTCCAGATGGTTTGTTGAATGAATGTGTTCCTAAATCATCAGTCTTGCTATAAACGCATCTAGACTTAATTAGATCACAATGCTATAGGCCGCTATCACAGGAGGCCTCCAGAGGTACTATTTCTAAATGAAAAACACAACCCTATTCTGGGAGTTTTGCCAGATAAGCCTTTAATGTCTTGTGGAAATGGCAACAAACTGTATTTCACTGAGGTCAAGAGAGGTTCAGACATTGATTTCTGTCTGTGGATGAACTTTTGCTTGTTAACTCAGATATTTAGACCAAAGAGTGACGGCAGGAGATTTGGTGCAGCTTTGTTCTGGACAAGTGGCTCCAATTAGTCTGGAAAAGTATATGCTGGACACTCAGCCAACACCTTAACAACTACTGGCTGCTTCTTTTAATACAAATCTATGAAACCACAGAAGGTGCATCAGATTTCTTAATTCAATATAGTAATTGTGGCTATACCACAATATTACCATCGACTCACTAGCACACATGCATACCAACAAACCCCAGGTTTATATGATTATGTCAAGCTGCAGTGTGCTGGTGCACCATTAAGTGTTTCAAGGTTAAAATCTACTAGAGTCCAGATCAGGGGGACCTACAGCCTTCATGAGTGGTTTACAACCTTTATAAAGTGATGTCTATTTCTTAAAAATTCTAGAAAGCATGTATTCTTAACGAGATTATTTTTACTTGCTTAAATACATATAGTATTTTCAGATGTCATAAGCAATGCTTTCATTAATTTTCTTATTTAAAATGCAATGTGCTTACTTATCTAATTGATTGATTATAATTTTTTACCTCGAACAATCAGAGTTTACGTCTCCATCCCCTCACAAAGGGGGAGTTAATATACACTAGATCTGGCTCTAATTCATTCATCTATCAACTCAATTCTTGTTTCCTTCCAATCTGGTTTGCTTTAAGATGAATGCTACAGAAGCACAAGCTTTACTATTGGTATATCTTATTTTGCTTGTTGAATAAACTTGCACTTTTCTGCCACAACCAAACTTGTGTAGTTATTTTTCAAATCCAGTATGCAAATCATTCGGAGCTTTTTATCTCATCTATCCATTGCATGATGTGGCTTAGGTTTGCACAGCTTCCATCACTATGATGTATTTTATCAAGTAATCCTGTGAGATTTCCAGCAAATTGAGTCCATATTAAAATGTGATGTGAATACCGAGCTTATCACTGATCGGTTAGAGGAAATCCTCACTTATAGACAAAACAAACATACCTGTAGCAAACTTGAAGCCCTGTGTGCTCCAACAATTTCTCCTTATTTTCATCTATAAACATGGACTGAAAAACATGAGGTGTTCTCATGTTCGTTCAAAAGGGGATCAAATATCACAGCGTTATATAATCCATGGCGAGGCAACATCAAAGGTAACAAAATCCAGCAGCATCCTTCCAGAGTTTCCTAAGCTGTTTCTTACCTTCCCACATATGCTGGTGTACCTAAAAAATGCTGTTTATGTGAGTTCAGATGGGAAGAAACCAGTGCATTTTCTGAAACATCTAATCCAGTTACTGATATGAAGTGTGTTGTTTATGACAGACTCAGTGACATCCGTTGTGTGTGTATTGGGATGAAGAGTGTAAAGTTTACAGTGTGCCTTAATTTAGGACAATGTAAGTTCCTTTGGCAGCACTATCACCATTTCCTTTTACATACTTACATGTCTACTCTGAACTACAAAACGAAAGTAAAATGATGAAATGTAAAGAGCACGTGTAAAATTTTGATGCGCTTGGACCAAGATAAGTGGGTCTAAAACAAAGTTCCAGATCCTGATTCGAGAGGACAAGACCTACATGTATGCTGCTAGCATAAAGAGATGTGTGGAGGGGTTGGGATTTTTTTTTTTGCTTTCTTGTTTGCTGTTCGGCCAAGTTTTTGTCGGAACATTCGAGAATAGTGTAAATATATACAAACCGGTCAGTATCTGTCACCTCTCCCAATGATGAAGCAGAACCCCGGCTCTTCAACGTTGTGTCAGGTTTTAGCTCAGCTATGTACCAATAAATCCACGTTAAACAGACAAACATGCTATGGACACACATGCATACAGAAATAATCCATCACGTTATCCTTGAAATGAACATTAAGTAGGAGGAGAGACAAAGGGGGCAGTTGACAGCAACTAAATTTGTTTATAATTGTTTTATTTAGTCATATTATAAGAAAAGACAAGGGCCAATAATCACTATTCGATATCACTTATTCCCTGTGCCATTCTACATAATGTTTTATTTTCATTGTATATGCGGATTTCTTGGGTTGTTGGTGAAATCTGGTGTGAATTTCATGTCAATAGACATAGTAGAAGTATATTTACTAGAAAACATGTTGTGTATGTGCTCAAAACCTATTTTACGTGCTGTGATTATCACACAAATGCAGTATATATTGTGACTCTCGTGCCACAGATTATTTTTTTACATGTCCATAAATCTGACAGACCGACTTAATTGTAGGTTATGTTACATATGCTACCATATCAGATGCCAGAAGCTTGTTTTCTTAAAGCCGTGTGTTTTCTCACACCCGGGAAAAAAGGGCAGATTTAGGAAAACAGAGCAACTCAGCAACAAGAATTGAACCACACTCAAACTAAATGCGGATGCAATAATGCTGAGCTTTGAAATGAAAGCTGTCTTTGTTAAGGTAAATGATGAAATAACGTAAAGATAGATATTGAAAATATATTTTTTAAACTTCTGGCCTGTACCGTCATGCGATAAATATATTATACATACCGAAATATGCACATTATTAGCAAATCATGTCGAATTGCAAGGATGGAAAAATATGCAGACTAATATGTTATTCCGAAATATTTATATGTACAATGAAAATTGCAATAGGACACTTGTTTTATACTTTAAAAATAGCTCTTTGTTGGTCATTGCAACTGCGCATTTCAACAAAATTTGTCTTCTGCATTTAACCGATCCCAGCTTTATAATGCCTGTGGAGCAGTCTGGGGTTAAGGCTCTTGCTCAGGGACCCATCGTGGCAGGGATCGAAGCGGGCACCTGCAGCCTCCTCTGAACCCAAGCACACTGCTCTGACCACTGGGCCACTACTTCCCAATAATTAATACAATTATTTTTATTTCTACAACCACACATTTACTTTCTGATAGCACTGTTTACCATTTTAGATACAAAAGTAGACACACTGGATTTTAATGAAAACAATGAAACCTAAAATGGCAAGAATTTATTTTTTGGGTTCCATTAATCTAAATGTCATTTCCAACAACTACAAAAAGACAGTTGTTTATGTTGCAATTTTCTTGAAAGGTTGAAGATGTCTGAAGACATGCCTGAAGAAGAAATGTAATTAAGCTTTTGTCTCTTTATCAGACTGCTTTTATTGTTTTTGTTATGTCAAATTTATTTGTAGAGCTTGAAGCAATCAAATGAAAAACATTTCACATGAAATAAGTTTTTACTTCTACTGATATGCTAACATATGGAATGGGCTAGTAAACTCTAAAGTTTTTACTTTAGAGTTTACTAGCCCATTCCATATGTTAGCATATCAATTAAAAGTTCATTTATTTTTGTAACTCTATTCACAAAGTGAAATACGTTATGTACATTAACTCCACACCGACTGTTGTTTTCAAGCCTTTATTTATTTTAATTATGATGATTTTCTGCTTCCAGCCAATGAAAACACAATCTTTATTATTACAACAGACCAAAAAAATACATTTTAATATATAAATGTGAGTTTTAAAAAAAATATTCTTAATACTTGCTTTAAAGGTTATTGTATTAAAAAGGTACCTTTGCTCTGACAGTGGAATATAACCATTTGTCATAAAAACAGTTCAGCAAGCGACTTTGTGTATTTATTAAACGCAAGTGTTTTTTTGTCTTTTAGATTTTAATTAATTTTAAATACATTTTGACCCTCCCAGTTTTAAATGCACTTGAGAACAACATTCAACAACATGACATTTGAGCAGGCGGAGGCAGGCTCAGGGTCTTTCTCACACCCCTGGTCTCCGATTGCCATCTGGAGCTCGGATCCTGGAGGAGGAGCAGGCCACCTGGTCAGGGTCTGGATTGGGGATGGGCATTGGATCCTGGGGGTCGGCTGGGACTGGCACTTCTGATCTCCCCCGGAATATGGGGGTGGGGCTTAAGTATGGAGGGCAGGGTGTGGGGGAGGCAGCGTCTCAAGGGTCGTGGAGTTTGGTTCATGTTGGCCCCATCTCTGGGTGGATAGGCCCGTGGGTCATCTGGGCTGGGATTGGGGTGCGGGGTTAGGACCGGAGTATGAATAGGATAGGTCTGTTGGGTTTGATGGTGCCCCCCCCCCCCCCCCCCCCCCATCCTGATGATGGGGTTCACCTGTCGGATCTGGGGGCTGGATACACATCTGGGGTGCTGTGCCCCTGGGCCTCAGGTATCTGGGCCCATGGCTGGATCCGCTCCGGTGTAGCTGGCTGCCAGTGGAGCCCACAGCTCCCAGGGACTTCGGCACTGTGACCTCTCTGCTCTTCCCTGGGGAGGCAGTTATCCATGTCTTGGTCACTCTTGGGCACCTTTGCTCTGGGGGGTCCTTTCGGACAGTTCTGGTTTCTCTGGTATCTGCCTCGGCACTCTGGGGGGTGGGTCCTTGGCTCCTCACAACCACTATTGAGCATTTTTCTTATGGATAAACCTTACAAACAGTGCACTCTCACAAACACCTACAGGTGCTTGGATTCAGGTGCTTAGAGATTGACTTCTATATTGAAAACCCCATCATTAGCTTTAGCTGTCACTTTATACATCCCTTATTAAATAATACTGTGTATTTTTCAGTGATGGTATCAAAGCATTGGTATTTTGTACCTGCAATACCTTATCAGTTTGTTTTGCTTTTCTTTTTATATATCTCTTTGCAGGTGTAGAAGCAGACTTAGAGGATGTTATATTGCTCTCTCCTTTTCCTCTCCTCGTTTTCTCCCTTTTTGCATGTTGTCTATTTTTTCCTCTTCTTTTTTTCTCTACCTTCCCCTTTTTGTGTCCATTAAACATGAAATAGTCCCAGAATAAAATCTAATAAAGCTTTTTGCATATATAACTCAAGTGGAGCACTATGGTGAAAGCAGTAAGGCTCCACTTGTGAAAGTAAAATCTTTTGGGCTTTCTTTGGCATTAAGACAACAATTTTTAATGCTACACTGCCAGACAGGACACGTGCATAAAATAAAATAAAAGGAGAAAAAATATAAAGGAGGATGTGTAGAAAACGAGGAATACTAGAAGACTATCTTATGTAACTTCAGAAGCATCCAAGCCAAACTGTGCACTTTCACAAAAGATTCATTTAAATTCCTTTAACAGCAATCTTGTGAGACTTTTTCAATGATCTCCTTGGCTGAGCAATTTGTCATCATTTCCTTTTTTTAAAGTTTTGCTATAGCAAATCTTCAGCGGATTCCGCTGCATATTGTATCTGTATAATTAAATGTGCATTCCTCCATCCACTGGTATTAATCTAACCTTTTCGTCTTCCTCTGCTCTCCCAGGACCCCTCCTTCTCACTCCTCCTCCACGACAAACTTCAGGTGACCAACAGCTCTCGGCGGGCGTGGAACGAGCGTGACAGTCGCTGTGACGTCTGCGCTACGCACCTCACTCAGCTCAAGCAGGAAGCTGTACGCATGGTCCTCACCCTCGATCAGTGGGATCTGTCTCCCACCTCTTCGCCTCCAGCTCGGTATGGATCTCATGGACCTTCAGGACCATCAGGAGCCTCAGGGGGTCCAGTTTCACGCGAATGGGCTCCTTCGATTCTTCCCTGCTCTTCTGTGACTGCTCCCTACACTCCTCCCTCATCTTCTCAGTCTCCTTCTCCAAGCCCCAGTCACACCCCAACTCCAAGCCCGATCCATGGACAATCCATCCCCATTCAAGGGAGTCCCTCAGGGGTGCAAACGACCAGCTCTGGTCCCACTAATCAACAGCTCCAAGGTGCAGGACACAGACTGGGATCTAAGCCAAGCTCCTTGGGTCTGGGAGCAGGGGCAGATCGAAGGAATGGTTTACCCACTTCAGGAAAAGCTTGTGCCCAACAGCAACCCGGGAGTGGAGTAAACAGCCCCAGTAACAATGGTGGAGGAGCCGTTCTAAGTGCAGCTGCTTCACAGGCTCATCAGCACCAGAACCGGACTAATGGAGGAGTTACTCTGTACCCATACCAGGTAAGGCGCTTACACTTGTAGGTTCGTGTATGTGTGTGCTTCTCTTTCACGCAGAAACACTTTCAAGCAGGCACAATAACATGGAATGTTAACTCAGATATTTAGACCAAAGAGTGACGGCAGGAGATTTGGTGCAGCTTTGTTCTGGACAAGTGGCTCCAATTAGTCTGGAAAAGTATATGCTGCACACTCAGCCCACATCTTAAAAACTACTGGCTGCTCCTTTTAATACAAATCTATGAAACCACAGAAGGACATGGAATTCATGTCTTATGTTTCCATGGAAACATAAGACATGAATTGTGTTCTTCTGTTAACAATGCGGCCAAACGATGACAGATTGGTGCGAGCAGCATAAACAAAGGAAGAATCCAACTCAAGGTTTTCATGTTCAGCTACCAGCTGGAGCCTTGTTTACCATCCACATTGTAGCAATCTTGAAAATATTTGATAAAAAGTGACCCCGAAGGTCAGACTAATTTCTCATGAGACATGAGTCAACCTTGATTAGTCTTAAAGCTCACCAAAGGCATCTTCAATCAGTATTTCTCCCACTGTCCTGTATGTTGAAGTGTTTACCTGCTTTATCTCACCTGTGCATGTTAGCTGATTAACAGGCTTCTCCTGAACTTGATGGCACAGAGGCAAGGTAATTTAGTGTTTTGAATAAAGTGTGTTATTGCTGTAAAAAAGTATGACTGACTCATCGCAGTGCAGCAGTAGAACAGTAGAACTGAGAATGGCTTACCTCTCCAAAACCTTCATCGTGCATTAGCCCCAGCAGCTTCCCCTCACTGTTTATCAGTAAAATAATATCTCATGCAGTGCATTTGCAAACAAACGGTGCTTGTCTTCTTCTATGGTGCGAAATGACTGGTGTTAACTCGCATTACAGGGCATTATCGCCACCTAATGCAAGGACTATGAATAGATCTAACTGCACATATGTTTTTCGTGCCATTTTTCGAGCGGAGGCCCACAACCCCCTTTTTAGAGAGAATGCTTTAGGTCAGGAATGGCGAACCCGCGGCTCTTCTGCCTTGTTCTGTACAGCTAGCAGCGACTTTTCTAATCGGTCAAGGTTCTGAATTTACCTACAGTTTGTGGCATATTTTACTTAGAATAAATATTAAAAAAATTTTTTTACTTCTGCCTGCATTCATCTTCTTTATCCATTTAGGATGCTTTACACACGTCTGCTGTTCAGGTATCTTTATTGCAGTTACCTCAACCAGTCCACAGGGGGGAGCTCTTTTGAACCAGAACGTTTTTTCACCTCATAAGTCATTTTCACTTGTTGGCGCAGCACACATGTAAGCCTTAACAGTAAGCAGTAAGCCTGGTTTGTTGTTAGACACATTATTGTTTTAATAGCTGTGTTGGAGCAAGTATTCAGATTGATCCCAGCAGGGGGGCATGGCTTGGCTTGATATAGGGAAAGTAGACTCTGCCCTGTGGACACATGTTCCTGGGGGACATTTTGTGTCTTCAGCCGTTTTTATTTTCAAATAATCAGTTGAGGAATGACAAAGACATTTCAATTATTAAATATGTGTGGAGACTTTGTTGCGCGACTCTTTGAAATGCTGCTAGATTAGCTGGCAGAACATTGGTTTCAAGGATAAGCGCTAATATATTTCTTTCTTTTTTTGTTTTTTTTTTTCCTTAAACACAACTTCAAGCTTTTAGATTTGATAATCAGATTTAAACAGAAATGAATCAAAGTCTTCTCCAGTTAGATTAAGGCTTTCAAGTGACTTGAAAGGCTTGAAATGATTAATGGAGAATGAAGATGTTTTTGGATGAAACAGGAAGAGAAGGAGCAGGAATAAAGGAGAGGGAGGTAGGAGGGAGAAACAGCCTGAAGTGAAGGGTGGTCTAGAGGTGTATATGGGTGGAGGCAGGAGAGCTGAGACTCCGGCGGAGATCCAGAAGTTACAGATGTAATAATTCATACAGTGATAATTAGAACTCTGGGGACTCTATGACACACAGCCTCAGTACCCCTTCACTCTTTTACAACTTCTCTATACTTATTCATGTCTCTTTCTCTCCCTCTGCTTTAATATTTCTTCTGTGTTTTATCGTAGAGAGGGATATTTAGAGTTTTAGACTGTAATAACTTTAGATGGTCGCTGAAATAGTCAAGTGTTGTCAAAGTGGTCAGAAAAAGACCTCATCTTAACAGATGTCTTGTATCTTAAATGTTTATTTTTTGACTAAATTAAACTTATTCCCTGAAGGTTCCTTTTTCATTTTTAACCTATTATACCCTGATTTAAAAAAAAGTTTTGCCCAAAAACATTCTTGTTTATGTATTTGGCATTTGTTAGCATGTGTCTCATGAATGGTGAAGAGAGGCCGTATGTCTCCATTGTAACTTTGACAGTAATGGCGCTTCAGCAGAAAAAAGGAACATGATGATAAATCACTCTGTGAGGCAGAAGGGGGAGGCGCTGAGTCGAGAGGTGATCAAAAGATGGTAATGCTGAGGAAAGGCGAGGAAATGAAAGGTTTGAGAGGAAAAGAAAGAGGATGAAGAGGAGGTTTGGATTGAAACAGATACTAAAGAGGTTTTTCTTAGAGCTTTAATGTAATAGGAATCTGACACTCCTAGTGTTGCAACTTATATAGCAGCCCTTTCTCGTTCTGGAACCTAGGCCGCTAAGATCATAACGTCTCCGTGAAGCATTACAAAATGTAGTGTTTTTGTTGGAAATGTTGTATTTTGAAGCACAAAATAAAACATTAACCCAATGTTCCAGAATAGGAGTGAAATCACATAGTCTTATAATTTCTGGCAAAAAAAAGCCTAAATTAAACTCTTTAATTATAAATATAGATATAAAGTTGAAACATTCCAGCAGACATCAGCTGAAAATATGAAGAATATGTCACCCAATTCTTTAGGAACAGGGTTTAATAGTAAATTGTTGGTTTAAATCAATTTTGTTATTAAAGTCCCCTTCAGAGTGACCAGTGAGAGGAGGAAGAGAAAACATGAAAGAGGGCTGGATGGAGGGATAATACAGACTGAAGGATTCCTCCAGTTTGCAGCCACGGCTCATAATAAAATATTGCTGTGTCAGCAGTGTAAGAAACGACAAGCAGCGCATTTCATATTTATTAGAAGTTTTATGGTCCTACAAGAGGTGCAGGAGAAGTGTAAAAAACTTGCCCATCAAAGATAATTTACAACTAGCTGTTAAAAACTGCTAATAAAAGCAATGTACGACAAATCCACCAGACAGAGGAATTATAAGTTTCCTCTCTGCTTAATCTTTTATATATATATATATATATATATATATATATATATATATATATATATATATATATATATATATATACATACATATACACACACATACATACATACATACATACATACATACATACATACATACATACATACATACACATACACATACATACATATAAGCAATTCCCCTTAATAATTCACAACTGCACCTAAACGTATGCATGCCAGGTTCTGTCTCATGTTATGCTATCTACACACCCAGATTCAAGCATAAACGGTCAATGCAAAGCACCTCAGGAATGTTATTGTGTGTTAAACAATCCAGCAGATCTTTGTCATTTCTCGGTTAGCAATGGAGACCACGGTGAAGAGAGCAAAAAAAACTGTGAAACAAATTCTAAGAAAAGCCTTTAATAAATGTGTAAATCAGATGCTAAAGCACATATGTTGCCCACAGTAAAAGAACTTTTTAAAAAGTCAACTTCATTGCAGTCATTTATTGCTGCAGTAGGAAGTTCTGGAAAAAACTGTGGACTGAGCCTGAAAATTTGAACAAGCACACCTTACAGGTTCCTCCCCCTTGTTGTCTGCTGCACTTCAGACCTCCCTCCACAGCTCCTGCCCACAGCAGAGTCTGCCTATTGCTCCAATTTTTACCCTTCTTTGTTTTCTGAGCAGGTCCCACCTCAGAAATTGTCAGTTTTCCTGTAACGTCAGGTTGTTTCTCCACCATCTCTCCCTGCAGCTGCTGCACGACAATCTTGAGCTTGAACGATGGTATGCGCTGTGCGGGGAGGGATGTGAGCAGTGTGTATACAAGTGTGATTGACACTGCTAACAACCAATCAGAGCCAGACATTCCTCCTGGCTCTGATTGGTTGTTTCTGACCAGGAAAGTGTATTTCTGCTCCTGGTCAGACTATTTGTCTCACATTTTACTGTCAGGATATAGAGACAGTTTTAAAAATATGTAAAAATAAACAACAACATTTATACAAAAGTTACCTACTGTAGCTTTAAACGTCAGATGACATCCTCCTGAGTAGGAGGGAGGCAGGAGGGATGAGTGCAACGCTCTAGGGAGTCTAAATCGGCATATTAGCCAGTCATCATCATGGGCCAGGAAAGCTTTGTGATCCCTGAAAATACGTTCCCTCCTAATTCGCCCATTTGCAAGTTCACGTTTTATCCTCACTTTTCAAGCAAAACCCAAACCAGAGACGGGTGAGGAATGCAAATAATGTAGGAAATAGCCGCTGTGTTGTTATGAAGATGAATGAGAACATTTTTACCTCTCCCCGGCAGAAGTGAAGGACAGATGTGGATGAATGATGTCAGGGTGAAGGGGAAGATAGGTAGAATTTATGTACTTTTCTTTACCAACTTTATTCCATTCCTTCAAGAAATCAGTTAAATTCCTACATCCCACCTAATCTCCGGACCCCTATATTGGTGAAACAGCTCAGTTTTTGCCAGTTTGCTCATTATTTCCACTATACATGGCCATTTTGTTATCCTCAGATATCTCCATTATTCCATTGGTATCTATAGGCTCTTCTCCGTTGTTGCTGCGGCTTCATATCCCCACGCGAATCATTAAAGTTTCATCCAGTGTATAACCTAATTTACCGGAAGATGTAGACAGCAGCGCAGCCTTTGTGTCCTGTGGGTAAATCCGAAAGGAACGACTGTAACGACCTCTTGAAGACAAACACAGGAACAATTACTTTAATGAGTAAATAATTTTGTATTCTCTGGTTGTGCCATTGCACCAACAAGGTCATAGTCTGTTGTGAAATGTCCATGGTTATACTATAACTGGTTTCAACAAAAGGGATCAGCATCCCTTTAGAAAAGTATAAAACAGATTCAAATTTAATAATGTAATAAACGTGAGTAGATTTTAAATGATTATACAGCTTTACGGCACTGGGTGTTACTGCTGTTGGTGTAACTCGCTTCCATTAGTGCTTTAAGAGCCACCACACACAGACATATCCAGGCGTCAGGCTACAACTATTCTATTCCTTGTTTTAAAGACACTCCTAAATCAGAGGCGGCATCAGAAGTATGAGGAAGGACTGGGTTGTTGCTCAGAGGTCCAAAGCTCTCCTTTCAGATGAAAGCATAGTTTGCATTTCATTTGGAAGTAAAGTTTTAAAGTTTGTGCAGCTATCTGCCAGGACATTCTAGGGCAAACTTTGCTCTCCTATCCTAACAAGCTTTATCCTGATCAGGATTTTATTTCCCAACAGGACCTGGCACCTGTCCACACTGCTAATACATAAGTAAGTGATACTGGCCTGGCAAACACCACATAGAGAATCTATGTACCGGTAGTACTGTGAAGAGGATGATGTGAGACACCATACTCAATGTAGACAAGCTGAAGGTTCTTATTAAAGCAATACAGGCACAGCTTCCCATTGCCTCCATGCCACGCCGCATTGATGCAAGAATTTATGCAAAAGAAGCTTCAACCAAGTAATGCAAATACTGTACAGTACATGGAGATGTGTCAGTAGCCCAACATTTCTGGATTAGAAACCCTTTTTTTTGTTTCAGAACCTAATTTTCGGGTTTTCATGAAAGGTAAGTCATAATCATCAAAATTAATATAAACAAACACTTAAAATATATAATCCTGTATGCAATGAATCTGTAAAATTTGGTGACCAAATGTCCCTTTTCGCCTGGACGTTTTTTCACATGAGGAACCACGTTTAGCTCCAAATACTCAGAGGAATTAAACTTTTGCGGTGCTGCTAAGCCTTTGGCTGGACTGACGTATCTGCGAGCCTGCCAGTGCCAGTGTTGCTCTTCCAGGTACCAGCAAATCTAACCCACCAGAGCTCCGCCATAGACTAGAGTGCTGCCAGCTGCTGTTGCTGTCTCACACCTCGTCATGTCACCACTGAAGCTCTGACATGTTAAATGTATAGCACAGAAACAAGTCTGGCTTGCAACAAGACTACGCATTTTTTCCACTAGCAAAGAATTTAAATTAAACAATAAATATCTGGAAGATTCTCTCCACCACCTCATGAAAATGACTGGATTAGGGCATCCAGTTTGACTGAAAAGTAATTTTTTGTTTTAACACGGTTCTAAAAAGGTGGCAGATAAACTTTACCCCCTGACAACTACAGCTACGATGTGCCGTTCATTTGCAACAACAGCCCCAGCAACAACATGGCTTAACAGGTCAAAGCCGGATACAAACCTAAATTCTTGGTCCAACACAGACACTTCCTGAACTACAAATGTTTTATATATATTTATTCATAATGTAACCCTTATAAACATAAAAGCCTTACTGGTCTGTGCACTGGACATTATGAGTGACAGCATCTTTGGTTCAATCGCCCATTTGCAAGGGTGATTGAACCAGAGATGCTAAATTGTAATCAAAATGATTCGGTAAGATTTTCCAAAATAAAATAGATGTGTTTACATTTGACCAAAATTAAATATTACACTTCCAAACTAATAAACTTGATTAAAATGTAAATAATTCTAAGGGCTAATATTTAACAATATACTAAAATACACTGATATACTGTAGTGTACAGTGTAAAAAATTACATTCGGCTTACACCATCACTGGGCTTAATACCACTCTCTCTAAGCTCCTGATGTGGTTGTAAAGTCTTCAGATTGAAAATAGAAACTCATATAATCTGTATTTCTGCAGAGCCATACTGTATCCAGATTAGTTTAGGGCGAAATGCAGGATAAATGTTGTAGCTCTGTGATACATCAGCTTGTGTCAAGTTAGGAATGTTCTGGGTTTAAGGAAGAAGATTCTTAAATTCTGTCGTTTCCTCTGGTTTAGCCTTTCTTCAGCTGTTATCTGGTGAACATGTTAAAATAGCAGTTTAAAACAATATGAAACTTTTAAGTATCCTAAATAAATGATCTAAGAATCAAGTTAAACTCCCATCAAAATCCTGACATGTTCACTGCCCAGCAACCTGCAGCATGGATGTTCTGGCCCTTTAGAAGCAAACTCAAAGATTTAAAGCTCATCACTAAAGATAAATGGAAACATGCCAATGGCTGGTCAGAAATTATTAGAAGTTTTTTTTTTTAAATCAACTTAATTTCTAACATCTACATTATTACCACAGCTCCTCAGGCAGATATGTGGAGGAACTAGTCTGCTAGATTTATCTACAGAGGCAACCGTTTCTTTTGCGTTTCCGTGTCCTCTTTTACGTAGATTAACATTGTTGTTTCCAATCTCCACATTTCATATCCATACTCAAGCATTTGGGTAGCTTGTAAAGCACAAAGAAGTGTTGTCTCTGTATATAAACTACAGGGGTTTTGTTTTACAACAGGCTATTTATCAAGCAGTAGGAAGCCTGCTTCAACCCCAGGAGCCTTCGGCAGTAAATATACGTCAAGCAGAGCGGATTTACGCACCTATATACACACAAGTGTAGAGAAGTGCAGACACTCAGCCACCCAAGGACACAAACAAAGACACACAACTGACACAAGCGCTCCAAGAGAGTTCCTCCATTGAAGTGTTTGGTTATAATTCAGGTGCTCTGTTGTCTGGTATTAGACAGACCATAAAGAACTGTAATCAATAATCCATACCTATGACATAAATGATTCACCTGAACACACATATTCCACCACTGCACACTGTTGCAACTCAAACACTACATACACACAAAAGAAGCAGTGCGTTATTCAGTGTATGTGTGTACACATGAGGCTGGGAAGAGGGGGAGATATTTATCGCTTCTCTTTGAAGTTTGAGCTTTTGGTGATATTTTTCATGGATCTTATACAGGTACATAACAGCATATGACATTAAAAAACACCTCCTGCCGAAATACTTAGATGTTCATGGAGACAGGCGTCTGAATACTTTCAAATGGTTTCGGAAGAGATTCTGAATAATAAAAGGCAACCGGGTTTTACAGTATATTCATGCTTCTGGGCAATTCATCATCAGCCATAGTTCCACTGTCAGTGCAAAGTGTGCTACTACGGTGGTACCCAACCTTGGTTCAAAGCGAGCAACATGCATATTTTAGATGTTTCTCTATTGCCAAACATCAGTTTTAAATGGGTGCAGCACCAAAGGGGTTTTCTGTAGAACCTAATGGCATGTTGAGGAGGTAATGAATCATTTGAATCAGGTGTGCTGGAGTAGGGACTAAAACATGCAGACCCTGGGGATCTGGGCAGTGGTCCATTGCATTAATGCAGTAGGATTTAAATTGGTGCATTCAATAAATGCAGTTAACACCATCTCTGTGCTGGTTTGAATTATCTCTTGTTTAAAATAAGCGGCTAAACAGATACATATGATTTACTTTCATATTGCAGATAAGTCCATTTAAAAAGTTGGACTTTAGCATTTAAATTGACTGACAATGATAAATGCAGATATTTTTGAGATACATTTAAAAGGTTTAAAGATAATATTATAAATCGAAACCTAAGATGAGTTCAGTTTGGTTTAAATCATATCTTGTAAATTGTGAACAATGTGTCAGTCATAAGTGGCCTCAGATCATCATTTTGAAAAATTAACAGAGGTGTACCACAAGGCTCAGTTCTCGGTCCACTTCTTAGTTTATTTATTACCCACTATTACCGGACAGATCACCCACTATTACCATCTAATGTAGAACAGATTCCTGGATCAATGTTTGCTTCTGTGCTTGTTTGTCTCTCTTGTTGTGTCTCTGCTCTGTCTTCTGTAACCCCCAGTCGGTCGAGGCAGATGACCGTTCATACTGAGCCTGGTTCTGCCGGAGGTTTTCCTTCCCGTTAATGGGGAGTTTTTCTTTCCGCTGTCGCTTCATGCTTGCTCAGTATGAGGGATTGCAGCAAAGCCATGGACAATGCAGACGACTCTCCCTGTGGCTCTACGCTTCTCCAGGAGTGAATGTTGCTTGTCGGGACTTTGAAGCAATCAACTGGTTCCCTTATATAGGACATTTTTGACCAATCTGTATAATATGATTGAATTTGACTTTGTAAAGTGCCTCGAGATGACATGTTTCATGAATTGGCACTATATAAATAAAATGTCATGAAGCTCAGAGACAGGAAGACCCAGAATTCGACCAGACAAAGAGGTTTGAGATCAAGCAGGATTTAATGATTAGATAAAGGCAAAACAGAGGTCAAAATCCTAATCCAAAAATGATACAAACAATGGCAGTCCAAAAAACTCATACCGGGAGGTGGCAAACTTAAATGATCCAGAAGTAGACATTACAGGAAAAAATGTGGAACTTAAACTCACCGGAGACTTGACATGGAAAGACACAATTGACATGACTAGAATTGACAATGAACTGGCAGGGAAGTGGCAGAGGAGAGAGGCTTAAAAAGGCAGGAGAACAAAGGAGAGAGAGTGAGCCAATTAACCAGAAACAGGTGGATGTAATCAGAGGGGGGAAAGAGGCTGCAAGAGGAAACAAGCTGACAGAAAACACGTGGAAAGGAACAGACACTAGACCAACCCTAGAACATAAATAACCATGAAGAACGAACCTAAGATAGAAGATAAAACTAAGACTACACAGAGCACATAGCTGATCAAATAATAAACATAAACCAAAACAAAACCCAAATCATGACATAAAATTGAAAATTGAATTGAATTATAAATTTTTTGCAATATTCCTGTCCTGTCCAGGTTGTCAATGCTGATGACACTGTTTTATATGTACCTGGTAAGGACATTGCACATATTTTGATACATCAGTTTCGGTAATTGAAACCTGTTGCAGCATTGTTTGACACGTTATGTCTCATATTAGATGTAAATGAAAGTCTCAATTAGCATTTCCTCCAGTACCCATTATTTGTTTAGCAGTAATGATTTACCTCTAAAGATCCACAGGCAAAGTGTCAATCCAGTGTCAGAATTAAAATATTTTGTATCTGCCATGTATGCTGCCTCTTGACCAGTTTGTTGTTGTAAATGAGAATTAGCTCTCAACTGACTTTCCTGGTTAAAAAATAAAGATAAAATAAATCTTGATGTAATTTTTGCATTATCATTTAAAATTTTGCAAACATAAGTTTAGTCAGAGTTTTAAAAAACAAAATACTACTATTTTATATTGTAAATATGTTCATGCATTCAAAGATTTAAATTTAAATGAGTATAAAAATATGTGGGACACAAGTGGGACAGGCAACAATCGAGGCACCAAGAACGATGTATATAATCGGGCAATTAAAATCTTAAAATTCTAGTCAGATCACATCACTGTCATGCTCTTAAGAAAATTAATATGATGAACTCTATTCATTAAATTCTCAAATCTCAAACTGACTTAAATGCTTACATAGTAAGGCTCTTTGGTGCTCAGTGACCTTTTAGTACCTCTGAGCATTATTGGTTTAGCAATGAAGCATCCAGTGGGAATTGAAATAATTTCACATGTAACATGTGAAAACCCTTCCCTGTAGAACTAAAACTGAACTCTGACCAGCCTCACGTCAGATTAAAACTCAATGTGGACCAGAGAATGATTCAAACCATTTTAGATTTTAGATTAAATGAATGGCATTCTGTTAGGTTTTCATAATGTTTGTTTTCACTCCGTATGAATTTGTATTTTTAATTCAGTTTTACTGTATGTTAAAAAAAAAAAAAACTAAACTGGGGTAAAGCTTTACAACTTAGTTTATGCTCCAAATGTTGAACACTATCCAGAGGTCACGGATTAGCGGACCACGGTCCGGATCCGGACCCAGCTGCTACCTAATCCGGACCCAACCTGATTTAAAAAAAAAGTTCCGTCTAGACTTTTTATTCAAGGTTATAATCTCAAGATGCTCTCAACCAATCAAACCTGGCAGAACCGGGACATTAGCCAATCAGAATGAGAGCAGGGCGGGTCTGTCCAAAGCGGACATGGCCAGTCTGTGGTTTATCGGTGTTCATCATTTTAACTTTTGGGAGAGCATTTTAAACTGGCCACAGATGGTATGAATGAAAGTAGCGGTGGTCAAAGGTTTTCTTTGGATTTATGCAAACCAGCAGGTCAGAAAGTTCAGGAGCTGACAACAACTTCCCTCGGTAAGCGTCAATCTGCTCCGGCATTTAATTAATGAATTATTTCCACCTGTGGCCATGTCGTCTGTCAGCGTTTATTCCCTCGCTGATAAACGCGGCGACCAACCAGGAATCTCCTCGTGATTCGCTATTATGTTTTATTTAAACACAAAGAAGAGTAACGCGCTAGCTCAGGCTAATTTAGCATGACCCTTGAAGAACAAGAGTCGGACTGTGAAACAATGTGCCGCATTTGACTGGGTTCGATTCAGAAAAAGTAAAAAACAAAAACCTGCGCTGTTCTGAAACAAAGAAGGCGCAGCTGCATCTGCTGTCGGAATGCAGCAGTGATCACCTGATGAGCAGCTGCGCTCCAGGACACTAAATAAAATGACAAGGATTTTGATGCTTGCAGATTGTTAAGAAAACTACATCAAAAAGATAAAACAAATAAACTGCAGCTACAACATGGACTGCATCCGCAGCATCCGCTGCAGGTCCACTAGGTTCTGCAAAAGCTTTTTCCCTGCTGCCATCAGACTGTTGAACTGCTGAACTGCTGAAGTATAAAAACGGACTGTGTACCCCACTAGATTCGCTGATTTGCACATTTGTACATTTGCACATTGTATCGTATCCTGCAAAATTGCTGCTGCACCTTAACCGGAAACGTACTGCAAAACTGTGTACAATGCAACTGTCTACTTTTAAATCACTGATGCACCTTACTGCATATTTGTTTACATTTGGTTGTACATTGTTTACATTTCAACTGCCTACTGTTCACTGCTGCACTTTATCCGGAAGTAAATTGAAATTTATCCTGTAAGTGACTGCGATTGATCACTGCACTTTATCCTGTACTGTAATTCACTGCAAGGTATCCTGTAGAGTTACTGCAATATTTCTGAGCTGTGTGAAAACGAAATTTCGTTCTGTATGCACTCTGTGTATACAAAATGACAATAAAGAAAGTCTAAGTCTAAGTCTAAGTGGAGAACGGGTTCTACCTGGGTGAGGCCAGAGAAAGGCGATTCTCAGAGAGTTTTTTATGAAGTTAAAGTGGAGCGCGGACACAGGGTTCATCCTGGACAGGTCTCCAGTGACTGGGCTAAAATATAACCATTTTATTAAACTTCAAAAAAGTTAAATCATGCCTTTTTATAAACTGTAATGATTAATTGGTGAACAATAACGGGCAAAGCAGAGACTGATTATTGTCATGTGCAATCTGTGTCAAATTAAAATGTATGATGTCATGATAGTGTTGGTGATGTGTCCTGCATTTCCAAGGCTGTGTTTGGCCTTGTATGATCATAAAATTGGTTTATATTGAATGTGACAGGGAGCCAGTGGAGTTGATGTACAGGTGTGAAGTAGATGATGTAATGATGAAGCTGCTTGAGGGTTTCTGGAGGACAGAGAGGAAAGGGAGCTGGGATTGTAAAGTGGACTGTGGACCAGTTTGTCAACAGTGTGAAGGAAGAACTTGATGCTGCAGAGATGAAAGTAACCCAGATGATGATGTGGATGTGGAAAGTGATGGAGAGGCTGTCCAGGATGACGCAAAGGGTCTAAAGCTGAAAGGTGGCAGAGATACAGGAATTTTCAATGGATATTTTAAAAGTACCAGATTTAGTTGACTTCGCACACTAAGCAAGTGAGCCAACTAATGTGGCATGATGTCCACGCCACGGGAATATACGGGCTTGCCAGAAAATGTTTTCAGTCAAACATTATTTTTGCTTCAACCCCTGTGCTAACTTCTCTTGTTAATATGGCAAAGCCCTCCGGAGCGTTCCCAAACATATCCGCTTGCTCATACATACGGAGAAAATAGCTGATTTAAAGGCGCAGAACGAATGAGCACCTTGATATGTGCTTGAGGTTGGCTTTGTTGCCAATCAAACCCAGGTTTAAAATCCTTGCAGGGCAGCCTAAAGCTCACTTCTCTCATTAAGCCATAAAAATGAAATTAAAAAAAGTTCAGGTGTTTTATAAAAGATGTTAAAGTCAAGAAATTGTCTATATACCAAACTGTGAAAGATTGTGGTTCTCTATTTCAAAAAGCACTTTGGATTTTAAAATAGAAAAACGTTCTATTTTTATGTTATTTTTTTGTTTAAGTCAATGTATAAGGTGGATGCATAAACATTTTATTTCGGTGTTAAATACTGTTTAAAGTAACAGATTGTAATTAAAAAATGTGTCCGGACCTTTACTGGTTGTTGACTTTCTTTATGCGGACCCTGCTGATTTTTAATTAGTGACCCCTGGTCTATACAATACAGGGCTGTTTTGTCTTGTTGCGGTAGGAGTCGTATGCTGAGATGGAGAATATCAGCACACAGGTCTACTATCAATTTCATTTGGAGAGATGAAACAAACATTTTTGGAACTGTGTTCTTTATGTTTATCTCTTTACTTGATCAAAAGTGAACTATTGTGTCTGCAGGAAATTAATCTCATCATTTACAGACACACATTTTGCTTAAATGTCTCAGCGTGAACACATAACTTACTTGATGGCTGCTGGAGGGTCTAAACAGACAAACAGGAAATTAACACAGCATGTTCAATCAATACAGAGTGTATTGTCCTATTTATGGCCTGCTTCATATTTTAAACAAAACAGTTTTGACCAGAAACAACAGAGAGCATTTCTACAGATCAGCTGACCTTTATATTGGAAATTTTATTTGATGTTAGCTGGTAAATAGTTTATTAAAGTGTTACAAGCTGATATTTTCTGTTGGTATTGTCTTTATTTAAATTAAGTTTAAGAAAGTGCCAACTCCACTAACACAATATATTAAGATGCAGTGTTCTGAAGAAAAGCGGTTACGAATATATATTTCAGATCTTTAATAAAATGAGTGGAAAACAGGAACTGAATGGATAAACTAAATAGATGGTCATAAGATGCCCAGGAGGAGGTAGTGATCTTTCTTTTTCCAGTTTTCTTCTGTATATCTGCAACCAAGCAGCCTGCTGATCAATAGAGAGGTTATCTGCTGTCAGTCAACTATTAACAACACACGGTGCATTAGACGCTTTAGCTTTTGTTGTAGTGTTCAAATGTTCGCAAAAGGATTAACTTCTTTCCTAGAAACAAGTAGGAAGAACAGGAGGATTTGTCACTGTAGATCAAATTAATCCCTCCCAAAAAAGGGGGGGTGTAACGGAATGCAACATGGGTTTATTTACCTGTCTATCTGGAAAATATTAGACCAAAGATTAACCATAGTCTGTGTAAAAAATGTTTGCCATCGAGCAGATTTAAGAGAATGGAGTTACAGCATTTTGCTCTCTCCTTAAAATGTGTTTTGTCCTATGCCTTTATCACGTCGTGGTAAATATGGTTACTTTATGTACAAACCAGGCTTGTACAATATTGTGTGCGTGCATCAGCTGTGGGATATTGTTGGTAATTTCCCTTTTAAAATGTGCCTTTTCTCTATAAACTGCCCTTATTTTTGTGAAGCACACTAAAGGGTCCCCCTGTCTTTGCTTCAGATCTCCCAGATGATCTCCGACACCTCAAGAGAAGGAGTGACTGAAGCTGCCCTGAACCGCTACAACTCGCACTCCCCTGCACACACGAACTCACCGTCACACACAAGCTCTCCCTGTAACACGCCGGCTGTAACCACCTCAGCACCGACTGCCACTTCTGCGGCGGCGTCCTTCTTCGCCAGGTACAGTAAAACTCTTTCAGTGCTAAATCTCTCAGACCAACTAAGGATGGGAGGCTCATTTGGCTTTGACTTAAACGATTGGAGCACATTCATCAGCCGCAATGAGACCTCTGCAGATTATAACTCAGAATTTCATCTAAATCGGCTTGCCTCAATAATAATTACAGCTGTTTTAGGCATATTAACAACTTAAGGCAGAAAGCTTAGTAACAGTCTACTGGTCATGCTTTTGCCGGATGGCAGCATTAAGAAAAAAAAAGCTCAGAAGAGAGGATGTTGGGAGTCTCTGCATCATACTGAGCTTTATACAGTGACTCTGAAAATTGTACACCCCCTGTTAAAATGCCAGGTTTTTGTGACGTAAAAAACAAGACCATGAAATAAACTTTTAAAGCCATTTCCAACTTGGACGTGCCATGTATCGTTTCAATACAACAAGAAAGGTTAAATATTAGGGGAAACATTTAGAAAACAAAAAAGAGCTACAGTAACCTGGTTGCATAAGGTACAGATGCTTAAACCAGTGCTCAGTTGAACCCCCATCTGTATTATATGGTAAGTGTATCAACATGCAACATTTTGACTTTGCAACATTTTTCCTTATCTACCGAGCTAAAAAGTCCAAATTATGAAGACGAGTCTTGTCCACAGCCCTTGCCAGGACACTTCGAAAAACTTTTACTTTATTTTGGGGAAACTGTTATTTTGTTGATTTGCTGGGATGCAGGGTGATACCTGCCAACATACCGTTAGAAATTGCGACCCAAAGTTCAAGTTTGATTTCAGCCGACTATAACAGATTTTTCTCACAAGGCTTTACAATATTTTCTCCATGCCTGGATGTTTTCTTTGGAACAAATGTTTCTTGCCTTCAGCCCTACTTCTTAGTGCAGACTTATGACGGCTACAGCAGATTGTTGTCACACGTACAACACCAACAGTACCAGCCAGAGCCTCCTGCAGCTCCTACAGAATTATTGTCAGGCTCTGGAAAGCCTCCTTGAACATTTTCTCTCCTTGTTCCATCAGTTTTGGAGAAACATCCAGCATTTGTAATACCAATGGTGTCAGTCAGTTTGACTGTCTTTCCATTGCTGTAGATTTTTGCTTTTTTCACCTGTTACTGACAACTTTGTACATTTTGATCCTTTGCTACCTCATTGCAAACGGTGACTTCAGAAGAAGTCTGCAAATTTCCAGAAAACGTCACATGAAAAGATTCTTAGCATGTACCCAAGAAGAGTAAATGTTGCATCAGAAGGTGCAAAAAAACAAAGCATTTGCTTCAGGGTCTACACACTTTTGCATACGTTATGGATTTCTTGAATACAATTTTTGGATATTTTATGTTATATTCCATTAAGGTGAAAAAAGCTTTGAAATGAACCTCCTACTTAATTGACAGGGGTTTATACTTTCCAATCACCCTATAATTTATGATTTCATAGAAAAATTATTACAAAACAAGGGGAAAGGTACATCAGAATAAGATCAAATCATGTATCAGATTTCAGACTTTTCTACCTTTAAACAGCCGTGCTATGAAATTCTCTGTCCAATAGAGCAGAAGGAGTAAAATAAGACTCACAAATAAATGCATTTGACTATGAAGTTGTTAACAGGTTTTAGTGTTAAACCTGTTCTTTCTTTTTTCTGGAATGATAAAGGTGTAAAAAAAATCTCTTATTGCCCTATAATGTTGCCTCTTGGCCAGATATGTGTTGTAAATGAGAATTGGTTCACTGTCGACTGAGACATTATTATTTCTCGGTAGAAAGCTATCCAGTAATCAGTTATCTATGTAATCAAGCCCAGAAAAAATGCTTAGCAGGACAACATAAGACACGGGTAACATGGCTACATTATTGATGAAAAACAGCAAGCTCAAAATGAACGAGTGAATTATTCATGGGTTACACCCGAGTCTGAGCGCGTCGCCGAATCTGAAGAATCGCTGGGACGTCATATCTAACGAACTGCTTTAAATGATACTGATGGGTTTTCCTTCGTTGCTTTCACACCTCTTCTCCGCTGTTCATCTGCAGATAATTAAATGAGTGTGTCTGTGATATATAACTGATATACATGAGTGTAGCAGACATAATGTTGTCTGTCAGAGCTCTAAATTACACAGGGACACTGTTGAACACACACTGCCTTGATTTTCCCCCCCTCTATCACCCCCCCTGAACTGTCACATATCAAATGCTGTTTTATACTAACAAACACATCTGGGTTACATAATAAAATAGCATCCAGCTGTAAGAGCTTGAACCTCTAAAGAAACTCAGGTTGTGTGGACATGTACACATCTATTCCAGTAAAAGGTCTTTTATAGTTTTAATGAGCACAATTGTGGGCCAGGATAAGGGATTGTGATGATATGATCGGCACAGTTGAAGGATCAAAATGAAAATTGTATGAAACTGAAGCCAACCACTTCTATTTAAAAGTACATAAATGAAATTACTATTACTACTGCTATTAAAATGCTCAGTGTATTGCTATAATATTGACTATGTCCAAAAATGTGCAAACACTCACTTCAGGTAAAAATCCCCTCATTTGGTCATTGTGCACAGCTTGCAACAATGGTAAGGACCTACTTTGGCCTCTAAACAACCAGAGAAAAGGCCTAAATGTATCTGGCATTTTAATACGATGGGTGGGTATGATGGAAAAATGTATAGGTTTTAAATCCACGACTTTTTACAACCATGAAATCAAACTGGGTCTATTCATGCATGTCTTTTACGCCTGTTCTTGTGTGCGTCATGTAGATTTTCTCTCCCACGATTCCACATCACGGTTGCACTCTGTTGTATTTTTATTTGTGACTGGGATCATGTGGGAATGTGTGCACAGTTGCCTATTATCCCGTGTTTACGGTCAGTAAGAGCAGCCTTGCAGGGCTGCTAAATCCCATGCAGGTCTGGGTCTTTACTCTTAGACGTGGACTGCATACAGACACAAACATAATTTTCGTTCGGCTCGCTGTCTGCACACAGCAAAATCCCCGTGTCCACCCCAGGTCCTCTCGCCTGATCCCCTGTCTTCCTCCATTTCTCCTCAGCCTCTCCTGTCCATCCCCATTTCTTGTTTTCTCCTCAGCATGCAGCTCTCCTGTTTTCATCTAATTGCTCTCCTCCTTTCCCATTGTTCTCTTCTCTCCTCTATTCTCTTCCCTTTCTCCATTTCCACACTGACCTTTCCTTTACCTCCACTCTAATGCATATCTGAGTAATATCTTTCATTAGTGGCGATCTGTCTGTGGAATATGTCACACTTGCACAGCAGCTCTACGTCTTCCCTGTGCTGCAGTGGCCCTCTGGGGACCATGGAATAGAGACTTGCTGTGGTGTGTGCATGTTCTTACTCAGAGGGGGAGGGACTTTCTAGCAGTGCAGGAATTTTCTTTAACTGCATGCTCCAAGGATTGGATCTGTGGGGATTTGGCTGGCTCTGTGTGTGCTGTGTGAGGCAGCTGAGTAAATGAATAGGCCCCAAGTGAATTGGTGAATCGGGAGGGCATCGTTATTTCAGATGGAGGATGGCAGCGATATGTAGGCTGCTGTCTCTTTTTCTGCCCCCGCCCGCCTCTTGCTGCCTGTTTTTTTAGGGTCCTTTAAGGAAAACCAGTTTATCCCATGATAAATGAGCACCAATTAGCCACCCATCATGCTGGTGAATTGATGATCTGGACAGATGGTCAGTGGGGGAAAAAACTATTTTATCTGATCAGATCAAAAACACTTTTGTTGTTCTGATTTTTTGTTCATCTCTTGTACTCTAAGCAATAATGTTGTAATCCTTGTTGTAATTTTTGCACTTGTAGGATAGAAGTAAAATTTGCATCTTCTGTTAAGTTTCACCTCTATCACTGTTCCATTTTCCAGTTTAGTTTTTCCCACCATGATTAGCATCACTTGGTGAAGCTTTTAGCTTTCATCCAAACTGGTTATGCAGTGATCCAAAGTGAGGAACCATCCAGAAAATTTAGAAACCGAATCAGAACTAAGAACCTTTCCCGAGACGAAGCGGACTGTATCTCCAGCCGAAAGAGGAATGGAGGTGACAGAACCCCAGAGGAGAAACTCAAATCGGTTCCAGGAAGATAAACAACTGTCTGAACCCAACAGTGCCGGTACCCTTCTCGGTTCCATCTTAGTAGTTCTGGTGTCAAAATCTGAAACGTTTAAAAAAGTTGAATCCCTTTACCTTTTTTTTATCTCATCTCCTGAAACGTATCCTTTTATTTAACTTTTAGTATTATAAGTCCAAATCAGGCCGTGGAAATCTTTCTTTAAACTGCATTTATTTCTTATTCAAAAACACTTTTGTTTTTTTCATGTAGAAATGACCAAATTAAAATCCTGCGTTTCTTTTGTTTAAGTAAATAATTTAGAAATGAACCTGATTAAAAAATATAATAACTGACTAGGTGCAATCATCTAAACTGATAAACCTCAGTTTTGAAAAATATCCATTATCTCCTCATGTCTTTAAATTAATTAAGAGTTTGTAGCAGCATATCAGTCTGCTTAAACGGTAATCCCTGCAACATTATGTGATCATAATATCCATGTCTGCAATCAGTAAGCCAGTCTTTTGTCCCAGTCATTCTGACCTAATGCGGCACACACAAGCACACTTTCACACGACTACCATCACTCTCTGTCTCCCTTCGCATCTTCTTCCTCCTGCTAAACAGAACGTAATTAACCACTGAACCAACAAAACAGCCCAGAGACACCAGCCATCAATCAGCAGCGTGTCCAAAGCAAAGGTGTTTGTGTTTGCATGGAAGGAGGAAGAAAACAACGCGGCGTCTTGTTACCAGCTGACCTCTGATGCTTTCTAACAACAGGCGGACACTTTAAGTCTACGAGGGCAGAAGAAGAGGCAGTCGGTGCTGAAGGAATCAATGCATTTCAGGAAGGATGAGTGGATGTATGGAGGGTAGAGATGAAAGGATGGAGAGGAAAAATAATGAGTGAGAGAAACCAGAGGGTGAGGTTTCAGGATGGTAGAGATCAAGGATGGAGGACAGAAAAAAAGGAGTTGGGGAGTCAAGGTAATGGAGAGGAGCTGATGATTAGATTGAGCTGACTGATGTAAAACAAGTACAGTTCAATTTAGGGTTGGTTTGGAATACATTCGTTTAACCAAATCCCAGGCCTCCTGCCATTAAACACCACCAATTAGGTGTTGCTGGAGTGTCTGTTGCTGTAATCTAGCCATAGATTGAATCACTGAAGCGGAGAAAACAAATTTCACAAGCGATCAGATTTCCGATCTGGAAATTGTAACAAAGGACGGCTAAAAAGCACGTCAAATGTTTTGCAGAACACGAAAACCGCATAGATGCAAGAAGAATAAAATAATGCTTAGCTTTGGACATTCCCAGCTAAGCATTATTGTACTGAGGAAGAAAAAAAAGAAAATGCATGCAGGTTACAAGCAGGAATCCCTGTAGCAGAATGAACGAATCCATCATTGTCATGCCGCATACTGCAACCATCAGCAGCACTGCAGCAGCCCCTACACCTCCCTTCATTGACAACTTGGCAATCGCACACAAATTATTAATTCAAATATTTCACTTGAACAAAACATATTTTGTGGCATGTAGAAAATAGGTAGACCATGATTAGAAAACACACGTAAACTCCTGTCTGCACAGACCAGTTGTTAATGAGGAGATCCAATACAATCCTGCTAATGACAGATTTCAATAGTCTTCTTCATGTGATGCATGGGGAGGTTTGAAACATTACACCAACATAATACAAATTTGTAATTGCCTTTGATCGCGTTTCAAACGTGTAAGCTCAGCCTGCGCGCTGAAAAAAAAAAAACCCAATTAGTGGTCCTCTCATGGAGGTTTGTTTCACGCTGTGTGCAGCCAGACACACTCACACGGATTCACACACAAATCTCCAGGGAGAGCCAGTCAAATGGTGAAGTGCTTCATCGTTCCACGGGTCACTTGATTCACATCTCTCTTCCTCCCTCCCTCCCCCTTTTCCACTCCCCCCTTTCGCTGACTCTCTCCCTCGCTCCTATTTCGGAAACTTGCAGCAGTTAATTGAAAGCCAATGGTGTGCGAATATAGCTTCTTGACAAAGAGTGTATCAGGGCACAAGGTCTCTCGCTCTTTCTTCCTCTTCTTCTGGGTTCTCTAAATTAAATGTGCGACTTAAAGCAGAACAGTGCAGGAAGTGTAGCTACCGCTGTTTTAGTGGACTTTCATTTGGTTAAATTGGTAATACAGCCGCTGGATGTGAAAGTAGCTACCGTTGGTGCTCGTCGCGGGGAATGAAATACTCCCCTTCTGACTCTGTATGCAGTTGTAGTTAAAGTGGATTATATATACTATAACTACTATTTAAACGTGATTAAAATTGTTCTTTTCAAGGTTGGAAAAATATAAAACTTCAGTGATTTTTAAAAGCAAAAACTGGGTGCAAAAGTTTTGATTTATTGAGAATTTTCTCTACTCAAAACAGGATCAAATTTATACATACTGATTGAAATGTATAAGGCCCCATTAACCTTTGGTCAAATCTCCCTTAGAAAGTTACAGAGAAACCACATTTTCTGTAGCAATCAAGAAGCTGCTGGCATAATTCTGGCTGTATATTTGATCATCCCTTCTTTTGGGAAATGGCAGCGCTCGTTTAGATTGGTGGGTTTCCTGGCAATGTCCAGGCTTTTAAGCACACATCATACATTTTTTATTTGGTTCCCAGGGCCATTCTTTAAAGGCTTAGTGTAAGCCTGTTTTATCCATTCTAAGACCAGGTCAGGTGTGTGGGGATCACAGTCCTGTTGAAACACCCAGTTGTGTCAACGTTTCAACCATGTAGGTGTTTATGTAAGGACGAATAGCACCCCGTACACCTTGTGCAACACACCAACACCATTGACAACAAAACAGAGCAGTGCAAGTATGACGCTGGCACTACCATGCTCGATAGCTGGTACAGCATTTTTGGTTTTGAAACGCTGAGTTTGACGCCTCTAAATCTTTTTTTGTTTTTGTTATTGGGGCCAAATAGCTCAGTCTTTGTCTCATCTGTCCATAAAACTTCTCTCTAGAAGATGTTTTGCTTGTCTATGCAGACCGCTGTAATTTGAGTCATGTTACAGTGGTTTAATTTTGGAACAGGCACCTCTTTATAGTCCATGGACTTGATAAACTCATGCCACGCTAAGCGGTGACGTTGGGTTTTCACAGCTCCTGTTTGATAGTTTCATCAGAAGTGAGAGCTTGGGTCAGCTGTGTCAATGAAAATTAGTTTTTGGAGGGATAAAATAAGCTAACATTGATCTCCTAGAATGTTGCTAATATTAACCTTACAGAAAATGTATACCTAAAAGCCTGGTCAAGCAATTTAAAGTGCCGCCGTTTCTAAGAGGAGGTAAAATAGTCAAATATCCAGCCAGGTTTATACTAAAAAGCTTGTTGGTGGATAGTACACACAGTATTTTGTTTTTCTGCAAGTTGGTAAAGGACATGTAAGCAAATATTTGTGTGTGGGTCCTTTCAGCTCGTCCTTTATTCAAGGGTCACCACAGCAAGTCGGAACATTCAGGCTTGTCAGAGGTTTTCTGCCGGATGCCCTTCCTGACGCAACCAGGTTCAAAGCCGGGTCCCCCATATCAAAGACGCAGACTTAACACTCTACACCACGAAGGCACTACCTTAAGCAAATAATAGTGGGGGTGTATGTATATTAAGTTTATATGCATAATTCTGACACTGTGAATTAGAGGAAATCCACAATAACAAAACATTTTTGCAGCGATTATTATTCAAAAGTTAAAATGAACTATCAAGAGCCACAAATTACTGACGTTCATGCCCCTACTGAATGGATGGAAACTTCCCAGTGTTATGGTATCACCCTATACTGGAAGAATTGTACAGTTCTAAGCTAAAATTCAGTCAGTTATTTCACACATATGATTTTAACATACTGATCAGATCAGTTAAAGGACATCACTGCTTCTCTTTCTCAGAGCTGCTCAGAAATTGAACTTAACATCAAAGAAGAAGAAGCAGAAGACCGGCGCAGTTACGGCCCCAGTGACATCATCTCCACCCCCGTCATGTGACCCTCACGTGTTCCCGACTAACTTCAGCTCTGCCTTGTTGACGGTGCCTCCACCTGCTCCGCCTTGTCTTCTCCGTGCAGCCAACAAGATCAAAGATACTCCTGGGCTTGGAAAGGTAATGGAAAGGTTCATTTCCCTCTGCTGCGTCATTTTCTTTCCTAAAAAAAAGGTGAATCCAACACATAAAACATAATTTTCTTAACCAGAAATAAAGAAATAAAATTATTACTCTTATTATGCTTAAAATTTAAAGTAGCAGTAGCAATTAAAAAAGTTCGGATTCTCAACTGTTACTTTGAATTTCTCTTTCTGAAATTTGTGAAAATGGTATAATGAAATGTATATTGACATATAATATTCAAATAATATACTATGTAGCTACATAATTTTTGACATAATGATTATAACTTCTAGAGTAAACAAAATGGCAGGTTGTATATGATGTAGGAAGAAGGTGTGGGGATAAGTTTACACTTCTAACCACTCCTTTCACCGATCAAACGTGTCTCTCTTTCAGTGTGTGTGTGTGTGTGTGTGTGTGTGTGTGTGTGTGTGTGTGTGTGTGTGTGTGTGTGTGTGTGTGTGTGTGTGTGTGTGTGTGTGTGTGTGTGTGTGTGTGTTGTTATGATTACTTGCATACCTGTTCAAGTTTACTACAAAACTGAGGTTAAGTTGTAGTTTTTTTCCAAATAAAAGAACATGTGAGTTTTCAGAAATAATAAATTAAGTATAAGCTGTGTGGCTATGGAACCTTTATATTTACTGAATATTGCTCAACTTGTACATTCATTTACCATGTAGACAGGTCTGGAGACATTATTGGATGAACTTTTAGTTTATTTAAAGTGCCAGTATAAAAACATTTACTGGTCACCACCTTTATATATTCTGACATATATAGCAAACCGTCCGTCCGTCTTCTTCCGCTTATCCGGGGTCGGGTCGCGGGGGCAGCAGCTTCAGTAGGGAGGCCCAGACTTCCCTCTCCCCGGCCACTTGGGCCAGCTCCTCTGGAGGAATCCCAAGGCGTTCCCAGGCCAGCCGGGAGACATAGTCCCTCCAGCGTGTCCTGGGTCTTCCTCTGGGCCTCCTCCCGGTGGGACGTGCCCGGAACACCTCACCAGGGAGGCGTCCAGGAGGCATCCTAACCAGATGCCCGAGCCACCTCAACTGGCTCCTCTCGACGTGGAGGAGCAGCGGCTCTACTCTGAGTCCTCCCCGGATGACTGAGCTCCTCACCCTATCTCTAAGGGAGAGCCCCGACACACTACGGAGAAAACTCATTTCAGCCGCTTGTATCCGGGATCTCGTTCTTTCGGTCACGACCCAAAGCTCGTGACCATAGATGAGAGTAGGAACGTAGATCGACCGGTAAATCGAGAGCTTCGCCTTTTGGCTCAGCTCTCTCTTCACCACAACGGATCGGTACAGCGCCCGCTTCACAGCAGACGCTGCACCAATCCGCCTGTCGATCTCCCGCTCCATCTTCCCCTCATTCGTGAACAAGACCCCAATATAGCAAACCATCTAATCGAATAGTAGAAACATCATTGCTTCATCTGGACCTGGTGAAATCTCGCATGAGAATGGAGCAGAAAGGGATTTAAGTGACTGAATGTGACGTGACTGCTGGCACCAGGGCTGGTCTTAGTGTGTCTGTATGGACAAAAACTGCCCCTGTTAGAGATGATAGAAAGACAACAGTAGCTTCAATAATCACTTAGTATCATCAAGGTATGCTGAATACCATCTCTAGCTGTACAACACATTAAACATTGAAGCAGAAGACCGTACTGGGTGCTCCTGTCAGCTAAGAACAGGAAACAAGCTAATAATTTGAAATATGAATGAAAAGTCCTGATATAGAAGCTGGAATTTTGATTTTGAAATGATTATTGGATTAATGTGTGACAGTTTTTAGCAATTAGCTCTTCAGGACTACGCTAATGCAAAAAATACTATTTTATATCTGTAGATAGATTTAATTAAACAAATTTAAACAATCCCTGCTTATGGATGAATGATCCGTGGGTCATTCATCCATTTACGGTTTAAAGAACACATAGCTTTCTTTTAAACAAGCTAAAGCTGAAAATGAAAAGCAGACAAAATCCCCCCCCCCCCCCAAAAAAAAACAACAACAAAAAAAACAAACAATGAAAGATCTCCAAAAAGTCTACAACAATATCATTAATAATAATTGCAGAACACTCTGACTGCAAACAATGAAGAAAATAATCTGGATTAAATTATTTTGTCTTGTTTGGAAGGAATTATTTTTTGCTTTTCTGTTTTAGCAGTGCAAGACTGAGTGACTGTAAGGGGAGCCTGAAGATTAGGTTTTTTTTATTTTAACATGCTATGTTTTTACTCTAAAAGTCATTCAATAAGCATGATAAAAATGTTCATGTTAACTGTGTAAATACATTTTAAAGTTGGTGTGCATGAATGGTTACAGCATGCTTGAACGATTAATTGTCACATAAAACAGAATAAACAGAAATCCAAGGTTAGACATTTGTTGTTTAGAAAAACAATAACATTTTAGCAAAGATATCACTGCTGATTACTATCAGCTCAGCACTACTGCGATATCAGCTGCTCCAACAACAGTTTTTTTTTTGTGGGGGGGGGGGGGGGCGGGGGGGGTCTTCTTCATCTTAAAGGGAGTTATTTAAGCCCAAAGGTTGGTGTAATTTGCTGAAATACTGAGCTGTAGTTTCATCACGACCTTCACCAGTTTATCTAAGTGTATTAATTTGTATTTGTGTGTCAACGCGGCTCCCCTGCTGTAGGATACCAAAATATAGCCTAATGGTTACCATGGTAACACACTTCAGGCTGACAAAAGTCATCTGTCACCATCGTCATTGGGTGATGAAACACGTATGTGTGCGTGTATGCTGGAGGACCAAGCACACACTTGGCTCTCGAGTGTGTGCAATATTGATCGGCCATGTAATGAGTTTTTAGTGCCCCCCCCCCTCTCTCCCCCTCCTCCACAGTTTGACTGAGAGCCTCCCTGACTTTCTGTGTCCCCACAGCTGGGAAACGAATGACTGTGGGATAAAATAATCAGAATCAGACTTTATGCAAAAGTTTCCATGTCGAAACATTTAGAGGAAAAACATCCCATTTTTTATGTGTGTGTGTGTGTGTGTGTGTGTGTGTGTGTGTGTGTGTGTGTGTGTGTGTGTGTGTGTGTGTGTGTGTGTGTGTGTGTGTGTGTGTGTGTGTGTGTGTGCGTGTGTGAATCATCTGTTATTTGTTTGAGCTCCATGTGTTTGAACCATTTGGCTCTTCAGTCAAGTATGACTGAAAATATGTGCGTGCCGTTCATATCAACTACCAGATGAGGCCGAAAGCCATCTCTCTGTTCAATTGCATTTGTAATGAGTTGTGGTAAAATGTTTCATGGCGAGATAAATCCACGCTGTTGTCTACAACTACTTAGTTAGGAAGTCCTGACAATATTTAGAAAAGATTTGGGGTTATATTAGTTCCATCTAATCAGCCTTCAAGCAATAACATTGTTGTTATTTGTGAGCGTCTGTCATTGAACTAAATGGAATTGTTGTTCTAGAAATAAAAGACAAATACCATGCACATTAAACTTTGCAGTAAAATAAATACAGTACAAGATGCTATTTGGCAAGACTACACTCAGCGAGTAAAATGATGCATTCACAATGTGGGCATTTAAACTCATGTCATTTCAATGTATGCATTTCTGGTTAAATGCTTAAAAGTTTTATTTAAATTTTTTCTTTTTGCTGCACATTATTTTTGTCACTTTGGACTGCCTTTCAGAGTTTCTGGGTATGTCTCCCCATATGGAGATGACAGATGTCCTCTCAGTTGTCAAGGAGACCAATTGTAGGTTTACACACATAAATGATCAACCAATAAACTGAAATCATATGCTGTGTAACATATCTGTATAGAAAAAAAGTCACAAATAAAGCCTTCTCACACATCATACTGGGCTTTTACCTTTCATTACAGGTAAATTTCAGTTAGTTGAAATTATCATTCAAAATGTAATTTAGTTCAGTTATTCAATAAAAAAAGTTTCATTATTATAGCCAAAACAGATCAAGACACATGGATGGATATATGTCAAGTATTTATATCTGTTTATTTTTTATCATTATAACATATAGCTAACCTAAAATGTGTCAGCTGCTTAGAAAATTAAAATAGTGCAAAAGATGAAATGAAGCTTAAGCGGAAGTTCAATTGAAGAAACTCTATTGCCTACCTCCATCCAATCAGAGGCTCATCCGCCTCCGACGCAAGCCAACTCCACCACCAATTTCAGGCCTGGGGGAAACATCCCTATTCTCATACACCTGCTTATGCATATTATAGTATAATTCAGCGTTAATGTTTCCTGCCGAGGTCTGAGCGCCAAAGTTTTAAAAATATTGTATCAATAAAATTCTTCTAATTGTCTTTTCTTTCCGTGTGAGTTTTTCAGATTGAACTAAAATGTTTAATACTGAAGCATTATGGACTTATTATTGATGACAGAAAATCATAAGAAAGACTGCTTACTTCCCTTTCCCTGACTAACTCCACAAGAAAGGTAAACCGCAAAAGGTCATTGCTGAAGAAGTTGGTGGTTTTCATGGTGCTGTATGCAATCATAGTTGTAGAAAGCTGAGTGGAAAGAAATAGAGAAAGTACAGAAGCAACAGGGATAAGCACAGCCTTCAAAGGGTTGTGAAACAAAGCCCATTCAATAGTTTTGGAGAGATTCACCAGATGTGCACTGCAGCTGGATTATGCGATTTAAAAATCAGCATAAACGCACACATCCAGAACGTGGACCACAAGTGTCGCATTCTTTATGTTATGCTAAACGTCAGAAGCGCCTTACCAAGGCTAGAGAAAAAAAATCCTGCACTGTCCCTCAGTGGTCTGAAGCACTGTTACCGAATGAAAGCAAATATCGCATTTCCTTTAGAGACTTAGATCCCACTGTGTGGAGGAGGAGTGGAGAGGCACAGAATCCAAGTAGCTTGAGGTTCATGATGAAGTTACAACAGTGACAATTTGGGAGCCATGTCATCTGCTGGCTTAGAAGCCCTTTGTTTTATTAAGTCCTAAGTGAGCTTTGGGACACTTAATGCTTCTCTTTGGTGATAAGCTTACACGGAGATGCTGATTTCTATTCCTAACTTGTCACCTACCCACATTGTTTAAATAATCAAGGTATCACTGTGCCTGTATGGCCAGCAAACTGGCCGGACCGAATCCCCCACCGAGAGACACCAGCTTCCTGCTGAAATACTATTTCTACACATGTTCTTGCCGGCATGCTCACAAATTCATAGGATTACAGTGTACATAGAAAGCTGTCAAGGAAGCAGCAAAGCTCCCGGTGGAAGTGTGAGCGACACATCTGACAGAATACATGAAACTTGTCTATGGCTGTAATGGAGGGTTTGCGTTGTCCCTCATGGTAATACTACAGAAAACAGATTGAGACATTACATGCTAAGCTGGGGGAAATCAGCCCGCACAGGTCAGATGTATTGCTGTATTTCTTAGCAGGAGCAGAGAAAAGGCTGCATCCTGACTTCCTCTGTGAATCTATGAGGCTTTTGCATCTAAAAGACACCTCCTGTAATTCTACATAATGCCTAAATACTGCTTACGTATTAAACCATCTGTAATTTTTACATAGACATATACAGCAGAGCTCAAGCAAGCGACCCATTTTAAGCTGTCAAATATTTAAAAAGTGAATAAGACTCAAATGTAGAACGGAGACTGTATTTTTAATTATTAACATACATAAATAAATCTTATAATATGTTTCATAATCTTTGAAAAATTAGAAGGCTTATTCATATTTTGGTATCACAAATGGAAAAAAAAACAGCAAGATGTCTGTATATTTCTTAAGGTTAAGATTTATTTAGTGCTAATCAACATTAATGACAATCCATTAAAAACAAAAGCCTAACATACAGATTATAGAAGAAATCCAAGTCATGGAAACGATGACACAACAACTAAGGCTCAACACAAGCTCAACACAATGTAAAATGGTCAAAATGGACAATAACAGAACAGAGACGAAGAACTCAGGACGATCTTGAATTAGTTGAAGAAAACAGAATCATGGACTTTCTGCTTGGATTGTTACTCCCAATCGTCAACATTTCATACATTTTAAGTTTTGTAGAAGTTGTGTCCATTTGTACCGACTGATTGTACAAGATAAATGGCAGTACAAAATAAAATGGGGGGGGGGAACCTAAGAAAAACTCATGTGAACTTGTAATCAAGAATTAACCTTTCCTATTAATCAATCAGCTGCTTATTTACAGATGGTTTAATTTAGTAAAAGCTACTGTAATATAAAGAAAAATATGAAAATGTCAAATCCTTTTACAAACTACTTGTTTGTAAAAAGGTACAATTATGGCCAGAGAACTGATTGTTAAAGAACTGACCAAACTGATTGACAATCAAAATTTCATCAAAAGTTAGTTTTTTGATGGCACCACCTCATTCCAACACCTTGCATTTATAAGAGGAGAAAAAAGGGGAAAAGCAGGTGAAACTCAAACTTTCCACAGCAGCTTGATCCATTTGCTTCCAACAGCAGAACCACAGGGCTAGGACTGGAAAGGAAGGACTTACTTTGGGTCAGACAAGGCCGCTTCCTTTTTCCAGAATCTGCTGGATTTCTGGTGTGGGGCTTTATCAACCACGTCTCTTTCTCTCTTTGCTGAAAGGATAATCAACTTTTCAGCAACAACAGTTCTGTCTGCCCAATGGTCACTCTAAAATAAGCAGGCTTTCCTGATGTCTTGTGGTTCTGGCTTTAGGATGGTTCCTCACTCAGGAGTACACAGCATGCCTCCTTGGCAACCTAAACTTCCTGGGTTGCTGAGGAGGCAAGAAGAAGTCAGGAGAGACTGCCCAGCCAATCAGAGGATTAAGTGTGAGGAAAGCTCTGGATATGCAATATCACATAGCCAAGCAAGAAAAAAAAAAAAAAGTTTTTTTTTCCTGAACCACATCCAGTACAAAATACAGAATGTCACAGAAAATGCTCATATGGCAAGTAGGAAAAGCCTACTAGTGGTTTCTGATGTATTTTGACCACTGCAGGCCTCTGTACTTGCTGTTACCTGGTTAGTTGGGTTATCAGTGCTCCTCTCCACACAGACAAAATAAAAAAAAACAGTCAGCCATAGCAAAAGGTTTATAGCTGGGGATTTTGGGAAAACAACGTTTCACTAAGTTTTGACCGCATGCATAAGAATACATGAGACATCTTACAACCTGAGAACGAAATACAAAAAGACTGACAGACAGTGGAGATGTATTTGATAGATAAAACAAAAAACAAAGGTCCTGTTTATTATGCAATGTGCACAAGGTTTTACTACAGGTTTTATGTTTCCTTATGAGATATTTTGGTGTTGAATTCAACTCTAAAGCATTTTAAAAGAAAGATTTTCTGTTTTTCTTATGTGAAGTAGGTGAGATTCTTTGTTTGGCACTTAATGTTTTTGTTCTTTAAAGGAGCAATAAGCGAAACCTCATTATTTTAGATAGAAATAACTAAAAATAGCTTTGTGAAGAACCATCTTTTTAGATGGACTATGGTTAAACGTCACACACTATCTCTCTTGTGGACATAGCCAGGCCATCCGTGCATACGCGTACAGCTGCTACTCAGGGCTTACCCACTCCCTGCCCATAAAATGCCACCGCCAGGCACAAAATGGCGAAGAGCATGCCCATCGGATCAAAACATTCTCTTGCTAACAGTATTATAAAGTTATGAGTTACTTACTTCTTCACTAGACATGTTCATCTGACAGGTGTTTAGGTGACAGGTGTTAGGCTCATACAAGCTGATGGGGGAGAAGGAGAAATGGGTGCTGGGTGCTGGAGGGAGTTAGAGAAAGGAGTGGCTTGATACACGTCTTGTTTTGGTCTACAGACAGTGCTCAGGCTCTACCTAGTGGTGAAATAATTGCTTATGCTCCTTTGAAAATATTTTTTTTAATACCTTGCAAAAGCCCTCAATGTTCTGTTGAACCACAACTTTGTTACATGTTTGAAGGTTGACGGACAGTAATCATAAAACTCTTCGCCAATTGTTGTGCAATTTTTTTTCATTCATCTCAAAATGACACAATTTGGGGTTACTTAATTAGCCTTACTCTCGCCAGATGGATGTAGTTCCGCCAAGCTCAACACAGGTCCACACATACATCTAGGTTCTCTCCATTGGATATGTATTTCAGAAGGATGGGCCTCATCAAAAATCCTTTGCGTATGATTGGATAAACCACTTGTCTGTCATCTTTACTGATGCGCTACTTCAACCAATCACATCGAAACAAACCCGTGACGTTGACGTTAGGGAAGATCAAGCTCTTGCCAGACCTGGTCGGGAGAAGGGCGAACACATAATTTCCACTAACAAAAACCTTCAAAGCCATTCTCTGGTGTTCTTTTAAAGAATTAACATTTGGTAAATTGGACAACACTGATGAAAATCCCTCCTGGCGATCCTGATTGGCTTGTCCATTTTATGTGGTATTGAAATCCCTTCCAATGGCAGCGATTCCAGATGGATACCTTGACCCCGTCTGGAACTCGGTGGAACTACATCCATCTGGCGAGAGTCAGGCTATTATTTAATAGGGTTAGAATGCAAAAAAAAATTGAATTTGGGTTAAAATAAAACCAGATTTGGGAAATAAAATGGATTTCTCGTGGCCCTGATTATTTCTTGAATAAATTTATCGGTTGATGCCTTTTTAAGATTTTTTTGCCACATGAAAAAAGGTTCTACTGACGTCAATGCTTGAACACTCGTTCAGGTGTGAAAACATATGAGCATGTGGCAGCGTCGTCCCAGGGTTCACACATCCTTCTCTAAAGCTGTCACTTCATTTGCAGGTCTCTGTCATAACTGATGTTCATACAGTTTATCTCACCTGGAGGACGATGATGAGCGACACACTGAGATGCTGTGATACCTAAGAGGAACAGCTTTATTTCGTCTTTTGTTCTCAGTCTCCTCTAAAACTGATCTACACCTCATCTACTAGATTTAAACGATGGATAAATCTTATCGCTCCATCCTGCTTCCCTCCCCCTCTCTCCATCTCAGAGCTTTATCCCTTTGCCTCTGTCAATCTCGCCAGCCTGTGTTTTGCACACTCTCACACTCAACTTGACCTTGGGGGAAAGTGATACTATGACAGATAATCAATTTTTAATAGCAGCTACGATTCCTCTCAAGTCACAAACTGTGTGTCTGTGTCGCGACTGAGCATGTGTAAGCACATTTTGCCCTGGCACGGATGTTACTGAGCATCTGTGTGCCTTGTATCTAAATGAGTGAGCAAGTCTGTTATGACAGTCCAGTACAGTAGCCACTTTGTTCCACCTCATCACTGAAATATTAATGCTTTCAGCGCTGGCAAGTCCAAGAGGATGTAACCAACACACACACATACATACACCATCTTTTATAGGTTTTTTTCTTGTATTTTTATGGCTCTCTGGGGCTCTATAAATCACATAGATGTGACCTGAATGGGAAAATATCACTTCTGAGTGAGCAGAATCGACGATTTTCACATTCAGTAACTTCACTTTACTTTTTAGTGGCATTCATCTTGCAACAAATGTTCTCTATTCAGATATTTATATTCAACTTTACTGTATTTTAGATACACATAATACACATAATAAACCACATTAGAGGTTTATTGGTGAACATTAGTGACCTAACAGCATCACAAAGACCAAAGAACAGCAGACAGGTCAGGGAGAAAGTTGTGGACAGGTCTGAAGCAGTTTTAGGTTGTAAAACAATATCCCAAGCTTTTAACATCTCACAGAGCAGAGAAAGGTGCAACTAAAAACCTACAAAGACATGGCTCTCTAATTACACTGACCAGCTGAAGAAGAAGAGTATCAATCACAGAAGCAGCCAAGATGTCCGCTGTAACATTGGATGCACTGCAGCTCAAATGGGAAAATACGCTTACACAATAACTATTAGTTGTGCGCTCCACAAATTTTGCCCACAAACTGGTGAGAGAAGGTGTTGTGGTCAGATAGTAATAATAGTAATATCATCTTTATTGTCATTGAAACATACATTACAACGAAATTTGTCTCTGCTTTTAACCCATCACCCTTGGGGAGCAGTGGGCTGCCATGTGTGGCGCCCGGGGAGCAATGTGGGGTTAAGGGTCTTGCTCAGGGAGCCAGAGTGCAGGCGCTGGGGATCGAACCGGGTACTTGCATCCTTCTCTGAGTGCAAGCGCTGCTCTAACCACTAGGCCAACACTCTCATTGTTAAGGCAAGGCAAGGCAAATTTATTTATATAGCACAATTCAGTACAAGACAATACAAAGTGCTTTACATGATTAGGATATAGCAAAATAATAAAATGTAGATAGAAAATAGAATAAAAGCAAGTGGGGATAGAATGTAGTAACAAAGAAGAACATTAAAAACAGTAAAACAGTTTAACTCGAACAGTCAAAGGCAATTTTAAACAAATGTGTTTTTAATCTTGATTTAAAGGAACTCAGGCTTTCAGCACTTTTACAGTTTTCTGGAAGTTTGTTCCAGATCAGTGGAGCATAGGAACTAAATGCTGCTTCTCCGTGTTTAGTTCTGGTTCTAGGTATGCAGAGAAGGCTGGAGCCAGAAGACCTGAGTGGTCTGGATGGTTGATACACTGATAACAAGTCTGTGATGTATTTAGGTGCTAAGCCATTTAGGGATTTATAGACTAACAGAAGTATTTTAAAGTCTATTCTCTGAGATACAGGGAGCCAGTGTAAGGACTTTAGAACTGGGGTGATGTGCTCTACTTTCTTAGTCTTAGTGAGGACGTGGGCAGCAGCGTTCTGGATCAGCTGCAGCTGTCTGATCCACTTTTTGGGAAGACCTGTGAAAACACCGTTGCAGTAATCAATTCTACTAAAGATAAACGCATGGATTAGTTTTTCCAGATCCTTCTGAGACATTAGTCCTTTAATCCTGGAAATGTTCCTCAGGTGATAGAAAGCCGACCTTGTAACAAAATCGATGGAGATGCCAGGTGTTGGGTCAGTGGTGTTTTTTTTTTTACTTAGAATTATGCTACAATAATTAAATAAGGATTTTTATCACTTGTTTTACAAATTTTAAAAACTAATTTTGGACTACAAGAGCACATTCAGCAGCTATTGCAAAGTAACACGGTCACACTGGAAACGTTCACCTTTTAAAAATCACAGACTGTGTCGGTGTGACTCAAAGAGGGTTTTTTTATATTCAAATTACACCCAAACCTTAAGGTGCAATCGATTCAAGACATCCACATGAAAGCATTCAGTATGGATCCTTTTGTACAGTGGATCCAGCTAGAATAAATAGTTGAAATTAGCATTGATCCCAATAATGAACTATTTTCCCATATGGTGTTTGTATCTATCCGAAAGCATGTTTTCCACAAATGTGTCTGTGTTTTTGGAGTCTTTGAGAACCAATTAGAGCTGGATTTCAGTCTCATATTGATTTTCCAGCCAATAGCATTGAAGCACTGGGGTGAGGGACTATCGAACCTACTTCCCCCAGCTCAGAGCGGGTTGTTGCCATTTAGCAGACTTCCTCGTTTGAAATTGGCTCAGCAACTTGCCTGAGAATGGCATCTGAAGAGAAAGAACAGCAAGATCTATATCTAAAGGTGCTTAATAGTGGTGAGATCAGTTTCTCACAAGAAATCTTTATAAAAGCCGTCTTTGCCCTTTAGCCTAGAACCTAAAAGATGTCAGAAGAGTAGTTTTAAAGCAAATCTAAAGCATAGTTGCAACATGTAAATCTCTGCACAGAACAGTCCATTTAAAGAAACTAAAAATAAACCATTCACTTCTTTTAATATACAAGAAACAGGCTTTTCTTTGTATGCACTTGTCTCCCCCACACAGCTGTATTCATCGCAGCACAAAGTGTGAGAAGATGGAGAATATAAAAGGAATAAAAGCAAAAGAAGGTGAGCCATCTTATTTGTTCAGAGGATAGAGAGGAAATGAGCCTGAGAAGGGAGGGAATGAAAAAGTTGAGGTCACCAAAATGAAGAATGTGATCTCTCTTAAACAGAGAAAGAGGTTTTATATATATATATATATATATATATATATATATATATATATATATATATATATATATATAAATATATATAATTTATCATTAAAGTGAAGAGAGAAGGACGAGGTTGGCTGGATGAAAACCTGTCCGGGGGGGGGGGGAAGAGAGAGAGATGAACACAGGGCGAGGGCATGATTCTCTCCCTCAGTATTCCTCTTCATCTTTCCTCTCTAAAATAAGCCTCATATAATTTTTCTCCTCCATCTTTTACATCAGACAGAAAAAGGACCCCATTAGCTTTGTCTTTATATTGCTTTTACACTCTGCCAAGTGTATTGATTGGAAAAATCTCAATGATCAGCAGAGAAGATTATGGGTGTGAGTTGATCAAACAACTAAATGTTGTAAGAGCAGGCCTTAGGTATTGATAATGTTTGCCAATCTTTGTTCCTACATAGGTTGAATATGGCATAAACCATCTATAAATATGGCTATTTTCGATATAAAAAGTTATAACAAATGTATTAGCAACAAGATAAGGAAAGGGTATAGCTGAAGTAATACACCCAAACCAAACAAGTTTTATTTCTGGTAGATCTTCGTTCTGTAATGTGCGGAAAATCGTTAATGTTCTATACACAGACTACACTAAGCGCAATACTCTCCTTGGACGGCCACAAAGCATTTGATATGATTGAATGGCCCTATTTGTTTGAAACACTCCAAAAATTCAGATTAGGTAACGCCTTTATAGAATGTGTTAAAATACTGTGCGCACATCCACAGTCCTCCATAATCACAAACTGAACTAAATCTAAACCTATCTCCCTGACATGCGGAGTTAGTCAAGGGGACCATTTGTCTCGGCTTCTTTTTAATTTAACACTAGAGCCATTGGTCATTGGTATCAGAGAGCATCCAGAGATTAAAGGAATTCGAGTTGGTGGGCATGAAATCCTTGTGACTCTTTATGCAGACGACTTATTAATTTGCCTGGATGAGCAGCAAGTTTCCATTCCCACTCTCTTAAACTGCGTGAACTTGTTCGGTACTATATCTGGTTAGAGAATAAACTGGGGCTCCCCGGGGGGCGGCCGGGGCCCCTGCCGCGGGGGCGGGGCGCCCCTGGGGCCTCTGGCCCCCAGGGCCCATGGCCGGGACCATTTCAGCGCGGCCGGCTGCCGGCGGAGCCCACGGGCTCGTCCCCGCGGCTCTTGGGGGCGTCGGCATTGTGGTGGCTGGGGGATTTCCTCGGGGTCGTCTCTCCTCTTTCCTCGGGGGGGGGGGGGGTTGCAGATTTCCTGTGAAGGCCCCTCTCGGGCGCACTGCTTTGGTGGCCCCTTTGGGAGTCCGGGGTTACGGGTCCCCTGACTCCTGCCTCTGTGCTCAGGGAAGGTGGGTCTTCGGTTCTCCACAATCACTATCAATATATTTCCTTCTGGATAATTTTCACCTAAACTAGTGCACTTTCACAAACTCCTACAGGTGCTGGGTCCCAGGTATTAAATGTTCACTTATATACAGAAAGGCTATAATTTATTTATTTACTTTCTTTTACTTTCTTTTTTAGGTATCACATTACACATGTCAGCTTAAATAATAATACATACGATTTAGCAATGGTATCAAGGTGTTACACGATTGTATCTGTTGCTTTATGTCTGTTGGTTGTGCTGTTGTTTTTGTGTCTCTTTCCAGGTGATGGAGCAGACAGAGGACGTTTTATCATTCTCTTCCTTCTATCTCTTCTTTCTTTCACCCTTTTCTTTCTCTTTTTTTTCTCTTCTTGTTTTTCTTTTACTCTCCTACTTTCCCATTGTAGTGTCCATATAATTTGAAATTCTCCCTGCAGGAATAACAATAAAGCTATTTACACGCACAAATCAAGCGGAGCATTATGGCGAAAGCTGTTTGCTCCACTTGTGAAAGTAAAATCTGTCGAGCTCTATTTGGCATTAAGATATCAATTTTTATTGCCACATTGCTAGACAGGACACTGGGGAAAAAAAAAAAAAAAAAAAAAAAAAAATAGAATAAACTGGGGAAAATGTGAGGTTATGCCACTAGTTGCCACCTTAACAGAGGAATTTCTAAATAAGTTGCCTTTTACTGTGACTAATCATCATTTCACTTACTTGGGCCTCAAATTGACCAGAAAGCCTAAGCTTCTTTACAAGTTCAACTTTTTAGGTGCTATAGAGAAGGTTAAGGCCTGTATTGAGAGTTGGAGAGTCCGGCCATTCTCAGTGATTGGCCAAATTAACGCTGTCAAGATGGTATGCTTACCAAGATAGCTATATATATTTCTGAATTTACCAGTATTTTTACGGTCATCGTTCTTTCAAAAGCTAGACTCCATCATAATGCTGATTATAGGAGGATACAAATCACACAGACTGTTTAAGAGTCATCTTCATAAACATGTTGGTAAGGGTGGCCTTGGTCTCCCTGTTCTGAAACATTACTATTGGGCAGCAAACTTTAGAGCTCCGACTTACTGGAACCAGGTTGATCCGCTTGATCCAGCAGAACAGCAAGATCTGTATCTAAAGGTCCTTAATAGTGGTGAGATCAGTTTCTCACAAGAAATCATTATAAAAGGCATCTTTGTAGACGCATAACTTTATAGACTATATTGTTTGGATTTCTTTGTGTGTGTGTGAATTACTTGGATTTCTTCAGACATCTGATGTGAATTTCATGCCGATGGAAATAGAAACATATTTATTGAGAAAAAATTGTTTAATAGTTATTTACCTATTGTATATACATAAAAAGATATTGAGGGGTGCTTAAATGGTTCCCTGTGGAATTCCAGTTTGAGTTTTTTTTGTATGTATGTTGTAACTAATCAACACTTTATCGGCATAAAGAGTGGACCAGTTAGAACGCACTGTTGAGTCAAACCTACTATATTTCCTTTATCGAGTGGAGGTTTATAATTTCCTAAAAGGAGACAGGGAGTGGTTCCTGAGAGCAGATTACTGAGGAAAATGCAGAGACTCCTTTTATCGACACATTTTGAGATATTGTCCTAAAATGCCATTATGGCCACATTTCCGCCTCACTTACTGACCCTTTACCTTCTCAGATGTGAAGATCAAATGGGGTACCATGGTGGAGAGCCTTGTGCATTACACCTTATGGTGTGCAGTGGTTAAATCTTTCCCCTCAGGCTGTTACTACGGTGGTGAGCCCTTTTACTCGGGTCAGCAGATGGCTTAGCTATGCTTCCAAGTGTATGTGGGAGCAAGAGTGTTACACGGTAGGGGCTAATGGGTAGTTTTGGAGGCATTTTGTTTTTTACCTCTTGATCTGGCAGTAAGCTGTTAGGTTTTCTGATGTCACGCGATTTAAACTGCATTCAGAAAGCAAGCTTTAAGAATAAACCCACCGTTTATGCACACAATCAGCTGGGGAAAAATAGTTAACAAAGACCATCTTAGAACCACTTACTGAAAAACCTCTAATGGCCTCATTTAATGATGTGTTGTATTTGGGGTGTATATAAGAGTAAAAGAGCAAGAGAGCGAGTGATTTTATTTGCCCATGTCCTCATATATATATATATATATATATATATATATATATATATATATATATATATATATATATATATATATATATATATATATATATATATATATATATATATATATATAGAGTGAGAGAGAGAGAGAGAGAGTGAGAGAGAGAGAGAGAAAAAGAGTTTTCATTAACTTTTTGCTTAGAGTTCTGCTCCACAGTCACAAGTGACATTTTAGCATGTTTTACAATGGTATTTGGCTGATTTAACAATACACTTTATGTGGCTGTTAAAATTTGGATCATAGTCCCTGATGGTACATTGGTTTTTGCATGTCATATGGTCTCATTAAGCATAGTTGCCCCTGCTGAACAAACTGTAGAGAATGCAGTGGACTATGATGTGTTTCTGACACAGAGATATCAAGTTGTGTGTAATTTGCATATATATATATATATATATATATATATATATATATATATATATATATATAGATATATATATATATATATATATATATATATTGTATTGCAAGAGATATTAAAGTGTTCAATAATCTAAATTGGGCCAGATGACGCAGAGAGTAAGAGTAGCCAGAGATAGAGCCTTGAGGAACCCTCATGTGATCTTTGTTCACTTTGACTCAAATTTAATAAATGACACAGATATTTGAAAGTGATGGAGATTGATTGATTAACTGACCTTTCAATGATTTTTGCAAAATAAATAAATTACATTAGATATTGGCCTGTAAAGCATCCAGATCAGGCTTCTTTAAAAGGCTTCTTTAATCACTGCAGTTTTTAGAGTATGTGGAAAATGACCAGAGTCAAGTTTAGATTTAGAATACATAATACATAATGTTTATCAATAAAAAATACTTTGACTGGAAAGGTATGTCTTGTTTGAAATTGTTGCCAAAAGAAAGCCTCTTCTCTCTGAAAATTAAACAGCAAAGTCAAGCTTCTACAATTTTACTTGTGGACAAACATCAAAGCTTATTGAATATGTTTTTGGATGAACAAAAACAAAGCAGAGATCTTTGACTACAATGCACAGCACTGAGTCTCAGATAATAAAAATACACCACAGAGTAGCTGCCATTTTTGGCCCAAAACTGGGTCAGGCAGCAAAACATGGTCCCAAATAGAGCAGCGAATCTACAACTCAAAAGCAGAAAAACTAAATTATCAAACTCAAAACCTCAAACTAAAATAGTGAGGCAGGACTGAGGCAACATCTAAAGAAGAGCGAACCGAGTGATAAGTGAGAAAACTGAAATCTGACTGATGAATCAGTCTACAATTTGTTTTCAACATTGAGGGATTTTTTTGTGTGCTTACCTAAAGAAATGCTATACAATTACATCATAATAAATCTGTGTATTTAGTTTTGCGAAGTTGTTAGGTCCAGATGTGAAATGAAATAGGTTTGTGTAACACTTGTGATTCATTCTTGGTTTGTTTTTGGCCAGGGGTTTATGCTGCATTCAATTTGTCTCAGAAGCCAGAGCTCAGATCTGGAAATGACGTCACGAGAGCGTTGAGCTAATTCTAGTTTCAAGCCAGAAAAAACTGTTTTGTTTGCTAAATGTGCTCAAAGATCAAGCTACTTAGTTTCAACAGTAAAAGCCAACAACAACATATTGCTCTAGATTTTACTCATTCGAACAATACTCTGTACAGTTTTGTTGAGCCACTTATTTGATATGATCTAACTTATCAGAGGCAAATATACAATTTACTCCTACAACTTACATAATGTAATATACTTGCAGAGGTCATATTGAATCTGAAGTCTGCGTCGAACACGGATCTCCAACTTTCATGCCCAGATTTTTGATACCCGGAGGCGCTATGATTCTTTTCCAGGAAATATGATTTATGAGTACAAAAAGAGGCACCACTGTTCTGACCAAGTTTATGTACAACTGAAATGTAATTCAATGCTGCCTCACTCTCAAATTTCTCAGAAAAAAAACGCGATGTACATCTTTCAGAATGTTGTGACACAAGGAATGAAAAGAGGAAGACTCAGTAGTAGTGGAGTGTATCCTTGTCAAAATCACACAAGCAACAAAGACGAGGATTAAATTTGTCTACAAGAAAAAGAGGTGGAGGGAAAGATCAAGAATGAACTCAGACACTTTACAAACTTTAAAACATCGGTAACGAACAGTAAAACTTGTTGACATCTTGGAATGTTTCACAACTCACTCGTTTTAGATGACGCAGCATTTTGCTCCTGCTGATATCAAAGAAAACAACCGCCCCTGTCAGGCGGTTAAAATGCACTGCTAACAGTTTGTGACTGAAGATGGAGGAAAGGAGGAGATAGAGGATGAGAGGAGGCTAAAACTGGATTCCTGCAATTCAGGCCTTTTGATGTGCGGAAGTGAGCTGTGATGAATAGGAATGAATGGAAAATAGGAAGGGATTAAGGATATAAGGAGAGAGAGAGAGATAACTAGAGAGTGACAGGTAGAGGAGGAAAAGGGATCAGGGAGGTGGAAGCGCTTAGGGTGTATAAGGGGATGAGAGCAGGAACGCAAGCGAGCAGATACCTATGTAGAGCTAAAAGCAGAACTTTGGCTGTGACAAACAACTCACAAAGAAGCACAAGGTGAGAAAATAATTTTTTTCGGCAACAATCCTTCACAGAAATGCTAAGAATAAACTTTCTGTGCTTTTTACAAATGGAGAGATGAAAGCCTATGTCTGAGCAGAAATGAAAGCTTGACAGAATCCTTTTGAATAAACTTTAAATTCAAAGTCATTGTTTTAGAAAGGCATCTTTGAATCCACAACCAACTTTTAGTCAATTTACTTCTGGGTGTACATTTGCATGTTCTGTGTCTATTTGTTTTATTTTATTTTTTCTACACTAAATGAGATTTCAATTAAGTGTATAATCTAAAATTACTCTAAAATATTTAACTTCAGACACCCTTTCTACTCAAAACTCCTATAACCAGATTACACTAGTTCCTCTAGGATAACACAGGAATATTATAAACAGATGCGTTCAACTCCAATTTATTGTTTACAACATGTAAACGAGCAACAATCCTGGCCAGTTGTGATTACTTCGGTTTGGATCTCAGAACACTGTAAAAGTCTTTAAATTTTCTGTTTAAAATCTCTTTAAAAAAAGACTTTGATGAGAGCATTACTTTGTCTCTCTATCTCAGTGGAGACACTTAAAGTGAAAGCCCCCCGTTTCCTTTAATTAAACATTTCCTCTAAGTTTGGGGGGTTCGGTGAATAGATCTGAATGCAAACTCTGTAAAACAAAGTGATGTTGAAAATGGATGGCTCGGTTCAAGTGTTGAATTTCTAAATACAATGCTGAACTGCTTTGCAATTTAAATTAGCAGAAAATATAAATTGCAGAGGAGCATAAAATGAGAGATGATTAAAATATGATGCTGGGAATTTTCAACCAGTAAGAAATCTCTGGGACCGTCCTATGTCAAAGCTCCACCTGCAGTTTAAGGTTGACTCAAACAATCCAACCAGGGCGACCTACTGGGGTAGATGTCTACCTTGGTGCTTTTCTTTGGTTCTGGTTCCTGCAGTGGTAGCAACAGTGGGAGAAAACAGTCCCACCAACCTGTCCTGGTTAAATGGAAAAGGTTTCAGCATGGTGGTGGCAACCCAATATATAAATTAAAATTTTAGATCTCAACGCAACTTTGTGGGACTCTACCTTTGAGTTCTGATATATCATCATTAAACAGTAGTTGTTTTTGTCTTGTTGTTTAATAATCCTGTAACAACTGAGTCAGTAAGGATTTTGTATCATGGTAATACTGGTAATACATGGTAATGCACTGGTAATGCATTTACCTTTAGCCCACCCTGTAGTAATAGTTTATACCAGATTAATCAAAATATCTAATCTTTCTTTTTCTCAGGTGAAAGTGATGGTCAGAGTGTGCCCCATGCCTCAGTCTGATGCAGCAGAGTCCAGCTCCTTCTTAAAAGTGGATCCCAGAAAAAAACAGATTACCATCATGGACCCGTCAACAAATCAGACACCAAGTGCTGCCTCCCAGAAAAGGGCAGGAGCCAATCACGTTCCTCCGAAGATGTTCACCTTTGACGCTGCATTTCCTCCTGATGCATCTCAGGTAAGGATAAGGGTGCTTAGAAAACAAAATGGTTAGACTCTGACTGAATATCAGTTTTCATTCATCCATCCATCCGTTTTCTAACTCGTCTATCCCTTGTGGGGTCGCGACGGGTGCTGGTGCCTAACTCCAGCTGTCAATGGGCGCGAGGCGGGGTGCACCCTGGACAGGCTGCCAGTCTATCGCAGCAGTTTTCATTCAGATAACTTCAAAATTACAGAAATTGTTATCTGTAAGGAATGTTATTATTCTTAACATTTTTATGCTGATCAGTTAATCCTAATGACGGAAAGCTAATGGGTCTATGATTAAACAAGTATGGGACTGCATGAGCTGGCAGATTATTGGTGTTTTATGGAATCAAAAAACACAAAGCAAATGCAAAAGTAGAAGTCAAACAACAGATGGTTTTAAAAGTGCGCCCCTCGTTTGTATTATGTCCCCTTTACTCTGAATAAAATCCCATGCATCCAATCACCTTTAGAAGTCATCTAATTGGTAAAGAGTCCAGCATCAAGAGTGTGTAATCTATCCTCAGGAACACAACAGGAACAAAGAAGTGAAGAAGTTTAAAGCAGGATTAGGATGTAAAACAGTATCTCAAGCTTTTAACATCTCACACTGGGGGGAAAAAGGCCTGGCAAGGAGCCTATTAATCAGAAAAGTAGCCTAGAACAGCATGGTAACTCTGGAGGAGAATGTATACAAATGCAGAACACACTCCTCAAATATGTATATGTGAAAAAAAAATCTCCTTTGACTTCATAGTTATGAGTCTTTGGCTGTAATGTGAAAAAGTTCAAGCAATATAATAATTTGCAAGTCGAGTTGCTTTCCAGGTTGCTAAAAAAAACGCCAAGATGATAGGAATATAAAGTAATGTGATCACAAGATGAGGGATTATTTTGGCAGGAGGGTATACATGTAACCATAAATCGATTGTGACCAGCCAAGTCAAATGTTGTAAGTATTTTTATTTTTATTTATTTTTTTGCTTTGTTTTTTTCATCACTGTCTTCCCTTCGTCTGCCTGTTGCTAGGCGGAGGTGTGCGCAGGAACAGTGGCCGAGGTCATCCAGTCTGTGGTGAATGGAGCCGATGGCTGCATCTTCTGTTTTGGACACTCCAAGCTGGGTAAGAGCCTCTCTAACACAAATTCCTAGGCTACACACTGAGAGCATGTGCAGCTTGTGAGTCATCCTTCATGTGTGTGCCTGATTGTCAGTGTGTCAGTCCTTCGCTTGGCGACTCTCCCTCGTCTATCAGAGACAGAAGAGGATTAGTGTCTGCTCGGGCTGAAAGCTTTCTCAGTCTGCTCAGGCTGTGTTTCTGTCTTCCTCTTTTGCTCCTTAATCCTCCTGAAGCTGATTTTTAGAGACGCTGTCTTTGAAAGGGTCAGGACCCTTCACTGCACACTGCAACGCAATCTGAACCCAAACATGTGGCTGCATGAACAAAGGGATCAACACCACAGACACATAGCGACACACGTTCTTAAACTTCGGGTCAGCCACTGTTGTGTTTTTGTCCCCGAGCCTGCGAGCTGCATTATTGCTCATGTTTAGTGATATAGAAGCATCCAGTCTCCACAAAATCTTATTAAAATATGGAAAGGGAGATCATGGCAGAGAATTAAAATGTGTCGGTATAGCGGGCAACATGTCTGGGACAACTGGGACAACTTACACTTCTTTGGTTTAAAACTCCAATTTAAATTGACAAGACCTACTCTATAAAACCCAAGTATTATTTCTCTTTGTTTTAAACACGATTTAGAGAATTTATTATAGTTCTACAACCAGAACACCTCTTACCTTGGGAAGAAATTCTCCACCTAGAAATGTCTTATTGGTTGAGGCAATGTTTACCACAATGTCCACATTCATGGATCTGTCACTTCAACACCTCTGCAGAAACAGTGGGAAAAGCCCTTAGGTTAAGTCTGTTTCAGCAACTAATCCAGGAGGTCTCAAAAGGAGACAGAAGACAATCTATGGCACTGCAGCAATAACTAGTCTAGGTTAAGGTCATCGTTCATGATTCAACAATGAGAAATAGACTGGGCAAAAAACAAGACACTGCTGACCAAAAAGATTACAGCTCCCTGTCTCATATTTGCCCCAAAATGTGAACATTTTCTACAACTTTTGAGAAGTATTCGCTGAACTGATGAGATAAAAGGGGAACTTTTTGGAGGATGTTAATTTTAAATAACACAGCGTTTACGAACAAGAACATCCCACCACCAACCATCCCCCTGTTTTTTCTCTCACTCCACAGACATGAACCTTAGGTTAACTGGTGACTCTAGATTGCCTTCAGGCGTGTGTGTGTGTGCATACATGCTTAGCTGCCTTGTGTGCTGCTCTGATCTTGTAATGGACTGAGCTGAGCTCAAGCAATCCTGAACAAAATGAGAGCGAGAACAGAAAATCCAGGAGTATTTGAACCGGATGTACACGTAATAATCCGAGACAAAAAGTCCCCACAGAGCACAGAGGGCAGCTCGTCTAGACTGGTCTTTTTATTTCACGAGTTTGATGTAAATCAGCTATCAAACTCTGAAAAATAAAAATAACCGTGAGTCATAACTAATGATAAAAAAGCAAATCTTGCTGTAAAGTATGACTACGTCTGGAACTAATGTCCCCTCTGATTGCCTGAGCATGGTCGTGTAAATGCCACTGCAGGCACTTTTAAATGCTTGGAAAAACAAACTTTTGTTGATGGATTTCTTAATCAATTTCAGCGTTTCATTACTGCCATGACCAGGCATGGTTTTAGCTTAAAAAGCTGCTGCTGTGGCAGCTCACCCAAGGCCATGAATCTTAATAGGGCTGTATTATAATGACATTACCTTTTTTACTAATTAAAATGGGGAAAGTAGCACAAAGAGTGTTTATCTTCAGCCCAGAAGCCCTTGGCTGTGGATTTATTAGGGGACAGACACAGAGACACAGACTCTCGGCACGGCACATTTTCACCAACAACAAGAACCTTTTCATTGAAAAAAGTCAAATATACTGGAATAAAAAAAGTCTAATATTTAGATAATTTTTATCTAAGCCAAATATCTGGCCAGCATTATAAGATTTTTTACCATTTTTTGTAAGAGTGATTAGCCTCTTTTTTGTTTAATCTCATCTACAGTGCTTTGCTATAGTATTCATACCCGTTTTTCTACATTTTTTTCACATTGCAGCCACAAGCTTCCATGTATTTTACTGGGATTTTATTTGATAGACCAGGGGTCACCAAGTTAGTCCCCAAGGACAATATGTGGTGCCCTCAAGCCTGTTCAAAAATAGCACAACCCTCCAGTGAATTGCATCTAAAATGTTATTTTATTTAGTTGCTCTTCCTTTTTAATCATACTTGTATTTTCATAGATTTAAAAATGATAAATGCAATAAAAACATATTTATATTACATGAAGTTAAGGTGAGCTCTGACTCTTGTAGTTCAAAGGTCAGTACAGGTAGCCCTTCGTATCACACAATACCGATGAAGTAGCTCTCAACTTCTAAAAGGTTGGTGACACCTGTGATAATCCAACATAACTATGAAGAGTCAGGAAAAGAATGAATATTCTTCTAAATATCCTGCAAACAAAAATCTGATAACCAAACATTTATATTCAGGCTCCTGACAACTTTTCCAATTCTTCTTTGCTAAATCGGGATGGATGGAGAGTGTGAATATGCGTTTTTTTTAATCCTGCCACAGATTCTAAGAGATGAATGGGCTTGGATCTAAACCACTTTTGTGGGAAACTGAGGCTGAGGGTTTTGGATCATTGTTCTGCTTCATCCATATTTGGATGGTGTGTCCAGGGTGATGTGAATCATTACTTTTCAGCAACAAATAGCATTTCCCATTAGTCTGACCTAATCAGATGACCCTTTTCCACATCTTTGCACCCCACACGGGTTTTCAGCACATCTTTTGGCTTTCTTTGAACAATTTATTGTTACCTCTTCTACACAAAGGCTATTTTTTGGAGTTAGTTGTCATGTCAACAGATTCTCCAGCTCCCCCCAAGTTACTAGGGGCCTCTTGGCTGCTTCTCTGATTAATTATCTCCTTCCCTGTCAGTTCAGGTGGACGGTCATCTCTCGGTTGGTTTTTGAAAGCAGGGCATAATTTCCTTCCACTTCACAGTTATGCACTACTTCGTCCCGGTCTGTCACTTGCCATCCCAATAAAATACTTTTCAAAGTTGTGGTTTTAACATGACAAAATGTGCAAGAGGGATGAATACTGCATGCCTTGATGGAAGCTTACCCTTGTTCATTTTCACCTTGTTCCGTTGGTGACAGTATCAGTACTTCAGGTCGATGTGACCAATTACGAGGCATACACATCACTAACACAAAGCAACTCAGTGCACTCACGGTTGTATTGCCTCAAGTGTAACGTTCCTGTGCAGCTGTGTTAGTCGCTGAGGCGGTCATCCAGAGAGCCCGGCCTTGACAGCCTGCGGCAGTCAGAACAAAGGGAATTGCTGCAATATACTGCAATATACGCTCATATTCTGTCATATGCGATCAGGCCTGAAAAGAAAAAAAGAGAGACAGAGAGGGAATAGTTGTGGGATAAACAAAGTATGATAAAGGAAATCCATCTGATTTGGCAAATCAGCAAGTAAGATAAATCGTAGTCAATGGTGCCGAAGCTGTTGAACTTTACCACTCCTACAGCAGCTCTTTGGTTTTATCCACAAATAGTGACCCAATGTGTTGCTTAAAACTCCCCATTTCCACTCCACATAAATGCTGCGATGTTATGTCTTGTCTCCCTTAGATTTTACAACAAATTTATAACATTTCATTAAATGGCGCAGTTTTTTGAGTGATAGATGCTTGAGGAAACACTGAGGGAGAACAATGTAAAATCACAGCGTAGCTGACAGCCTGCCCTCCATCCTCATTCAGAACAAATAGGAAACATTTCTCTACGCAGCATCACAGGAGTCAGGCTTTGATGTCCTCTGTTTTCCACATATGCCATTGTTAGATGTGACATATGGCTTTGTTTAGGTGCGTGTTTGATCTCCTGATTCTGTCAGCCACAGCAGGTGTGGGAGGAGGATAATCATCCCCCTGTGACAGGAGGAGACACAGATCCACTCAGAGACAAAACATTTCACTCTCACACCTTTTTCTTACTTATTTTCCTCCAGAGAGTGGAGGTTTCAGATTAGTTTTCTCCTTAACCCTTCCACGGTTTTTTGTCTTCCTGTGTGGGTGTCTTCCAGGAAAGTCGTACACAATGATTGGCCGTGATGACTCTCTTCAGAGCCTGGGTATAATCCCCTGTGCCATCTCCTGGCTGTTTAAACTAATCAATGAGAGAAAGGAGAAAACAGGAGCACGCTTCTCTGTCCGGGTCTCTGCTGTGGAGGTGAGTGAGGAAATCACCTCAGGTGTTCATCACTGCTACATCTGACAAGAACATGCTCTGATCAATTTAATTCAGCATTTTTAAATATTTACTTAAGAAAAGCACTTTTATTTCTTTCTTTCCTGAAAAACATGTGATTTTTTTTTTATTTTAATGTTTATCCTGTGTCATTGAAGGACTTTTCTCTGTGACATTTCTTTACTTTCCAGTAAAGTTACTATACTTGGTTCTTTGCTGGCTTTGGGTCATAAAATAAAATAAAAACTCTGTCTGCCTGTGTCTTATGCCTCATTTAATTTAACCAGAAATTGAACAGCATACTATCCTGGTCTTATTTTAAGGATCTATTATTTATCTTACAATTTAATATAACAAACTAATATCTAGAAATTCTACATGTCTGCACAGATGTGTGTAATCAAGCTCACCCATCTAATCCATTTAATATCCGTAACATCAAACTGCCATTTTCATGTGGTTTAAAGTTACTGTCTTTTCTATTATGGTTTGATGAGACAGATGTGTCCTGAGATAAATACAGCGACAGAGAATAAAACGCTATTAGCTCTGATCTATTCATATATTTGTGTCCAGGTTTGGGGAAAGGAGGAAAACCTGAAGGATCTGCTGTCCGAGGTGGCCACAGGAAGCTTGCAGGATGGGCAGTCACCAGGAGTCTATCTCTGCGAGGACCCAATCTGTGGCATGCAGGTACATCTGACAAAGGCATTTGATTATTTAAAGTGGCTGATGTGCAGGAAACCCTTTCATTCTGTGCATGAGTACACATCATTTATCCGTTTGCTTCAGGGTTTCTTTTCAACTTTTAAAAGTTAATTGACTGTTGTCTTTGGGAGTATGGGTGTGTGTGTGTGTGGGGGGGGTTGAAGCACAGAAACAAACCTTCACAATATTTTTTTTTTTCATCTAAATTACAGGACAACAAAAGAAGCACTTGGTACACAACTTTATGTATTAAAGTGTAGGGTTTTATTTATCATTTTGATAAATAGCAAAAGAAAAGTGAAAAAGCTAAAGAATATAATGTTACACATTAATTTGAACTGCAGAACAGGCTCTACAAGAAAATATAGTTTTTGCATGCTTCAAACAACACTCTAACAACTACTAAAGTAATTATTAAACATTAAGTCTCACAGTAATACCACTATGTTAAACCCACGCAGGACATTTCAGCCCATAGCGCCACCACACCTGACCCAAAAACACACAAAACACACAAGCAGCACTAACTTGACTGCTGACACTCCAGCAATGCTGAGCATGTATATAAAACCACTCTGGGCCAAAGAATCAGAGATATAGAAGCAAAAGAATAGCAACAACAGCAACTGCGCCATTGTTGAAAATGATCTTGGCCTTTCTGTTTGGAGATGAAAAGTTTACATCGTCGAAAAATCCACGTTAAATTGCCTTGACCAGCGGGGTCCAAACCTTTTGCCATGCCGGCTAAAATTGTTAACAGTACTAGTGGGCCAGGAAATTATTTTCTTTCTTTTAAAACGATAATATGTTTTTGTAAAAATAAATAAATAAATACATCTTTTTTTTTTTCTTCATGTTGTTTCTGTGCTTTATTTATTTTTCTCCAGTAACACATGCTGGTATACACAGATTCTACTAAATCTCACAATGTTTAGTGTGACACCAAAAGTATTCAAATAGTGGTAAAATGTGGCCATGCAAGTTTTCAGGAGTGGCTTAAAAAATAGGTTTAAGGTTTAGTAGGTAGTAATCTTTAAACAATTGACATTAACTGCTTTAAGGTGACAGTGAGGTTTAACAGTCCTTATACTCATTACTTACTTTCAGGTAAAACACACAGCAGTGGTCTGATTGTCACAAACTGAAAAGTGGCAGCAGAGTCTGTGTGTGTAGTTACATGCTTATAGGATTAGAGGATCTGATGCAAACACATCTGTGTAATCCTTAACTAATCTGACATAATCTCATCAGTAATGATATCCTGCAGCCCACTCACATACATTTTCTACTCATTGCTGTGTCATTTTGTCTGCAGGAAACGTAGAAGCCATTATTAGTTGAGACCTATCAGTCAGATACGCGCCGAATGCTCATAGCAAACATGATCACTGTAGAAATAGTTTTTCGTTGGTGACTTAAAGCCCTCCAACTTGACTTGTTGGCCTCTTGTCACTTACCTCCTCCATCTTATCATGTCTGCGCGCTGATGCTTCATTTATTTTTTTCTCCATCTGTATGTTTTCCAGCTCCAAAACCAGTCTGAGCTCCGTGCTCCCACCCCAGAGAAGGCGGCCTGGTTCCTGGACGCGGCCATCGCAGCTCGCCACAGCAGCCAGCGGCCAAACACCTCAGAGGAAGAACACAGGAACTCTCATATGCTCTTCACATTGCACATATACCAGTACCGCATGGAAAAGACAGGCAAAGGAGGGAGTGAGTACAATATGAATATTTATATAATGTATGCATATAAAGATTATTACCACTGAAATGTGATTTCCTGCTGCAGACTCGGTTTTATTCCTTTATCTTAATGAGAATAAGAAACAAAGTTACTCTGAAATAAAATGATATTCAGGTCTGTCTGGGTGCATTTTATATGCAAAGCTGTCTACAGTATGTCACTGTGTGATCTATTAATAATTATTCAGTGCTTAACATAACAGCCTGATAACACAATCACACTGAGTCTTTGCATGTGACTGTTTGAGACAGCGAGTCTGATGCTTCTGCTGCACACATGTGTGTGAGTGTTTGTGTGCTTCTAGTTGGTAATGTTGCCTTTTTATGACTTATAACTCACCCTCCTAAGACCAGCAGGCCATATGGGACCAAACTCCAGTTTTAAAGCAGCATAACCCTCCGTTTTATGATTAGGGCTTTAGGTTTGGGCTGTGTTGAAAATTTGGTTTATGTTAAGGCAAGGTTTAGGAATGTACTGGTAATGGTTACAATTTGGGTACTGTTAGGATTAGACAAACACGGAGTAACTTCAATTAATGGCAGTCAATAAAAAGTCCTACTATGGTTAGAAAAAAAAAATGATATTAAGGATGACTAACAGCGACTGTTACCCAAGAGTATACACCATTCACATTTTGCCTTCAGCTAAGACTGAGCTTCACTTAATAACCACTTTTATTTGAAAAACTTTCTTTTTAAGAGACATCGCATTAAGGCTATGACATTTATCCAATGTTTGCTATTTTGGAGTTTGGAATCAAAATGCATTGAACACAATATTGATTTTGATATGATCTTATTGTTGATATGATCTTATTTGTCATTGTGTAGCAATAAAATTTTTGTTTGAATCTTAATTTAAAGACTACAGGTTCACTGTGAGAGTCATCACCCTCAACAGCATTTTACCGTGAAAGGGAATATCACGGCGTCATTTCTTGTACACCAGACTAGTGTAATATTTTATATTTTCGAAATGTGACATTACATCGGTTTTGGGTGTGTTTTACTGACTCTCCGTTTATTTTAGAATTAATTTACATATTTTAGCATTTGGTTTAAAAGCAATAAATGGGCTTGTTCCTTCTTAACTTCCAGAGGCTTTGATTATGCACAGTCCTGTGAGATCACTGAGATGTGATGAGCAGATGCTCAGAGGTGATAGGACTTTTGCATTAATTGCACCTACAAAACAACCCTCCTTTTTGCATCAGAACGTCACAAGCAATCAACATTTAAAACCCCCATTTTGCTTCAGAAGCATTTACACTAGAGAGAATTAAGACTTTTTTCTTGATTTATGCCCTTATTTTGGGTGACTGACAGGGGTAAACATGCAGCAAACAGATGAATGCACCACAAACAGCCCAAACACGCTGCAGACACTTGAATGATGCAAAAACAAATACAAAAGAAAAACGATACATAAGAAAAATGCTGCAATTGCAGAAAATGGAAGAAAATTGAAAAATGGTGCAACCAAAAAATAAAACTCCAAACAATTTCTACAAAAACACATGTGCACTAGACCACTAGGGGGAGTAGAGGGAGTCAGTAAACATCAGCATGCTAATATTACCTACGTAAATATGCCAACGTTTCATACTATTGGAAAATAACAGCCACATGTTTAAAAAACTAAATTATCAAAAATTTACCTTTACGTTCTTTCTTCCCCACAACTTTCTTTTGTGGCCTGGTCTCATATGAGCAGGTGATTGACTGCCCCTAGAGGTCTGGCGCTCTTCCTTTTTTTGTTTCTTTTAGGGCGAGTTTACAGCTTTTATTTAAAGTGCTGTTGTCTTTGTTTCCTTTTGCAGACTGTTTCTCTTGCTTGTTTGTGTGTTTTGGAGTTTGCATTATTCTATTTTCTATGTTTTTATGGTCTCAGCACACAGCCCTGTGGCACTGTGCTAATGGTGAGGATTCCCCCTGACAGTCTTAGTAAGAGTTGAGGTTGGAGGGAGGGAAATATTAACGGCAGATACTGTTTGCCTAACATTTATCTATTATTAATGTTTATACTTATTAATATATTAAAATAAAAACATTTAAATTCAGTTGTTTTATTAATCTCAAGACCATTTTTATGTCACGTTTGTTTCTTACTTTCCTCTGTCTGCTTTTTACTATTGACCTGTTTTTCCACATATTTTAGTGTCAGGGGGCCGTAGTCGCCTTCATCTGCTGGACCTGGGGAGCTGTGACGTTAAAGCACTCGGAGGAGGTGGTGGAAAAAGCAGAGAGAACTCTTCGCCAAGTTCGGCCCCTCTGTGTCTTTCTCTGTCTGCCCTCGGGAACGTGATCCTGGCCCTGGTCAACGGGAGCAAACACATTCCATACAAGTAGGTTGCCGTGTGTGCGTAGGTGGGGAGTGTAGTGAGGAAATTTGCTAAGAAGAACTGATTGGGAGCCGAGGAGGAGAGAGGAAGCAGCCAAATTAGTAAATGTGTGAGATACATGTGGTGATGAGTGAGGAAAGAGATTGAGTAGGAGGTGCAGAAGAGGAGAGGAAAGCAGAGAGCAGTTTTATATAGGTGCTTCAGGTCCGGGGGAACTTAGCGTTTTAAACAACAGATGCTTTTCCATATTCATTAGTTTCAATGTTCTTGTTTACAGACTGGCAAGGAGAAGAAAAGAGAGATAATAAACTGTAACCTGTCAGATTAGTAACTGTTAAATGTAATACAGACCAGCATAACTGTTTTCTACCTTATATCCAGAAGGTAGGAATGAAGAAAATGAAACAAATAAGTATGTCCAATGAGAGAAACCTTCATAAAAAGAAAACTCTTAAAAAGGATAAATGATTTATGTTATTCACCATATTGATGAAAAATACAGATAAGCGCATGAAGAAAACTGGCTAAAAAAATATTTAATACTCTGGTATAATTGACAGAGGCAGTGTGATTACGAAACCATAAATACCCACCTTTTTCCTCAGTTGAACTCTTTACTTCTCTCCCTTCTTTTATCTCTACCACCCTCTGCTTAAAGCCGTGTTACTCTGCGTTCTTTGCTGGGTTAATTTAATCTCTAGCTTCTGCATTAACATTGCAAAACAACGCTTATATAAGCACTGAGGATGAACACAGAGCTTTGCCTGGTGACTCAGACTCTGTTGGAGTGGGAAAAAGATTAGTTTAAAGGGCATGTATCGTCGGTTTTACAACTTTTCCTTTTCAACTGTGTTCACATTTGTTGCTCATGATAGCTGCATGCATTTTCTTGAAATATGAAAAATAAAAACCCACCAAAGAAAGGGAACAAATTCAAAGCAGCCAAACGTGAAGCCACAAGTCACTAAAGAGTGAGGACCTTATGTCTGGAAAGTCAAATACTGTCCTTAATACATAACACCTAAAACAAAAGTAGTGATACTAGTCTCATGCTCAAATTTGAGCTTTTAATGGGAAAATTTAATGTTAATTTATCAACTAAGGAGACAGAAGTTAGAAGAAACGTTGTCCAGTTGAGACCAGTAGCTTGGCAGGAATTAATAGTAACAGTAGCTACGTTTACATGGACAAAAGTAATCGGAATACAGGGCTGATTGGGTTAAAAATGTGTCATGTAAACAAGACAATCGGAATATGGTGATTGGATTAAGCTCAATTGGAATGAAATTGTATTCTGAATGAGACGGGTGGTTTAGGCAGATTGAATTTTTGCAACAAGAATCTATAAAATATTCTAATAATCAATAGGCAAAACTTTGGCCTGTTGATTTAATCTGTTTCTCCACGTATACATGCTCATGTACAGAAGATGAAATCTCAACACCCACTTTTGTGATCTGCATAGCTGCTCATTAAAACATTTCCCTGTGCGATCAGGCAGAGACATGGCAGGAATGCGGGCCATTTAGGCATGGAGAACCAGCCGAAGGGATTTGCTGAGGTTCAAACTAAGCGTTGGAGTGGCAAAAAATATGATTTCAGTCATGTTTTTGGCAAAGCCACAGGTTCCAGACCGGCTGCTCTGAGTATTGATTTTCACACTCTGATATCTCTCAGGGTTTACAGGAAAAGGCGGAAAAAGAATAACGCTTGCATAGAGGCACGGCTCTCTGGCTGAAAATAACTTGTTAATGGCAGAGCTGCTTAAAGATGGTGGAAGGGGAACAAGAAGTAAAAAAATATATATATTACACATTTTATATACATCACATTTTAAAAGTTATAACAGACTAACACTGTGTGTATCCCTTACTAGCATATATAAAAATCGAGTCTTGAAATGTCCCGTTAAATATTAGGGTTGAAAATTGCAGAAAACCTTAGTTTGTGTGTTGTGTGTTGATTTAAGCCCAGATAAAAAGGGTTTAAATTTTTTTGGAAGGGACACACAAACTTTACCGGATCCTGCAGGATTCTTAAACATGACTGAACCTCATTTGCCCCAAATATTTTTCAAAGTAAACTGGGGCATAAATTAACGCTGTTACCTTCCAGAAAGAAGCTCTTGGGTTTCAATCCCAGACCGGGCTCCTTCTGCATGGGGTTTGCATGTTCTCCCTGTGCATGCATGGGTTCTTTCCTGGTATTCCAGTTTGATCCCACAGTCCAAAAACACGCATGTTAGGTTAGGTTAATTTGGTCTCTCTAAATAGCCCTTGGCAGTAAATCCATTCTGTGTGTCTATGTAATGGACCGGTGGCCTGTCCAACATGTGCTCCGCCTCTTGTTCTCATCAGGTGTTGCCACCATATTCATATTGTGTAAAAAAAAAAAAGAAAAAAAAAGGAAAAGAAAAAGAAAAAAAATCAGATTATTTAAAATGCTTTATTTATTATTGATAGTTTAGCCACAAAGTGCCTAATATTGTAGGTGGTAAGTTTTATTCCCTGGAGAAAAATCTGGTTAGAGATTTAGCACAGACTGAGAGTTAAGATCTAATCCAACATGCTCACCTCTTGAATTAATATCCAAATGAATACTTCATGAGTCACAAGTTTACCTGCATTAATCTCAGGGAGCGATGCAGAGATGGAGGCAGATGTAGGGAGGGAGAGGAGGGTTTGTTGAAGCCTGAGGCAGAATAGAGAAAGAGAGCAGTGATGAAAAAGAGGAGGTCAGGATAGGAGTGTGTGCACACTTTGCGTGTTCATGTGAATGTATATACATGACTGCAGGCAGTGTATTTTTTATTTTGTTTTACAAAAAAAAGGACAACAGCATGAGTTAACAGGACTCAGAGGAGCTTCGCTCTCTGTACCGGATCTCAGCACATGCATACACAGATCTAAGCTATAAATGACTGCAGTGGCCCACCCAGGAGAAAGTCTTTTCTTAAACACACAGCCTAGTTTTACTCCTCACCATCTGTTAGTATAAACCTCTCTGGGAACTAGACCAAGTTGCAGTATTAGACTTTATCATAACTAAAGTGCTTCTTTTAAGGCTTTTTGGAAAGCCCTCTATTTGTTTTTGTATGTATGTATCCTTTATTTAACTACGTTAATAACACATTGAGATTAAAACCTCTTTTTAAGAGTGACCTGACCAAGACGGCAGCAACACGTACAACACATCCAAAATAAAATAAAAAACAGATACATAAAACACATAACCAAGAGGCACTTTTTACACTACATTTGCTGTTTTAATATATTTCAAGAAAATCTTTGAATTAGTGAAATAATACAGTGCCTCGCAAAGGTATTCATGCCCCTTTGTCACATTTTGCCCTGTTACAACTTCACATTTCTATTTATTTTACTGGAATGTTAGCAATAGCGCAATACCAAGTACCTTCACTGACAAGCTGGGCAAGGAGAGCATTAGTTGGAGACGTAACCAAGAGGCTCATGGAGGAGCTGCAGAGGTCCACAGCTCAGGTGGAAGAATCTGCAGACAGGGCAATTATCAGTAACGCAGGCCTTTATGGAAGATTGGGGAAAAAAGCAGACAACATACGAAACAATAATGTGTAAGAAGTTATCGGATAATATTTGACAAAAGTTAAAACTTTTTGGCCTACTGGAAAAAGGCTATGTGTGGCAGAAAATTAACACTGCACTTCTTCCTGAACACATCATTGCCACTGAAAAAGATATTGGTGGCAGCGTCATGCTGTGGGGATGCTGTTTTTCCTTGGGAGCATAGAGCTGGAGAAATGAAGATATATGGAGCTAAATACAGGGCTATACTGCAACAAAATGAGACAATATAGACTTGAGATGGGAAAAATTCAATCTTTTAATGTACAAAGCTGATAGATTAAGCTGTAACTGCAGTGTAATGTGGCTCTACAAAGTATTGACCCAGGGTGACATATTTTACACTTTTCAGATTTATGGTTTTAAAAAGCAATTTCCTTTCCTTGACAACAATGCAGTGCATACATACCTCTAGTCATACAGACCATCCAGGAAGCTTTTATACTAGAGTCACATTCACCAAGCTGCACCTAAACTGCTCACACACTGACATGCAGATAAAGAGGCACCTTGAGGTTTACTGCGCTGCCCAGGGCCACATCAGCATGTGGTGGGAGAAGCTGGAATCAAACTCACAACCTTCCAGTTCCCAGACGACTCCTCTATCCACTATCCACTGATCAGCAGCCTCATAAGGTTGTGTTGGTACATCATATAGAATATTTGTAAAACACATGGAAATTTGTGGGTGTAATGTAACATGTGAAAAAGTTCAAGGGGAGTGAATACTTTTTGAAGGCGCTGTAAGTACTTCAGTGCAAATCTAAAGAAAGAAATGTGAGATAAACAAGGACGTCTGCTTGAAATCCCATTCTGTTATGTGGTACACATATAAGCATTTCAAACCTGTCTTCAGTGCTCACATCTCATCCATACGTGTAACCAGGGACAGCAAGCTGACCATGTTGCTAAGGGAGTCGCTAGGCAACATGAACTGCAGGACCACCATGATTGCTCACATCTCCGCCTCACCCAGAGATTTCTCCGAAACCCTCTCCACAATCCAGATTGCGTCGCGCGTCCTCCGCATGAAAAAGAAGAAAACTAAAGTAACTGTGGTGAGTTTGCTTCCTTAAGATATAGAGATTTTTTTTTTTGTTCGGTGTATATTAAAACTGTGAATTTAACACAGTTTATTAATGTCCAGTTAAAATACAAGCATGATATTAAAAAGTATTTGTAACTAATGGTACACAGGATAATCATTACCCTTAATGGTTGTAATACTGACTGCGTGATTTATCCTCAGAAATTCCAGCAGGTCAGCTAAATTAAAGACATTTCAGAAACATAAGGTTTTTATGTTGAGTTAAAAGGGATGGTTTTTTTTTTATTCTTTCTTTTGTATGCTCACTTTTTTCATAGTTGCTAAGCAGAGTAGAAAAATGGAGCTAAAGGCCACAAACCACGAAAAACAACATCTCAGATGTGAAATATGTCCTTTTGATATAAAGTTGCAAACAGCAACAGTTGTAACGAGGATAAACAAACCGAATAGGATAAGTTTAATCGTGTGAGGAGGCATTCGTTATTGATGAGTTGTGCAATGTATTATTTATTTACTAATAATAACAGCAGTGTTTTGTGCCTAAAAACAATATTGCAAAAGATAATTGAATAAGAATAGATTTTGTTTCAGTTGCCAAATTTGTGCACACAAAGAAGAAATTTGACGTCGGGTCTGCTTTCCTCTCCGTGAAGACATTTTAGAATATATATATATATATATATATATATATATATATATGTATGTTAATATATTGAATATATCTTAAAAAAAATTGTAGTTACAAAACAGATGTGTACAGATGTGAGCGAAAAGCGAAAGAGGGAGAACACAAAGATCAGTAGGAGCCTGAGAAGCTGATGTTAGCTATTTAGCTGTCTGCTCTGATGTTTGTTTCTTAAAGTTGTTACCTTAAAACGTGTGATGGATGGTTCTCCTCTGGGGGCTGTTTTTTTCTACCAATAAGACTCCAATACAGTCAACTTTGGCTTTCTCAGTGAGGGGAAGGGGTTTTTCCCTTCCTCGGCCAGCACAAACAGCTGACTCCGCTGTTGGTGGAGCTGTACTTTGCACACAAGTTGTGCAACAGTCTAAAACGTAGAACCTCTATGACAAACATGCATTGTAGTTTTAAAACAACAAACTGCTTCATGCCTGTTTGTGAATTTGTCTTTTTTTAATTTAGATGTGTGGCTGTTGTCAATAATCAATGAAAAAGAACAATTAAAAAAAACAATCCTAATCATCTGAATTCACTGTTCTTGCAGCAATATACATCGAGCTCCTCTGGAGGGGAAAGCTCCTGCGAAGAGGGTCGCATGCGTCGTCCGACTCACCTGCGAGCTTTCCATCACCGTGGTGACGCTGACTCTGAACTGCCGCTGCTGAGACTATCCAGCGACCCTGACGAGTACTCGAGCAGCGAGCAGTCCTGCGACACGGTGATCTACGTGGGCCCAAACGGGGCGGCGGTGTCGGACAGAGAGCTGACGGACAACGAGGGACCTCCGGAGTTTGTGCCCATTGTCCCGGCTTTGCTCAGAGGAAAAACACCCGAGCAGCATCAGATACACGGACAAGGTCAAGCAGCTGCAGCCCAGAACAAGGTCAGGGGAATATACACCTGAAACCGGATATTTGCACACACGTTCTAAACAGATGCATGACATTCACATTAAAATAAGGTAATAACATAATTCACGTCATCAATTTTCCTTTTTTAGGTCAGTCAGGATCAGTTGGCCAAAAAAAGAGAGATTTTTATAGAATTTTTTTTTATAGAATTTTCTCAAAAGTAAGATTCCATTAAACAACTTGGGGAATCCCAGATGATGATATTCCCCTGGCTTTGGAAAGTTTAGATTGCTCTATTCACAATAACCGTGTTGAAAAAATTAGCTGCCGGTATAAACATGACAAAGGTTCAGCCATCACACTGTTAGGAAAAAGGCTGATTCTGTCTCCCAGAGATGAACATATTTGGATGCTAAATGTCCAAATAGACACCAATACAAAAGCAAAAGACATTGTGAAAAGACTGGCTAAATCTGCTAAGGATGTCTTTATCCACAGTGTAACAAGCCCAGCAGCAACATGAGCAGAAAGGCCACTCAGCGAAGAAGACTCCATCCCCCCCTACAGCAACCTTAAATACTAGGTTTCAGTTTACAATTGAACTCAATGCCTTTAATTCTTGGTTACATGTCATATGGTCTAATGAAACTAAAATTCATCTCAAACAAGGAGAAAGTCCACAATGAAATTGAAACTGAAATACATTTAAATATCTGGAAGCCATAAAACATCATCCCAGCTGTGAAGTACAGGGGGAGCAGCATCATGCTGTCTGGGTGTTTTGTCAAGTGAGGGACTTGCACAACTTCACAAAACAGATGGTGTCATGCAGGAAGAACATGATCTAGAACTATTGAAGCAACATCTTAAGACGTCTGCAAGAAACTTGAGCGCAAAAAGGGTCTTTCAAATGGACAACGGCCCAAAGCCACCATACTAGTTACAAAGTGGCTCATGGACAACAAAGTCAGGGTTTTGGGGTTCACATCACAAACCCCTGAACTTAATCCCAAAGCAAATCTGTGGTGCACCTGAACAGGTGTGTGTGGGAGCCAGGCTTGACTCAACCTGAAGGAGTGGGCCAAAATTCAAGCAAACCATTGAGAAGCCTTAAAACACTAGACTTAAGACATACAGTTTAGAGGGAGATTCTACAGAATAAAAAGGAAATGTATGCAAATATGATTTAGAAGAAATCTTATTAAACAAAAATTTCACTCTCCTTATTTTAGAGAGTAATAACTTTGGTTATCCTAAGTGATCTACAACAGGACACAAGTTTTGTAGCATATGTATGGTTATGTGTCATTTTACGCAAAGAAAAATCTGGTTTCAACTGTATAAACAGTTTTAATAATTATCTGCATTCAGGAAAATATTTGTTCCAAAGAAGTACGAGATGATTTATGTCGCAAAGATTTCTTCTTCTACACTTTCAGTCTCAGACAGACGAACAGTCGGGTGGCGCAGCCCAAACGCAGCCCTCTCAGTCGCTGGTTGGTCAGCCGTTGGCCCCGGTCCCAGAGGAAGGAGCTGAATGTCTCAAATGCAACACCTTTGCTGAGCTGCAGGAGAGACTGGACTGCATTGACGGCAGTGAGGAGGTGACAGACACTTAATAATCATTCATTTTGCTTATATTTAAACAAACGGAACCCTTTGTAATGTGCCAAGCATTTAATTTACCTTTCAAGATAGCCTCCAGTTTTTATTTTCAGGTTATTAAAGCTGTTACTCTTTCCATTTCTGCAGGTGGCAAAATTTCCTTTTGAAGAGGTTCCTGCAAGCAAACCAAGCGCCAAACAAGAACCATGTCCTTCCTCATCTGCTCCGGTTTCTGCAGAAGGGTTGGATACAGAGACCAAATTAGGTAATTTAATCATTACCTGTCCTTAAAATGTTATCTCTTTTCAGCATGTTATCACAGTCCTTAACGTTTTAAAAAAAACTAAAAAACAAACAAACTTCTATTCCTCAACAGCAGTGGTGGCCTCTGGGCGGACAAGCAATGACCAGCAGCTTCAGGAGATCAAGGAGGTGGTGGAGGAGGCAGAGCTGGCCCAGACAATGATCCACAGTTTAGCTCAGGCCACTGGATGCCCCCTGGTTACCAGCTCCAGGAGCATTACTGGAAGCAGCAGCAGCGTCACCTCCAACCCCTTACACAGGGCCAAGAGCTCTCAGTTACATGACAGGTGAGGACTGGGGTCCTTCTGTCAGCTCAAAACTTTGGCATTTAGATGCTGCTGTCATCATTCTTTGGGGAACATCTGACGTTAGCTGTCTCCTTTTGCAGCCGTGAGAATCTGAATGTGGTTGGTAATATCGAGGGGAAGGGACGTCCTCTTGGATCACCGCGCTTGGGCATCGCAAGCCTGACAAAAACCTCAGACTACAGGTGAAGCATGCACTACGCTGACACAATAATTTAAATATCTTCACATTAATCCATTCCTGTGTTGTAATAACAGTGTATGTGTAATAATATGGTTTTCATCATTGTTCCCTCCCCCAGACCTCCGTCTTCCCCATCACAGCGATGTAAGGTGTACACACAGAAGGGCGTGACACCAGCAACCCCTACGCCGTCCTCACACAACCTGGCTCAGGATGGCCAGGCTACTGATGCGTTGACATCTGACAGTAATTTGTTTTTTCTGATTTTTCTTTTTTTGTTGAACCGTTGTCTTTACCTGATCATAACGTATCACGGGATGGCAAATCTGCTGCATTTTCTTCATTTTAATGAGTATGAATAAAAAGTCTACTAGTAGGTGACCTAACACAAACCCAAGATCTTTGCCTCAGCTTGTCTGTTTAGATAAGCTAAAATCACACTAAATATAAACAGTATTTTATAACAGATACATGCACCATGGAGCAGAAACAGAATGCACTCCAATGCCAACTGTGTTCCTGTGACTCTGCAGACAGTTTGGCTGCAGACAGCGGCCGCTCCTCCACAGAGTCCCTGCTGTCCAGGACCTCTCCTACGGGCATGAGCCCACAAGTCCGAGAGCCAACTGCTTCCCTCTCTGCCAGCCTGGGGTCGGCTGAGACACTCTGTGACGACGATGTCCCACCGATACCTTTGGACACGCACAAAGATGGTAATGCATAATAAGACATGAACATTAAACACCTGAACTTGATGCATACATTTCTAAGCATTAACATTATAGAAATCATGATAGCTTTTTCTCTTTCTTCCAAAGCCTCAGCAGCAGGAGGATTTGTTGCAAGAAGTGGACCTCTCCTGCCTAGGGAAGATGAAGCGGTGTACACCGTGGCCTGCAGAGATGAGGAGGACGTTGCTGTTACAGATCTTGTTAAAGACCAGAGCTTGGTTGGCCGTCCAGTGAGCATCATCAGCTTTAAAAGTGACTGTGGCTCCGAAGCTGCCCTCGCTTTAGAGTCTCAGCTCATGGGGATCACCAGTGATGCTGCTTTGGATGAAGCAATGCAAAATTACCACTTGTCTTCAGGTCTCGCAGCAAACACAGGCGTTAAGGAGGTGGTTGCAATGGCAGAGGTTGGTACCAGAGCTAGTTTTTTTATTTGGCCGTACGCTTAAATGGATATGCAGTGCCTTGCAAAAATATTCATCTATAAGCATTCAGCTCACTTGATCACTTTACAAACAATGAGCTAGAGTGTATATTATTAGGATTTTATAAGAGCCACTTTTCCATTTCAAGCCCCAGGCTTTAAAGCCTGGGGCTTTTAAGTTTGATGTGTTTGCATTTGCTTGGGGCCCTTTATGTAAAACAGCCCAATGGCACATGGGGAAGTTGAGAGGAAAACTGCAGTACCACTCCGGTCCAGCAAGAGGTGGCAAGAAGACAGCGGTCAAACAGACAAAGGCAAAGAAGCTGTGTCCATATCCTGCCACTTATGCTGCCTCACATCCGGACTGCGGAGAAACGCACAACTGATGGTGTACATCTCCTTTGCCCCTTTTACACCGCCCCTTCCCCATTTCGTACCACGGGGCTTCATTCTATTCTATTCCTGTTGTATAGATAAATAAAAATAAAGCACGGCTTCTTTCTACCTGTGCACCGGGGGACTACTGTGGAGTGGGTGTGTGTGACAGAAGCAGAGGGGAGACGAGACTATGATCTGTGCTTTAAAGTTTGCCAAATGAAGTTCAAATTTAGAGCTTTATGATTATAATTTTTCGTCAGCTATGGCAAGTACGATTGGGGACACCACGGAAAGAGAGAAGCAACCTCCTCTGCACACCCACCAACATACGCAAAACAGACACGGTGGTTTGGGCTTTAGAGGTTTAAATGAAAAGGGCCTATTGACTCCAGAAGTCATCTGTTGAGAATTGAAAGGTGGTTAGATTATAAATATCCCACACCATGACCATCTGACAGAGCACTGTTCAATTCATCATGTCAACACTGAAAGACTATGACGCAACTACAAAACTACCTAAACTGACAGGCAGGGCATGGAAAACATCAATCAGCAAAGCAGCCATGGGACCCAGAGTAACTGAAGGCTGCAAAGGTCCACTGTTCAGGTCTGATAACTATTAATCATGCACTTTACAGTTCAGACCTTTTTAGAGAGCAATGGCAAGCAGAAAGCCATTGTTAAAAGAAAACTATCAGTCATTCAGTTCACAGCCAAACAAAAGGCATATTGGACACATCCAAGGTGTGGAAAAACGTGATTTGGTCATATGAGACCAAAAATTAAACTAAACAATTGAAATAAAACTTGCACATGTTTCAGAACTAGGTGAGGGAGGCATCATGCTGCGGGCATTATTTTCTTCAGTAGGGTCCAAAGGGCTGGTTAAGACTTGTTGGTGGTGGGGGGGGGGGGAACTAAATAATGGCAGAAAACTTGGTAGAGGTAGCCAAAAAAAAAAAAGAAAACCTGTGAGCTGAGCATGTTGTCAACATCAACGTCAACTTGGGAACTTTTGTCAGAGGGCTCACAGCTTTCTTACCGGAATAGCAGTCCTGGTATAGAAAATGTGGAGAGCTCACTTAATTTGACACTAGGAGAGAAAGTAACCTTCCTAAAGATACAGCCAGAGCTGTTTAAATCAAAGCATAATGATGGGTTAGAATGGACTGGTAAAAGTCCAGATATAAATCTGATCATGAATCTTGAAATTTCATGCTTCAAGATGCTCCCACACCAGTGTGACTGGAACTGTTGTCCATTCTACTTTGATAATGTACTCCAAGCTCAGTTTCTAGTGGTAAAAAACTGTTACAGACATACCCCATAAGACTTGAAGCTGTAACTGGAGATGGGGTCTGCATACAAACCCATGTTACACTTTTTAGATTTAAAATCTTTAAAACATCGCATGACTTCCTCCCATTTCAGAATTATTCCAAATAAAATCCAAATAAAATAAATAGAACACGTTTGTGGTTTTAATTTTACAAATGCCCACAAGGTGCTGATACTTTTGAAAGACACTGCAGTTAACTAAAGCATTTATCATTAATTGTTGAATTTCTGGATGACTGACTTTGCTACTCACTGTTGCAGGTGGCAATGGCCAAGTTGCGGACTGGCGAAACTTTAGCCATAGGGAAGTCAAACTCGGGATCTCCCATGTCCTCCTGGATGAGCGATCTCAGCATGTGCAGCGAAGCAGATCAGTCTCTGCACAGCTTCAGCCAGTCTCAGAGTCAGCAAGGGGAGGCGCTGGCTGAGTCTGAAGCCAGCCAAACATTTGGAGTTGAGGCTCTGGATGGTAGTGGGAGCAGAGGAAGCTCAAGAAGAGGGAGTCTGGAAGGAGACCTGGTTCTTTCAGATAAGGGCACCCCAAACAGAGACAGGCAGAGAACGCTGCCCCCATCTATGGCGAAAACTAACATTCAGGTTCTGGCAGGGCCTGGAAATATTGCCCCTTTCAAGACCACTAAAAGCGTTCACCCTTGCATGGTTGTCAAACCCATGGTTATAAATGAGCCCACCATCCTCTCCTCCCCAACAAAGACTGCCTTTATGAAAGAACCAGGAAAAGCTAAAGCTGAATTTTTAGCCTCCATCTCAAGTGAGATAAGCTTTGAAGACCCCTGGCTGAAGCGTGGAATGGAGGAAGGAAGACCCAGAGAACTTATCTGTGAAGTAAAGCCAGAAAAGAGAGAAGCAGAGCCTTTAAAGACCCATGCAAGGGACTTCTGCAAGGGGGGTAAGAATCAAGCTGTTACTGTTCTCAATAAAAATATATAAAGTGTGTATTCTTTGTTATTTATCCATTGATTTTTATTCTAACCCTGTACATAGGTGGGGATCACAGTAGCTCTAGCTCAGGAAGTGAGGTGGTGTCCTTTTCCGACTCCTTCAAGAGAGTCGTGGATGGTTGTGAGATGGTCATTCTCGCTGTCCAAGGTGAAGGTTTGACTGGTATCTGCAGCCCAGATATCCACCGCACAGCCAGTCTTCCACGCGGATGGCACCGTCTCAACCACCACGATGGCTTAGACAGTGGAACAGAGTACCGTAATCTTGGAGTCACCAATTCAACACCCTGTAGTCCCCGAGCCACACTTGAACGCTTAGGATCCAATGGAAAACAAGGGTTCTTCTCCCACAAGAAGGGGGGAATACCACCTCTTCCACCAGTACGAAAGTCCAGCCTTGACCAGCGAAACAGGGCAGCCAGTCCTCTCCCACAACCCAGTCATGGAGTGTCATCGCCAAGCAGCACTGCAGATAATACAGCCATCACCAGACAGCGTGGTTCCAGCATAGACAGTAGCAGGCTCTTTAGTGCCAAGCTGGAACAGCTGGCCAACAGAACAAACTCTTTGGGCCGGGTCCATGGGTCGCACAGTGGTTCCCACCACTATGACTGCTTCTCCCTGGAAAGAGGTGAGAGCCTCAGAAGGGGAGGAGGAGTAAGGGGGGACACCACCATGCCTCGCGCTGGCCGCAGCATTTCCCGCACAGGCTCCGTGTCATCTCCCACTGGAAACCCCAGCAGCCCGAGTTTCAGTGGAAGTAGCAGTCCAAGCAGTGCTCCACAGTCACCAGCCAAGGGCAGTGGCCAGTCAAAGATCTCAGCAGTCAGTAAGCTGCTGATGACCAGCAGTCCTAAATCTAGGAGTCTCTCTGCTTCCAGCACCAAGACTCTGAGCTTCTCCACCAAGTCACTAACCCAAACTAACAGCCGCAGCTCCAGCCTTCCTCCTAACGGAAAGGTAAGAGGAACTGTCTCTTGAGTGGAATGGAGCACAGCTTCTTTACCCAACCACATGTATTCCACGCAGCTGATGATGTGATGTTGCTTTCCTCTAACCTATATCCCCAGAATTCAGTCCAGGCCCCAGTTCAGCAGCAGCAAGGACCCGCCCCTGGATCATGGTCCACCCAGTCCCTGAGCCGCAGTCGGGGGGGAAGTCTAACGGCCAAATTGCCTCTGCGGGCTGTCAACAGCAGAATCTCAGAGCTCCTCCAGGGAAGCGCTGGATCGCGTTCCAGGGGCCATGTCCAGGGAGGAGGCACAGATTGGGCAGAGGAAAGAGGAGGCGGAGCGACGAGGTTCTTACTTCATTTTGTTTAAGCTGCTGTCACATTGTTTTTTAACCTGGTTTGTATGCTGATATACTGAGAAAAATGCACTACGCAGGTTTACTGTGAGGAAACAAAGGGCATTTTGTGAAACATCAAGTCATGTTACGTCTTTAAAGTATGTGTGTTGCCTGTGATGTGCTCCAGTTCTGAAAAGTGCATTGGCAGCAAGGTTGTGGGATACATTTCAATGACCCCAAGCAGTCAGATAATTATTAGCTGAATTAGTCTAATGGTAAATAGCTACAGAGGGTCCTGGGTTTGAATCCTGCAAGGCGTTTGCATGTTCTCCCGGTGCATGTGGGGGATTTTTCCAGGTACTCCCACTTCTGCTCACAGTTAAAAAAACATGACTTTTAGGACAACTGAATACTCAAAATTGTCCTCAGGTATGAGTGTATGCATATGTCTATTCTGTGTCTTTTTGCTGCCCTGTGATGTACTGGCGACCTGTCCAGGGTGTTCCGTATATCTCACCCAATAGCCACTAGAGATAGACACAAGCCCCCTGCAACCCTGCAAGGAAAACTGGGTATAGTGTGAAACTAAGAAATTCTGTTATGGAGTCATGGCTGTGATATTTGAATCGCAGTGGCATCAACTTTTTTATGTCCAAATCTGTGAAGTCAGGCGTATCTATTGATCAAATTCTGTATGCTATAGTGTCAAGTCTGTAGTAATGCAATGCCGGCGTGATATTTTCCTGTGGAACTGTCTCTAAATATAGCATTTAAAAGAAAGACAGACGCACAATAGTGTGACAGGGGTTTATATTCAGATCATTTGGTATACAAAGTAAACATGTTTACATACTTATAACCAAAACCAAGATGCAAACTGGATATAAAAACGTTTCTTAAAAACTAATCTTGTCATGCTATGTTTTTTATATTGATTATTGGCTTGTTTATTTCAGTGGAGATGGAGCAAGTGACGATAACCTGGGGGAGGAGAAGGCAGCTGTGGTTCAAACACTGCCCTCTCCTTACAGCAAGATCACAGCCCCGAGAAAACCACACCGCTGCAGCAGTGGCCATGCAAGTGACAATAGGTAAAGTGCACAGTGACAAGTGAGGCATACATTTTCCAAACAGGTTTAATCTTCCTAAACCTTTTGTTGTTGTTGGTGAAGATTCTCAGTCATCCAGGTCATGGTCATTCCGAAAAAAAGTAAAAAACAAAGCAACTGGACTTGTTTTCCGTAGTTGAAGACGTTTCGCTTCCTCTCCAGGAAGCTTTCTCAATTCTGTTGTTGTTGTTTTTTTTTATCTTAACCACAATGTTTCTCTGACCCTAACAGCAGCGTACTGAGTGGAGAGCTGCCCCCAGCCATGGGGAAAACTGCGCTGTTTTACCACAGTGGAGGCAGCAGCGGCTACGAGAGCATGCTAAGAGACAGCAGTGAGAACACAGGAAGTACTTCCTCAGCTCAAGACTCCCTGAGCGAGCATAGCTCAGCCACCACCTCGTCCCGACGGAGCTCCAAGAGCAGCAAGAAGAGCAGGAGCAACACAGGTTACAGTTTTTAACACATCTCCTTCAATACAAGAAAAAAAAACCAAAGCAGTCAGATTACTGTGATTCATAATAAACTAAAATAGTTTTGTTTCATCAGTAGAATTCATCAGCCTCCATCCACCCTGTGGTATGAAGGGGAGCTGCGTCTATGGTTAATTTTCATTAATATATAATTAGTAACCGAACAGGAGACAGGAAATTACCACTAACTCATTGCCAAATGGAACAGTGATAATCTTTTCAGTTTATCTCCATTATCTATTCATTTTTCAGGCAATTTCATTCTTGTGAGTTCAATTAAAAAGTTAAAGGATGTCAAAGAGGATAGGAAAAAGAATGGTGACAGGAATCCGTCGCACTAAAGAACAGACAAAGAAAAGTGAACAGACAATCAAATAAAGCTGCGTCTGAAGGAGGAGCCAGGTAGGAAAGGTGACCCTGACCAGCCATCTGTGAAATGGTAAAAGGGAATGTGCCGGTGTGGGCCATAATGAATATATATTCACCAGATTCTAACACAGAGAGCTCACTAATATACCTCTCAACGACTCTCCTCTGCTTTAGCATTAGGATGGATATGTGCATGAAATCGGATTGGAAAGAGGCAGCCTTGTCTGCTGCAAGACTGATTACTGATTTAAACTGGAATTAGCTTTTCGTTCCCGGTGTGTACAGTCGCATAAAATCTGGATTTATTTTGGTTTAACCCCAACAGATACTTCTGAACGAAGAGCCAACAGGCTTTCAGGCTGTCACACTACCCTGATGGAGGAAAAGTGAATTTAGTGCAAAATTATAAAAAGCCATGTCGTTCATTACTTCGCCAGCTGAGTCTCTTTGTGCTTGATTTCAATTTGATTAAATTTTTTATACATTTTTTTGGACCCTCTGTCCAGTCATTGGCTGCTTCCTAATTAAACACATATGACTCTGTTTGACCTTTCTCTGCTGCACTGAAACCACACTGAGCTGAAAATAATGTGAAAATTACTGCTTTCTTGCTTTCTTCTTTCCCAAACATCTTATCGCTCAGTTCCTCTGTTAGGCTTCATTCTTGTGATGATGCTCTAAAATTTCTATGTAAATTATGTCTTCATTGTAGTGTTTAGACTACCGTGACTGAGCTGCTGCTCCGTTTAGTTCGGTTTAGTTAAGACTTGCAAAACAATCAATGACCCTTTTTCATATTTTGTCACCTTACACCCATAAACTTCAGTATAGATTATTTGCATTTTGTGTCATAGGCCAACACAAAGTGCTACATAAATGTGAGGTGGAAGGAAAATGATGCATGGTTTCCAATGTTTTTTTTTTAGCAAGCAACATTATCCATTTGCGTCAACCCCCCTTGCATCAATATTTTGTAGAACAGCCAATTACATCTTTAGGTCTCTTGAGGTATGTCTCTACCAGCTTTGCACATCTAGAGACTGCAGGTTTTGCCCATTCTTCTCTGCAAAATAGCCCAAACTCTGTCATATTGGATGGAAAGGATATGACAACATAATTTTTCAAGTCACCCATTGGACCTCTGGTTGTATGTTTGCATTCCTCCTGCAGGATATGATAAACCTGTGTCCCAGTCTTGAGCATGTGGACTCTGTTTCCCTCCCATGTTGCACAGTATTTAGCTTCATCCATCTTCCTATTAACTGTGCATCACTGCCCCCAAAGTGTGATGCTGTCACTTCCATGTTTCGCCATAAAGATGCTCAGCATGACACACGGTGTTACTTTCCGCACACATAACATTATGCGCACTAACTATAAGGTTAAATTTTGGTCTCATCTGATCATGCACCTTTTTCCACATGTTTGCTTTGTGCCCTCCATGGTTTGTGGCAAACTACAAATAGTAACTTCTTGTTTTCTCTTTTATGAAGGTCAGATTTGGAAAGTATTTAACTAATGAGTCGTGCAGCTCTGCAGCTCCTCCAAAGTTACCATAGACCTCTTGACTGTTTCTCAAACACCCGCACAGGATTCAATAAAGGGTCTAAATACAAATGCACACCACACTTTTCAGTTTTGTGCTTGCAAAAATGTAATAAATTAATGTATATGCTTGCTTCCACTTCACAATGTACCACTACTTTCTGTTGGACGATTACATAAAATACCAAGCAAATACGTTGAGGTGTATGTAATGTGACTAAATGTTCAAAATGTTTAAGGGGATGAGTATTATCACAAGGCATCATTTAGTCTATAATGGTCCCTCTTCTTTCCCCTTCAGGAGACACTTTAGTACAAAAACAATTAAACGTTATTACTGTTGAACATATGGACACTTAAAGTTATACTGGATCTGCCATTTTGCTGTTTCTCCATAGCTGAATGCACCGGACTGGTGTATGTTTGGCCCCACTGCTACATAAATGAGGATTCCATGTTTAGTTAAGACCATTCAGTTCAGTTTCCGTTACTTTTAAAGTCCCAATTAAGAATAAGAGTAATTTTGGGTGAAATATAGTAAAAGCAAACGGGGAAGAAAAAAATAACATTAATGCAGCACATCAGGAAGACCAGCCTGGTTTCTTGTGTTTTTTTTTTTTTTCACTCAATGGCAAAAATTATGTACTGGGTGTTGGTGATGCTATATTCTATATCATTTGATTTGATTGTACAAAACTATACAGAACACGCCTACATTATAGAGAAATTTTCTAATATATCACCCGTAAACTACAAGAACTGAAATTAAATAAACTAAAAAAAAAGATTAATAGTAGATTCTTTAATTCAAAATGTTTTTTTTAACAATTTGAGCAATATAAATGAACAAAATCACATACATTTTAAATGACTATATATTAAAAAAAGGTAAGGAGTTCTTTATTTCGGGACATAATATATCTATGAGCCTTTGTAAAGTAATAATAAACAACGGTTCACTGGATCAAAATGTTTTTTTACAGCCGGAAACACTCACAACCGTCTCTTCTCTCAGGCCTCCAGCGGCGACGTCTGATCCCAGCTCTGACCCTGGACTCCTCGTCTTCGTCACCTTCTCAGCGCTCCTCCAAACAGGCCATCACCTCCTCTTCGTCCTCCTCCTCCAGTCCAGGTGCCTGCTGGGTGGACGGCCCACTGGGTCCTCCTGCACCCTCAAATCATCGGGGTGTAGCCGCATCCACGGAAACTATTGAGATCAAAGTGTACGAGATAGACGATGTGGAGCGGCTGCAGAAGAGAAGGGACAAAGGCGGGAGCAAGGTAAGCTTTGGTCTGCTTGTTGTAGATTTGAGAAGAGGGAGCAACGCATGAACAGAGAGCGCAATAAGATGCGACGAAAATATCAGGAAGATTATTCCCCATGATGCCAGAAAAACTGATCTAATAGTGGTGGGACAAAATAATGTTTATGCATCTGGCAGATACACATCAGGACATAATGCAGTTAATATCAGCGCTAATAATAAGCTACTTATAAGGAAGACCACTAGTCAGGTTCAGTCAGAGGTGACAGGGGTGTCAGCATAGAAACATTATGCAGGCATAGAGGGAAGTGCAGAAAGATAATGCACCAGAGGGGTTAGGGGAGTAGTGGGGTTGGTGATAGGGTAGGAGATGCTCTTCATGGGTTCCTTGAAGATAGGCAGGGATACCCCTACGTAGGAAGGAATATGTTCTGCTAATGGAGAAACAGAAGAGCAAGTTGGAGAAGAATGAAAAACTAAAAGAAAAGCTTTTTTTACAATATAAAGCATTTACAACATCATATAAGCAATGCGGAGTCTTCTATTGCTAAGGGGTCTAATTTTATTTAAGGATTGTAATAAATTCTTCAGCATTTGCAGAACAGACTGCAACTTGGGAAATTACTGCAAAAATATGCACAGTGCAGGTTTTTGGGCTTTCATTGTTAAGCCTCTGTGTATTCAAGGGAGAGAGAGTTATGAGCTTTGGAAAAGAGGGATGGAGAAAATAGCATGAAATATAGATTTTCCCTGCAGCGGCCTTAAGAAAGCCACTTAACCCCCAACTGGTCCAGCGAAGCGGCCGTGTGTCCCAGATACCCAACTGTGGTCCAACTGGGAATCGATGAGGGGTGAATGTGTGCAGCCGTGTGAATGTTAAACCGAATCAGAGCGGCATGTGCTTTGTGTGTCGCTCCTCTGGAAATGTAAAGGTAAATAAAACTCTTTCAGTCTGCTGGCACTTTCTCTGTTTGTGTCTGTCAGGAGGGCGTGTTCGTCAGCGCCAGGCTGCGCGTGTTGGAGCACCGCCAGCAGCGAATCAGTGAAGTCAGAGCCAAGTACCAGTGTCTGAAGAAAGAACTGGAGCAAACCAAACAGCACTTGATGCTGGAGCCACACAAATGGACAGCTGAGTGTAAGTGTAGGACAACTGGGAATGTTTGTGTGTGTGAGAAAGGAAGATAAGGAGCCAGAAGCTGGTTAGAGAAGGCTTTTAAGAGATCATTTGTCAGAAATTAATGCATTAACCCAATCATTTATCATGCACATTTATCAGCCTCATTTAGTATTGAGGGTACTTTAAAGTTTAGCTATTTTTTACGAGTCTAGACTGCTTCCTTGATTTTCTCTATTCACCCTATGCAAAAAAAACCAACAGCACTCATCTAGAGCGATATGGAGAATTTAATTTAATGCAGCATGCAAAGCACCTCAGGTAGCTTAACCCTAACGCTAATTTGGTTTTGGTTTCTTTGGTCACTCTTATTAATTTATAACATCTACAAATGTTTTCTGTTTTCTATTTAAAAAAATTCATGTTAAATCCACAAATTTCATTGTGTTTTATTGGGATTTTGTGCAATAGTGGAGACACATAAAGTAGCACAGAATTGTAAAGTGGGAGATGATTTTTAGAAAGAAAAAAACTGAGAAGCGAGGCGTGCCTTTGTTTTCAGTCTCCTGAGTTGATACTTTGTAGAACCACTTTTTGCTGCAAACTACAGTTGAGACTCTTTTGGGTACGTCTCTAGCAGCTGTTCATATCAAGAGATGTAAAACCATGCCCATTCTGCTTTGCAAAATAGACAGAGAGCATCTGTGAACAGCAGTTTTTAATCTCACCACCATTCTTGATAAAATTTAAAGTTATTTACAACATTGTGTCGATCTTTTTAATAAAACCCCAGTAAAATCCATTCAAGTTTATGGTTGTAATGCAACAAAATCTAAAAGAGTTACCGTCTGCCAACATGCATCAGCAGTTGAACAAATCCTAACAGAATTTGTTCCTCCTGTTTCCAGTTGAGCTGCAGCAGCCCTACGACGTGGACTCGGTGGAGTATTTGGAAGCCCTGGAAACAGTGACGGACAAACTGGAAACCAGAGTTAACTTCTGCAAAGCCCATCTCATGATGATTACCTGCTTTGACGTGTCTTCAAGACACCGGTAGATGGATTAAAGGCTGAGGAGCCAGAAAAAAAAAGGGGCCACATTGAGGAAGCATCATTCTAAAACTGGATAACGGGAAACTTGGAAAGAGGAGCCTAGAGATAGAGTGACCTGGTATCCATGCAAGTGATCCATACATCTCCTCCGGAAATAAGTAGACTGGAGGACAGATCAGATGAATGAATGAAGAGATCTCCAGAGATAACTAACAAACACCAAGCATTCAGTGCAACCTCAATCTGATAACCTTTGATTTATCTGGTTTGAGTGAAATACTCAAAGAGAGAGAAAGATATTTGTATGACAAGTTACTGAACCAAACAAACAAAATGTTTCACAAATAAAGACACCGCACACACTGAGTTAAGAATGTACTGAAAAAAAGAAGAGTCTGTACAACAAAACCCCTACTTTTCAACAAGGACAAAGAAAAGGTGGAAGAAAGGGGCTGTAAATGAGGTTTAATGGCAGAATGATGCTGAATTGTCTCCCTGGGAGAAAGACAAGAGGGGATGATTAAGATAAGTGCCTTGAGAACATTTCTAACACCAAGACCAATTCCCTCTGATTTTCTATGTACATGCAGATGGTATGGTGCTAGTATAGAAAAGAAAACACACAAAAATGGATGTCCTTGAACATTTTCATTTAATCATTTCCCAGTATGATGTTTTTCTGTGGGTCAGTGTTTCCTCATTCGATAAAAAAAAAAAAAAAACGTTTTAGTGTATTGTCATTGGTTTGTTAACGAGAGACACTACATCACTGAAACAAAAAACTGGCAAAGGACATGGAAAATTCTGATCCAGCCTGTAAGCGTGCAGAGACAGAAACAGTAAATCTAATTCATGGAGTCGTATCTGCCTGGACATCTGAGTTTCCATCAGCCGGACTCGGGAGGATTCCTGCAGCTCAGTCCCCTTGATACTGATGCGATGGCTTTTTCATGTTCACAAAGGAGAGAAGTGTCTGAGTCACACAGGAGTGGAGGGGGAAAGATCTCCCTGTGATCCCGTTTTAAGTGCATCCATTGACTGACTGGCTGCCTGCTGAGTGTGACTGAACGTTATTTGTATCTGTGTTGTTTCGCTCTGCTCTAAAAGTAACCGAATGATTCGTCAATGTGTGTTTTTCTAATAAGGTTTCTTTTGTATTTGGGAACAATGGGACCATGTAGAGGCTATGCGTGATGACAAAGAAATATTTAAAATGCACTGCAAGAAGGAAAAATAATAGTAGAGAGTGGTATTGAAATTAAATTATAAATATGCATTAGTGCAATTAATTAAATAGGCATTCGCATATATTAGGGCATCAATATTGCGTTCAAACATTGTAAAGAATCAATTAAATTCCCCCCCAAAAAAACTTATCATAGCCCTCTGCCTGGTTCCATTTACTTTGAATGGATAGAAAAGATTTGTTAATATTATCTATGGTGCTTGAGATGTTTATGATCTAAATGTTTGTAAAAAAAATATATATAAATAGATGAAAGAGCCTGTTTGCCCTTGAAATACAGAAATGTTGTCGTTAAATGCCTCTTCTCCATCACAGCCATTACCACTGCTGTCCTGAGCGTAACAACAGTAACTCCACAGTTTAGCTTGGCCATGTTTTCACTCCTGTCACATCAGGAGCCAAAACCCCATAATAATATGGGTTTCATTCTTCAAAAGTGTCGCTATGCTCGGTTTATCTTTCTGCTTTATAAAATTTACCAATGAAAAGATAATACAGTTGGAACCAGATATTTACATAATACTGTATAAAAGGTCAACCTTTTACCTCTCTGTCTCTGACAGTAAATTAGACTGAACTTTTCTTATCTTAAGTCGGCTAGGATCACAAACATTACTTCTGTTTAGTAAATGCCAGATTAATCAGAGAGAATAATATTTCAGAGAACTTTTACTGCTTTCTTTAAAGGTAAAATTTTACATACACTATTACTATGCCTGTAAACAATTTGGGAAAGCTTAATTGGACTTTGTAAGGTTCTAAAGGGTCAGTTCACAAGATTTAGGTTAATTGGAAATAAACCTGTGGATGTTTTTCAAAGCAACAGCTCAAACACACTGCTTTCTTGTGTAAGATCATGAAAATTTAGAAGAAGTTGGTGAAAACATTCTCAGGAAGAGAATTTTGGAGTTCGGCAAGTCTGGTTCATCTCTGGGTACAATGTCCAGTAGCCATTATTAACACCACAGAAAGTCTCGCAATCTTACAGTTCAGGAAGAAGACGGGTTCTTTGTCCCAGATATGTTCGTGTTTTGGTATGAAATGTGTCCATCAACTTCAGAATAAATGCCAAAGAACTTGTAAAGAAATTCGCAGAAGCATGGCATTACTCCAAAGCCACATAATTTACAAATGCACTCTGGACAAAATGCTAAATTTTTGGAGAAAAGACATCAACTGGGAAGTTAAATCTGGGGTAAAAATGCTCCTTCAAATGGACACTGACCACAAGTTTATAACCAAATTAGTTACAAACTGGGTGGAGGACAACAAAATGTCTGTTTTAGGATGGGCATCATCCTAAAACATCAGCCCTGATCTCAGTATCATTGAAAATGTGTGGAAAGAGCTAACAAAAAGTATTTAAGAGCAAAGTGGCCAACAAATCTGATTCAGTTGGACCAGTTCTGTCAGGAGGAATGGGCTCAACTTCCAGCAAACTGTTAAGAGAAGCTAAAGGAAGAATAACCAAAACATTTGAGTCATCACAGTTAAACGCCAAATCCGCCAATAACTTAAGGTTAACTCCTGACTTAGAGATGATTAGAAGTAATAGTAAATACTGTATGTTCTTATTCTGGCATTCCTTAAATAGAAATAATTTTGGTAATACTAACTGACCTTAAACAGGAAGGGTCCAGTCTAGATTAGTGTCAGAGAGATAAAATGCAGACGTGATTTTTATACATTGTGTTTCAGCTCTAAATGCGGCTGACTCTGTAGAGTTGATCCATGTATGGCTGTTTAAATGAGATAAAGCCATGAATGTTTATATGGCACAGACCTGTGATAAAAGCCATGATTTAAAATTAACCCAGAGAACAAGACACTTTTGACAACACGTCACTTTTTGGGGGATTAGACGTGAAGCGGTTTCTTCTAATTTTTTTTCTCTTTTGTCAAAATAGTCCCGACCAACCCACCTGTCATGAATGAATGTTAATTTAAATTAAGATCAAAAGAGAAAACCTCCTAGCTAAGCTTCTTATTTATTTACACCTTCTAATCTTGGTGTTTCTATGCATTAAACGAAAAATATCTGTACATGCTTTGTTAAGTCCGTGCCATATATAAATATGTGTATGTATGCACTCATTTTTGTATATTAATTTGTTGCTGTTGATTTAAATTTGCTCCAGTTGTTTCTCTTGGGGAATTCAAATGATATTTAAAGATTGAATTTATTCCTAAATTATTAACCATTTGGTCATCTGCAGACAAGTCCATCTGTATGTGGAGATCCTTTTCGTACATGTTCCTGCTGTAAATCACAGCAGCATGAAGGCAACAGAGGTATAATCAATATAAAATTAGGTTGTAGATTTCCATTTTTTTCAAGAGTTTTAATGTAAAAAAAATACAGAAGTTTGGTTTTCTGCATACCCATGGCCTATAAAATAAATGTGATTATTTAAAAGTATAAGCTTGCAGACATGGGGCTGGATTCCAAAGATAACTAATGTTGGCAGACTTATTGCTGAAAAACTGTCTTAAATAGGTTATTGACAAAACTGATTAAATCTACACTGCTCAAAAAATAAAAGCAACCCTTTTTAATCAGAGTATGCTATCAAGTCAAACGAACTCCTGGAATATTGATCTGGGTGGTTCAGTAGTAGAGGGGGTTGTTAATCAGTGTTGGCTGTTCTGGTGTTAGTGAAATCAACAACAGATGCACTAAAGGGGCACCAATGAGATGATCCCAAAAACAGGAATGGTTTTGCATATGGAGGGAACAGACATTTTTTAACTGCTTTTGAGAGCTGTAGTTTTGCATTTGACCAGGGCCAGAGTTCCTACCTGAGGTGATACCTGGAGCCTACAGAGGTTGCACAGGCAGTCCAACTCCACCAGGATGGCACATCAGTACCTGCCCTTGCCAGAAGCTTTGCTGTGTCTCTCAGCTCAGGCTCAAGATCACGGAGGGGATTCCAGAAGACAGGAATCTCTTTCCTGGAGATTCTCTGGCCCTGACAGGAAGCTCAGAGGATGAGTACTCCCAGAGCCCCACAAAGTGACCATGACCGTGGAGCCTGACTGACCTTTGCCAGAGAACCCGAGAGAAGGCAGGTTCTGCACTGGCGCCCTGTTCTTTTCACAGATGAGAGCAAGTTCACTCAGAACTCATGTGATACAGTAGATGTGAAAGGGTCTGGAGAAGCTGCGGTGAACATTATGCTGCCTGGAACATTGTTCAGCATGGTCGGTTGGGTGGTGGGTCAGTGTTGGTCTGGGGAAGCATAGTCATGGAGGGATGTAGAGGATAAACAAATGGTACCCTGACTACCATTAAGTATTGGGATGTAATCATTAGACCCATTATTAGACCCTTCGCTGGTGCAGTGGGTTGGGGCATGACAATGCCTGGCCTCATGCGGCAACAGTATGCAGGCAGTTCCTGGAGGATGAAGGAATTGATACCACTGACTGGCCTCCACGCTTCCCTCACCTAAATCCAACAGTACATCTCTCTGACATCATGTTTAGGTTCATCTGACACAACCAGGTTGCACTTCAGACTGTTTAGGGGATCAGTGATGCCCTGGTCAGGATCTGGGAGGAAATACCCCAGGACACCAGCCATCCTCACATAAGGAGCCCTTACATTGTCAAGCATGGATAAGAGCACCTGGGTGCAGTCATACAAACTACTGAGGACCACTTAGAGTTGCTAGACTGACAGTTCAGCAGATTGGACTAGCCTGCCACATCAGTTTTTCAGTTTCACCTTGTCTGTGACTTTGGATTAAGTCCTCTTGGAATTGATAACTCTCATTTTCATTAAAATGATGTGACATCTTGTTAATAAGATATTAGCCATTCCATCTCAGTATGGATATTCTACAGGATTTCTTTTCCAATTGAGATCTTCGTTTTGTTTTTTGAGCAGTGTACATTAGCCTCCAAAACTTATAAAACAGGATCAAATTTATACAAGAAAAAAAAGCTTACATTTTTAGACTGTTTAGTCTAATTATCTACATTGGGGTTTGTTTTCCTCAAAGCAACCTCCTCTAGCTTTAACCACTATATTTCAGACTAGCTGTGAGTTTTTTGTTGTGCTTAATTTGAGCTTCTCAAAACCATAAAATGTAAGCTCTTTTTTCTTTTGTTAACATTTAGCGATGGTCTGGTATTAGTGTATATCTAAATGTAAACTGAAGAAATCAATGAAAGCAAAGTCTACCCCTGCAGAAAATATAGTTGAAAAAAAGTCATAGCGCTTACTGTTATTACAGAAAGGCATTGTGAACAGAAATATGAAGTTGCTTCCCAAGTTTTAGCCTGCAGTGTACATTGGTACATTATGTGTAGACCCAGGAAAAGGACAAAAAAGTAAACTCTGTCTCCAATAAACTGAGCACAATTTTGTTAAAGCTCTTGAATGAAATCTGAAAGTCTAAACTTTTATTCAATATTAAACATTTAATCTCAGATCAATTTTTACTGAAGTCCATATACATGTGAACCTGACTGTAAATGAGTATGAGAAAAACAAGCATATCAGGTATTATAAACCAGATTAAAAGTTTATAAAATGACATGGGAGCATTCTGTGTGAACAGAAATGCTCGTATCCCCATTAGAGACAGCTTGGAGTGATTAGCAGTGGATAACTAAACCAAAATCCTGTACATGTTTCCAGTGTTAAGATGCTATGTGGGAGTTTTCCCTTCTGACTTTCGCTGTCAAATCTGCCTACTTTAAAAGTGCTTTAAAATTCAAGCAATAACTGATAGTCATCAGAGGGTTTAGTGTCTCTATTTAAAGCTAACATATAAGTCCAAGTGAAAGACGTGCCGTGTTTTAAACTAAATCACTACGTGTTTGACTGAAACCTTTGCAACTTATGTGTTATCAGAAAATCTGACACATAGCATCTTCAAATTGTTATAGAGGATTGTGGGGTACAGTCAGGGTCAGACCACATTTACCAAAAACAAAAAACAGATTTTTGCTGGTGAAGTTGTAAGAATTGAGAAGAAGTGTTGTTGGTTAATTTTCCACCCATTCCGAAAGTTTCTGTACGAAAATATTCCTGTCAATAAATCTCTAACGCAACAACAACAAAGAAAGGAGAATATGCCGTGCAATATTCTGGATCTATGCTGTCTCCATGTAGACTATTCAGTGAAATAAGGTCTGACTCTTACTTTTGGTGGAGAACATAGAGGGATGTAAATAAAGGAATGTATTGAAAGAGTTTAATATCTGACTCTTAACTTTTTTGCACACAGAACAGCGATCTGTTATTTTGTCGGTCAGTCCTTATTAAATATAAAATGTCTCCATTAAAATCTTAACAAATCAGAAAGTTACAATAAATTAATACAAAAAGCAGTGCAGTGAATATGAATTGAGTCTGCCCAGTGGAACGCTGTGTGACATGGAGGGGGGTGGGGTGTAAAGTGCCTCATTTAGATTTAAAGAGACAGCACCAAAACGAGTTGCTCTCAGACGAACCACAAAACAGGGGCAAATGAGGGGCTTTGGGGCAACAATAATGAGGAATTCAGCCCAAAGCATTGCAGTTCCACTTTAGATAGACCACAACTGAATGACTTGAACGTGAACAGTAAGGATTTAAAAGTATTATATGTCCCCTTTAAGTAACATAAACCTATGTAGATTAATGATAACTAATACCACTTCCTCATTACAGAAATGATACAGCTGTGTATTAAAAATATACCTTGTATAAAATGTCAATAAAAAAATCAGGTAGCAGAAATTTTGAATGAAATATTATAGAACAAAATATGGTTTTCAAAACCACCCACAATGGCTGTAATATGTGGAGATTTAGATAAAACCTGAAGATTAAGACAGGAAAAAAGAACATTGATGGTAAAATGTCTGACAAAGATCTTTGCAGCAAACTAGAAATTACATTTAAAATTCTAATTGCTAGATTAATATTTTGTTAGCTGTTAAAGATTCAACAGCTAAATATAAAGGAGATGTGAAAAGGAGGATCATGAAGGTAACAGGGGAGGGAAATGAGTTATGAAAGCAGGTTGATAATATAAAAACTGTAAAATTGATGGAGTGCAGCAGGACGAAAAGTGTCTGGGGGAAAAAAAGAGTGAAAATAAAAAATGTGGCAGAAGAATTAGAGGAAAATAGGTATTTTGAGCTCAGATTGACTACACTTAGACAGTAAAACAGAGATGAGATGCCAACTAATGCAGGCTTAATTTAAAAGCCTCCTGGTTACAGAGAGTGAGCGCCAGAGGATTCATCTGATTCAACAGACATTATGAGGAAAGAGAAGAAAGTGGAAGGAGGAGAGTAAGAACACACACAGTCAGGAGAATTAGGATCAGAAGGAGAAGCAGTTTATTAGCTCATAACTTTTAGTTGTTTTAGGAAAATAGAAAAAAGGTGCAAAATTTGAGCCTTAAAACACACTTAGGAAACAAATAAACAGGTTTATGAGAAACACAACAGGATTATAAAATAGCAAAAAAACAAAAAAAACCCAATCTGTTTACAGCTAAATATCACTGATCAACAGAACTCCACACCAGGACAAATATAAGACATTTTACAACCCTGAGCAACTCAGACAGACCCCCAACAGACACACTCACTCACACAGCCAAACAAACAGGAAGTGGGGTCATCAGTTTGTCTATGTCTGAATTATGGGATTACCCAGGGAAGCATTTCTATCAGAGTCTGAGCTCACAAACCGACAGAGAAACACACAAAAACAGGCAGCAACAGGGGAAAAGTGTGTGTGGGATGGATGAGCACATAGAAAGAAGGATGAGGCTTTGCTAAACACATACTCACACTGGGTCACTCATCAAGATGGAATCTACAGATTACACAGCCGGCTGGGGCCCCCAGGGGCCCCCCTCTACTGGGTTTCTCACTCAATGCCAGGGGATAAAATAGCAGGCTACAGATAAAACTCAGACCACAGAGAGATCACAGCTACTGGGTCAATGTGTCAAAACAACCTGTCAACAGCAGCTGCTAAGCACTTCAGACATTGCGTGGTTTTGTTTTTGCATTCTCAGTCTTGCTGTGTGTGACACTTTTAAGCCTCTTGGAGAAACAAGGTTTGTGCGATCCAGTACACCATAATAAAAATAAACCTGGTTTTTCGTCGGTTCCCACACTGACTTTGTTTGTTGCCTCTTACAGTTTTTTTTAAACTTCTCAAAAGCTCATTTCAGTTTTTTAATATGCATGTTGCCTCTTTTATAACCAAAAATAACAATTTGTAATGCAACAAATTACTTGTAAATTAAAACCTAATAATGCTAATTATTGCAACAAATGTATATTGAAGCTTATTCTTTAATAAGTACAGTGGGTAACAAGGAAAGGTCCCAAGAATCAAACTTATTTAAGTTGAATAAATATTAAAGTTAGGAAGTACATACCAACTATATATTCTTAACTTTTTTTGGGGGAGGGGGGGTGGGGTTGCAAAGATTTTCCTTCCACCTAACTTTCCATTAAAGGTATAGTGGCTGTGCATGCACACCTCTAGTGTTTGTATCCAGTTAGCGTTGGTGTTAGCCGTTCATTTAAGCTTCACTGTTCTCACTGTATATTTTGAAAATGGCTGAGAGTCGCAAGACAAGTTTATGAGAAGAGGAGGAAGGCCTCAGAAGAAAGAAATGAGAGCAGAAGAGCAGGTAAGACGGTCTTGCGCATGCGTGCAGTTATTCACAATGGGACTTGGGCGATTACCTATATTTCCACCAGGCCCTTACTCTCAGTTTTTAGATCAGTTCTCAGACCTCTTAACTGATTTAGTGTTAAACACTGACAAGGTTATTGTAGTGGGGGATTTTAACATTTGTGTTGACACTGAATGTGATAACCTTAAAGCTATAGTTGGTAATCCTGTTCAGAAACACTTTTGGTTATACTGGGTGAAATCGTTCTTCCATCCTGACAGTAATTAATACATTATGGGCAGAGATTGGTCAGAGGTTTGGTCCTGCTCTCACACCTGTCTGTCCCTCAAGTTCCTAGGGTATTACCTTGTCTATTGGTTATCCCACATGCAAATCATTCTGATGCGCTCATGTAACGCTAATGTGTGTGCACATTCCTTGTTAGTTTCCTCTTAGTTAGTTTCCTCTTGATAGCTGCGCATCCGCACTTCTAATAATCAAGCTCCATCATATATCAGAGCTCTGATTACCCCGTATGTTCCTAATGGAGCAATTTGCTCTCAGACTGCAGGTCTGCTGGTGGTTCCTAGAGTCTCTAAAAGTAGAATGGGAGGCAGATCCTTTAGCTATCAGCCTCCTCTCCTAAGGAACCAACTCCCAGTTTTGGTCCGTGAGGCAGACACCGTGTCTACTTTTAAGACTAATCTTAAACCGTTCCTTTTTGACAAAGCTTATAGTTAGAGTGGCTTAGGTCACCCTGAGCTATCTCTGTAGCTATGCTGCTATAGGCTTATGCTGCTGGAGAAAATCAAGATATATTTCTCTCACTCTGCTGAGTTCTACTGTTCTCCAATTTTGCATCTTTTGTTGTTATTTCAACTTTAACGTTATCCATTTTTCTCTTCATAGTAGGTACATCTGGTCAGGTGTTCTGTTAGCTGTGACATCATCCAGGTGAGCCAGCTCATCTGCCATTACCCTGTAACATAGAAAAATCCCTAGATCAATGTGTGCTTCTGTGCTCTTTTGTGTCGGTCGAGGCAGATGGCCGCTCACACTGAGCCTGGTTCTACTGGAGGATTTTCCCTGTTAAAGGGGAGTTTTCCTCTCCACTGTCGCTTCATGCATGCTCGGCATGAGGGATTGCTGCAAAGCCATCGACAATGCAGATGACTGTCCACCGTGGCTACATGAGTTTTCAGGAGTGTATGCTGCTTGTCAAGACTCGATATAATCTGCTGGGTTTCCTTAGAAAAGGAAACTTTTTTGACCAATCTGTCTCTATGACTTGATTGAATTAGTTTGTAAAGTGCCTTGAGAATTGCTGCTAAATAAATAAATTGAATTGAAAATTGAATAAATAATAAAAAGTTCACATTAGTCTGGAAAATGGCATTTGAACCAATTACACCATTAAACCTAAATAAATAAGTAAAAATAAGACTATGCAACATAGTTAATGCACAAAAATCTTTTATGTGGGTGTGGTCCTTCCCAGATTTAAGCAATGAGAGTATAATTTGAACAGACAGGTGTAATCTGAGGCTTGCGAATGTAAGTGTGAGAGCTAAAAATATATTTTTAAAACGGGTCAGTGTCCAAAATCTCCAAGCCGACCTGTTCCAATCCATAATCTATGTTAAAGGCATATAAACCTTTAATCTAGTTTTCACTTTTTCATCATCTGCAAGACAACTGCGCATCTATCTCCTGACGACATTCCTCCATCTTGATTTTCAGGTCAGTTGTCAGGGGGTGATCCTCCCCGTGAGTAATCTTCATGATTATGAAGGCCTAGAGGAAGAACGAATAATGATGATCATTATATTTATAATGAGTAAAAGTAATGGTACAAAGGAAATAAACATTCACAAAGTAATTGTGAGATAAATACTTTAGTGCATGATGGGCTTTGCAATTGTTTTCAATGTGTGTGCTAAATGATACAAGAAATGAACAACTCTGTACTGTCAGGATGTGTTTATATCTTGTACCTCTTTGAACGCGTCTAACGCATCCTCAATGTGCTCCATGTAATGCTGCAGCTTTCCTACTCTCATCAGCTGAACTCCATGAACCGGATGTGGATCAGGATAGTACGATCTGCAGAAACAACGGAGAGAGGAGACAACATAATTTAACTTTTCAGTTGACTTATCACACAACAGCTCAATTATCTTTATATTCTTGTATTTTCTCTGTATCTAATGATTAGAGGGCATTTCGGATCTTAACTGGAATTGCAAATCTGATTGGGCCAAATTGAAAGTGTTGTCCACCAGAAATCTCCCCTGTAGAGCTGTATCTGACAGTCTTCAGACCCTAAGCTTGGCAAAAATAGTTTCGGGCAAAAAGATCACAAACACAGCAACAGATGCACGTGTGTTATGCACAAATAAATGTCTAAAAGTATTTAAGCAATGTTAAAATAATTTATTCTGTCAAAGTGATTAATAAGGTCACCAAAAAGATAATTATTTAGCTTTTTTATTTGCTTCCTCTATAACCTTCTGGGTAAATGTGTTTATTAGGTGTTCAGTGTTTCATGTTTCTGTCCAGTTTTTGTTAAATAAATAAGTATAACATATTCAGTTCCTAATCTGAGGTTGTATTAGCAGGACTGAACAATATCAGAAGCTATTACTAAAGATTGCAATAACAGTATCGATAACAGACATTTGTCGCTATCAGTACAAAATGGCCTTACCACTTTTGAAAACTTCAGTATTTCAGTCACTATAGATATACATCAGAGGACATTCCGCTAATATTGTACCATATTTATTTATATAGCACTTAAAAAACACACATAGTTGACCATGGTCAACTATGTGATCAATGGCACTTTTTAAATTTCGTTGTTCTTGTGACAATGACAATAAAGTTTTCATTCATTCATTCATTCATTCATGGTGGAAGTGCAGCACAAAAAGTAACAACAAACAAATGAAAAAACAACATAGCACAATAAAATCTGACTAGGAATGTGCAATTAATGTTAGACTAACAATGAGTTAAAAGCCAAAGAGCTCAGTTGGAGTCCATCCAACTGGCCAAATATATTACTGATTTGCAGAATGTGATCAGCGGACATTTGAATGCTAAAATCAGGCCAAATTTGCATAAAGCTTTCAGCTGAAATTGAAATTTTGCAGAAACTGATATTTTGATAACGACTGTGACTCAATAAATTGTGCTGCTCTAGTATTTAGTTTATTTGAAGACCATGCTAAGGCTCAGATGATTTATGTTGTAATATATTGGGCTGTGTGAAGTAGTAAACTAAAGAAGATTCAGACCCCATTTCCTCTACTTTCAATTCCCCCCCCCCCCCCCCACCTCTCCCATTGTAAAAACACAACACTGTAAGTACCCAATCTAAAATGTCATTGAAAATAGCCTAAAGACCAATAATGTACCAGTATCTGGCAGTAAGCATTTCCAAAGCTAAAATTCAAAGCAAGAACATCCATTTCGTATCCATGCGTTCCCATTTAGCTATCCTACCTTCAGTTTCCTATCTGTAAGTATGGAAGGAGGAAGGGGCAAACGTTTTAGTATCCATCTACGTAAAGCTGTAGTTGGTAATTCTGTTCAGAAACTGTTTATACTGAGTAAAATGGTCCTTCCATCCTGACAGTAGTCAATACATTACGTATTCAGAAAAAGGAGGTTCAAAAATGTTATCTCTGAGAGAGCTGCAGGACCATAAAAACTCTGACCGATCCCTGCCGTTCGGTCCGAATGGCGGGGATTGGTCAGAGTTTTCCTCCTGCTCTCATCCCCCCTTTGTCTCTAAAGTTCCGGGGGTATTGCCTTATCTATTGGTTGTCCCACATGCCAATCATTTTAACGCACTCATGTAATGCCAGTGTGCTTACACGTTCCTTGTTATTTTTTCCTTGCTGGCTGCGCATGCGCACTTTTAGTGTATCCAGTTAGTTTAGCTGTTAGCTTAGCCGATAGCTTTGGTGTTAGCCGTTCATTGTAGCTCCGCTGCTCTCACCGTATGCTTTGAACATTTTGAACATTCTGGATTATAGAGATAAACAATGATAAAAAATACTCACGTTATTCAGAATTATATAATTGTATGAGATAAGAGATATGAAAATACAAATCAGCATATTTCATATTAGATACAGTCAAGGCACAACAAAGATAATGTTTGACAGTTTTCATCACAAATTCTGACCTAAAGAAGGGTGACCAGATATCCCCGATTTCCGGGGACAGTCCCTGTTTTGGATGACGTGTCCCCGGCAAAAGCTGTCCGCGGAAATTTTCCCGATCTCAGTGTATGATGATGGAGTAAAGAAGTTTAGCGCAACAAGAAGTATTTACCCGGTCCTGACATAGAAGAAGAGCTGGGCCGAACACGCCTTCCCCATCCTGTCGGCGTTACATATCAGGCTGAAAAAACCAACCCCCAGGCAGATTTTCAGTGTCTCACCCCCCTTACATTAGTGAAATGAGGTCACCTTGACATTGCTGAAAGGGTCAGCAAGTGCAGGCTGCAAACCCAACTCCGGATAACGGACTTGGGGCAATTGGCCAAAACTGCAGCAAACTATTAGAACCTTGTTGAAGGAAACACAAAACGCTCAACCCATGTTGCATAGTTTAAAAGGCAAAGCTACCAAATACTAAATGCATGCTGACTTCTGGTTTTAAAAAATCTCATTCTTCTTCTCATCAAGAAAGTAATCCTGACTGACTCCAAACCAAAAACCTATGATCTGATTTAATATCCGTTATAGAGGAAAATATGATGTCTTTTTATACAGTGTATGGGCTTGCATGAATTGAGGGAAAACATAATTGAGATACTTTTGCTGAATATTGTGATGATGACGATGATGATGATAAACTTTTTCTTGATTTCTTTTCTTTTTACTTTACTTTTTCTTTTCTTTTTACTTTATATCACTATGGCCACACCATTTTCTGAGCATTAGCATCATGGACACTTTAAATATGCATAAGGTGTGAGCATCAAGGACAATTGAAATATGATTTCCTGCATCATATTGCATACTAGCAGTCCTTTGAAATTGTAATGTTGTGAAAAATTAATTGTGATAGGTTTAAAAAATTTAGTTTCAACTGTATATATTAATTTTTATTATTGTTTTTATTCATGTGGACAAGAGCTTCACCTAATCATTATCAGAAATGATCATAAATCATTACAATATTCGCCCTGCAAGTCTCATTACTTGCCATCCAGATATTAAATCACTGTTATCACTAACTGGAACTGGCAACTAAACATCTAGGATATTAATACTTAGACTAATATAACTAAAACTGACAGTTGTTTGCTTTTAGACTTAAATCCAAACCTCCTCTTCCAGAAAATACACAAAAGTTTCCCCTCAAGTCATTATGTTTTCCTGAAATTAATTCTCTCACTCTAAACTGTGGGCCTGTGGTCTTTAGAAAACACTTCACCAAATAATAGATATTATTCCTACAAGACAAGTATTTTCATCCAATCAGATCTGAAGCAGTGCTCTCCAGTTCCCCCATTCACCCAGATTACAAAGGCCAATTTATCCAAAGAGGAATGTTGAAAATAGCCGCTTATAAACCACAGCAGCTGTGTCCGTAAGACTCGACAACCAGCCTCAAGTATCAGTCAGAGAAACCTTGTGTTTGTGCTTCTAGGATTGATGGAATATAATAAATCCAAAGAACTATTGGAAACCACGTTGGTTTTTAAAAACATCTTTTTCCCGATCTCTACATTTTAATTATCTGTTCATCCTTTCCCTAAACCTTGATTCTGCTTCAAATGTCTTTCCCTTTGCTTACACGTGTTGATATTTATGCTCTTTCCCACGGCTCCAGGAATACAAGATGCTGAGGTTGTTTAGCCGAGTCTCCTACTTCTCTGCAGGTCTTCTTTCGTTCTTTTGCTCTTCTTTACCTCTTCTGCAAACTTAACCTTTACTCTATTTAATTTTATCTTGGTTACACATACTGTACAAAATGCTTTTAGTCTTAAGGGACCAAGGAGGATGATGGCATTGAAATCTTCAGTGGAAAAGTGCAAACCCTTCTTCATTTATATTCTCAAATTTGAATTTCAAGCGCAGTCTCTCCATCTCTCAGTCAACACACACCCACATCATTATATGAAGATTCATGCAGAGGGTCAACATGAGTCCACTTTACCCAAATTAACTTGGGTTATTTGCCCTATTTCAGCATTCACCAGAATACACAGGAGAGTTCAACATGCTCTCTGCTCAGCATTGCACCTCTGTGATGCATCAACTTTTTGAACAAAAAGTAATTAATTGATGTAATATAAAGTAAAATCAAACATAATCAAGCTGCAGAGGCCACAACCTGAATAATCTGTTACTCTGCGGCTTCTCTGATTATTTCCTAGTATAGGTTTTGTTTTTCTCCCTGCTTTAATTGCCCATTTGTTCACACCGTCAAGCCCAACTAAACAACCAACTGACAAGCGGCCCAATTGTACAAGTGGACCCCAATCATGTAGTTAAAAGTGATTAGTTAAGCAGAGAACTCAGATTCTAAATCAACAGCATTAGTTCTCCATGAATAATGACAAATTGCAATATTGATTCAATTATCAATCAGTTGATTGAGGCTACCACAAAATGCAAACATACACACTAGGACGCCATTTCAATTAGATTACATTTTTGCATATGCCACCAAAAGGCTATTAAAATAATTTCATTAACTTTTCACCAAATTTCTGTTCCTGTGAAAATAAACTGAAGAGAAATACAGAGAGCTAGTTAGCAAATCCCAGCCTTCGGCGATGAGAAATAGAGAAAGAGAGAGAGAGAGAGAGAGAGAGAGAGAGAGAGAGAGAGAGAGAGGGCAAGAAACAAAATTAATAGTTGTGTAGTATTTTAAGGCCAGTGCACTGGCACTAATGAGGGGCTTGTTTAGAGCAGAAAGATCCACACCCTGCTGTTTCCTTACAAGAGCCAAACACAGACTCTCTAACAAGTTTTCTACATGCATTTCTTAGTCAGCCTGACATAATTTCAGCTCTACTTTTTTCACAAATGACCAAACTTGGAACAATCCTCTATTTATTAGTATAATAAAAGGGGACTTTCATGAGCTTTAAATCACATCTGACTTTTGGCTCTCATTTTTCCCCAAGACAAATTAACAATTTTAACATTAAGGAATGTCTCATGAGATAACAATGAAAGCTAGCATAAAATAATAATCCATTTTACTAGTTGTCGGTGAATTGCATTGTCTAATCTGGCTTTGAGCAGTTAAAACAGAGACAGAAGCTCCCTTCTTACTAGCACAGTGTACTGTAAAACTTAAATTTATTTCACAAGGTTTTTATGTGCTAGAACAACATAGAAGTAATGCTATTTGTAAAATTTAGAGACAAATAATGTTTCTCAAATCTTTCATGAACTTGAATTCAGGAAATTGTATAATTTATTAGGATTTGGCCACTTTCACTCGAAGAGCCCTAAATAGAATATGTTTTAACTGATTGCCTTCAGAGGTCAACCAATTAGTAAATAGTGTCTACCTGTATCTCATTTTATCTCATTATAAATGCTACTGTTATGCTAAAGCTTGTTAGAGAACATCAGAGAACAAATGGCATCATACAGACCAAGAAACACCACAGACAGGCCAGGGAGAAAGTTATGGAGAAGTTTAATGCCGGGTTATGTCATAGTGTTATTATGAAAACCTTACACTGGACATTATCATGAACACCTGATACAATTTAACGTTTGTTACTGGTCTCACAACCGGTGACCATTTCAATGTTATGTTTTCATGATGTAAAGCACTTTGAACCGCCTTGCTACTGAAATGTGCCAAGTTTCCACTGTCCTGCAACTTTAACATGTGTCCCTGCTCCAACACACCTGAATCAAATGGCTGAATTACCTCCTCGGTATGCAGTCAAGTTCTCCAGGGTTCTGCTAATTACCTGATTAGTTGACTCAGGTGTGTTGCAGCACACACACATAAATAAAGGTTGCAGGACAACGGCCCTTGAGGACTGGAGTTGAAGACCTCTGTGCTACACAAACTTGTGTAGCACAGAGAAACTTGACTTGACACACCTGCCGCAGTGTGAAACATGATGGTAGCAGGATCCTGGTATAGGGAAGAGTTTTTGTGGTTTTCCCAGCAGGGACAGGGATGCTGGTAGGAGTTGATGGGAAGATAGATTGAGCTAAATATGGGGCAATACAGGAAGAAAATCTTTTGGATACCGTAAAAGCCTTTAGACTGAAGCGGACGCTCCTTCCAGAAAGACAAAAACCTAAACATACAGCCAGCTACTATGGAATGGTTTAGATTAAAGTATGTTAATGTGTTATAACAGCCCAGTCATAGTCTAGACTTAACTCAGATTGTAAACCTGAGGCAAGACTCCAAACTTGACATTAACACATGCTCTCCATCCAGTCTGACAGAATTTCAGCTATGGACAAACATTTTAGCCTCTAGAAGTTGGTTGAAACATACCCCCATGCCGTCTGTAACTGCAGCAAAATGTGGTTCTACAAAGTATTAAATCTGGGGTGCAGAATGCAAGTCTGAAAACCATGTATCACATTTATTTCCTCTTCACAAATAAGCTTGGTGTTGGTTTATCACATAAAACCCTTACATAACACAATTAGGTTTGTAGTTGTAACACAATAGAAAAATGCTGGACTGGTTTGCAGCACCGTGCAAGAAACACAAACATGTTACTTAGTAGAGTTCATTTTTTCCTAACTTTCAAATTGTCAGTGTGACTTTTACCTGAATTTGCATTTTTTTCTACCAGAGAATAGAGGACCAGCGCAGAAGTGAGAGATTGCATTTTCATTGTTCCACAGGCAGGTTTACAAAGACCAAAATGCTGAACTTGGCTGGCCTGATGAACCCTTTGCTGATACAGAACTGTTAGGCCAAAATGTATATCCATAATAAAGCTGTATGCTGATGAATAGCTGAGTTACACCGTTCCCAGTGTCTTAGTTCTGCCCTGAAACAACCTCAGCAGCATGTCACAATTAACACAGAAGTGGAAGGAAAGTAAATACACACACACACACACACATATACATATTTATATGAAAACATTAGGGGACAAAACCCTACCACAGCACATTACCTTAGTTCTATAAGGACAAGGTATACTTTTATACCGGCATTTTTCTTACAAATACAGGGACATGCATGGCATTACATATTCATGATTCAGGAAAGCGTGTATGAGCGTATCTATGCCAGTAAAATATGTGCAGCATAGAGCCGTTCGATGAGCCCGGCTTGCACAGCCTGCAGCAGGTGTGTATTATTCGCAGGGAATAACCTCTCTATACATCACAGGCTGGGATATAAAAATTGGAAAAGGACTTGCAGTGAGCGAGTGAAAGAAGAAAGTGATGCAGAGTGAGAGGAGAGAGACATGGAGAGCTCCTGCAGCAATCTTTCTTCCCTGCCATCTGAGGAGCCCAGAGGAAGAAATGAGATGAATATGGAGTTTCCTACTCCCACTCTTTCTCCTGAACCTTCCCACTTCTTCCTTTTATCCATTTTACATACATTGTTGTCTCCATTCCTTGCAAACAGTTTTTCTAATGTGTTTCACTGCTTAAGTTTTATACTGATTCTTTTTAAGCGCATCATTTTCACTTTTCTATTTTATATTCCATTTGTATATTTTTATTTATTTATGCATGCAAGCAGTTTCTCTCCGCTCTGTTAAACCAGATGAGTTTTCAGCTGGCCCCTTCTGGTCCTTCCACAAAAGCTCCCCTAAACCTCCACAGTTCGTGTCAGAGATTTTATTAAAGAAGTCCAGACTTTTTTTTATTAAACTAAAAAGAGCTTGAGAAATTCCAAAACTTTTCCTGCCCCATACATAATCAGTTAAACTAGCCTGGACATGTATTTTTATACAGCGAAACCAGTTAATTGTTACAAAAATGAGCTCCACCTGGAAATGCAAGATTACAGTCACTGTCTGACACACAGGACAGTAAAACATATTTAAACATAAAAAAACTAAATATCTTTATTCGTTGAACAACAAAAGGAAAGACTGTGAACATATTTAAGTGTTAAAACACTGACACTAAATGAACCCATTGAACATCTTCACATTTTGTGAAACTGCAATGCATATTATTGGTATTTTATGTGATAGATCAGGCGTCTACAACCTGTGGCCCCAGAGCCTCAAGGGCCTCTTTAGACCTTCAAGAATGGCACCTAATAACTTTAGCTAAAAATGATAAAGACTACCTACCAATTTCTAACTATAGCTATAACAAATGCAGTGTCATCAATGCCATTTAAAATGGTGGTTCTTTAAAAATAACAACAAATTTCCTATAGTAGATATTTATTAAAAATTATATGTTGTCTTTTTTCAAAAGGTCATGTAACATTTGCGTGTCTAAATTAGTTTTAATAAGACGACTGGGGGAAAAATTGGCTCTTGGTATTGTAAAGGTTGCAGACCCCTGGGCTAGACCAACACAAAGTACTGCATATAAAAAAAAAGATCCCCTGATGATCAGGAAACAGAGCAGACAGGTGAAAGATAAGGCTTTGGGAAAGGTTAAAGCAAGGTTAGGTTACAAACAATATCCCATATACCTCAAGCACTGTTCAAATTATTATCCGTATATGCCCCTGATTGTAACTCTGGAAGAGCTGCGGATGTCCACAGCTCAGTTGGTAGAATCTGTTAACACGACAACTATTATTTGTGGACTTCAAAAATCTGACCTTTATGTAAGAGTAGAAATAAAAAAAAGCCACTGTTGACAAATTGGGACTAGACCTGTGCTGTAACTTACAGGTTTAGCGTCGATGAAGGCCAATTGCAACACTGCACTGTCAAAAATGCAACAGTCTCTCTGTGTTTTGAAATCTGATAGCAGACCTCTTTGGACCAGTAGATTGAGAAGTCATTGAGTTACTTGTAAAGACAAGACCACATTCACCCCTCTAGATTGCTGGTGAAGATTCTCAGTCATCCAGGTCATGATCAACCAAAAAAAAAGGTTAAACATATAACAGCTGGACTTCTATTCTGAAGCTGAAGACGTTTTTCTTCCTATCCAGGAAGCTTTCAAAATGTCTGGAGTAGTGTGCTACTGGAGTAGAGTTCCAAGCTGTGTGGAGTTCATTGTTGATCTATCACAAGTTCACAAAGCCGTTTCCAAATAAATATAATAGAACGACTAAATATTTTTATCTAATTATTTATTGTTAATAATTATGCTTTCATTCAAATAAAAGAGTTTTGCCTGAAGAAAAACATTCCCTTAAAATATCCTTGAAATGAACTGTTAGGTCTTAAGACCATATTTAGCAACATCCAGAGGAGTAAATGAGTTTGAAACACCAAATTTATGTTAATGAAAACTGTGTAAGTAATACAGAATACTAATATAGCTCTTAGTAGTAATGATTTTATGGGATTCTTCATAAATAAAATTGATGCCATTAAAAATAAAATAATTGGCATCCTCCCAAACATGATTACCTCATCCCCAGTAAGTAAGGCAGCATTGGAGGAATCTTTAGAACCTGCGCTGTGTCTGAACTGTTTAGAAGCAGTAGAGCTTTCTGAGCTATCTAAAATCTTAGCTTCATCTAAACCTTCTACCTGTATGTTAGACCCAATCCCAACCAAGTTGTTTAAGGAGGTATTCCCTTTGATCAGTGGTCCTATTTTAGACATGATTAATCTATCCTTAGTAAATGGATATGTACCACAGGTTTTTAAAGTAGCTGTTATTAAACCTTTACTTAAGAAACCTTCTCTTGATCAAGATGAGCTAGTAAACTACAGACCTATATCTAATCTTCTTTTCTTATCTAAAATTCTTGAGAAAGTAGTTGCTAATCAACTTTGTGAACATTTACAAAGCAATGACCTACTTGAGGAGTTTCAGTCAGGCTTCAGAGCTCATCATAGCACTGAAACGGCTCTGGTGAAGGTCACTAATGATATTCTCATGGCCTCAGATAATGGACTTGTGTCTGTACTTGTCCTGTTAGATCTTAGTGCTGCATTTGATACAGTTGATCACAATATTCTCCTACAAAGACTTGAACATACTGTAGGGATTAAGGGGAAAGCATTAAGCTGGTTTAAATCTTATCTGTCGGACAGATTCCAGTTTGTTCATGTTAATAATAAATCTTCCTCAATCTCTAGGGTCACCTGTGGAGTACCACAGGGTTCAGTCCTTGGACCAATTCTCTTTACTATATATATGCTTCCGATCGGCAAAATTATCAGACAGCATGGGATTAATTTCCACTGTTATGCTGATGACACTCAGCTATATTTATCCATAAATCCTGATGAATCCAATCAATTACTTCGACTGCAGTCATGTCTTGATGACATCAAAAGCTGGATGACTTTAAATTTCCTGCATCTAAATTCTGACAAGACCGAAGTTGTAATCTTTGGGCCAGAGTCCTCAAAAAATAAACTTCTTAACCAATCACTTAATCTGGATGACATTAACTTGGCCTCTGGTAATAAAGTAAAAAACATTGGTGTTATTTTTGACCAAGACATGTCATTTAAATCCCATATTAAACAGGTTTCCAGAGTTTCCTTTTTTCACCTCCGGAATATCGCCAAAATTAGAAACATTCTGTCCAGGAGTGATGCTGAAAAACTAGTCCATGCATTTGTTACTTCAAGGCTGGACTATTGTAATTCTTTACTATCAGGAAGTCCACAAAATGCAATTCAAAGTCTTCAGCTGATCCAAAATGCTGCAGCAAGAGTTCTGATGAAAATCAACAAGAGGGATCATATTTCTCCAATTTTAGCTTCCCTTCATTGGCTTCCTGTTAAATCAAGAATAGAATTTAAAATTCTTCTTCTAACGTATAAAGCCCTTAATAATCAAGCTCCATCATATATCAGAGCTCTGATTACTCCGTATGTTCCTAACAGAGCACTTCGCTCTCAGACTGCAGGTCTGCTGGTGGTTCCTAGAGTCTCTAAAAGTAGAATGGGAGGCAGATCCTTTAGCTATCAGGCTCCTCTCCTGTGGAACCAACTCCCAGTTTTGGTCCGTGAAGCAGACACCCTGTCTACTTTTAAGACTAATCTTAAAACCTTCCTTTTTGACAAAGCTTATAACTAGAGTGGCTCATGTTGCTCTGGGCTGCCTTTATAGTTTTGCTGCTGTGGGCTTAGGCTACTGGAGGACATCAGGGCCTATTTTTCTCACTCTACTGATTTCTACTGTTCTCCAGTCTACTGTTCTCCCGATTTGCATTGCCTTACATTGAAATGACTGTTGTCATTTCAGCTTTTAACTTTTTGTTCTCTCTCTTTTTTCTTCATAGTAGGTACACCTGGTCTGACGTTCTGTTGACTGTGAAATCATCCAGGGAGGACAGATCACCGACTATTACCATCTAATGTAGAACAGATTACTAGATCAATGTGTGCTTCTGTGCTTTTTTGTCTCTCTTGTTGTGTCTCTGCTCTGTCTTCTGTAACCCCAGTCGGTCGAGGCAGATGACCGTTCATACTGAGCCCGGTTCTGCCGGAGGTTTTTTTTCCCGTTAATGGGTGGTTTTTCTTCCCACTGTCGCTTCATGCTTGCTCAGTATGAGGGATTGCAGCAAAGCCATGTACAATGCAGACGACTCTCCCTGTGGCTCTACGGTTCCCCAGGAGTGAATGCTGCTTGTCGGGACTTTGATGCAATCAACTGGTTTCCTTATATAGGACATTTTGACCAATCTGTATAATCTGACCCAATCTGTATAATATGATTGAACTTGATTTTGTAAAGTGCCTTGAGATGACATGTTTCATGATTTGGCGCTATATAAATAAAAATTGAATTGAATTAATATTTTGTTGAACAAAAAAATTAACTAGTATAACATAAACCGAATGTAAAAGAAGCTCCATATATTTTGAGAAAAAAGAAAAATCCAAATGTTTGAAAAGTGCCTAGACAATGTTTTTTTTTCAAAATAGTAAAAAGAATAAAAGAATTACAAAAAAGATTTTACATTTAGCATACAGGATTATTTATTGTATATATATATATATATATATATATATATATATATATACAAAACTTAATTGTTTTCAGCTTAGTGGGGAATTGGCAGGTCCTACACTTAAAAACTTCTTTTTCCCGATCAGCACATCTTAGTTAGTCATTTGTATTATTTAAAAAATTTTACAAACAGGTATAGAAAAATATTGAAGGGACTCATTGACCTACTGCAAGAGGGCCTGAAAACTAAGAAAGGTACATTGTATCTTTCAGCCTCCAAGGGGGAAAAATGGGGTTCAGTAAAATAAAAAAGCAAAAGCCCAGAGTCAAACTACAAACTCCAGAAACCCGCCTCTCTTTGGTCTTGCCTTTGCGTCTATGAGACACATTTTTCATAACGTTTTTCAAATTACCCAGATCCCCTTCTTCTCACCACCATCACTCTTCCTTCTTGTAGCTCAGAGTCTGGTTATTTATTTATAAGCTGTGCTGAGGTTTCTCTCCTGTGGATTGTTGCTGCTGGTGTGAGCGAGAGCACGGCTGTGCCACTGGAGCTCTGCCCTTCACACAAGATCAATTAGTCTCACACACACACACACAAAGGAAAGTGCATTAGAGGTGTAACACTAAGAGAACAAACCGTACTGCAGAAGCAGGGATGCGGAGCTGTGTGAGAGTTGTACCAAATCAGACAATGTTGAGGTAATTCCCTGTAACCTCAGAGATTTCAAAGATCTGGATGAATTTAAATTGCAAGTGACCATTTTTATTTTCTGTATGTGCTGATTTCCTTAAAGGAGTTCATCAAAGAAAGGGTAAATTCAATAAAATAATGACATCCAAGGAGTTTAACTTTGGTTTCATCAGAGCAGTTTGTATTTTCCCAGTATTTCACTTGCTTGTCCAAATCTTCTCTAAAAAACTCAAGGTTCAAAAAGCTTTTTCTTCAGCAGCTCAGCCTTGCACATTGAGTGTCCATAGCGGACATTGCGGGCGACTGCATTACTTATTGTGTTGATGTGAAAAACTGTATCTGCTCTTTCCAGGTCTTGGAAAACTCTTGTTATTTTGTTAATCTGGTCTTTAAGCAACCGGATTATGGCTCCAATCGTGGTCATTGGACCATTTCTAAATTTAGGAAGGCAGGTGAAATCATTGCCATTAGGATGTTTTACAAAAGTAAAGATCTTTGTGGTCTCTGCTTTTACTAATCATACCACTCTGTGCAATACTTTGGTAAAGAGCAACCTTTTCTACAGACGTATATTAAACATATATTAAACATATATCATATGAAACCAGGTGACGTTAACCTAAAAATAAAAGCAGTATTTATTTCTAAATACTGACATATTTCAACTGGTTTCTTGGCTTTTATGCCTTCTGCACACTTTCTTCATGTGTTCAATACTTCCCCCTTAACAAGGCAAGTGGAGCGAGTGATTTACTTGTTATCCCTATGTAAAGACACCAGCAGGACATGATAATCTTTCAGAAAAACGTTGCATGCAACCAGAGTGAGTTACTGGTGTATACATTTAAAGAATTACAAATAACGTCAATATGAACCTTTAAGCTTGATTTTTTTGTTTTTAGGATTTTTTTTTACATGTCTAGATTTCAGACATGAAAATTAATTTAACTCCTAGACATGCTGGCTCTGAAGCTCCACAGCCGGGGATTATCTCCACAACTCTGCTCTTGGATCAGTGACTTCCTCACCAACAGACCCCCAGGTGGTGAGGATTGGGAAACTCACCTCTGCCCCACTGATCCTCTACACTGGAACACCACAGGGATGTATCCTCAGCCCTGCTCTCTTCACCCATGATTGTTCTGCTATCCACCTTACAAATGTGGTTGTGAAGTTTGCAGATGACACCACTGTGGTGGGTCTCATCTCCAACAATGATGAGACCCACTACAGAGAGGAGGTCCACAATCTGAGACAGTGGTGCTCCAGGAACAACCTCATCCTGAACACCAACGAGACCAAGGAGGTAATAATAGACTACAGGAGGTCCAAAAAGACTGAACACGCTCCTCCCTGCATACAGGGGGAGGTGGTGAAGCGTGTGGACAGCATAAAGTTCCTGGGTATTCACATCTCCTACAACTTCACCTGGACTGTGAACACCTCCCACCTGGTGTAGAAGGCTCAACAACTGCTCTTCTTCCTCAGGAAACTGAAAAGGTCTGGACTTTCCACTAAACTGCTAAAAAAAACTTTTACAGAGCTACCATAGAAAGCATTTTATGTCTCAGCCTAACAGTGTGCTATGGGAGCTGCACAGTGCAGGAGAGGAAGGATTTGGCACAGGTGGTGAGGACAGCGCTGGACACGGTTTATACCGTTTATGCTGCACGAGTCCAGAGAAGCGGCATACACATTGCCACTGATCCCACTCACCCGGGCAATGCACTGTTTGACCCACATCCATCAGATAAACACTTCAGAAACATTAAATCAAAAACTAATAGAATCAAACAGCTTTTTTCCAAAAGCTGTAAGGGACTGATATCGGACTTTTTGGACCCAGTACAAGTCTTAGCAGAACCAAAAGACTACATTTGCACACTTTTTACTGTTAATAAGTATGCAATCATATGCAATAAATTAGAATCTACTTTCTAATGGAAAATCTGTGCGAAATTAATCTAAATGTGGTTCACTTAGTGAAATTAGTTACTGAAATAAATGATCTATTCAATAATAATCTAATACAATGATTTAACTGTATTATCCTTAAGCAGCTTTATTTTCTAAATATAGAAATATAGATTTAGAAATGTTTACATTTAGAAATACAGTATATATCCCTCATCTCATTTCTCAGTTTTTAAATCCTGACTCTTTGCTCACCTTTTTATACTTAGCACCGGTGACAGAATGCAATGACACATGGAAGAAGCTGAACAAATAAGGTTAGGAGCATTTAACAAACCGAGACCTAATTTCTTAGGAGCTGTCATTTTAAACTGACATCTATTACTTATGAGGTTTGGCACAGCTCCATCATCTCTCTGTTGTATTGTTATTGTATTTTATGATCTCTATCTCTGGGCAGAGCAGTGTGAAAACATAAAGAATTACTTTTAGTTCAATGTAGTGTAGGAGCTCATGTGTCATGTTACAGATGTTGATAGAAGTCCCCAGCAGCCTTTCCTATTATTGCTTTTCCAACAGCCTTCCTACCTCCCTCTTCCCCTTTTCGTCAGAAGAGTGTTATAAAAAAATGAAGGGCCAAATACCAGAGAGCTGAGAAATGGTGCAAAAAATGTGTAAGAGCCTGAAGCTTTTGAGAGAAAAGAAAATGACAAGTTAAACATTGTTTGTCATGCAAATTTCCCTTAAAAACAATAAGCTATTTATGGTATAATTCAGCTATTTGATTGCTGCTGTATGCTGTAAGATTCCTGAGCAGTTTATTATCTAAAAACATTCATTAGCACTGCAGAGCTTCATTACCCTGAACTCTAATGATTTGCATGCATGGCCCAATACAAACCGTTTCATATTTAATGCGTTAACTCCAGCCCTAACTAAATGATCATTACAATTAACTGCTAGCGACCTAAAGGTTAAACCCAACGTAAATGAAATGATCAGAAAGCTGTGCAATTTTTATTAAAACTCAGAGGTGATAATATGCTTCCTTTATCAAAGGTCTAACTGGAGCAGATTGTATTTTCCATCAGCAACTGCTGCAGTTGAACCACTCACAATGCCTCAGTTACATGTAACATGTTTCATTGATGTCTAAATAATAAAAGCAAGATTTACTACAACAGATGATCTACTCCTTATATGTACAGTAGCATCAGATATTCTACATCATTTCATCTACACTGTATAAGCAAACCAGAAACCCAACTACTCAGCCATTATTGTAGAAATCTGCTCTAAATGCCATAATTTAAAAAAGATCTTGGATGCCTTACCTAAACTGCCAAGGAGATCCACCAATCCGTTGGAAAGTGCCTAAAATAGGCCAATTTTCTTTTGATGGGTTCTAGCTGGGGTTTTATTTTTTCTCATGCTAGTTTAATACATCAAAGCCGAATGATCCCATTTTTTCACATCAACAAACGGTGTGTTCTCTGAAGTAACGTCTTATTTTCAGTTTATAGAAAAGAGGCTTGCAGTCAAAAGACTACACTCTTTGGTAAATAAATTCAAATAATCCTGTAAATGCTTGTCCTGATAAAGCTCATTAATTCAGGAAGAAAAAAGTAGTAAAAAAAAGAAAGAAACTGAGTAGGTCCTCTGAATGGGTTTTTCTTTGTTGAAACGTTTTATCTCTTCTCCAAGAAACCTCTTCAGTCTGCGGAGTTGCAGGAACATTCAGCCTTATAACCAGTACCTTTGCAAAGTAAATGCTTCATTTCTGGTGGATTCAAAACAACTTCATCTATTAGGTAATCTGCAACATATGTTCTTATTTTCATATTTTATGATCAGTGTTCTCAAAATCATACAGTCAAATTAAAACAAGGTTTACAATCATGAGTTTGTATTTGTAGCAGTCCTGGTGGTTTTAACATTAATGGTGTCCTTGGCCACTACCTCCACCCAATCAATTAAAATGCAAGTAATTATATGCTGCAGGTAGCATCCTAGCCTCCCTTCTCTGAGCAGTGGACAGGGGAAGCCACAACTGACAGATAAATTACAATCTATTACTTGGGTTTGGTGTACTCCCTTTTGTAATTCTGCCCTGGGCCTCTGCCCATATGGTCCACATCAAATCCTGCGACTGGTACCTACAGACAATCAACGGGTCTGATCTCATAGGAAACTGTCCAGGAAAATCAAACTTATTGCATCTCTTGATGGGCTACACACAAGCTCTTAGAACACCAGTAACACACATTGGATTAGGTAGTTTTACTAGATTAAGTAACGTTAATGTATTGGACCTGTGAAAGTTGTCTGTATCAGCACTGAGCAATGAACAAAAGAGAGGAAATTCTTAAAAATTTAATGTTTGTATAATTTGCTCTCATTAAGGATGGATCAGTTACACTCAGAGGGAATCATTGACTCAACTGTCCTCTATTGATGTTTATGAAGAAGATAAAGAAAATCATTATTTCTGTAATGGACTCAGGACACTATCTGAATTGCAAGTCTTCGAGGACTATGTAGGTATTAGTAAACCACTGGATGGAAGCAGATCTCGAGGCAAAACATGATTTTCTCTCTTAAAACCTTAACATGTAATCCTCTGAATAAAACATGCTTTCTGTGACAGGGACTTTCCTAAACAATTGAAGAAGAACTCACCTGTAAGCTGGAAGTGTCTTCATGCCGTATCTCAGAGCCTCCTCCCACTGTCCCTGGTGAACAGCAGCATCTAAAGCCATGTCTGTAACCCTGAGCCTGTACAGGTTTTCATCAGGAACGTCACCCCCAGCAGCTGATAAGAGACTGCTGCAGCTCTCCAACAACACCTGCCAATCTACAGGAAGATAAATTAAGGAAAAGGAACGATCTACCATCTCTGGTCCTCGTCTGAGACCTCTCCAATTTAAGGTCTTATACACGGTTCAAGACAAATGTGATAAATGCCATGGCTGTCCTTGTCACCTTAGCCACATGTTTTTTCCTTTGTCCTGATCTGAAAGGTTTCTGGGGGGTTATTTTACCACTATGTTCTCTATTCTTGGGGTAAATCTCCAACATTGCCCTTTTATTGCTATATTTGGGATTCCCGACTCCACACTTACACGTAACCCTACATAAAAGGACATCATAGCTTTAAGATCCTTACTAGCAAGATGCTTGTAAGGGTCTGCTACATTGGAAATCTGCTAAATACCCTTCAGTCTCCCGTTGTTGTTTCTTTTTATGAAAAAGTAAAAAGTATTTTTGTGATTAGCAGAGATGGATTGTACTTTTCCAATAAAGAAATAAAAAAAGAATATGATCTGTGATTGTAGGATTTTAGCTGATCAAGGTTCAGGCTTTCATATTAACTACAATGCAGTTCACACCATTACTCCCCTACAACACTATAAAGAAAAAAAATTGTCATCAATGAATTGATATGAAGAAAGCAGAAGTCAACAGAGAATAATCATCAAGAACCGTTAATGGTTACTGGGAAACCCTGGTTTCTGTAGTGGAAAATGGAGGAAAATGATACTGGACTCAGTTTTCAGTCCTTCCAGTCTTGGTAGGGCCTCCTTCAGCTGCCGCCATTTTTCTTCTTCCCCTGACAGCATGAGTCCCTCCTGAACAAAGAGAAGAGAATGGACAAACTGACCATTGTTTAAACTAACCCGATACCTGTTAACATGCCTACTAGAAGTTTAGACAAGCAACACCAAACAGAGAAATTTATGAAGCGGAAAAAAGTGAAACAGAAAATTGGATCAGTGTAAGTTGTATTTTTCTGTGACTAATAAAGAGATACAGTCCCAGAGAAAAGATACAGTCCCAGAGAAAAGTATTCATATTCTTAACCTTTTTCACGTTACGATCACAAACATCAGTGTGTTTTATTGGGATTTTATGTGATATACTAACACAAAATGGTTGATAGTTGTCAAAAGGATGGAAAGGAGGCATGGTTTTCTATTTTTCTGCATTCAAATAAGTCCCTTAGAGTCAATACTTTGTTGAACCGTCTTCTGCTGCAATCACAGGAGAGAGTCTTTTGGGGTATGTATCTGGCAACTTTGCAAACAAAGAAATTTCTTCCAATTATCAAGCTAATAACTCAATCAGAAGGGATGTGGAGTGAACGTCAATGACTATTAATTTTCTAGGTCTTACCATACATTCTTAGTTGGATTTAGGTCTCAACTGGGTCATTTTAACATTAATTTGCCTTGATCTAAATCTTTCCTTTGCAGCTCTGTATGTCTGGGTCATTCATCTGCTCAAAGGTGAACATCCTTCCCAGTCTCAACTCTTTTGCAACCTTTGTTCCAGGATTGCCCTGTATTTAGCTGCATCAATCTTCCCATCAACTCTGACAAGATTTCATGCTCCTCCTGGCTTTTTTCCCCTTGCTGCCCTTTCACAAAGGTTATATGATAACAGATTTTCCCAACAGAGTTGTGGATCTCTGCAGCTCCTCCACAGTTACCATGGTCTTCTTGGCTGCTTCTCTGATCAATGCTGTCCTTGCCGGCCTGTGTAGCCCAGTGTAGGTGGATGGCTATGGTTTGGTAAGTTTGCAATTGTGCCACACTGGACAGAAAAGATATTCAATGAGATGTTTAACACTTAAGATGTAACCTCCAATCTATTTGATACTGTTTGTTCAACGACGTTCTCTGACAAACCTCTGAGGCCGTCTAGAACAGCTGAATTTACACTTAGATTAAATTACACACAAGTTAACTCCATTTACTAATTATGTAACTTCTAAAGGAAGATGGTTAAACTTGATTTTAACTACGGATGTCAGATGAACGAGGCTAAATACCAATAAACGCCACATTTGTTGCTTTTTGTGGTTGCAACGAGACAAATGTTGGCAATGTTCAAATTGTATTGGAGGGTACTTTAAATGACACTTGTCTAAAAGTCAACATTTAAGTAGAAGATTTAAATTCAACTGTAATGTTCTCTAAAATCGTAGTACTTTCTATAAGCAAAGTATTCACTTTCTATGTGTTGTTTTATATCCGAAAAAAGTCCACTGTTAGATCCCTCTGATTTAATATCCACTGCGTTGCCATGATAACTTCAGGTCACAACTGTGCAGCCCGCCGTCGTCAACTCGAGATGAAAGTAAGGGGAAAAAAACACGCAGTGTCTGAGCTGCCTGCACAACAAAGGTTAGCTGAATAAAATGAAAGCCATTGTCCCAGAAAACCCACTGACTCACACACACGGCACTTCTGTGAATTGCTGCATTGGGGAAATGTCATTTAAATCCCAGTATAGAGACATCAAAGGCAAAGGTGAAGGCTGAAACAAAAAGATGAGAGGAGCGGGAGAAAAGTAAACAGACGGGGAAGGACGGAGACGGTGCGATATCAGGGCAGGACGATGGGACAGGCATAGATGGATAGAAGAGAAAACTGCAGCTGAAAGACAAGATAATTTTCTCATTTTTCAGTAGGTGGCCAGGCAGACAGAGGGAGGGCGTGAAGAGGTGGAGCGTGACAGAGTGACAGAGAAGAAGAGGAGGACAGCAAGAGATAAGAAAGCATGTCAGAGTGAAGGAGGAAAAAGGAGAAGAGGGTACGCCGGGACACGTTATGCACCGATACGCTGTCTGAGCAGCAGAACACAAAGTGAATGTGTGAAAACGAGAGAGAAAGAGGGAGGTACATGCATGGCTGTGTTTCAACTTCTAAAAACATTTTGTTGATTTATTCATTTAAAACATTAATATATGGTTTGGTTCCATTGAAAAAGGAATTGACAATAGCATTGACGTTTGTGACAAGTCGGAGGGGTAAATTTTCTTTTCTTTTTGAAGTGCAGATAGTTTGGACTGAATAACATCAGTTAACAAGTTTGAAGATACAAGGAGAAATTCTCATGTGAGAGTTAAGCTCGGAGCAAATAAAAGCAAATACTGTAAAAGTTTAAATAACTCCAGGCTAACTACTGCCCAAGGAGATTAAAGTTGTCTCCCATTATTTTTTTTTCCATGACAAAAGTAAAAAAAAAGAAATGAACATAAGTAAATAAAATGAAGCTATATTAAAAATCTTTAGTATGATTAGGATAGAGTCGGCCAAAGATAAGTTTTGTCAATTGTATTTTGAGCCTCACCATATATGGAAAATTATACTGTGGGATGACAAAACCTTTGACTGCACAGTGTGATATATGGAGACGTAAAATTGTTTCCATTGGCATTCACAAAAAACGGGTTTTCATGTTGATTGTTTACTTTGTTGGAGATATGCCAAAACGTTGCACTGCTGAATTTTGCGGGAACATTAAAGAATACAGGAAATAATACCTAAACCAATCAAATCCATGTTGCGCTGACAAACATGCTGTGAACATATCTGCATTTGAAAACTATGTTTTCCTCAGAACAAACATTAGGCAGGAAGAGATCAAGGGGCAAGTGACATACAGCCGCATCAGCAGGACAAACGCTGCTCTTAACTTCCACATAGATGATCTATGCAGCACAAGCACTCACCACATCCTTTTCCTATGTTGCCATTTAAAGGCTAGATACATTAAAAAGGTCATTTTAACCAAAACAAAATGGTCAATGTCCATTACACGACAATGATCCTTTCAATGCTGCAAATCCCTATCTGGTACTAACTTCCTCTTTTTAAGAGAAGGATGGCTACAAAGGGTTTTTAGCTGTGAAAAGATGCTTTTAAAATTACTTTTCAGCTTTAACAGAAAAAAAACATGTTTCTTGGGGCTAGAATATTAAGGTTCTGGAGCGGGCCGGCCGGAGTCCCGACTTGTATCTGATAGAGGATCTGTGGAGGCGGCTGCAGATTAGCGTAATGGCACAGAGGCCTTCCTCCCTCAAAATATCGGAGCTCATCAGCAAAGGTAAGGGGTCAGAACACCTGTGGAAACACGCTGCTCAGCAATCAGAAGCACTCGGCTTGATGCCAATAGGGAATTTACCTCTGATTTTTGATAAGTCTATGAACGGTTGCACACCAGCCATTTAGACACAATATACTTTTAAAATTCATACTCCTTTAACATTATTTTATTAGCTTTTGAGATAAACCTGTCCCATTTTTTTTACCAAAATTCTTGGTTGACTTAAAAAGATCTAAAATCAAAATATGCCCACAGTTTGTATTATTTGGGGCTTAACTATGGAATAGACCAGGGGTTCCCAAACTTTTCAGCATGCTACCCCCAAAATAATAGTGCCAGAGACTGGCAACCCCTTTTCAGCGGGTAGGATATTTTTTCTTCTTTTGGAAATTATGAGAATAAAGTCATTAGATAACGAGAATAATATGTGTTTTTAATAAGAAAATTGCTGTCTTCCTCCTGTGTTAAGATGAAGACTGTTGTGCATCTTGTAAAGTTTTACTTTGGTCTCAGTTTGACAAATGAGAAAACACAAACTCTTTTTAGCACATCCACAACAAATCATCGCATGTCCCACAAGAGGTGGCTTCCTTAAATGCGAATACATCAAATGTTTTTGGATTGAGAATGAAAATAATAAAAGCATAATGTAGTTTTGTGATTCCTGGGCATCTCACCTCTTTTTTTGAGTCACATCTCTGGCAGCGGCAGACGAAGTGGTACTGCTCCTCCAGCTGCCTCTGTCGCTCCTCAGTTAGGGACAAAGTCTCAATGTAACTTATAGTTAACTAGACACAGGAGAGAAGATGAGACAAACGTTGAAACAAAAGTATCTCCTTTCATAGTACCTTGGAAAATTTTGCCACAATGCAGAGCACAGCTAAGTGTGATTTGGTGAATATGGATAAAACAGATGAATCTGAGTAAAACTGAGTGTGGATGAAATTTAGCTGTGGGAGCAATGTGTGTGGGCGTGTGAGAGTCTCTTAGTCCAGATGGCATGAATGAATCTCATTACATACAGTCACAATGCATCTCATTACACACAGTCACAAGGGATGATGGGGAAAAGAAAGTGGAGAAACATTGCCGTGTTAGAAACCATCGTTGAGCTTGTGCTACAGAGATGTTTGACTTGGCTGCAGATTAAATAACCATTAATAACATTAAGTTTAATGTGCATCCATTTATTTTTGTTATGTGAAGTTCTGTTTACAACAGAGTGGCTATTATTTTTCATATTATGCATCATTCAAGCAAAAAAAAAATTGCTAAAACAATAAAATGTGAGAACATAAAAGCGGGCAGAACATCACAATCAATGAAAGCAGACTCATGTTCCACGTTGTTAATGGCGTAAATATACAGACTGCATCGTTTTACCTCCTCTTTAGGGCCAATATCCTGGACAGCTCGGAGCTGCAGCCTCGTTCCCTCAAACACCATCACACAGTTCGGCCGGCAGTCATGATTTAACAGGGATAAACTGAGACAGACCAGACAAGATGGACGAAGATGAGAGGAAACCAGAGCGAGAGGGGAGGAAGAGTGGGTAAAAGAGGAAGAAGAAAAGTGAAAGAGTGATTAGGGAGTAGAGAAGGTGAGGAAAAAGTCAGGGGAAAGACAAATGGAAGGTGGGGTCAGAGCGATGCAATAATTTGTAAAAAATAAAATAAAAGTGTAACCTTCAAATGTAGAAAGTCTTTGGTTGAAACTTTCAATATACAGTGTGTTGAAAACTTTAAACCATACACAACTGCAGTTCATAATGTGCTAATAGCAAACACAAAAGAAGACAGTCACAAACTTCAACCTGATTGTTCTGAAAATATAACGATGAGACCAAAGACTGAACCGATTTTTAATGACTCAGTTCATTACAGTTCACCACCAAGCCATTAGTTCAGATATGTTGATGACACTTAAAGCTATAGTTGGTAATCCTGTTCAGAAACACTTTGTTACACAGGGGGAAATGGTCCTTCCATCCTGACAGTAGTCAATGCATCATGTATTCAGAAAAAGGAGGTAAAAAAAATGAGACCTCTGTGAGAACTGCAGGCCTGTAAAAACTCTGATTGGTCAGTTTTATTCCTGCCCTTACCCCCTCTGTCCCTTAAGTTCCTGGGTTATCACCTTATCTAGTGGTTGTCCCACATGCCAATCATTCTGACACGCTCACGTAACACCAGTGTGCGTGCTTGTTCCTTGTTAGTCTCCGCTTGCTGGCTGCTCACTTCTAGTGTTTATGTATCCGGTTAGCTTAGCAGTTAGCTTCGGTTAGCGGTTAGCCGGTCATTGTAGCTCCGCTGCTCTCACCGTATACTTTGAAAGTGGCCGTCAGTTGCAAGAAGCAAACTGCATACAAGTTTATGAGAAGTAGAGGAAGGACTCAGACCAGAGAGGATTTGGGAGATTTGTTTACGCGATCCCCCAGAGGAGCGGAAGACCAGGTAAGACGTTCTTGTACATGCACAGTTATTCAAAAAGGGACTTGGGGAATATCGCCAATTCTACCTTTAAAATCAAATCTCAGGAAGTCCAACATTTCACTGATCACATCAACTTTGTGGATACATATGTAAAGTTCACACAAGAGCATGTAGGCCTCTGTTGTTGGCGCGACAGTGGCGCAGGAGCTAGGGAGTTCGTCCTGCAGTTGGCGGGTTGCCGGTTTGATTCCCCGCTCCGACCGTCTCAGTTGGTGGTCAGAGGGCCCAGTAGCACCAATGTATGGCAGTCCCGCCTCTGTCAGTCTGCCCCAGGACAGCTGTGGCTACTAACGTCGCTCACCATCGTCAGGGTGTGAATGTGCGTGTGAATGGGTGAATGACTGGGGTCGTCGGACTAGTTAAAGCGCTACACAAGTACAAGCCATTTACCATAAAAAAATGGTTGCTTTCTTGGACTGTGACTGGTCCAGCACAGAAGCGCAACATAATCAGGCCAAGATTGTGCAGTTTACACATGGTTTACATCCATCTGCAGGCCAGAAATCTCTCTTTTAGGGATAAGGATGTTCTTGTCCTGGGATAGGCAGGAACATTGGTTTGAGAGGAGAAACAGAGGTGGTAGCCTCCCCCCCTCTTACAACACTGTTATTACAAGCGTGACTCAGCTCCCAGGGGACAATAAGTGGCCATCAGAGGACTAACGATCAGTCTGTAGCCTGATGGTCCTCTTTTGCATGTGAACAACCAGTTTTGATTGTAACACTTAAACTTGCTAAGCCACTATGCTAAATGCTTATAAGACTGAGTTTACCCTTAGCTATTCAGATTGAGAAGAGACGAAAATTTTCAACAAAGAAGAACCCACAAGACAAACTCAATTTATTTTTTTGTATTTTTCTACCTGGATTATGGATATGCATCAGGACAACTCAGTTCATTGCTTTCCAAAAAAAGAGATTTGTGCCAATATGTATGTTGCAATGGAAAAGCCATGACGGAGACATATTCATTCAAACAGGTGTATTTAATAAGGACACACAGATCTGGTCAGAAGTTTACATCCACTCATCTGCATGACCACAATATCAATTTTGGGCTTTTAATTATACATTTGAGTGTTTCCTTTCCAATATTATTCAACATATAACTGCAATAATCTTTTTCAAACCAAAGCAAGCTGCTCAAGCCTACATTTTTTTTAGAAATTTTGAAATGATATGAACAAATATATCTGGTTAAATGTTCCTTAGCAGGAAGATGCTGAACACCATTGTCGCTGAATGCATAAAAACAAGTTTAAGATCACAATGCATTGAGGGAGAATAAAAAAATACCCTTGCTCCTTTATGGACACCTTCAAGCTCAACTAAAAGCGGTCCCAATGGATGAGCTGAGGACCTTCAGGAGAAAGGTGTCATGGTTAGATGAGACAAAGATGAAACCATTTGGCCACAATACTAAAGTTAGGTTAGAGGTGTCAAGTGACACTATGAACCGACTGGCTCAATGTTGCAGCATCTTCAGGCTGTTTTATTGGCAGTGGTTCTGCTGCTCTACACAAAGTCAGCGCAGTAGCTAAGACAGAGGAAAATCTTAAAATTCTACCAATTTAAATGGAGTGGTCATATATCCAACCAGAATCGTGCCGGAAGCTTACTGAGGGCACAAAACGGCATGTTTCAGCAAACATTAGCAAGGTTATAACTATATATTTGAGCCAGTATCAAATATTCTCTGTGCTCATCAGAAAGGGAATACTTCATGTTTGACATTACATTAATAAAAGCCCTAAACAAAATGACAAGTACATCAAACATCAAGACCTCTGCTTCTGTCATAACAAATGCCGCTCTTTATTTCTTTCTGCCAGTCTTCCTGCATCTCACAGACAACAATAGATAATCAACTTGTCAAAACAAGTTTATTTCCTTTCACAGACCCACATTCTAGGGACATTTTTCTTCTTTTGACATCAATAATGATATTTCACTCAGCATTTCCATTGCATGTTGGAAGGCTGCCATTTAGCAAAGGTTTAGGAAAAACTAAGTTTATCTTAATATCTTTTAAACTGGTTTACCAAATTTTTATTTCACAATTTCCTTATGTCAGTGAACAAAACCATGAATAATACCTGACTTATAAGATATTCCTTTTGTTGCTGATTTAAAGGTTATAGCACATTTTGTACTGTACTGTCTTCTCTGCTTTCGCTGGTAAAATGGAATATAAAAAGGAAATTTGTATGCACCAAATATATACTTATAAAGTCAATTTAATGCCACGATAGATATAAATGCATTAGGTAAAACAAATATTTGTATACCTAAATACAGTGGACCTATTTAACTACAGTTAGGTGCATTTAAAGAGCTGAGAGAGACGTCTTTGACCTCATGTTAAACGTGTGCATAATGCATTAGGTAAACATTTTTGATTTATTTCTTTACTTTTAATACCACAAGGTAGAGGAAGGGTATATGATCAAGTCCTCGACAGCTACTCTAATGCGACTTTGAGATTAATCCTGTTCCAGCATACCTGAACCAAATGAATGTCTCGTTACCAGGCCTCAACAGAACTCCATGACCTGTTGATGAGGAAATTTAGCCAATTGATTCAGGCAGGTTGGAGAAGAGATGCATCCTGGTGTTGTTGGACGGCAGCTTTCGAGGACTGGTGTTAGAGACCCCTGAACCGGAGTCTCCAAAAGGATCACAAAGGTGAATCAAGCCTAAGCTTTATCTGGATTTAATCTAATAAAACAGCAGCATATGGTATGTGGTATTTGGTGTAGCCTCAATCAACTCAAACATTTTAAACGTCCAAAGCATAAACCCCAAGTGAGTGTTGACCAACAGGATTTTAGTAGACTGTATATCTGTACCTGATGAGCAGATTTCCTCTTATTAGGGACCCCCACAAAACCAAACCACAAAAAAGACATTTATTATCAGTGCACACATGGCTGGGAAAAAACACCGAAGGGGTTTGTGTGCTTTAACGGCTCGCTCCATTACCGCAGCTATCGTTTATCATATTCAGCAAAACAATGGGTGCATGAGATTAAGAATGTGTGTTCAGCCTTTGTAAAACCATCAATAACGCCCCTGGCTTTACTCTACAGTTGAGAAGTTGCAGGTTGAATATCAACTAGACATCAAGCCCTCTGAAAGAGGCTTTTATCTTGAAGGAGAGCAGCTCGTTAGCATGCTAATTAGATTAATTGACTAAACTCACATGAATGGTATCTGGTAAAATTAATGTTGCTGTATAGCAAGTTGGAGTGTGAGACATGTGAGGGTACAGAATAGTCCTACATCCAGCTGATATTTACTAAGAAAACATCTGAGAAGTGCCATGTTATTTAAGATACAAGGATTTATCCCATACACTAGGTGTGGAGACCTCCAGACAGGCTGAGGAGATAATTAATTTGAATGAGGCGTTGTAGAGTTAGGACACCAGCTCTCAAAGACCAAAACAGCCCCCCTCAGTTTTAAACAGACTAAACTGACTCACCTGCAGTACAGCGCTGTAAAATCAGAATTACGTCTTGCGTTATTAAGTGGCATGTTCCAGCTCGTAATGTGTTCATTCCTGAGAATCACAGGTTTGAAATGGTATTCGACTGTAGGCCAATTTGTCCATTTCATTTTTGTCCCCATAAAAAAAAAATAATAATAATCACACGAATGCGCTAAACTGTAATATTTGAATGCATTTAACTTTGTAGTTCTGATGAATATTAACAAGAGGGATCATATTTCTCCTACTTTAGCTTCCCTTCATTGACTTCCTATTAAATTAAGAAAAATAGAATTTTAAATTCTCCTCGTCACATATAAAGCCCTTAATAATCAAGCTCCATCATATAGCAGAGATCTGATTACCCCATATGTTGCTAACAGAGCTCTTTGCTAACAATCCTGTTAGGGCTGTTCGGTATACCGGTACTGATTTGGAACCGGGGTACTGCGGCATTTAAAACGGCACTATACTGCATTTGGATGGGGCCGGTTCTTGCAGTGCTGCAGACAGCGCCCGTGGCTGCGCATCGATCAGTCTGCAGTTTACTGTTTTTAGCAAGCAGTAAGTGCTGCTGTGAGCCCTGCTCCTCCCACCTTCCACTGAAGTCAGTGCTTCGTCCTGCTGCTGCCTGCAGCCCGCCTGCCGAAGGAGACCCGTTCCTCTGCGTGTCCGCATTGCAAATGATTCACACATGTGCAAAGCTGCCGCTGATCCTGCCTTGGTCTACAAAACGGGATGTTAATATAATTATTTTTTTCCCTGAACCGTCGTGGCACTAAAATAAATGTCTGCTTGAAGAGAGAGAGCATTCTTCCTCCTGCATTAAAACGCTCGGCTCAGGCTGTGTCTGCAGTTTGTTTGAGCTCATCACGTCACGTCAGATCTTAATAATTATCGCAGCTTTATTCTCATTATAGAACATTTCTTTCTGTTAATATCACAACTTTACTCTCATATCATCACCACTTTATTCTGGCAATATTATAACTTTGATCTCCTAATTTCCCTCTGGGATTATTAAAAGTATGTCTGATTCTGATTAATTACAAATTGTCTAAGTATTGCCCGATCCATGCACTTTGGACTCAGTAATGATATTTTTTGTGTTTTCTTTTTATTTGAAAAAGTATTGAAAAGAATCGAAATACATGTTGGTACAAATGTTGGTTATCATGAGAACACTAGTTCCTGTAGTGGAAACGCAGGAGGGAGAAACAGTCCCCAAGTTCCTGAAGAGGTTCCTGCCGTAGAAACACACCTTTAGTCCTAATGCAGAACTCAAGAGTTTTTAGATTGTATGTTCAGCAGGACGATTTAATAATGAAACGATGCTGTGAATAAAATTTAGTGGGATGAGTAATTGGGGGGAGGGGGGGGGGCACTTCCAAAGAGAGAAAAAAGTAGTTTTTGAACTATAACAGAGGCAGAAGACGAATATTAAGAGACTAGTTGAACTGAGGTGCAGCCTTAGCAGAATAATCCCCCCTTTCTTTAGCAAACCCACGGTTGCTAGGCAACCTAAAATACGAATAAGCAGGGGAGCATCCTGCGAAAGAGTCCATCATTAATGGATGAGCAGCAGCACAAATCACACCCAGACACACGGTTTGGCTGAGCTTCACTCATTCCACTGTGACCATCTGACATCTCAACGCCGGCCAGATAAACTGGCTGGGATACCTGCGGCGCTAGTGACCGCACGCGTCAGTGTGTGTGTGTGTAGCAGCTCTAACAGCATGAACAACAACAGGCCAAATCCCACCCCATTCACCCAGGAAGCAATAGAGGGATTACAGAGCATATCGGCTTGCTGCGTGTCTTTGGGTATAGAGCTTTCACTTTCACAGTCCCGGCAACAACCGTTTCATGGTTCACACAACAGCTCCAGTCAAATCTCGTTTTTCCTCAAAACACTCTGCCTTCTGTCGCCCAAACAGCGTGATGATGTTCCTTCAGGTTCTCACCTAACAAGGAAAAAAGAAATCATGTCCGCTTTTCCCTCCCTCTGCTTCTGACTTCAAAGAACTGTCAGGACAGAGCGGGAAGCACTGCGAGGGCTTTGAACGTGCTCGGGTGAAGGACTGATGGGGCAAATACTGTATCTCCAAGCTGCATTTTAATTTTGTGAAAGTTACAAGACTGGGCGAGGTGAGCTGTACTAAAATAAAATCAACATTTCACTTCTGTGGGCTTCAAACCCTGACGTTTTTATTTATGCACGACTAAAGAAAGAGGTCTCACCTTGGATAGAGCCCCACTCCAACCTCCTGCAGCTCCCCGTCATTGATGGTGAAACAATTACACGTCACCTTAAGGAGAAATGGGAATAAAAAAAAGGGGCGAGACAAAGGAGAGAAAGTGATTATCAGTTAAACTGCTTCAGGGAGCCAACAATACCTGTAACCATCTGTGTTTTCTCACAAAGCTCTGGTATCAGCAGCACTTGGCATGAAACCTGGCATGCAGAGATGCAGGTGTTTAGATTGTTGAAAATTACCACTGGGTTATTTCTGAGTAGCAAAAGAAACTCTGTTTAGAAGAGAAAAGTTTTTGAAATTAAGAAATAGCTGAAATACTTCTCATAAGCTATATTAAACAGAAATGTTTCTGTAATTATGGACCACTGTGCATATGGAGGGGGAAAAGGGACAGCAAATTAGAAGAAAGAATAAAACCAGTAAAGAAGGCCCATAACAACAAATTTCATTTTTCTAAGGTTTTTGGGGGTATAACATGATCTGTTGTGCACAGATGAGGCCGTGTGAATGTCAAAACTGAACACCAAAGCTTTGTTGCTTTGCTCATAAACGATCAGATCAGAAAACGTGTTGCCTTTCTACGTATTCATATTCTCCAATCAGAGCACACCACCGAGCTCTGCGTCACGTTAGCATGTCTGACAGCTCCACAGAGAGGAGGAAGGCGGAGGAGCGAGCAGCCCCAGATCAGCCTCCCTGTATCGGCTCAAACAGGAGGCAAACGCCGCGGAGCGCAAATATCCCATATTCAACCTCAAACTAACTTCACAGCGGTTGCTAAAAAGGGGAGCTGATATGTCCGAGGGTGAAATTTCCACTGCCTCCCGAAGGACGAGAGAATCACAGAAGAGTTGCTGAAGTTCATTTCTGAGGACTTTACTGAAGACTGTCTCCTGTGGGGGAATTAAAGTCGTGGTTTTCGAACAAACTGATTAAAAACAAAAACAACTTCTGGAGCAATACAGAAGGTGGTGACCACAACGCTGTCATTATCTGTAAGTTTATTTCATTTCTAAATCCTGCCAAATGTAAGAAAGGTATGTTTGTAACTAAAAAATCTCTTTGACTGAGTGAGGATAAACTGCTGCCAGCTGCATAATTTTCCTGTTGCTGCCCGGGCTTCTTCAGGTGGGTTCGCTCTCCACCGCGGTGACAGTGATGCAGTCAATTCTATTCAAAATAAAGTCGTGAATAAGTACAAATACTGACTGCATATACACTCACAGGACTTGTGTATGTGACCCTGCCACAGCAGGTTCTCTGCAGTGTAACATACCAAAAATGTCAGAGACAAGTCAATTAACCAACCAGAGCTCCCAAGCAACAGGCCAGAAATTTGGAACCAACAAAATAGATTTCCTTAAACTTAGAGAAACGGCACATAGATGGCTTCATTATTTTCAAAAAGTTGGACAGATTATAGACACACAAACAAATAAAATGAAGTTACAGAGATAAAACCTTGAAATAAGGAAATAACCCCACTATCTTTGATGTTCCAGCTCTAAAGAAGCTCACGTGCTTCAGTGTGTCTCGGTGCTAAAGTAGGTTTGAAAGTAAAACTTTGGTCATATTAGCATTCACTCAACGTTCAGCCTGACAGATAAAAATGCAGACATTCAGTGGGAGGGTTAGGATTTACAGTGAGCTACAAACAAATATTTTCCACTCCGGCTCATTTTCACATCAAAACCACATTGTTCAATGATTAGATGTGAATCTGCAGTTCTGGTAAACATAAGTTGCCTCGGACCCCAGGGGAGCTGAGAGGTTTTCTATAAAGTTTTTCGAAGTTTGACAGAATCCTTCAGTTTCCACACAAACACTGTTGTTATTCAGTTTTCCCTCAGATATTCATCATTTGTGTCCCCTAAAAACAAAGAGAGGAGATGAATAAATCAAATAAAGGACTACATGTAATGTTTGTCTTAAAGTAGAGCTTTAATTTGTTGTTTAGATCTGTTGAAGCTCAGAACATCAATTAAACTTACTGCCAGGCCTCAGAAATTCACCACATGGAGGTCAGAAAACTACTGTAGTGAGGTAAATGTTTTAGCTGGCAATAAGTTACCTAACCCAAACTGGTGGAAAAAGCAGCTACTTTCTCCTTAAACAACAGCGCTAAAGAACACATCCTCAGGTGATGGAAAAGATGCAACTCTCTTTTAGAAGATTCAAAATAAAAAAGAATCATTCTACGTCGAGTAAACAAAATAATTTCAGACTTCTGGATTTAGTAACATGAAAACCACCAATGTCTCTAAAAAGAGCGTCTTTAAGGATAATCATGTGGTTGGAAAAGCATCTTCAGTGACTGTGATCTTTCAAGTGTTTGGTGAAAGCTAAGTTAGAAATACAGCCAAAAGAAGAACTGAACAAGTTTCCACAAACACACTAATGAGACAACTTTGATTTGCTGAAGTTAAAGTTTGTGGAGCACAAATCCACTCTCAAAACTTAAATAACAGAGTTTATATGTCTGTCATTTTTCATTTAGACAGTTATTTACAAAGGAGTTTATAGCTATTTACACTAGCCAACCCAAGTTGGGCTTTTACAGATCATTTATGTGAAACACATAATGCAAAAAGCAAAGTGTTAAGCATAAGGAACCAAAATAAAAAAGTGGAATATTGTTCACTTGACAACAAATATATGTGCATTAAATAATTACTCTTTGGGCAGCACTCTGGACCAGTGCCTAGTGTTGTTGCCCTGCAGCAAGAAAGTTACAGGTTCAAATCCATGCCTAAGGTCTTTCTGGTTTAATTTGCATACAGGGGTCTACAACCTAATTTCTTGGTGGTGTGACTAAAAAAAATCTGAGGCAGCACCAATGCAAGCTGCTAAGGAAAATAAAAATCTTATTAATTCCTATATAAAACATAATCATACATTGTCCTTTTATGAAATAAACAAAATGATCATATTTCTGTTATTTCCACAACACTAGTCATTCCTGGCTCTACATGGACGCGCCTTATGGCGGATTTCTGCCCATGCTGCTGCTAGAGCCTTTCACAAAAGAAAATACTACTCAAAAGTAACAGAAAGATACAAGTTATAAGGCCGCTGATTTGTTTACACTGTAAAAAAAAAAAAAAAAATTTACCCACGAGATCCACGTTTGCTTTTAAACAAAATGTGTTTTAAAGGAACTATACCTGAAATTGTCTGGCTAAGAAAAATTACTTTTACGCAACATTCTATGAGTTAGACACAATTTGATAACAATAATTGACAAGCAAGTCCAGGCTTTTTTTTGTAGGAATAAGCAGCGAAATGGGGGCAACCCGGGATGACTTTTCTCTGCCAATGGTACGACGAGGTGCGGAGCTCATCCAGCGTGTGCACGGCAGGGTATGTAAACAGAACATGAGAAAATACCCAAGACGTAGCCACTTATGTCAAAGAAAACGAAAAAGCGTCCCTGGTTGAAGCCCCGTTTGCTCTAGAGGATTGTGCACGAGCTTGAGGCGCCTGTTTAGTCTGGTGCACGTCAAGGGTTTCTCTCTGAGAAAAAGCAGTTGGGGGCAGGGCTTAAAGTTCAAACTAAACTGTTTTCCTCAGTCAGGGTTCGAATTTGTGGAAAATCAGGTATTGTTCCTTTAAGTATAGAATGACCCTCCCTCAGCAATAGATCTTATACGCATCAACAGAAAATAGACACGAAAATGGAGGCAGACACTTTTTACTTAAAATAGGCAATTATAATTAAAATTAAATTAAATGAATTACATGACTGATTCAAAGGTGCATACTTCAATAATGGACATTAACCCTTATATTAAGTGGTATCTTGTCTACCGTTTTGCCATACAGAAAATGTACACTTCTGAATGACATATGGGATGGACTGTCCCCTATCTTAGAGCACATCAACCCAGTTCTAGAGTCCTTACACTGGCTCCCTGTATCTCAGAGAATAGACTTTAAAATACTTCTGTTAGTCTATAAATCCCTGAATGGCTTAGCACCTAAATACATCACAGACTTGTTATCAGTGTATCAACCCTCCAGACCACTCAGGTCTTCTGGCTCCAGCCTACTCTGCATACCTAGAACCAGAACTAAACATGGAGAAGCAGCATTCAGTTCCTATGCTCCACTTATCTTTAACGGTGAAAGTGCTGAAAGCCTGAGTTCTTTTAAATCGAGATTAAAAACACATTTTTTAGGATTGCCTTCGACTGTCCTACTTAAACTGTTTTACTGAAACATAATTAGTTAAACTTTGCAGTCCAACTGTTTTTAATTTTTGCTTTTAGTTTCTATTCTCCCATGTTTTTTTTCTACATTTTATTCCTACTTGTTTTTATTCAGTTTTATTTTCCGATATTTTAATCATGTAAAGCACTTTGCATTGTCTTTGTACTGAAATGTGCTATATAAATAAATTTGCCTTGCCTTGCCCATCTATAGGTTGTGCCCTAATTAGGGAAATATTCAATCATATATTTTGCTCTTAACTATAAAGAGTCATGTGCCTTCAGAAAATGTTTCTGCAGTATTGAAAATGGTAAAGGTATAGAGCATTTTTCTTGAATCTTAAATGTCACCTCAGGGAAACACTTTTTCACCAAGTTCTTGTACTTTTGTGTTTAAAAAAATCATGATGACCAAATTTTTAGTTAATCGTTTACAAGTTAACACTGTCTATTTAAGGCCTGGCATGTTCTCTCCGGATACTCCGGCTTATCCCCAACCCACACAATATAACAGTTACATTAATTGGATGCTCTTAATTGCCCTTAGGCATGAGAGTGTGTCCATAGTTGTTTGCCCTGTGTGTCTCTGTGTTGCTCTGTGATGGATGTATGACCAGTCCAGAACGTACCTCTCAGGCCCGATGACTCCTGGGGTGAGACTGGTAATTGCAGACACCATTATGTGTTCTTTATAACAACAATAAATTACCCACACTATAAGCTACATAGTACAACCTCTTTTCATCGATCAGTATATGTACTGAAGATACTCAGCAGTTCAATTAAATAAGTTTTAAGTTCAAACCTTTGCATTTTAAAGTACTTTGTATAAGAAATTACAAGGAATGTCTCCTGTTTTCCATAAATAAAGTTTCCTTTTAAATAGTGCCTCACATCTATGAGTTTCTTCTGGCTTCATTTTCAAACATGTCATTGGTAAAAATAGCAAACTTTGAGCCTTCTTCACTCAGTGGCAGTGTCCACACTGAAGAGTGTTCTGTGCGACCAGATAGCACTGAGGTTTGGTGAGTCCACTGACAGGAAAAAGCCCTTCAGGCCTGTAATAACAAGTAAAACACCCTATTTTGATATATTTAAAATAAGCCAAATGTGCTGCTGTTTTTGCTAAATTTGAAGAAGGTGGCAAAGTGGAAAATTTGACTAAGGATTAGAAATCTCTGAAAGAAAAAAATATACACATGTAACCGGGTTAACTATGTGCGGGTCTATTCTTTGTAGTTATCATTGTTCTTTGTTATAATTACACAAAATTGTCTTATTATTTGCTGCCTGACCACAGAACCTCTTCCTTGTTGTCTGCATGTCCACGTCTTTGGAGTCCCCCTGTATATAAACATCATCCCTTCCTGTCCTCTCCCTTTTGTTTCTATTCTTCTATGGGTAGAAACCAACACTATTCACTATTTAGTGATTTATGTTGATCTTAATTCATGACCTTTAGTTAATTCATCCCATACCATGCCACCTTCATTTATAAAATACAACGTGCTGTACATGTACAACTGACAAAACAATAAGATTAAAATAGACAGGTTACACACAGAGAAGCTAAAATAGACAAATAAGATAGCTATAATAGAGTCAACCTCTGAGTATGTGCTAAAGGTTTTGATAAGAGTCTTAAACTCTGAAAGAGAGGAGGCCTGTCTGACATGCAAGGACAGATCATTCCACAACTTTGGAGCGCCTACAGCGAAGGCACGATCTCCTCTTGGTTTCCACATGGATTTAGGTACATTAAGAAGACCTAATTCAAGCCATATTCTGTTGGCTATAGTTGTATGTTGGATAATCTTGGGGAGTTAAGTGTGTTTTCTGTTTCTGTGTGTCAGAATAAACAAAGTTTGACCCCCACCCCCCAAGGTAGCTCGGCAAGTCATTCACAACTCAGAGACTGGAAACCACCGATTAGATATTCTATTACATCCATGTTTTCTACCTTCTCTCTGGGTACTTAGGCATCCTCCCAATGTCCAGAAACATGGCTATTCTGTCTTTCTGACTTTCCTTTGGGCATGAGTGCTTGTGTGCATGCACAGAAGCTAACTATGGATAATGTTTGGTACATAACAATATAAAAGAAATAGTCCACTAAGATATTCTGTGTTACTGTGGCAACAGCTTCATCAGTTTCCTCGATGAGATCTCCCGTCTTTCACTTTCCTTTTGTCCTGTTTTGTTCTGACAGGTCATACAGCTCACTTTCTTTTTCTTTCTCAATCTGCAGTATTCTCCTCTTAGTTAGCAACACCCAAAAAGGTCAGTCTAAATATCTATACATCCTTTTCTCCACCAAATCATATCTGATTTCAACATGTAGGCTGGTTTACACGTCTCTCTTTAGTCTAGGCATGTTGTGCTGTAGTTAAAGAGGTTCTAACATTAACTGGACCTGAACTATCCATCTCCCCACAACGGTCCTGTGTCCTGAGCTGATTGCTATATGCACAGCAACATTATACAGTTTTTCATATTTTACACCCAACAGTTTTTATTTTATTTTAATCTTTTACTGTTTTGTTTCCTAATCTTTTCAGTTTAAGGAATGTGACAGCCGTTAAAATTCTTCACCTGGTGTCCATAGCATATGCTGAAGTGAGTTCAGCACCACTATCCTCAACATTTCCCCCTACATTTACGATTGCAGTTTATTACTTCAGTAATTAGCTGAATTCATTTGTCCTTCTACCAACAACACCTGAGTGAAAAACGAACCAGAAAAATAATTTAATCTTCTCCTGCTTTGTGAGCATTACTTTAAATTTCGCCATCCTCTGCAGCTGCTTAAAGGACTGCAGAAACCTGTCAATTTTAACTACAGCTATAAACAAGGCATAGTGGTAAATGGCTAATTAAAGCAACATACCTTGGTCAAAATCATTATAACCTACATTCCTTGTGGACAAAAAGATTTAATTAAATTACCACAAAAACAACTGAACCTGATTTGCTTTACTGACACTATGGCTGCACATGGTACTGCAGTGATGGATTCATCCAAATATCCTCTGTGTTGAAGAGGTCAAACAATACTTAGCGTAACTGCATAGACGACCGAACATATCGCCCATCTGTAACCATGGTGATGGCCATCTCCTTCATGCAATAAGAGCCTCCAATAGTTTACCTGTTTATTTATAACCTGCCTGTTAATAATGAGAGCCCTCCACAGATGTGAAGGGAGTTCACATGAGGTGAAGCTGGTGAATTGCTAGTGAGGAGGGACCAGGTCTGGAGGAGGAGAGACGAAACAGTCTGACAGGCTGCTGTCTATCTGCCTCAGCTGAATGAGTTAAGCTATACCTAATGAATAAGAAAACCTCTGCAACAAATAAAAGTGGGTCCTTGGGAAGGATGGCAACCCTGGTATGATTCAGGCAATATCAAAGTTACTGTGGAGAATTTGCCATTACTGCATCTGAACAAAAGACGCCAATGCAATCATCTTATCATTTTAAGGGTTTTCTTTAGAAATGCTTCAGACGCCACCAGTCTCAGCACCCATTCATTTGTTCGCTTAGTTATTTTTCAGCCTGTCATAAACAATATTCATGCCGATTAGCTTTGGATGAAATTTAGAGACATTAAAAACATTAGCGAGAGGAACAAAGGCAGGCGAGCCAGGGTGGAGTGTGAAGAACAGGCGAGTGATGTGGAGAATAGGATCAAACATGTCAAATCCTGTGCTGAGAAAGAGAAAAACAATGACAAACTAATGGCGTCATGTATAGACTCCACCGCATGTCTGAAATATACTGCAGCTCTTAAAAGTCAACACACCCCTGTTAATGTCTCAAACATTTGACACTGATCAATCATTTCCAAATCATGTCCATGTAGCTTCATAAATACAAAACATTACTTTGGAAGAAACGCGTATTACTTTCATCTTTGGCAAAACTGCTCAACATTCATTCCTGGCTCTCCTATTAAAATCATTTAACTCTAAAAGCACCTCATACATGTTTAACTGCTTCCTCAATAGAAATACAGAGACTAAAATGACAACACTAAACACAACAGCTCATTTTAAAATCCAATCAGATTAAGGATTGCGGGGCAAAGCGTAACAAATATCTAAATGATATTCTAAAAACATTTACCCACAAAGAATGTCCCATAGAGGCTGCAAGGCAGTGGATGGGGGGATTCTAGGATAAGCAAAGTAGCTTTTGCCATCTAATAATGATATGTTGGGTGGGTTTGCTTTGTCCTGTCTAGCCAGTTAAAAATATAAATAAAACTTGTGACGGGAGGATTTAACTTTAAGGTAGCTGGAATTGGTTCAATTACTGTCACTCTGGAAAAACTACAAAGCCCATCAGACCAAATCAAAGGCAACATATCTGTGTGTGTGTGTGTGTGTGTGTGTGTGTGTGTGTGTGTGTGTGTGTGTGTGCTTTGATAAAGTATTCATGACCTAATCACAGTACTTTCATCTCTCCATAGACAGGCAGAAAAACATAAAAACACAAGCCTAAACATCATATTCTAGTCGAGTTTTCCTGCACAGACAGCACCCATTAAAGCCAGGTTAAACTTTAAGGCTGTGGGTGTTTTTGTTTTCTATTATTTTTATTTATACACTACTGAACACATCTGAGACATGACAAAAATAAATGTATGTATCATATATCAAATAGTATTTCTTTAAAGTTATTGAATACAACTTCTTCTTAATAGTTATTTCAATGTTTCTTTGCAGGTGCTCATCAATGAAAGCTTGATTAGTGGATACTGAGATTTGGCAATTTATAATAGGATAGAAATGAAGTAGAAATATCCTTTATTTGTCCCACAGAGGAGTAAATTCAGGTGTACCAGCAGCAAACGTCTTTAACTCAGTGAGGCTTGGGAGTTGAGTTTAATTTAAGGCACCACTCATTAGGATCCGTAACTCTAAGTACATAATAGCCAATTAAACCTCTGGTCCTCTTTATAAAAGTTCCCGATGTTAAGGTTTTATCACTATAAGATTAGATTTACGAAACATTCTTCCATTTGAATTTGATTAGTTTTCAGATGTAATAATGAAGGGCTGTTACATTTCAGTGAACTCAGCACTTCCTGTCATAGCACTGATATCAATATCCAAAACTGACATCATGCTTAAAGTCTTTTGCATATTTCAGGGATCTTTTCTAAAGTAAAAGACAAACTCCCCAGGTTTGACCTTTACGCCATTTACCCGTTTATCTCCAGGTCTCTTCCGAATGCCATGTCTGGGATGATTAGATGCTTTCTCCCTGACCGATCATTAGAATTGACTAATTAAACCACGTGAAATAGGTAATCTGAACATTTTAGCATTTTGTTAGTTTTCATTACAACTGAAAAGTGTGGAGATAAAAGTGCATGCAGTGGACTTTAAAGGCTTGAAAAAGTAATTAAGACACACAAATGTGTTTTAGGTTAAGTAAATTGACAGACTGACATGTTTAAGGTGGTAAGAAAATCATTGGGTGGACATTTTCTTTATACTTATGGACAAATTATTTATTTTAAAGGTCCCCTTAAGGAATTTGAAGTAGATTTAAAGTATTTTTCTTTTATTTATCCAACAGTTGATTCGAGTTTCTCTCAAACAGGGTAAAACATAATACAGATAGTACAGTTTTTTTTTTTTTCACATGTTCCCAGTTAGTGAAATTTGACATTCTCATTAGGGGGATTTCTTGAAAATTTGTTTTGTTTTCACAATAAAAACAGGATATTTTATGAATTATGTAGGGATTAGCAATCTTCAGACTTATTCAACTGTAGTTAGAAAATAGAAATATTTACCTAATCAGTGCTCTACAATAATAATTGCATTCAGCTGAGCAGTTAAAAATCAAGGCTCTAAAATCCTTTTAATGTGGGCATAATGCTCTGTTACGACACCTCAATGTGTCCAATCAGAAGGAAACAAACATTCATTTCCATGTTTGTGTATCAGAGGTTTTCTACTGTGAAATGGCTTTCTGCATAAGGCCAAGTGAATACTACAAAACACACATTACCTTTATATTTGAATTAAACTACAGCATGGTATGTTGTATAACCACATGTTTTCCCATGCTGAATTGTTTTCTCTGAAGATCTTAACGTTTAAAACCAATTAAGTCCATCCACTTTCTGTCTGTGGTTAATCCTGTTAAGGGCTACAGACTATCCCTACAGTCAAAGGGTGAGAGGCGAAGTGCATCCTAAACAGTTTTCTAGGCCATCTTAGTCAACAGAGAGATAAACCATTTACTTGTAAAGCCAACTTTGTAGTGCAAATTAAACGTGCATGCATGTTTTTAAACTGCAGGATGGAATATAAATGTACATCTTTGTGAATATGTTTTGGGTGTTTAGTGCTCTTTATGTGTTCTCTGATCTTTGAACTTAATAAGGCTGTTTTTCAAATAAAGGAAATTAAACTGAGAAGCTAATCTAGTGGCAGTAAAAGACTTGATCTGACTCTTGACTTACAAATTTTTGACTTTCAAAATTTCGAAGGATATCCTAGTTTTAATGTCATCCATCTATGTCTTTAAACATGAATAAATTGACTTTTGTGCAGATTTATGACTTTTTGACATCAGAGAATAACCATATTTTTTCTTGTGATTAAGTTAAATTAATCTAGAAATTTCTGACATTTAAGGCATAAATTTACTCCTCAATAGCCGCATTTTTTAAATTTGATCTACAGCAACCCCAATAGTTTCTCTGATCAGCAGTGGTTTTGGCTTTGAACTCTTCAATGGAGGCTTTTTTTGGCCTAGTCTATATTTATTGCAGAATAATGAACTCTGACCTTAGCTGAGGAAAAGTGAGGTCTGGAATGGTTCTCCATCGCTGCATTTTGTTTGTTTTTTTGTAGATAATTGCTCTAACTCTGGTTCGCTGGATCCCCTTAAAGCAGTGATGTCCAAAAAAAAAATGTAGAAAGTACTCCTGGCCCAAAAAATGTAATAGTAATAATAAAAGACTAAAATCACAACAAAAATACTGTACATTTTTTACTTGATCAACAGTAAACTAAACGTGCAATATTTTAAACTAATAAAGTAGGCCGTTTCTTTAGTTTATGTAGGAAATGCATCTAGTTTAAGAGCTATTTTGTGCTCAACTGAAAAAATAGAAAATTATAATGAATGTCTATTCTTACCAATAAGACCTGGATTTTAGTCACACTTGCTGTATTTAGCCAAGTTTGAATAAATTAGAAGCATACGTTGCCTTTTTTGATCATAAAGAGAAGTCTCCATCTCCATCAGCCACCTGTGATGGATACTAACCCGAAATCAATCCTGGCAATGATAACAGATTCCTGACTCGCCTGGGTCCTGGGTTTGTCTGACTGAGATGCTTTGTAATCAGTTTTTGGATCAGCTGTCAGACTTCTTATCTGATTTGGTGTTAAATACTGACAAGGTTATTATAGTGGGTGATTTTAACATCCATGTTGACACTGAATGTGATAACCATAGTGTAGCCTTTAAAACTATCCTAGATTCAATTGGTTTTGCTCAAAATGTGCATAAGCCAACACACTCTCGGCTCCATACTTTGGACCTTGTGCTGACATATGGCATTGATTGTGAAGAATTAACAGTATTCTCTCACAACCCTGTCCTATCTGATCATTTTATAATAACATTTGAGTTTAATCTAACTGAGTTCTCCACCCTCAAAAGAGGGTTCCATTATAGTAGATCTTTATCGGATAATGCTGTATCAAAACTTAAAGAGTCTGTCCCCCTTTTAATATCCTCAGTATTGCAGAAATGCCCTGTAGATGGCAGCAATGCTGTTTCTTCCCATTCACAAATCGATACCTTTGCTAACAGTGTGACTTCGTCATTGCGTTCTGCATTAGACAATGTAGCTCCCTTGAAAAAGAAGGTGATAATTCACAGGAAGCTGGCTCCCTGGTTTAATTCAGAGCTGCGTTCCTTGAAACACAATGTTAGGAAATTGGAGAGAAAATGGCGCTCTACACACCAAGAGGAATCCTACTTAATCTGGAGGGACAGTCTATTGTTGTATAACAAGACCCTTCGCAGAGTTACAGCAGCATATTTTTCATCATTAATTGAAGAGAATAAAAATAATCCTAGATTTCTCTTTAGTACAGTTGCCAAACTTACTCAGAGCTGCAGCTCTGTTGATCCATCCATTCCCTTAGCTCTTAGCAGTAATGGTTTTATGGGATTCTTCATAAATAAAATTGATGCCATTAAAAATAAAATAATTGGCATCCTCCCAAACATGATTACCTCATCCACAGTAAGTGAGGCAGCATTGGAGGAATCTTTAGAACCTGCACAGTGTTTGAACTGTTTAGAAGCAGTAGAGCTTTCTGAGCTATCTAAAATCTTAGCTTCAGCTAAACCTTCTACCTGTATGTTAGACCCAATCCCAACCAAGTTGTTTAAGGAGGTATTCCCTTTGATCAGTGGTCCTATTTTAGACATGATTAATCTATCCTTAGTAAATGGATATGTACCACAGGTTTTTAAAGTAGCTGTTATTAAACCTTTACTTAAGAAACCTTCTCTTGATCAAGATGAGCTAGTAAACTACAGACCTCCATCTAATCTTCTTTTCTTATCTAAAATTCTTGAGAAAGTAGTTGCAAATCAAGTTTGTGAACATTTACAAAGCAATGACCTACTTGAGGAGTTTCAGTCAGGCTTCAGAGCTCATCATAGCACTGAAACAGCTCTGGTGAAGGTCACTAATGATATTCTCATGGCCTCAGATAATGGACTTGTGTCTGTTAGACACAAGTCCATTATCTGAGTACTGTACTTGTCCTGTTAGATCTCAGTGCTGCATTTGATACAGTTGATCACAATATTCTCCTACAAAGACTCGAACATACTGTAGGGATTAAGGGGAAAGCATTAGGCTGGTTTAAATCTTATCTGTCGGACAGATTCCAGTTTGTTCATGTTAATAATAAATCTTCCTCAAACTCTAGGGTCACCTGTGGAGTACCACAGGGTTCAGTCCTTGGACCAATTCTCTTTACTATATATATATATGCTTCCGATCGGAAAAATTATCAGACAGCATGGGATTAATTTCCACTGTTATGCTGATGACACTCAGCTATATTTATCCATAAATCCTGATGAATCCAATCAATTACTTCGACTGCAGTCATGTCTTGATGACATCAAAAGCTGGATGACTTTAAATTTCCTGCATCTAAATTCTGACAAGACCGAAGTTGTAATCTTTGGGCCAGAGTCCTCAAAAAATAAACTTCTTAACCAATCACTTAATCTGGATGGCATTAACTTGGCCTCTGGTAATAAAGTAAAAACCTTGGTGTTATTTTTGACCAAGACATGTCATTTAAATCCCATATTAAACAGGTTTCCAGAGTTTCCTTTTTTCACCTCTGGAATATCGCCAAAATTAGAAACATTCTGTCCAGGAGTGATGCTGAAAAACTAGTCCATGCATTTGTTACTTCAAGGCTGGACTATTGTAATTCTTTACTATCAGGAAGTCCACAAAATGCAGTTCAAAGCCTTCAGCTGATCCAAAATGCTGCAGCAAGAGTTCTGATGAAAATCAACAAGCGGGATCATATTTCTCCAATTTTAGCTTCCCTTCATTGGCTTCCTGTTAAATCAAGAATAGAATTTAAAATTCTTCTTCTAACGTATAAAGCCCTTAATAATCAAGCTCCATCATATATCAGAGCTCTGATTACCCCGTATGTTCCTAACAGAGCACTTCGCTCTCAGACTGCAGGTCTGCTGGTGGTTCCTAGAGTCTCTAAAAGTAGAATGGGAGGCAGATCCTTTAGCTATCAGGCTTCTCTCCTGTGGAACCAACTCCCAGTTTTGGTCCGTGACGCAGACACCCTGTCTACTTTTAAGACTAATCTTAAAACTTTCCTTTTTGACAAAGCTTATAACTAGAGTGGCTCATGTTACTCTGAGCTACCTTTATAGTTTTACTGCTATAGGCTTAGGCTACTGGAGGACATCAGGATCTAATTTTCTCACTCTATAGAGTTCTACTGTTCTTCAATTATGCATTACGTGTTGTCATTTCTGCTTTAACTTTCTGTTCTCTCTCTTTTTTCTTCATAGTAGGTACACCTGGTCTGGCGTTCTGTTAAATGTGACATCATCCAAAGAAGACGGCTCACCCGCTATTACCATCTAATGTAGAACAGATTACTGGATCAATGTGTGTTTCTGTGCTTTTTTTGTCTCTCTTGTTGTGTCTCTGCCCTGTCTTCTGTAACCCCCAGTCGGTCGAGGCAGATGACCGTTCATACTGAGCCAGGTTCTGCCGGAGGTTTTCCTTCCCGTTAATGGGGAGTTTTTCTTCCCACTGTCGCTTCATGCTTGCTCAGTATGAGGGATTGCAGCAAAGCCATGTACAATGCAGACGACTCTCCCTGTGGCTCTACGCTTCTCCAGGAGTGAATGCTGCTTGTCGGGACTTTGATGCAATCAACTGGTTTCCTTATATAGGAACAATTTTGACCAATCTGTATAATCTGACCCAATCTGTATAATATGATTGAACTTAACTTTGTAAAGTGCCTTGAGAGGACATGTTTCATGAATTGGCGCTATATAAATAAAATTGAATTGAATTGAATTAATCGAATACAGGTCTATGATGATGAAAGCATGTACAGTCATGGCCAAAAGTATTGAGAATGATTCAAATGTTAATATTTACAAAGTCTACCGTTTTTATAACAGCAATTTGCATATACTCCAGAATGTTATAAAGAGTGATCAGCGTAACAGCAATTAATAGCAAAGTCAATATTTGCCTAGAAAATTAACTTTATCCCCCCAAAACACATTTCAACGTCATTGCAGCCCTGCCTTAAAAGGACCAGCTAACATCGTTTCAGTGATTGCTCCATTAACACAGGTGTGGGTGGTGATGAGGACAGGGCTGGAGATCAATCTGTCATGATTAAGTAAGAATGACACCACTGGACACTTTAAAAAGAGGCTGGTGCTTGGCATCACTTTTTCTCTTCTGTGAACCATGATGGTTATCTCTAAAGAAACACGTGCAGTCATCATTGCACTGCACAAAAATGGCCTAACAGGAAAGAGAATCGCAGCTAGAAAGATTGCACCTCAGTCAACAATCTAAAAGTGGATCAGACAGCTGCAGCTGATCCAGAACGCTGCTGCCCGCGTCCTCACTAAGACTAAGAAAGTAGAGCACATCACCCCAGTTCTAAAGTCCTTACACTGGCTCCCTGTATCTCAGAAAATAGACTTTAAAATACTTCTGTTAGTCTATAAATCCCTAAATGGCTTAGCACCTAAATACATCACAGACTTGTTATCAGTGTATCAACCATCCAGACCACTTAGGTCTTCTGGCTCCAGCCTTCTCTGCATACCTAGAACCAGAACTAAACAAGGAGAAGCAGCATTTAGCTCCTATGCTCCACTTATCTGGAACAAACTTCCAGAAAACTGTAAAAGTGCTGAAAGCCTGAGTTCCTTTAAATCAAGATTAAAAACAAATTTGTTTAAAATTGCCTTTGACTGTTCTAGTTAAACAGTTTTATTGTTTTTAATGTTCTTTTTTGTTACTACATTCTATCCCTACTTGCTTTTATTCTATTTTCTATCTACATTTTATTATTTTGCTATATCCTAATCATGTAAAGCACTTTGTATTGTCTTGTACTGAATTGTGCTATATAAATAAATTTGCCTTGCCTTGCCTTGCCTATCGCATCATCAAGAACTTCAAGGAGAGAGGTTCCATTGTTGCCAAAAAGGCTCCAGGGCGCCCAAGAAAGACCAGCAAGTCTCTTAAAAGTGTTTCAGCTGCGGGATCGGGCTACCAGCAGTGCATAGCTTGCTCAGGAATGGCAGCAGGCAGGTGTGAGTCCATCTGCACGCACTGTGAGACGGAGACTCTTGGAGCAAGGCCTGGTCTCAAGGAGGGCAGCAAAGAAGCCACTTCTCTCCAGGAAAAACATCAGGGACAGACTGATATTCTGCAAAAGGTACAGGGAGTGGACTGCTGAGGACTGGGGTAGTCATTTTCTCTGATGAATCCCCTTTCCCATTGTTTGGGACATCTGGAAAACAGCTTGTTCGGAGAAGACGAGGTGAGCGCTACCACCAGTCTTGTCTCATGCAAACTGTAAAGCATCCTGAAACCATTCATGTGTGGGGTTGCTTCTCAGCCAAGGGAGTCGGCTCTCTCACAGTCTTACCTAAAAACACAGCCATGAATAAAGAATGGTACCAGAATGTTCTCCGAGAGCAAATTCTCCCAACCGTCCAAGAGCAGTTTGGTGATGAACAATGCCTTTTCCAGCATGATGGAGCACCTTGCCATAAAGCAAAGGTGATATCTAACTGGCTCAGGGAACAAAACATAGAGATTTTGGGTCCATGGCCTGGAAACTCCCCTGATCTTAATCCCATTGAAAACTTGTGGCCAATCATCAAGAGACGGGTGGAAAAACGAAAACCTAGGAATTCTGACAAAATGCAAGCATTGATTGTGCAAGAATGGACTGCTATCAGTCAGGATTTGGTCCAGAAGTTGATTGAGAGCATGCCAGGGAGAATTGCAGAGGTCCTGAAGAAGAGGGGTCAACACTGCAAATATTGAATTGCTGCATTAACGCATTCTGTCATTAAAAGCTTTTGTTACTCATAATATGATTGCAATTGTATTTCTGTACGTATGTGATGACAACATCTGACATACATGAAAACCAGAGGGCAGCAGATCATGTGAAAATATAATATTTGTGTAATTCTCAATACTTTTGGCCATGACTGTACACCTGTACATGCACAGTTTTTACAAATGTGCAGATGAATGTAACAAGAGATGGAGGAAATGTGCTGCATATAGCTTGCACATACAGATGCATTAACATGCTGGCTGTGATATGCGGTACATTACGGCAAATCCTTATGAATAATAGAAAAACAGTGCGAGTTTATGTATGAATTTTTCTTTATTCTTTAAGTCTTCCCAGGCAAACCCTGAACGCCTCAGGAGCAGCGAACTAGAGCCGGTCATTATCAGAAACAGAATCAGCTTTGTCTCCCAGGTATGTGTACAAATACGAGGAATTTCACTGTGGATTGTACAATGCTCACGACGTGCTTACTTAAACAATACAATAACACAACAGTGCAGTAATAAAAATCAAACACACTATAAACAAGCGGGAAAATTGAGACAATAAAGCCATGGAGCAACGACCAGAAAGCAAAGGATGCAGGAGTAAATATTATTTCCACTGTTGTTGGTATTATGTACATGCCGGAGGTGAAAGTGATGTATAGGTGCACAAAGAAATACAAACAAACATGTCCACAGTTTGATGAGTGCAGGGAATGGGAATGCTGGATAATTATATACGCTGTTATATACATGAGGTAGGTGGATTTGGTTTACAGTGTACACAATATGAACATTAAAAATGAACAGAAAATTTTTGTTGTCAGAGTCAGTTGTTCAGAGTGACTTTTATGAAGAAAATAAAAATCTCCATTCTGAATAGATCTGGTTTCTTCAGTGCAGCCTCCAAATAAGGACAGCTGTTCATGTGTTTTAAAATTATGCCCAGTTTTCTGAACAGTAACTCCAAATCTTCTCGGTCCGCGTGTTTAAGCCGCCGGCCATTTGTTCTTCATTCCCCATCAGGGCATATTTTGTAAAATAACACATTCCCAACTGAGCCGTCAAGTCCAGCAAATGTTAGATTTAGCATCTCATTAGCAAGATAAAAATACTCTGTATTCTGGGGACTCACACTAACAGCATTGTCTTGTAAAAGTATTCATGCTCCTGGAACACTTTCACATTCTATCACATAGCAACAACAAAGATATATATGCATTTTATTGAAATTATGTGGTAGGCCGAGCATATAACACTGCTGCAAAGATGACTGAGCACATATTTCCGTAACAAGATGTGCAAGGCAAGCAGAGGCTTACCCCAGCTGTACCTGCAGCAAATGCTGGTTCTACAAAGTAATTGCTGTTGGGATTGGGGGTAAAAACAGATGCAGGAAAAATATTAATCAACAGTTTTGAAAATCGTGCATTGCTTTTTCTTTCGTTTCCCACTTGTGCGCCCTGTAACATGCGAAAATGTGAAAAGGTTTAACAGCTGTGAAAACTTTTGCAAGGAAAATTATAACAATGTTGCATTATTTCTATTTTTATCATGTGTAAACCAAATAATGAAGATAACGCAATATGCTAATTTCAGAAACATCTAATTTCTGAATGTAGAATCTACTCAACAGAGAGGATTACACCTTTCATTGTAGCACTATAGTACATTACACAGCTGTGGCACTGCATATCATTGTAACGTGATGACAGAGCTCCACACTGAAACAATCATCATTACTTTGCAAGTTTTACACAAAAATGCCTAACTCTGCTGTTTGTTATAAACAAACCTAGTGAGAAACCCAGTCGTATCCTTTACAATGCAAATCTAAGACGAGTGTTGCGCACAGCGCCGACACATCCACTGTCACTGCTGCCAGCAAACACGACCCCCGGAGGTCAGTCTGGTTTCTTATTGTTTCCACTTGGTCTCAGCCAGCTCCCTTTCTCCAACTACTGATTATAGGCACAGAAACAACAAAAGAACAAAGAGAGAAACAACTGGAAAAAAGGAGAGCAAGAAATAAGGAAAACGAGGACAAATGTTATTAAAGACACACGGCTTCATACAAAACGGGAAGAGATGCACAATGTCAATCCAGAGTTTATCAGACATGCAAATGTAAGAGTTAGTATGGTGAGGGCAGATGTTTGATCAACCAGGTGAAATATGAATTTAGAAAAAATAGAAACCAAACCCCTGGAAGAGGAAAACTAGAGAAGCGCAGGAAGCTAAAACTTTTTTCCACTGAAACAAAGGTTTCCAGTCCTCCCATTTGGTTTAGCTTCAGCAATCGAACAAAAGCATCCCCTCAGAAACGGCTCAGAAACAGTCCCCAAGACGGCACATACAACTACCATGACCAACAGAAGAGCTTAGCCTTGCAGGGAGACAGAAGAACTGGGTCGGTAATGACAAAATGAGCAGATCATTGTTTTCACAAAGGCACTCTTTGAGGGAAATTGTTTTTCACTGGTTGACTGCTCTACCGTAGCCTGAATCAAAGGCTTTCATGGCAGAATAGTGATTCCTCTTTCCCCTCTGAGTGAGAAGGCAATCACATCCTCAAGTCTTTTCCTCCATGCATTTACTGCATCCATAAGTTTTATCTAAAGCATCCTTATTTAACAGTGGGTGAAAGCAGCAAATCAATGCCAGTGAATATTTTTAACGTGAGCCACTCTTTCTGTTTAATGGATACATAAATACATTTTTATAATTTCCTTTGCTATATAAATGGAAATAGACTTCCTCAGGTACTCTAATTATCTGCAAAACATTAGGCAATAGCATCATTATGTAGGAAAAGGAGATAATGGTCCAGGGACATTGAAATCCATCCTCTCTGAAGTAGTGGAAGATATTGGGGAAGGGGGTGAGAGTTTTTGAACCGTTCAGCTGAAAGCAACAACACATCCTGCACTTAATGAAGCTTCTCTCCATTTCCTGAGAAGAATATAATTTCATCCATTGTCTATACTCCCTTATTCGTGTAGGGCCGTGTTGGGGGAGTGGTGGTGCCTATCTGCAGCAGTCATCGGGTGAGAGGCGGGGTACAGCCTGGACAGGTCACCACCCCATCACAGGGTAACACAGAGAAACACAGGACAAGCAACCATGCACACACACACACACACACACACACACACACACACACACACACACACACACACACACACACACACACACCTAAGGACAATGTGGAGAGACCAATTAACCTAACAGTCATCGGTTTGGACTGTGGGAGGAGTACCTGGAGTGAACCCACAGCTACACAGGCAGCACATGCATACTCCATGCAGAAAGACACCAGGCTGCCAGGATTCAAACCCAGGACCTTCTTGCTGCAAGTGCAATTGTCCAGCCCTGTGTTTTTTTCAGTTTTTGGATAATTGCTCTCACTCAGGATTGCTGGATCCCACTTAAAGCAGTGATGTCCAAACATTTGTCACGTGGGTCCTGACCATAAAGTCAGAAGTACTCCTGGGAAAAAGAAAGACAATAAACAGTGCTACCAACTGTGCCACTGTGCAGCTCTATAAGAATAAAAGTTTATTAAAAGCACCACATAACATTATTAATGTAAAATTAAATTTCTAAGTTTTTAGAAATTTCGGGGCTGCACAGTGGAGCAGTGGGTAGTGCTGTTGCCTTGCAGCAAGAAGGTCCTGGGTTCAAGTCCACATGGAGTTTGCATGTTCTCCCTGTGCGTGCGTGGGTTCTCTCCAGGTACTCCGGCTTCCTCCCACAGTCCAAAAACATGACTGTTAGGTTAATTGGCTTCTCCAAATTGTCCTTAGGTGTGAGTGTGTGTGTGAATAGTTGTTTGTCCTGTTTGTCTCTCTGTGTTGCCCTGCGACAGACTGGCGACCTGTCCAGGGTGTACCCCGCCTCTCGCCCGGTAAACGCTGGAGATAGGCACCAGCAACCCCGCGACCCCATGAGGGATTAAGCAGTTTGGAAAATGGATGGGTATGTTTATTTTTTCCATATTTGTTGTTCTATTTTTAAAATTTAAATGTATTCAATATTTATGAAATGTTTGTATTTTTTACTGCCTTGTTTTCCTTTTTTGTTAATCTTATTTAATGTTTGTTCTTTGTTTTAATTTTTTTTCTAAAATGTGATGACCTGTGATGATAAGGTCCGTTTTGGGTTTCCTCGAATTGCCATGACAAAGGGCATTTTACAGATCCCTCTCCCTATCTGTAGTGAGCATTTGATCTATTTTGTGGCCACTTCATCGTTTAGAGCTTTTCTTTCTGAAAGCATAAAGTCTGATGTATGACCTAGAGCAGAGGTCCCTAACCATGGTCCTCATGGGCCACCGTCCTGCATGTTTTAGGTATTTCTCTAGTGCCACACCCCTGATTTAAATTAGCAGGTGATTAACAGAATCCTGCAGCTATTGATGGCATACTGAGGAGATAATGCAATAATTTCAGTGTATTGGAACAGGGACACATCCAGAACATGTGTTCTGTATGTTCTGGATGTGTCCCTGTCCAATATTGGATCCTGAAGACCCGGGTTGGGAACCAATGATGTAGAGCATGCGTTAAAAAGAAAGCCAGATTGCACTTCACGGTTTGTGTTTTCTTTTGTTAAGCAGAGATAAGCAAGCACACATGCTGAGTCTGTTTAGTCTCACCATTCAGTGTTGCTGTAACCTCACAGCAGCTAAAAACTTAGAAGCAAAGTTTTCTCTTACAGTAGTAATTTTTAAAGGTTTTATGTACACACGAAGGTTAGTGGCTCGATCTCAAAGAACAGTCATGGTTAAAATAAAGCACACTGTCTTTAAAGTGTACTTTTTTTTATTTGGATCAATAGGATTTAAAGGCATATTTAGTTCTTTTTAAATTAACCTTTCATTTTTCACTCACTCTTCATCTTTGGTCAGTTTTTTTTTTTTTTTTTACTTCAGGTAGGTATTTAGTAAGTATTGAATTTTAGAAGCTGGTAGAAAACAAACCATTTCTATGTCAAACTGAACAATAAACAGAGGTTACTCTCAGAGGCTGCTCTCATTAACAATAAACTAGATGCAGCTTATGAGGATGCACTGAATATAACTCCCATATTCTTCAAACACAGCCAAAAGGTCCAAAGCATTTAAGACGGTCATTATCACACGAACCACATTTACCCACTTAATAAGGATGAGCAAATACGTCAACGGTGACAGAATAATGGCATTGCCCTCTCACTGACTTAGATTGTGTTGAAGATGTGTGGGTCCTACTAAAACTTGAGATTTACATCAACAGCAGAAAATATGAATGTGAATAGATGAAACACCAACAGGCTTGGTCGACTAAAACACAGTTAAAAGGATTTAAAAAAGTTGTTGAGTTTATAACAGAATTTCACAGAGTTTAAAAATGCCATGATTCTCTAAATATATCATGGTGTCAAAAATCAATCAGAGTTTCTACACAATTAAAAGTCAAGTTTCTCTGCATTTGCCTTCTCACAAAAATCTGAACTTGCATAAAAATATAATCAATTAACCACAGAGATGGGGTATACAATCGTCCAGATTTCCATTGATACTCAGTTTAGTGTAAATAAACACTGGAAACAAAATATCACCATATTCGTTCCAGATCTCATACAGAGGCGTGTAAGGAGCAATCAGAAGAATAGTTGACCAAAAGCCAAGGGCCACTTGTGTAACTTAGCAGACACAAATGTTTCAAAGAAAACAAAAAGTCATGAACTAAACCGCCTTGGACTGTATGCACACTCACCACGCAACACTCCACTTCTGAAGAAAAACTGTTGGAACACAGTGAATGTGTTCACTAAATAGACCAGTTCACGCGTGACGTCCGCACTACATCCGGGTCCCATGGGTAGGCAAAAACAGGACTGTTCTCGTCTACTACCGTGACAAAACGGGTGAATTAGAGCGTGCTTTTAGTTTGTTTATTTTTGGAATCTAAACAATGCCTACGACTTGTTGTGCTCCCGGTTGCACACAGAGGCATTCCAAATCGTCGGATGTACGTTTCTTTCGTTTACCGAAGGACGAAGAAAGACGAAAGAAATGGATAATTTCAATGAAAAGGACGCAGGCAGACAATCCCAATCGACTGCGGGAGCCATCATACCACGACAGAATTTGCAGTCTACACTTCATCTCCGGTAAATACAACTTAATTTTGCACTGGTCATTGTTCTACTTAAATAATTATATAAATAAAAAATTAGGATATATACTTAAATCAAGACGTAAACGTTCGTTTCGTAATAATATACGTACATGTACAATGTATGCAAACCCTCTGGCATGAGTCTGTGAAAAGGATTAATAAGACAAAAACACCAAAATAATCCTTAGTGAACAATGTTTTTTTTAACCTACCGGTGGCGGGTCTTCCTCTTTGCTGAGGCGCTGTCTGTGTCCGACTCCGCTTTCGTATGTTACACAAACATGTCTGAACGTCCATCCATCCATTTTCTGACCCGCTTAATCCCTCATGGGGTCACGGGGGTTGCTGGTGCCTATGTCCCGATATAAAATAATTGTAGCCGTCCAGTGGTTTCATGGCTTTCATGCTCTCTCGTGTGTACTGGCGTGTTTATAAGGCAGCTGTATATGTTGCCGTACGGAACACTTGGCCAGCATTTCACAGACTCGCTCTGTCCCTTCAGGCTTTTGCTTTACGGATCTGGCAATATGATACCATCAACCATCAACTTACTCTTAAAACGATCTTGTGATACGTTATCTAAAGAAGAAAAATACGTCGAGAACTCGTTGTTTCCTTTGTTTGCGTCCGCCATTGTGTTCGCCTTTTGCCTACCAGTCCGGCGCGCATGCGCGAAAAACCCGGATCAAAACAATAACAATGAACTGGTCTATATAATCTAATCAGACGAGAACAAAACTGGCCTCTTTAGATGCCACCCTACACCGGGTTTGGAGGTGAAAAAACACTGTGTGTCACCTCAAAAATGCAATATACACTGAGGGGTGTGGAGAGGTTTTCATGGCACTGAGATTGTTTACAACTTGAGGCTACTTTCATACCGGGCAGCTCCGCAATTGCGCAACTTCCAGGATTTGTGCAGACATCTGCCCCCTCTGGTGACAGGTTGAAATGACACCAGTGTTGTGCACATGCATGGGAGGAAAGGAAAAGCACCTGCCGCTGCGACTGCACAGCTCTTTTGATTAGAAATGCAATTTCTTCTGAGGTAAGAAAGCTATAAATATTGAAGTTAGCCCGTGTTCCCTCGCTAATGTATCAATAACAAGAGAGACTCAACAAAGTAGCCAGGTGAACGAGAGCGTTCTGCAAGTCACACCGACGCCCGCAGGATTCGGCCCGAATCACTCTCTCATGAACTGACTAATAGAGGCTATAGAGGCAACTGCGATAAATAGAGGAAAACTAATTTTGCGCCTCAGACAATTGTAAGGGCATGTATGGGGAAGAAAATAAATATTTAACCTTTAAACTTGCACCATGCTCCTTTAATGTTTAACCCCAAGGTGTCTTGAGGGGAGTGTTGGCGTAGTGGTTAGAGCAGTGTGCTTGCGCTCTGAGAAGGTTGCAAGTACCCGGTTTGATCCGCAGCGCCTGCACTCTGGGTCCCTGAGCAAGACCCTTAACCCCTGATTGCTCCCCAGGCGCCCCACAGTGGCAGCCCACTGCTCCCCAAAGGGGATGGGTTAAAAGCAGAGGTGAATTTCTCCATTGTGAGATGAATAAAGTATCAATTATTATTTAGCTTTTGGAGTTAATGAGGACGACTACACTTGCTGAATGTCAGGAGGCTTGGCCCAACTTGACAACTCTACAGTAAAGAAGATTAATTAAAATCAGCATCTTTTTGCATCTCTAATCCTTGTGTTTCTGCTTGGTTGGCACATTTTTATAAAAGCACACCTTTAAATTATTCAAACACCTCACCATCAAACGTTATCATGCACTTTGCTTTTTTAATATGCAATTGACGAATATTTTAAAATATAACTAAAACATATTGAGGAACCTAAACCAAATGACAACAACTCATGTTATTTTTTTATCTACCACAAGTAAGTATCAAAGTATTAGAGGCACCTAGCATAATATTTTGACATACTGATGGCTTCTCTGTATCTCTCAGGCACAAACATCATCTCTGAGGTTGTAAAAGTTCAATTAGCTCCCACTTCAGGGTAACCATCAGGTTGTAGGCCAGATCCTTCATTAAATGATCTGTGTCTGTTTTGATGTTATCAGATAGGAATAATGCTTACAAGTTACATTTCAGCCAACAAAAGCCTGTCTCCTCATAGATTGCTTCTGTTGAATGAATCAGATGGGAAAGGTAATGGCATTTTATGGCACAGATAGTGTTTAATCAATAATCATCCCAATGATGACATCCTAACCATTGCTCCTATCTATCCATCTGGCCATTGCAGTTGTGCTTAAGAGAGGTTTGAAATGTATGATTCTTAACCCCAAATTTTTAACAGCATCCATCTTTCCCATGTCTAGGATTAGCTCATTTTAATCTCATTGAGATGCATATAATGGTCCTCTTCTATATGCATGTTCTTCATATAAAGGAAAATGTAAACGTCCATCTTCCTACTTCTAATTCCTGTAAGGAAGTCAGTTTTTATATTCCTACATCCACATAAAATATGATGGGGAACATGTCCACATTTAAATGCCATTTTGTTTTATTACATAATTAGGTTAACCTTTATTTGGATTTTTATGAGCCATGATTGTGTTATGTGACCTTTAGATGAATGGTACATCTCACAGTACAAAGAAACAAATGTAACGTCTCAGTAGTGTGACGGTCATACAGGACCTGATGTGTTTTTTTTAAATATTGGTTCACGCATCCACCTTTATGTGAGTCACACAAATTAATGGCATTATGCTATAGCTATCTCTATCTCTATAATAAATTTGACAAGCTGAGAATAAATCAGGTAACAAAGCAAATATAAAACACAACTTTGATATTGC